>JALGQZ010000011.1:35473093-36168093 GCA_023105745.1 Austropuccinia psidii
TTTTTTTTTTTTCATTTTTTTTTTTATTTTTTTTTTCATTTTTTTTTCACTTTTTTTTTCATTTTTTTTTCATTATATTTTTTCATTCTCTTTTTCCTTTTTTTTTCTTTTTTTTTCTTTTTTTTTGAAGTTTTAGCAATGGATATTAATTCTTTAGAAGAGGAAATTTTCAAAAAATAAAAAAAATTCAATCAGATTATAACTTTATAAATATAAAATTGATATTTTTTTTTTTAAGAAGAAATTTATAAATAAATTTAAAAAATTCTTAAAAAGTAACAAAAAAAAAAAACTTAAATTTTTGGATTAAATTGAAAATTTTCATACAAAAAAAAATCTGTTTGAATTTTATATTTAAGAAATTTGTAAAACTAATATACTCAAGAAAAATTTTGAGTAATGCAATTGTATTTTTTTTTTCATTTAAGTAAAATTGACCCTTCCCAGACCCTCTAAAAAGCTGTCACCAGACTTAGAACATATAAAGGTATAGGTTAAATCAAATGAACTTTTCTTAAATAGTAAATTTTGATTTGTCTTTATTAAACCAAACTAACACCTAAGATAGAATAGTGGGAGACTTAACTATATGATAATATAATTAAAACATAATCTACCCTCCCAGGGAAACATAAAGAGATTCTAAAAGAACAATAAATTCTCAAGGGTTTTTACTAAATTTAATACTTTTACAGAAAAAGAAAGGTTTTGTTGCAGATATGGGACAAATTTGTGTTCCAAAGAATAATTTTGAGTGGTACCACTGGATTATTCCTGAATTCAAGAGAAAATTATCTTCCATTTACCCTTTAAATTTCCCTACCAGGATCTTGATATACAAAGGCCTGAGAATAATAAGCTTACCTGTTCTCAAAATTAACATCAAAGTTTCTGCATTAAAACAGAAAATTACCACTCAACATTAAATTTTGAGAGATTAGACTATATATAATTATTCCATTAAAAGGATAATAAGATTTCTATGCAAGCATAAAAATATTAAAAGAGCCCAAATTTTCCAAGGGTTCATTTCCTTAAGGAGAATTTTGAGTGGCTTAATTAGATTATTCTTTCATTAAATCAAGACTTACCTTTCCTGGAGCCTGTAGAAGCCCTCACCAGATCCCAAAAATCCAAGGTTTTAGGTTCAATTAGGGTATCTGTGCTCAAATATTGAATTTTAATCTTTTTAAATTGAAATAAATTATCACATAAGATAAAATTCAGATAGACTTTAATATATGATAATATAATTAAAATAATACAAATACCCTGAAGTAAAAATAAATATCTTCACAAAAGAATTAAATCCTCAAGGGATTTTAATAAATTGGATAATTTTTAATAAATAAAAATCTGTTTTTATTTAATTTTTGATCCAAATTAATTTTTGAAAGGGGATTTTCAAGTATTTAAATTTGTTTAAGACTGTCTTAAAGAGAAACTGACATTCCCTAAAAACTATAAAGTGCCTTAATGGAATTTAAAATTCCAAAAGTCTGGGATAAATAAGGATACCTGTTCTTGAAAATAAACATGGAATTACTTCTTTAATGAACCAAATTAAAGTTAAAAGACAGTTTTTTAAGACGAAATATTTCCATAAACATGTAAAAAAGCATCAAAATCCTAATAAAGCTCAGGGGTTGACCCAAAAAATGGAGTACTTATTTCGAAAAAAACATCTTAAATTTGTATTTGTGAAGGATTTGGGTCAAATAATTTTTTCAAGAATTGATTCTAATTTAATCTACTTGGTCAAGATTTTTAAAAAGTAAAATAGAACTTCTTTACGACCTTTAATTTCCACTAAAAACCTCAAAAGGTACCAATATATTTCCTTTATCAAGTTATTTTTACTTGAGAATTCGAATTAAATTCTTATGCAGTTAAAACAAGTTCATGTGAAAAATGAACATATTTATAATCTTACTGAATTTTTATTTTATTTGAAGCTAATTGACTGACTCATAAAATATACAATCTTATAATAAAACATCAATGTTTGAATGTCTTAGGTACATCTTGGAAATCATTATAAGTCTTGAAGCTAAATCTATGGAACAATTTATATTCAGTTGGATTTCAATTTAAAAGGGTTTTTGATTGGAACCTTATAATGGAATTCTAAATATTCTTCATATTAATTTTTTTTCTCTTGCCTCACAAATTCACAAAAACCTGACGGAATTCTAAAATTGATCAAGTTCTCAAAATTTTGAATATAGATTTATGTACTAATATAAAATATTTCGCTTTCAATAATGCTAAAATTCAAATTTAATCAGAAATTTAATGAATTAAGAAATAGCTGTAAAATATGATTTATTAAATAATGCTTTTAATATTACACAAAAAATATCAATTTAAGGACTTGATAAAAATATTTCAAATGATAATATGAAATAACTATTGAAAGATCTTTAATATAATAATAATTTAATTAAAAAAAATATTATAATTATTTTATTAATGATATAACAATTTTTCAATAAAAAAAAATTCCAATAAAGTAGTTTAGAGAATATTGAGTAATTTAAACCAGAAAACCTTCAAAGGTAATATGTTAAGATGATAAGAAAAGATGTATATTTTCAGAAAATTAAAATATTAAAGAGAAAGAATAAGTTGAAATTAAATATTTTATATATATCAAAAAAATATTTTTCTAAATCTATTTTAATTTAAATTGACATGAATTTTTCAGATGAGTTTCCTTTTTTTAACAAAAAAACATAGAATTAATGATTTTATATTAAAAAATAAGATTTTTATTGAGTTTGATAAATATAAATATTTCTATAGTAATTTATATTTATAAAGATATAAAGATTAATTAATATCTATTTCAAACTATTTATATTAATGTATCAATATGAATATTCATATATATAGAAAGAATCTTGGAATATATCTTATTCTCATAAAGAGGAAGCACTACTGAAAGTATAATTATTTAAATCTTACAGTAAAGTGATGGTCAAGTGAAGAAGCTTGATTGTGATCAGCATGTTCAATAATAATAAAAATTCCAATAAATTAATTTAGAGAATATTGAATAATTTAAACCAGAAACCCTTCAAAGGTCATATGTTCAGATGATAAGAAAAGATGTATATTTTCAGAAAATTAAAATATTAAAGAGAAAGAATAAGTTGAAATTAAATATTTTATATATATAAAAAAATATTTTTCTAAATCCATTTTAATTGAAATTAACATGAATTTTTAAGATGAGTTTCCTTTTTTTTTAACAAAAAAACATATAATTAATGATTTCAATGTAAAAAATAAGATTTTTATTGAGTTTGATAAATATAAATACTTCTATAATAATTTATATTTATAAAGATATAAAGATTAATTAATATCTATTTCAAATTATTTATATTAATGTATCAATATGAATATTCATATATATAGAAAGAATCTTGGAATCTATCTTATTCTCATAAAGAGGAAGCACTACTGAAAGTATGATTATTTAAATCCTACAGTAAAGTGATGGTCAAGTGAAGAAGCTTGATTGTGATCAGAATGCTCAATAATAATAAAAATTCCAATAAAGTAATTTAGAGAATATTGAATAATTTAAACCAGAAACCCTTCAAAGGTCATATGTTCAGATGATAAGAAAAGATGTATATTTTCAGAAAATTAAAATATTAAAGAGAAAGAATAAGTTGAAATTTAATATTTTATATATATCAAAAAAATATTTTTCTAAATCTATTTTAATTTAAATTAACATGAATTTTTAAGATGAGTTTCCTTTTTTTTAACAAAAAAACATATAATTAATGATTTTAACCTAAAAAATAAGATTTTTATTGAGTTTGATAAATATAAATATTTCTATAATAATTCATTTTGAGAAAGATATAAAGATTAATTAATATCTATTTCAAATGATTTATATTAATTTATCAATATGAATATTCATATATATAGAAAGAATCTTGGAATCTATCTTATTCTCATAGAGAGGAAGCACTACTGAAAGTATAATTATTCAAATCTTACAGTAAAGTCATGGTCAATTGAAGCAGATTGATTGTGATCAGAATTTGAACTTGATTCAATTTCTAGAAAGTTAAAGTTGTAAGATGTGTCTATGAAGCTCTTGAAAATATTACTATACTATGAATGTTCTTATGAAATATAATATATAAATAATTACTTAATTATACCTTTGACTTGTTATGAACTACACGCTATTTTGAAAGTTATAAGTAATTGTCTACTAGAATAAATTAAAAGAAGAATCATTAGTAAAACTTCTGATTGAAGTAATATGAAATTATTTTAATTAAGAATTATATTTTAAAAGAATAATTACACTTAAATATTGAAGAAAACTAAAAAAATTTGGAGATAATACTTTGATTATTCATAAAAAATTCACTGATAATCCAAAAATACCTTGAAAAGAACTGGAAGAGTTATTTGATGGATTATTTGTGAAGTTATGGGATAAATAATTGATTTATAGAAGTAATACAACAATTAATAGTTGAGTGATATTGGAAAAATTAGCATTGTTCAATATAATATCTTCATTATTGCTTTGGAAAGATTTCAAAGTGATTTGAAATAATTATAACTAATACTTACTTGTTAGTATTAATGATGAAGATGAATAATTGGATGATTTTGGAAAAAAAAAGCAATAGTAGGCCTATTTTAAGTCTAAAAAAGCTCAAAGAGGAATCTCCATGGAGAGAACTAAAGAAAAAGTGAGTTGGAAATTTTTTTCCTTTATTGATTAAATGATTATATCACTTGTAGTCATGTGAAATTATCATAATGACTTAATTAAGTCAATTTACATGACTACCAACCCATTTATGGTTAAGAAATAAAGGAGTAACAAATTTAAATATTATTTGATTTCAAAATTAACTCAATTTTCTAAAAGTTATCAATGTTTTTGGAAATTTAATCACAGGTTGTATTTTCTGTGAATTTCTGATGATTCAGTGTTTCACATGGAATCATCAAAAATGAACTGTAAGTAAAAATTTTAATTTGAACTATGAAGTAATAATTATTTTTGGCTTTAGGGTATATTATCCCTTTCTACATTAGTATTGAAATTTTAAGCAGGATTAATTAATAGTTGTATTTTTAATGAATTTTTGAAGTATTTACCTCATTTCTACATAGAAAAGAAAATAGTATAGTTACAGCTAGTTTCTATGAGGTAGTACAAAAAGTGTTTTAATTACTCTTTTAAGGTTTAATAATAGAAGATACATAGTAATTGTAATGGTTACAAGAGTCAGAGTAGCTAATTATGTTGTTGTCAACTTGGAATAGCAGCTTATTTGCTATTTTCTTACAATTTAATGGGACTTTGACTTGGTAACCAAGTTTGAAAAAGCTTTTAGTATACTAATTGGGAAATTATAAGACATGAATACAAGGCTTAGAGCTATCCATGCCTCAGAGGCCTCAGAAATTTGGTACCCTGGCTCTCTTTGATGTCTTTTGTACCACTTAGCTATTTTCACAACAAAAATAGTAATTTAGGCTTAAAGACTGCTATCCACTATGGGTGTTTAAAAATTTATGTAAGAATAAAGTAATTATAAGGTTAAAAAACATGCATAGGGCTATTCTTAGTTTATATCTAACATTTTATTTTTCAAGTTCCCATTATTTTGGTGTGAAATTGAGAGAAATTTTTTTTCCACAATTACTTTATGTGGTATTGATGATGTGGTGTTAAAGTATTCTCCATATTACCACCTCATAGAGTTAATTTAAGATTATTCACCCTATGGGGGTACCCTAGGTGGATTTTTTGTAGAATCCATAATTGGACTTAAATCCATGGATTTACCTACAAACAAAAAATTCATTCATATTTTCTTAAATTAAAAATAATAAATTTTGTATATATTCATGACTTATGGGTTATTAATAGTTAAGAGTTTATTTCAATATTAATTGTGGACTATTTGGGTATGTGAAATATATCTCAAGGCTCAAAAAAGTATTATTTTCCTTGGTGTATTATTATTATCATTAGAGAAGATCTAGAAGGGTATATATGCTCCCAAATGTCACAATTTACCTTTGCACAGTTGTGAAAAGACCCCCAAACAGAGTATGAAATCTGGTGTGTAAATTACATCTTGATTTGAAAATGCCCTATCCACATGTGGATACCCAAGGGCCCTAATGCATCCTGTGAAATGGCCCTTTTCAAGTGTGACCTTCCACCAACCACAAAATAGAACAGCATCCCAAATATTACCCAGAAAGAAATACAAAATCTTGTTTTTTTATTATCTGAATCAAAAACCCACTTCTTTTAACCCGCAAAAAAATCTTCAATCAAGAGGAATAGAATGTCAGATTTTGTGTATCCCACCCTTCTTTCTGAGGAATATGCACAAATCTCCTCTAGAAACAGTTTAGCCAATGAGAATGGAGAAAAATATATTTAAAAAATTATCGGTTTTCTTTTCTTTTCTTTTATATTATTATATTTTAAATAGAATAGGAACCAATAATTTCTTAATTCTCTAGTCTCAGAAGTAAATAAGACAAAACCCAAATCAGGATAAAAAAGGGCACTTAATTATCATGAGAATGAATATGCACAAATTTACAAGTAATGGCTTGAAATATCAGAAGATACACTCACTGAAGCTGCTAAAACAAACTAAACCTTTTGGGAAAGAGTTCTGATACACTACCAATAACATATTCTCACCCCTCTAAAAACTGAATATAGCCTGAAGAGCTGTTGGACAACCCTTAAGAATTCCATTAATAACTTAAATGTCTGTTTTAAACAGGTTTAAATCATGAATAAAATTGAGAGAAATATTCAATATCAATTACTACATGCAGGATCTCTTTATATATAAGAATACAAAAATCCCTTCAGAAGTCTGCGTCCATTCAACATCTTGTAAAAAGAACCTAAATGGAATCATTTTATGCAAGAGATACTTAAAAAAATGAAAAAAGAGGCCTGAAAATGAGAATCCCTTGAGTGGCCCAGGGACACCAACAAAACGCACTGATACAGACTCTGATATTCCATGTCCACCTGGTTACAAGAAGCTAAAAGCATTGAACAATGCGAAGGATGAAAGAGAGGTATGATCAGAAAAATTAGCTGAAAAAAAAATTGAACTTATTTCTCATCAAAAAGAGAACAATGGCCCTATTTCAAGGTAGGTGGATGCATTAGAGCTACTTGAAAATGACATTATAATTTCAAAGGATCTATCCTTCATTGACACTCAGAGTCAGGCTTTTTACCACCACAAAAAACCAAACTCTTGGGAAGCTCAAGATGAATTTTTCAGAAGGCAGTGAAAAATAATATTTTTTGTTATTAATTGAGTTTTTCATGAGAACACTTTATTGCTAGTATCTTTTGAAAAAAAGCTGGAAATAAATTTCCTTTTCATGTCTTTTTACGAGTCCAAATCTTTTGTAATGTACTTTCCTTAATTTTGGATTACATCTTTCTTATTATTTCAATCGCACTCAGGTTTTCTGTTATGATTTGAAGAATTTCTTTATTTTTTATTATTTGGAAATGGAAAAAAATAATTTTTCAAGTAAAAAAATAGAAGTTTTTACAGATTTTGTGATTCTCAAATAAGATTAAATATATTAATTTCAGCTGTGAGAGATTTACAAGCTTTATGAATTGGTGAAAGTAAAAAATAAAGAGGCATAAAATCTAATTCAACAATACTTCGCATTCCCATAAATGCTCAATAAAATCATTCCTGAGCTGGTGGTGAGCTCCTGAGACTTGTAAATTGTTGGATTACTTCAATCTTGAAGCAAAGTCAATTGGGCTAGGGGATATCTGTGGAGGATAATTCCACTCTTCAAGAGCCAAACCATTTTCATCTTGGATAATCATGTTGTGAAGTATTACACAGGCATTCATGATTAAATTTAGTTATTAAGGCTTCCATCCACATGCAGGAGCTTTAATTGTAGAAAATCAACCCTGTAGGACTCCAAAACCTCATTCCACATTGTTGCAAAACGTCTCTTATTGTAAAAAATTACTTATAAAAAAGCTTTTCAAAAAATAAAGAAGAAAATACCTCCAGAAACACCCAATTGTCGCTTAGAACCTTGAAGCTGAGTGATTCATTTTAAAAATGATTCCCACTCAGGGTATATCCCATAAGCCAAATAATAGCCCATTTTTTACCTATTTCAATTTACTTGAAAGCTAAATTTGGGGGAAGTGCCATTGATGACTGTCTGAAAAAGATGTTATCGATCAAGAAAATTGAGGTAATTGTTTGAACCAGGCATGCCAGAACCAAAGGTCTTGTGATACAACAGCCTCCAGGACCATCATTAAAGTATTTGGAAACAATCAGTTGAGATTCAATTAAAAAACAAACAAAATATTACTCCTTCTTTTCCTACATAATGTCCTTTCCATCCATGAGGGAAGTTCTTCCACATCCAATTATTATGATCAAAAAAATGAAGCCAATACATCCTGGCTTAGATGAACCATGTTTCTGAGCCATTGTATTTTTGTTATTTTACTCTTTGCATGGATTACTGATAATAATTTTTATATTTTGAAAAATAAGTGAGATTTTCTGAGTTTTAGAGGCCACTGATGAAATGAACAGATAAATATTGAGACAGAAATGAAGAAAACAAAAACAAAAATTTTTGAGATTGGTAAATATACATACTCTGAAAAAAAGTTGGGATTGAGGCTCAAAGATTGCAGAATTGGGTATATAACTGCATAATTTGCATCCCAGACTCTCAATACCCTGCTGGAGATGCTCTTATTTTGAATTATTTAAAATATTTTTTTTTCAATTTTCTTTCATCTCTCTTCCAGCTTCAACTTTAACTTTTAATTGATAACTTAACTGTTTTTTTCTATGAACTCAAAAAAGTAAACTTCTTCATTGAAGTTTATTTATTTTTAGTAAAAAAAATATTTAAATATTAGTATGATAAAGATGATGATGAGAAAAAGAGAAAAAACTCACTTAATAAGAATGGTAGTCCTAGTAAGAAGTTGCACCAAAATTTGGTATAAAATAGAGGAATTATCCCATTCTTATTGACTTTTCACTTGAAATTCATTGATTGATTGTGGTTTATAAATATTACTAATTTTCCTCTTAATCATATTCCATACATTGTAAATTGAGTTGACTTGAGCTGAGTGAGAAGACAAGTTCATCTTTAATGATGACATGTAATTATTGAAGTTGTTGGCTGAGGGTTGTAGTATGAACTGGCTAATTGTCCCCCATGACAATGAGCCAATGGTATCCCATTATCCATGGATAAATTTCCATTTTCTCGATGAAAGGATAGAGCAGGGGTTGATAACCTTGCTTTATCATTTTGGATGAGGTCATATTCCTGTTAAGTAAGGAAAGCCTCAATGGTTTGGCTATGGAGAAACCCCCCAAAACATCATTTATTGTTGGACCAAACAATGGTTCACAGAAAAATTCCCCAGGAGCCACTTCTCCTTCACAGTTTTCCATACCCATACTTAACAAACCTTCTTTAAAAGCTAAAATGTGTATTTTTTGTCAAAATGACTCTGGCCAAGTGATAAATAGTCCAGGGAAAAATATAATTGTTCCTGAAAATCCTGGGGTTAAAAAAATGTTATTTGGTGCTATAAATGAGGATTTCCAAATATTCTGAATTTATCATTAATTTTTTCTTATGAGAAATGGGATCAATCATCAAATTGTTGACCTGAGCAACATTAAGCTGTAGAAACTGAGTATTGATGTCATAGAGTAGCTACCGGTCATTTTAATTGAAGATCATTTGTAAGAAATATTTTCTTGGCGGTATTCAAAGATCCAAATTAGTGAGTGGTATTTTGTATTTATGTCAGAGACTGTTATCAAGGGAATTCTGGACAGGTCAGAAATGGCTTTTAAAATACCTATGATTTGGCCCTGAGATTTATCATCAAGCTAATTAATTATATAAATGAAGGAAATAATTGAATAACTAAAAAATATAAAAAAACTCATCTTGATAGATTGAAATTATTAGAAAAGTAAAAAGGAGACAATGGAGGTTATGAAAGTTCACCCATAAAATAAGATTATTAAAATTGGTTTTGTAAAATTATGTTATTAAAAACTGAAAATATTAAAGAATTGCTAAAAGAAAATAAATAAATAAATAAAGTGAGATTAAAAAATTTAAGAAATTAATTTCATATTATTTCCAAAAAAAGAATTCCTAAAAGAAGGAGATACATAAGCATAATATGGAATCAAGTTTTCAAATAACTTCTTGAACCTTCTTAAATTTTCATTATTTGAGTAAGAGAGATAATTGAAATTTATTATATTGAATAAAATTAATACTAATTATTTAATAAAAAGGAATATTAACTAATTGATGAATTTAACCTTTTATTATTATTCTTCTCATTATGATTATTGTTTCTTTTAAAAGCTAAAACGTCAAAAGAAAAGAAAGGTCATTTTTGTTTTCTTTTGAAGCAGTTTTAAGTGGAAGGAATTAAGGTAAAACTGTTTTTTTGATGTTATTTATAATAATTCTAAAAAATAAGAGGCATAATGATACACTTTCAAGGTTAATTCTGTTTGGTTATTTTTTCTCCATTTTTTTTTAAAATTGGAAAATAAATAAAAAAATTAAAGCCAAGATGAAAGTAGATTTGTAACATGATGTAGGCATATTATGTTTTTTCAAGAAAAATGACTAATAATTTGAAGAATCAAGTTTCAAAAATGAACCTTTTTTTTGAAATTTCCTGTGGAAAAAAAGTATTTGTATTACTTTTTTCAAGTTCAAAGATCAAAAGACTTTCAAAAAAATCAAAAAAATCAAGGTCAATCTCTTTATAAATTTTTTGGGTTTTCGTCCTTTTAAAGGGTTTTGAATTGAAGGACTCAATAATAATAGTCTCCTCAAACAAATTTTATTTTTTATACATCTTTTGAGGTTCATCTTTTTCTTGTTACCCTTTTTTGAATATTAATAGTCAATTTTTTCATAAAATTGTAATATATATATATTCAAGCTAATATATAAGTGAATCTCTAAATCGATTTGGGAATATTGTATTTTTGTTAAAATTTAACTAATAGCTAAAGCGATTTCGTTTATATAGCTCTCTTATTAATTAAGCTTAAAAATTAAACCATCTTTTTCATTTTCTTTATTTTATATGTGAAAAAAATAAAATAAATTGAAGTATAAAAATAAAATAAAGATTTTTTCTAAATTACAAAGAAGAGCTCATATATATATGTAAGATATAAGAGTAAGATTTTTTGAAAAAAGACTAATTGAAGTTCCTGAATTTGAATTTTTAATGAGAAATATCTTTTTTTAAGTAAAAAGGATGAATGTTTTATTCAAAAATCATTGGATGATATCATAGTTTTTTAAAGGGAATATTTTTTTCAATAAGTGTGAAGTTAAGGTATTGGAAAGAGCGAAAAATAATTAAAAGGAACAGAGAATAAAGTCCGCACTATTTAAAAAAACAAAAAGAAATAAGGAGGTTTCTGGTAAGGGGAAGCAGAATTTAGAAAATAATGAGGTAGACTGGATATTTTATTGAGTGAAAATTGGCCTTGACTATCTTTTGGTAATCAAATCTTCCAATGATAGAATTCAAATACAATATTTCTTGGTTGATTCAGTATAATTAAAGTCCAATATTCCAGAATTGTACTCAACCCCATCTCAAATAGCTTCCAGTCTTTCATAAAACTTCTTGTTTCTCCCAATTCCTTCTTGCAGTTCACTTTCCAAAGTTTTATACATATCTTTACTATAGTAATTTGCTACATATCTTTAGTATCATAAATGAAATATCTCACACTTCTTAAGCCACAGTGACAATCTCCAACCACAATTAGTAGCTACTTGAGGTATTAAATGATGAATTATGGGAGCTCTGTCAGCTGTGGAATCCAGGAAAATGGAAATTTGAAAAGTTAAAAGCAAAAGAATTTTCAAGAGAGCTTAAAAAATGAATTTTAATAAAATTTTTATGGGAGAAAACCTTTAATAATTCATATTTAATTCCACAATAATCTTATTTCAAGTCCAAAAATTAAAATATTTTGGTCAAATTTTGTGTGGAGAAGTTATTAATTCCTGATTAATTTCTAAATATTTTAATATGATTGAATCTTGAGGATCTTCATAAGCGGATATAATCTTGAAATATGTGGGAAGATTTCTTTTTTTCATTTACTTCAACACCAGAATCAGAAAATGAATCCCAAATTTAAGGTGTGTGATTCTTCTCTTAAGTAGCTGTTGATGATGGTTTTTTTTTTTGGATTTTTTGGCTGTGAATTCTAGTATTTGTCTGTTGGTGGCTTCAATTTTTTGGTGTGTTTCACTAAGTATCTCAAAGAAAGAGGGATCACTCTCTTTTTTCTTAGAAACTTTTCGTCTTCCTCTGACTTCCTTGGATTTTTGAGGATCTTTAGTATGGGGAAGTGTCATCCTTCCTGACAAAAATTTGTAAATAGCTCTTATTTACTGCATTACTTCATAGAAAGGTCTTTACGAGACATAATTTCATATTTTCACACCTTTGATTAGTGCCCTATTCTATCTTTTTGTATAGCTCCGCATTTTACTGCAAAAAATAAGCCTTTAAATAAAATTTATGAAGTAAGAAATTCAATGATAAAACCAAGAATTGAACATAAAAGCATTTTGAAGTGCCATTGGGGTTGGAAAATTATATTTTGAATAAGATGATGTTGGTGAGGTAATTCTGGATCTGATTAGTTGATGGGATTCCAGTATTAATGATATAGGATTTGGTGAGCTTATTATTATTTTGATTTTCTCTTTTCCTGGATCATAAAACGTTTTCAGGGAATAATGGAGAATTATTCCTCAGGAATGAGAAGATACTTGAAGAATATTAATGAAGCTCAGCTGTGGAATCCAGGAAAATGGAAATTTGAAAAGTTAAAAGCAAAAGAATTTTCAAGAGAGCTTAAAAAATGAATTTTAATAAAATTTTTATGGGAGAAAACCTTTAATAATTCATATTTAATTCCACAATAATCTTATTTCAAGTCCAAAAATTAAAATATTTTGGTCAAATTTTGTGTGGAGAAGTTATTAATTCCTGATTAATTTCTAAATATTTTAATATGATTGAATCTTGAGGATCTTCATAAACGGATATAATCTTGAAATATGTGGGAAGATTTCTTTTTTTCATTTACTTAAACACCAGAATCAGAAAATGAATCCCAAATTTAAGGTGTGTGATTCTTCTCTTAAGTAGCTGTTGATGATGTTTTTTTTTTTGGATTTTTTGGCTGTGAATTCTAGTATTTGTCTGTTGGTGGCTTCAATTTTTTGGTGTGTTTCACTAAGTATCTCAAAGAAAGAGGGATCACTCTCTTTTTTCTTAGAAACTTTTCGTCTTCCTCTGACTTCCTTGGATTTTTGAGGATCTTTAGTATGGGGAAGTGTCATCCTTCCTGACAAAAATTTGTAAATAGCTCTTATTTACTGCATTACTTCATAGAAAGGTCTTTACGAGACATAATTTCATATTTTCACACCTTTGATTAATGCCCTATTCTATCTTTTTGTATAGCTCCGCATTTTACTGCAAAAAATAAGCCTTTAAATAAAATTTATGAAGTAAGAAATTCAATGATAAAACCAAGAATTGAACATAAAAGCATTTTGAAGTGCCATTGGAGTTGGAAAATTATATTTTGAATAAGATGATGTTGGTGAGGTAATTCTGGATCTGATTAGTTGATGGGATTCCAGTATTAATGATATAGGATTTGGTGAGCTTATTATTATTTTGATTTTCTCTTTTCCTGGATCATAAAACGTTTTCAGGGAATAATGGAGAATTATTCCTCAGGAATGAGAAGATACTTGAAGAATATTAATGAAGCTCTTGAAATGATAATGATATATCCTGCAAAAAAGGTTATGTTATCATCCTTCAATGAAGATATTTAAGCTTTAAAATACCTTTAAAAGGGTCCCTGGAAAATGTTTAATCAAAGGTTTGAACATGGAATGAGCATCTTCCACTCTTAAAGTGGATCAGTCACCTTAATGGGGAATTTTCTTGGTCCAGAGGGGAAAAAACACTACTCAAATGGGATAAATGTGTTGGTGAGGTAATTGGAAATACACTCTGCAGAATTATCCTGTAGTTTTGAACAGGATTCATAAAATTATCTCTCTTGAGAAGAGTAAAACACCTAGTTTTATTCAACAAAAACACATTATTTATCAGTAGTATTAGTGAAATAGTAAATAATAAAATAATATGGCTATTACATTTTTTCATAAATTTTTATATGATTTTAAATTTCAAAAATAATTTTTGATATGCAGAAGATGGCCTTTGTGGATTTTCCAAATTCACAGATTTTTCCTTGATTTTGGGAATATACCCTCAAAAACTGTTCATAAGGGTCAGTTCTCTGTTAAATTAAGAAAAGAAGGGTGAGTTATGTTATAGGTTTCTAGGATTCTGGAAAGAATAATAATAAGAACCTTTAGCTTCAGACAATAAGAAAGAAAAAGCCACATAAAAGGTTTTGGATGTCTCAACACCAATCTGATGATGTCATTGTTAGGACTAAACCAGATTCAGTAAAACATCAGAGTTGTTTGAAAGATGATTAAAGTCATATTACTTCTATTCATTTAATGGTTAGGAATAAACAAAATATAGAAAATCATGAGGTTAATAATAAAGAAAATCATGAAATACAACTCACCCAAAGCCAATGACAGCATATCCATGAGTTGAAACAGAAAATATCACAACTTTCCCATTCAAGGAGATCATATGAGAACATTGCATCCATCTACGTTGATAAGAAAGTAGACAATGCCACATGGTTTTTTTAAGAGCTTGGCTTGAAGTTGGTGAATTTTCATATGTGAAGAAGCTAAAATATCCACTTGAGATGCCCTGTAAGGTTTGACTATGAAACAATAAGTAAAAATTACTACTTATTTACTTACTTTACCATGAATTTCCTTATTAAATTAGAGAATAAGATAAAGAATTTTTATTAATTATGGGAAAAAATATTCATATTATTGAATAAATATAATAATATATATTATATGAACAAAATCAATATGATAAAAATAAATGTATTAATATATAATAGTTAATATTTTATTTAACTTTATTATTTTCACAGAAAACTGATAAATGCTTACAAAATTGTTATTTAATAATAAAAACAGTTCATAACAATAATATTACCAATATCAAAGCTATATATTAATATAAATACTATTTATATTAATAAAATAATTATTAAAAATAATAATACAGAGAAAATTATTTTAAAAGATGAAATAACCTACTTTTGACACTTAATATGATAATTTTGAATTAATTTATGCCTAAAAACTTAAATCAAACTTATTTAAATTGTATTTACAATTGAAAATAGAAGAAATTACAAATATTCTTGTTTTTATGTGGAATTAGAGATTTTAGAGAGAAATTTAACAAAAAAAAATCAAAATTGGCTTGATCATGTCAATATTGATTATTAAAATCAAGATTAACTTGAGTATTTAAATATATAATAGTTTTATATAAAAAGAGTAAAGCTTTTACCTTTGATTTTAATGATTTAATGTTTTCGTTGTGTCTGAGGGGTAAATAGAGGTAAAAAGAGCTCACATATAGTAAAATACTCCCTCCTAGACTCCAGAAGGCTTCTACTAGAGGCTTACTGATGGTACCCACTGTAACTGATCAGTAGCTTAAGCTTTAGTGATGATTATATCATAATTAAACCATCTTATCTCATTATTATGCCATTATTTAGAGTTATCACCATAACTCTAAGCTTGCTGACATAATAGAATTTGTAGAGGACTTAAATTAATGTATTTTCTTAGTTTCAAGAATAAAAAACTAGTATTCACCACTTTTATCACCTATATGACTGATAAACTTAAATTAAGATTACAGTGAGTGATAATAAATGATCAATTTTAAGCTTAAACTTTGATGATGAATAATGTTTGAGCTATACACGCTAAAGCCATTCAGAGAATTAATTCTGATAGGTTGCAATGTAGCTATTAAGCTTCCAAGAGAATTTAACTATATAATAAAAACCTTATTTTTGATGATTTTTCTTGTAACTCACCATTTCTTTTGAAATTTACTATTTTAAACTTCAAACCATGATTTCAAGGGGTTTTAACTTGAATATAATGATAAAAATTACATTATTTTTCATTCATGAACTAGTGGAATCTGAATATCCACTTTGTTCCAAGTTTGGACCACTTTCACAACAAATTGGTCAACAGCTATAACAATTTTGTTCAATAAAACTTTACAGGTTATAGCATTGTTTATACCTTGTAAAATAAATTTTAGATATGTATTCTTGCAGTAATTATGTGGTAGCTTTATTTTTGCTCAAATATCTATTATGTATATTTCAAGTGATATGAGCTAAAACCCATGAATATATGCACTGATCATAAAAGTGCATATATTCAGGTTATTTCCTTAAGTATTGACTTGAAAAATATGACATCAAGATTTTATGTGTAATTCTTCATGGGGAATCCAATGGTGTAATTCATTTCACATGTTGATTTAGCAGTATGTGATATAGTCAAGGATTTATGCTTTTTTATGGAATTTCTACTTATTGCTCAGTAAGTATTGTCTTTACAGATATGAGATTAAAATGTGATGTGTTTATTTTACCATGGAAAATCCAATGGTGAAATTAATTTCAAATTTTTATTCATTAGATTCAGAGATAATTCAGACATTATGCCCTTTTTTGGCATTTTTATTTATTATAAGATAATAATTTTAATTCTTATTATTTGAATGAATATTGTAAAGTAGTTTTGTGACCCTTTTGGATATGTGGTCATATCTCAAAGGCTCAAACTTACAAAAAGTCAAAAGTGTGATATATATGCAAAAATATATAGGCAAATACCCAGAGGTTTAATTTTTTGCAAATGAAGTGATAGAAAGTAGTAAATAATTGTTGAAAAAAGGGAAAATGAAAATAAGCCTGTTAGTAATGTATTATTTAATTATTGAGCTTTGACAACCCTGACAAAAACTGATATTGATCCAAGTTCATTAAGACTTTGTGCCTTGCATATGTTGCTTAAATTTATTACAAAGATTCTGTTTATAAATTTAGTTTCCTTCCTATCTTCAACCTGAATCCAATCTATCTGCAATTTCAAATTACAAATAAAACACCTGCTTTCAGGTATACCCATTTTCCTCATGGTGACTCCTATTACCTATAAGTGATTTTTTATTTTCATTTAAGCCATAAAGCTTTCTCTGTGAAATTTTACCATTTATTATCATTGATGGAAGCTAATTATAAGAGTAGGGAAATTATATACTAATAACTAATGTAATCTTCCAATTGGATATTCAGTAATATTAACTAAATATGTATTCCATTTTCAACCTTTATAATAATAATTCATTGGGCCTGTAGCCATGAAAATTGATATTTTTATATTTCAACCTGACAAAATTTGTAGTATTATTCACAAATAAAAATTGGGTGTTGGTAAACCCACATAAGCAATTTGGTAAGAGCATACATGTTTTTGAACTAAATTGGTAAAAACATGTAGGTTTTTGGTGAAAACACAAAAGGGGTATTTTATAGTTGAAAAGTAGCTAAAAAGCACCTGTATTGGGTAAAACCCTATTTATGGAGTTCTTAATGCCATTTATTCCATTTCATGCTATTATTTATATCATTTATGGAAGTGTTAATTCCATTTAGGAATTTATTATGCCATTTAGGCATTTTTTATGCCATTCATGGCATTGTTAATATCATTTAGGCAATTGTTGATGCCATTTATGGAGTTGTTATGCAACTGTTGATTCCATTTATGGAATTTTTATGTCATTTTATAAGCTATTTATTGCACTCTCAATTCTTCAAATAGAATTTCTATGTTACTGTTGATACCATTTATGGAATTTGAATGTCATTGTTGATGCCATAAATGGCATTGTTATGCTGTTGTTATTGCCATTTATGGTACTGTTAAGGCCATGAATTTTATTTTAATGCTGTTGTTTATGCCATTTATGGCACTGTAAATAATTCCACAAGTGGTATTAATGTCACTTTTAATCCCTTTTATGGAATTGCTATGACACTTCCGATGCCATGTATGACATTATTATGTCATTTTTTATGCCATAGATGGCACTTTTAATTCCATTTATGGCATTGTTCATGCCATAAATGACAATTGTAATGCCATTTATGGTACTGTTAATGCCACAAATGGTACTATAACTTCCAATAATTCCATAAATTACATTTTTAATTTCATTTATGTCATAAATTAAATTTTAAATTTACTCACAAACATGAACAAAAAAACATAAAAAAAAGCACTTTTTGGGCCTGCAATTGCCCCACCCCAAAAAATCCCAAAGTTTTGGGTTTCTGGGTTTTGATTCTCAAGGAGCTTCCCTTTATTTTAAAGAAGAAATTATGAGAATTAATAAGTGGGAAGATTTTCAATGAATTTCTTTTTAAAAAGGTCATTTTTCCAAATTTGCCAAGCTGGAGAAATTGGAAAAAAAAATTGAAAAAATTTGGGGATCTTCAAATTTCATGTTGGGGAAAATACAGAAAAAAAATTAAAAAAATCCTCAAAACTAAGTCTGAGGAATTTTTACAACAAAAAATCCTCAAAACTAAGCCTGAGGAATTTTTTCAAAAAAAATAGGTGAGGTATGTGTTTTTACAATAAAAGTAATTGTTTTGGGAATAAATTTGTAAAAACACGTAAGGGCTTACATGTGTTTACCAACACCCTAGATATTCTATGAAGAGTTTTTAAGACAAAAATTACAAGATTATTTTCTAAGATTCATTTTCTTGATATTATTTACCTCAATGATCAAACATAAATTTAATTATTGGAAATTAGAGTAAAGAAATTTATGACGTAAAGCAAATGAGATTGTTCCTGAAAGAACAGGAAAAAAATTACCAAATTTTTCAGATTATTAACTTTTAAATAATGAAAAAAGACTTATTTTTTCAAAAACAGAGAGACATATATGGTTTTTTTATTGAATTATTATTAATTCAAATTATATACTCAGGGAAATAGAGTTATTTTTCTTACCTAGAACTAATCACTTTTTTTCAAACAAAAAAAGGGTATATTATTTTTTAATAAGAATTTATTCAGGGGAAATAGTAAGTAAATTTGTTTTCAAATGCAAAAAACTACCCCTCAAAAAGGTTTTTTCAAAGTTCTAGGGAAAAAATAAAGATCAAAAATTAATTTATAATGTAAAATTGAAAATCTATAATGAGATAAACCCAGAGCCAAAATAACATACACAAGCTGCTTAGTTTCTTTCTGGCTCTCTGTATTATTGGACTATCAGTTCCTTTGAATAGCTAATAAAACAGATAAAGATTAAAAAAAAGTATTTATCAAGGAATAAGCCTAATAAAAGATCAAATGTGCTAGTCTTTGAAGAATTTTAGAATTGATGATAATGAAATAAGCTGTAAGAAATACCTAGGAAAAACTCATAAGAAAAAAAGTAAGAAATGGATTTGATTAATAAGGAGAGTTTATTGATAATTATATGTATTATTGATATTTACTCAGAGTGTAAATCTTCAATTTATTTCAAATTAGGAAGAAGATATTTGTGCTTCTCATATAAAAGCCTTGAGAACAGCATATAATTTTGAAATTGATATCAATTCTCATTCATAGTTTCTTTAATTATGATCATTCAAGAACCTATATCCAAGGAAATATACATATTTTAATGAAAAATCATTCATCTTTCAAAAGAAATAATTTTGAAAAAATGAATTTTCTAAAAGGAATAAGGAAATATGCTTAATCTTGGAGATTGATCTTAGAAGGAAAAGAATTCAATACTCAGATAATTCAGATAATTACTAAATTTCAATCATAATGTTCTTGATTCTATTTTTAAAAGATTATTAAAAGAGATTTTCAATTAAGTAAATGCTCATCAAACTCAAAGAACATTTTATTTTGGATATTTTGTATCAAAGGGAACATACAAGAAAGACATGTAGCTCAATTCCAAAAATACCCATATTTGTTACTATCATGTGCATCAATTTCCTAGAAGGACCTTTTTCAAAACATTTGACAGGTATTTAAAACTGAATTATCTGAGCTCCAACTATACTTTCTGAGAGATTCATATCAACCCTTCATTTCCCAATGGAAGAGGTTTGTGGTCTTGTAATTGACAAGATGTCATTTTGGCCATGACTAAATCTTCCTAGAATTGTTTTTGGACTAAAAAGGAAAAATAAACCATGTTTTTATACAACTGATCCTCTTGTGAGAAATTTAGAATTTATTAAACCAAATACTTTGGGGAAATTTTACAAATTTGGCCCAATTTGACCTAAGCTATCAAAAGCCTGTTCTCTGCGATTCCTTTTTCATCCAATAGAGGTATGTGAAAAGAAATGAAGATGAATTTTTGAGCTTAACTTAGAAAAATGAAAGTGTCTCTTTAGTGGGACCTTAATTTTAACCCTTGTAGGGGCTTTATCAACACACTGCAGGGATCCTATTATTCTAGAGCAGTATAAAGTGGTACTTTAAGCAAAAAACACAGTTAAAAGGATTTGAATCAATAAGATAATAATTCATAAAGGGTGCTAATTGACTCTGGATATCCTTCTTGATATAAAAAAAGCCCCTTCTATAGAGCTTAAAAATAAACATTCAAGATTTTGGCTTCAGAGCTAAAGAAGGAGTTTTATAGCTCTCTACTAGACCTAATTGATAATTAGATAGATATATTGAAAAGTTTCAAATATGAAGAATACTTATTAGATATAATTTATGAAAACTTATAGGTACAATAAGACGCTGATAGTATGGATTAACAATAAATAATTATATGGAAAGGAAAAATTATTTATAATAGGGTGTCTTTATGTCATTCAAAGTTAAGAATGGTAAATTTGGAAATATAAGACTAATACATAATACCTTAGAGCTAATAGTATAATATATTGATAGAGCTATTTAAAGGTAACATTGGGAATATAATCATATAATTTATTACCAATGAGATTGATAATATATTATTTAACAAAAATATTTCTGTCTTTATAAAGGAATTTCAGAAAACAAGTAAGATAAGATAGTCAAAGCTACTAATATTGGTTATAATGGTACTCTTAAAAGCCAATAAATTACCTATTGGCTTGCTATAATGATAATATTATTAATTAAATATTAAGATATTTTTCATGAAAGATAAGGCAATAATACTATTGATACTTCTGATTTTTTTGTATTTTGTTGATTAGGAATAAATTTTCATTCATTGGGAAAAGACTTTTAATATGAAGGAGGGAGAAATTTGAAATATAAGTATTCTTTTTATGGTCTTTAGGCCCATAATAGAGGAAATTGAAGACAAGGGAATTGAAGTTCTCAATTATCATTTATGAAGAAGTTCTTTATGGCAATCAGTCTCAATTCATACCAGTGGTTCAAGTTTGGAGCCACTTTTTGAGTAAATTGAAAAATTTATTAGATTATATTTTGTTCTGAGCTCCCTTCTATTGTGAAAATGGTTTTGGATGGTTTTATTTTATTTTATGATTGCACAATGTCAGCCTGTGACTCAAAATCAGAGAGAAAGCATGACAGCCAAAATACCATAAACAAATGGGAGAGAAAAATGCCACTAAAGAGTGAACTGAGCCAAAATATCTCATCAGGAGAATCTAAAGAAAGAGGAAAATTACCTCTTTCCAAAGATAAAACTCCCATAACCATAGGATAAGAAACAACAGAGTTATTTCATCTGAAAGCAAGAACTGAGATTAAACCTTAATTTCAACTTCTCATCTGAAATCCATATGAAGCGGAAGAACCCCATAAAATTGAATTCAAATTAAGGCTCTTTATCAGGGCTATCTAATGGTACTAGCCAAACTGAGCTAGCATCAAAACTACAGAACGTATGGCTAAAAATAAGCCAAATAAGGGTGAACAAAATATTCACCTCTCATCTAACTTCTACAGGTTTAGTGTGAGATACCTCAAGGGGGGCTGTTTTGGAAAGAGAAAAATTGGTTATTTCTTATTTCTCCATACATTTCCTCATAACCCATTTAGAACAAAAGTTATGGAGCAAACAAGCTCAATACAGGATTCATAACAAATCCACAGATTGATAATGGAATTTAACATTTATATAAATTTTCCACATTTAATTCTGATTAAACCAAATGAGGAAGAATTTTGTAAAGCTCATAAATAAATACAAAACAAGCCACTTTTGAGCTCTCTATCCTTATAAAGGGACAATGATAGTCAGGTTATAAGATTTCAATCCCAAAGTAGCCAGTATGGTATCTTGCTGTGGGACAGCTATCCATATAATTGAGTTCAAATATTTTTATTCTTTCAACTACCATAACCTGACAAATAAGAGTCTTACAGGTATGTTCTGTACATCTTCTGACACGTTAGAAGCACCAGAAAACACCTGCAAACTCCATTGTTGAAAATGTTCATCCTGTATAGGGTAAAAATGTCAACTTGTGGTTCTAAAGCCACATTTCAACCCAATAAATGTCTTTATTGAGTGTAAAGAACCACAAACCAATCCTCAGTAGTTTTGTGAAGCTGTAAGAAACCTCCCACTACCCCATAAAAAGATAAAAGGAGGCTATTCCTCACCAAAAAGCAAATCCATCATCCTGTTATTAGTATTATTATGTGGTATTGCTTCATATTGAAGCTGTAACCTTAGAATTAAACAGGCTTTTATTATCATTTTAATATCTTAGGGTTTATTACTGTAAAACATCATATACACACTGCACCCAGGGCTTTCAGCAGAACTAACCATCCCTAAGACTCATTAGTAAAGCTCCAACACCCTTATTAATAGTCCTGTAATCAGTTTACCACTTAATTATAATAATTATTTTTGTCTCACACTCAGAGTTATAGATCTTCATTATCATTGTAAAGCTATATCATTAAATAACCCTGACACAAAATATATTTGGTAAATAGAACCATTTTGTAGATGACTTTTTCACATTAATTTTTTATTTTTGGAAAGGGTTGTATTTAATGGTGTTATTTGAATCAAGTATTACATCCTATTTTTTCTGACTTGCCGCATTTTCATCTCTATTTTCTTGATTCAAAAAATAATTATTTGGATAAATCCTGGTTATGGTTCTGTTTAAACCTACAATTTCTCCATATGTTAGGTTATTATAATGATAGTATCTCAGGAAAGAGGTGATCTTTCACGGATAGTTCAAGGTTTTTTTGGTAATTTTCACCAAAAATTTGAGATTTATTATTCTCTTATAAAAAGATGAGGTAATTATCCCAGAAAGGCCCTCTAGGATGGTGCCATATTAATTGGCTATTGTGGAATTTGTCTTTATGATGATTTGTAATATCTCGAGTATTCTGTAGCACTTGAGGATTATTTGAAGTCTGTATTTATCCTTCCATGTATGAGCTTGATTATATCTTCATTAAATTGTAATATCCCATGAAGATGTTGTGTATTGGTAAGGTTTCTGTTTGATTTTATGAAATAAAATTTCACTTGAGGGAATTTAATTATGAGTAATTAAAAGGATTCCCCCAATTCAAGGAGGGTTTACTTTTACATTGCTTCTTTGTCTCTCCACTTTTCTGTTCAATTTTTTTTCAATTTATAGAGATTTACCATTGGGTTTGGCCCATATATAAATCTTATTGTGCAGTTCACTAAGCTGTAGGTAGTATTAATATATAAAAATAAGAAATATCCTTCTTTATTTCTGTATTGAGCTCTGAAATCCTCATTTGACCCCCAATGTTGATATTTATATTTAAATGTACTTATTTTAAGATTTTCTTCAATATGAGTCAATGAATTGAATTTTTGATCTAATATTTTTCAAATTTTACTTATTCAATGGGCTTGAATCTGGACCAGAAAGGTATGAGGAAACAAAATTTAAGCCTTTTTAAGAATTAATAATAACAAATGAATTGATCTATTTTTTTTTTGGTTTTTTAGAATTCAAAATTTTCAAATGCATGGAAGAATCTTTCCAAATCAAAGCTTGAATTTACCTAGGTTTTTGAGGAATTATTTGGTACCAAAACACCTCAAAACTGGAGGGTTTAAAGAATAGATAAATCTACATTTTCTTTTTATGAATAAGAAAGAATTTTATAAGAAAATAAAAAAATTTTTTTTCTCAAATATTGAAGCAACATTTGGGGAGATGAAAGGATATTATAGAAAAAGAAAATCTGGAGAGAAAAATAAGAGCCAGTTTTTTTTAAAAGAATAATGTTTGAAAAAAAATGAATTATCCACTTTTAAATATATAAAGAAGGAAAAGATATTTTTTTCATTTTAAAAAATAAATAAATAAATTTTTTTTAATGAAAGTTGAAATACATTTCTGAAATGAAACGAGCTATATTATTTGACTTAAAAGTAATATTCTACCATTCAAGGGAAACTAGCCCCCAAAAGGAGCCTTTTATGTGGAATAGGATAATTAGTTTGATTATAATATTCTGAACATATTCACATGAGAAAATAAATCCCTCTTTTATTACCAATTTGAGACAGATCGCCCACAAAAGGCATTAAACAAAAAATATTACACAATTAAGGGACCCAAATATCCAATAGGTTATGATATAACAATAAGCTTATAGATTTTCAGAATTCCAAAGCATCAGATGAAGAAATCTAGAATCCTCTTATGGAAAAATTCAGCATAACTCAGTCAAATGAAGTGTCTTAAATGACAAAATAGAAATTATGTAAAATATTTAGGCTTCAAATAGATTATTCAAAAAATTAAAATATGGATCCCAAAGCATTTGGAAACAATTCTGGATAGATTTACCTTATGGGTTTTCTCCATGGTCTTTTTTTCCGCATTTATTCTGTAAGGTTTGTCTATGAGACTCTTGATAATAGTAACAATATCAAAGGTACTATGACTGTCCTCAGTAGAAAAATATAATATAATAAAATATTATAACCACAAATTTAAATATAATTATTAAAAATAATTATATATAAAAAATAAATTTAATTATTATTATATAAAATAATAATAATAAAATATAATAATTATGATAAATTATAATTATTCTATTATTGTTATAGTCACTGACAATTATAACAATAGGAAGTGTAAAGCTTTTAATGAGACAATTACATGTGGAAAATATAAATATTTAACCACTTATAAGTAATATATAAATATTATTTATAAAATAATTCAAACACAAACTGTGCAGAAATAATTTTTATAGAAAACCTCTATCTAAAAAAACTAATAATACATAAAAAAGATATATAATTCTAGAGAAAACTTACTTATAGTATAAGCTTAATACAACAAGTCAAACAACAACAGTTATTATATTAAATAATTATTATAAGTTAAAAACACGCCAAAAATAAATAGTTTGAAAGATAACACAGCTTTTTATAATAAAAAATATGATTAAAGGGTTTCTGAGAGGACTTTGTGGATTTTAAAAGATATTTCAAAGACAATAATTTTATAAAATAAAATATATTATAGGTGATTACAACAATAATCTAATTTCTATAGTTTTAATTCTTTAGTTTAAGATTTATAAAAAATCAAATACTTAAGAGATTCTTTAATAATAAGATTATATATATAATAGAACTTTACCTGTTTAAATGTCTAATATGATTGGATTGATAATTGATGATGGAAAAAAATAGTGATGAAAAGATTCTTTCATGTCTACAGAGAACCTCTCATGATTCATAATAAATATGGAGGGAGTTCTCAGGTCAAAACTGAAAAACCATGCTTAAAAATAAGGTCCTTAACTTAAAGTAACTTTTTTTTAATTCCAATTTAAAGTTACCAGTGTTATTCTTAACTCCAAGTAACTTTAATACTCATTTAACTTAATTATTTTAAGTTTTGGTATAGAATAAGTTTATTTATATTGAAGCTCATCACATGAACAACTCAAAAATAGAGTTTGAAGCAGAAATCCCTTAAGCTCAATTTTTAATTAATTTTTGAAGGAATCTTAATTTTCTTTAAGTATAATTCAAAAAGTAAACTTACAGGCTAATTACCCAGAAAATTTGTTTATAAAAGATACTTAAAATTGAATTTATATATAAATAATATTAAATTCTAATCTTTGTGAAATTTTCAAGCAAATCAATTAAGAATTGGATTTTTAATGAATTTCTCAAGTTATTACTATTTTTCCATGTGAAATAGCAATACACACTAAAACTTAACTTTTGATAAGGTTTTAATGCTTGTAGCCTTGAGGTTTTAAGCTTTTTTAAGCTTTTTAACCTTATTTAAGCTTTGAAAGGTCTCAAAAAGGTCATTTCAACCCTGCATATTAGGATCTACCCTTTGGCAGCCTGAAATTCCTGTCCAATTTGGGATAAAACCAGTTTAAGCTTTAAGGTTGGATCAAAGTCTAATATTAAAGTTTGAATAAGGCTGAAAATCCTCCAATACAGGTGAACAACCTTAATTGAATCCTTGAAGATCCAAAAAGTTGGGTACCCCAGCTGTGTTTGGTCTTTTTCCTTTGTCCCACCTTTTAGAGTGTATTTTGCCCTTTTATTTATTTAAAGCCATACTATGGCCTTCAACCCTTTTACATTGAGCTCACGCAGGATTTACATTCTGTATGGCAAATCCCTAGCCAATTAAGTAAATATACACAACACCTCATTTTAACTAAAATTTTGGGAAGTTTGCATAAACCTTATGCAACTTCAAATTTGAGCTTATTTAAGATTAAATTTAACATTTTAAAAAAATGTTAAAAAAGTTACTTTAGTACTGTGAGACTCTTAAGTCTTCCAATAACATAAGAAATAAGCCTTTTTGGGTATAACACCCTATGGGTGTACCCTAGGTTGTTTTTGGTGTAGAATCCAAAAATGACATAATATTTATAACTTTGTTTATCCAAAAGAAAGTTATACTTATTTTGTGTTATTCTTTAGTTTGAATTCAATTAAAAGTCTGTTGAAGACTAAATCAGCTGTATATAAAATCATTTGTGGCCTTATGGATATGTTATACATACCTCACAGGCTCACATCTTCCCTTACAGAGACCCTTGTCCTCCTTTTCTTTTCCAATGGTTCCATTTCTTTCTTTCAATTTAAAGTAATTAAAAGTAGTTCCTTTTCCTGATATTAATACCCATAAAAATAAAAAGAATACCAGGGACAGCCTAAATAGCCAAGCTTGGGCCATCACTGAACTGGATAATGACCCCAGCTGGGGTAAACTGTGGACTATTGGATTTTCTCATATTAAATATGCTTGATTGTGAGATATTCATCCCTATTATAGACATAATCTACATGCTTTTTCTACTAGTAATTCTTCCCCAACAAGAATCTTGGATCATCCAAGGAATGAGGGCACTACCTATGGGTGACCTCTTTTCTCATAAATAAATGTGAGTTTTAAGACAAAATTTGTCAGAATGGCCCTATGATATAGCTTAGAGATGACTATAATAAGCTATAAATTTGAGTGTGACACAATTATGATAGTGAAAAATAAGTTACAAGATGGTAAAAATAAAGGGATTTACTACAATAATGGTGGTGAGAACTTATGAAAGCCCTGGGTTGAATGTTTATCTATTAGTTTACAATAATAAACCCTGCAGAAATAAATTTTATAATTATACTTGTTAAACTCTAAGGTTAATACATATTAAGAAGTTATGCCACATAAGAATACCAAGAAAAGGATGATTTTTGTTTCCTTTGGTGATGAAAAGACTCCTTTTATCTTGTTCAGGGGTGTTTCAAGGCTTTTTACCTCTGCACATGACCACAGAGTGAGAATTTTCACTAATGTGGGCTGGCTTGTGGTCTCAAGCACTGGATGCAGACTGTGATTGGGTGGAAATGTGGCTTTAGAACCACAAGTTTCCAATTTTACCCAATACAGGGATAAAATGTTCACCAATAGAGCTTACAGGTATTTTTTGGTGGTTATGACACATCAGAAGCTGTACAAGACGTTTCTTCAGGACTCCTGTTGGTCATATTATAAATAATAAAAGAATAAAAAGCATTCAGTTCAACTTATCAGCTGCTAATTAAGTTTATATGGACAGCTGTCCCACAGTAAGATCCCATACTTTCTGGTGTGGAATTATAATTCTAAATCCTGAATAACTTGGTCAGTTTTGGAAATAGAGATCTCAAAGGTGGCTTATTTTGTAGCCTTTGATGAGCTTTACACAATGGCTACTAATTTGGTATACCTAGAATTTATTATGGAAAAGTTATACCCATTTTAAATCCAATTGTTGACTTATGGATTTACTATGACTCCTGTATTGAGATTTGTTTCTAAATAGCTTTTGTTCTAGATGAGATATGGGAAAATGGAGGGAGCCATAAGAAATATCTAATTTTTTCTCTTTCCAAAGAGACCTCACTAAGGGTATCTCACACTAAAACTGTAGAAGTAAGATTAGAGGTGAATATTTTATTTACCCTTATTTGGCTTTCATTTGGCCATAAATTCTGTAGCTTTGATGTTAGCTCCCTTTTTCCAGTACCATTGGATAGCCCTGACCAAGAGCTTCAATTGGAACACCCATTTGATAGGGTTCTGCCTCTTTCTCTGTATTTTAGATGAGAGGTGAAGATTAAGGTTTATGTTCAGTTTTTATTTTGAGCTGTAATAGATTTATAGTTCCTTGCTCTATGGTTATGAGAGTTTTATCTTCCAAAGGAGGTGAATAGCCTATTTATTTTGAAAACAATTGTGAGCTATTTTGGTTTAGGTAACCTCTAGTGGGCATTTTACTCTACCATTGGTTTATAGTATTTTGATGTAATGCTTGTGCTCTGTTTTTGAGTGACAGTCTGTCAAAAGTTCTCCAGAAAGTTTTCTCAATTTTGGTCAATTTTTCCAGAATTTCACAAGAAAATTTCCAAGGATTTTGGGGCCTCACAAATATTGAAGGAATTCTTTAAGGCTAAAATGTTATTTTGAAAAAACCTAACTGAAATATTTATCATTCTAGCCTATAAAATCTATAAGCTAGAAGAAGCTTGATAATAAAAATAGAGACCTGTAATCTATCTGGAAATCTTTTGAATTTGAATTTGGGAACCCTTAAGCAAATCTATATCATCAAAGAGTTATTTATAAATGATAATAGAAATACTACATCAATTGATTTAATTTGTGAATTTATTAAACATTGCATTTAAAAATTCCTGAAAATGAATTTGTGGATTCTTATTTTATTTTTCAATCTCTTAAAAAGTGATAATCTTCAGGGGAAAAATAGATATCTAAATATATATTGAGGAAAAGGGGAGGGTATAATAATGATTTTTTTTTTTTGAAAACTAATAATTGAGAATTTCAATGAGAATTATTTTTTGAAATATCCATTCAAATAAGTTTTCGATTACTCTTGGACTTAAGAATCAATAAGTAAACAAACAATAATTGAAGGTTTTTCATTTTTTTGAGACTTTTAACACAGCTCCTATCATTCTCAATTGGAGTTTTAAACTAGTTCTTTTAAATTTTTTCAAGAAATTATGAAAAAAAATTCTGAAAGGTACCCCAGTGCTTTTAAAACATTCTCTCACCAATTTGACTTCATTTTACATATTGTTGAAAGGTATCTCAATTACTAGCTGAAATTCTTATCGATGAATGCTTTAAACAATTCTGGAACTGATAAAAATGTATTAATAATTTTCTGTAACAGCTTTAATCCTGTTGAAGAGATAAACAGAATAGAGAACTCTCAGAGAGCTACAGTTAATTGATTTTTTCTTATTTTCGCCTCAAATAAAAAAATGAAAAACCCCTTTCATCATAAAAATCTCACCTGAATTGATCATGGAATTTAGTTCCTATAAGTCTTTGAATTTTTTTCTCTTCTCCATGTAAAAAATGAAGAATGGCTTAAATTACTCCAAATGTATAATGAATATATAAGAATAAAATGCCTTATTTCAGCTTATTATAAGGTAAATTATCCATTGAAAGCCTTTTTATCCTTTAAACCTATTAATAATTAAGAAATTTTTACTTGAAATCTGTTATTATAGGCTTATAAAGTTCTCAAGAGGACAAAGAAAAAGGAGAAATTCCAGTCCTCCTCAGAAATAAAATATTAAACTCATGTTCATAGTTTCAAAAAAGGGAAAGACTTCTAGAAGATCCAAATTATAGGATACCATTGCACTTTTTTCCATTTTACAACTCAATTTGTGGAGCTTTTACTGATAGAATAACCTCCTATTTCTCTTAGTCTAAGGGGAAATATTATTTCAGTTAAGACATCGTATGATTATCTACCTTTAGTGGAATACTGTACATTGTACTCGTACTTTACCTGCTTGATAATAGACTTTATTTTTTAAATAGAGACTGAGATTAAATACTGATATCATTCATGTGACTAGTTCTATGTTATCTTATTATTTCTCCTTTTTTACTTTACACACATCTTATGAGTTCATTTAATCTTCTACATTTACCGCTTCTTCTAGTTCCCTACCAAGACTTGCTAACTTCATTGATCCTCCAGGATAGCTTCTAAGGCTTTGTTTTTTCATATCATCATAATCCATAATGTTATAAATTTATCTTTTTTTAATCTATACACCTTTTTGTAATTTTTTATCGCCCACTCCATTTCCTCCGTCTCCTAAATATCTACCAAGAATTACTAAATTCATTGAGATTACAGATCATTTCTTACATTTACCCCTCATAAGCTTCATGATAGCATTTTTTATGATAAACTGCTTAAATATGACCCTTAATTAATTTTTGGTTCCAATGAAAAAGATGAAATGATATTTATGAGCTGAATTTCCCAGAAGAAAGCTTCGATGAAGCTTTATATATAAAAATTAATTCTTAATTATATATTTTTGGAAAATTCGAGTCTTTTTTGTATAGCGCAAAGACTTGTAGAATTCCTTCAGTGAATTTACAAAATCTTACATCCTTTTGAGACTATATATGTGTGGTAAATTGACATTATGGGCTTACAATTCCTTGAGCTTGGAATATAGGTTGATTTAATTTCAATTTTGATATAGAGTATGAAAAATAAATAAAAATTACATAACTCAAAGCTGATTGTAAGATGTCATTTCTCTACTGAAGGATAGATAGATTAACATTCCGAAAATATCTATTTTATTCACTCTTTCTAAAATGAACTGCATTTAACTTTTTTTGATACTCTCAAATCCCTATTTATCAATTGAGCCCACCTTTCATAAGCTCTAGTTTTCATATGATGTTTAATACATTTTACATAGGCGACTCAAAATTTCAGAAAAACAAAACTGACATACTTCAAGAAAACTTTATCCTCAAATATAAATTTTTTACTTTGCACAAAGGACCCCTAAAAAGGGTTCAATGATTAATTACATGGAGTGCAGAAAATTTCAATATAATTATCATTTGACTTAATTCTCTTCCATGGTTATTGAAGATTTTGTAAGCAATTTTAGTCGACCAAATATGCTATTATTTTTGGCCAGAAGCTCAATCTCAAAGGAAGGTTCTCGAGGCTTTATAAGTCATTTTTCTACACACTCCTGAAAAATTTCTGATTTGAATTGATACATTTATATTTCATGCAAATATGACTTAACCTGAAAAAGAAGAGAGTCAGAAGAATTCTTGTGTTAGAATCAATGCAGAAGGAGGTTTCTGAGCAGTTTTGTTGGTGTGCTAAAGAAGTGTTGGACTTGAAGCACTTGCGAACAGATGTTCCCTTATTTTGCATGGTGTTTGATGTCACCTAAGCCACGTGTTCAGTATCGTGGACAAAATATTTTTTTTGATGGCTAATCTCTCATTTCATTTTTCTCTCTTTGGCTGATCTTAAAATTCAGGAATATATTGGGATTACCAACTTTAGGGACCTTTGTTTCATGTGCCGGTTAATTCTCAAGTTAAGACTGCCAGAAGCGGCATCAGGTGACGAATGAAAAGTCACCTCAACTTTTGACCTGAGGCCCCTTGGGCCTTAAATACACAAATCAAGTAACACGTAGTCTATTTTTGTTGGCTAATTGGGTAAAATCTAACAGTCCACATTCTGATTTGGTAATCTCAAAGGGAGATTTAGGCTCCTATATATACTTCAATCTTTGGAGTTTAACCGTAGGTTTATCATTCACTTCGTTATTATCTAAGGATTCCTGAAACGTACATTCTGGCTTGCAGTTCGCAGTAGTGGCTAATGTGTTGAAGCTTACACGATCAAGTAAGAGTTCCACAACCATCCCAGGAAAAAATGCAATTTTAACAAGTTGTATAGATTGTCCTGGTTCGTCGATGGTTCATCCAATCTTTTCCCCAGTGTTATAAATGGGGACACCTCCTTGCAAACACGCAGTCACAGTTCGAATTCCATCGGCACGCCTTTTTTCGATATCTGTATTAAAAAAAATGTGGCTTCAATTCAACGTATCTAAGAATTTACTTCGAGGAAAGAGCAAGATGTGACCTTTAATATACCTTTTCTAGTACAATCGCACACTGGCAAGTTAAATAAGCAGTCTGCGTTTATATCCGAAGGAAGAGGGCTTGAAAACATCGAGAATTTCAGTGCCGAGGGTCCAGTCGGTGCACGGAGCTGGAAGTAGTCATCTTACCTCTTTTCGTAAGGGTCGTATTGATACTTTCCATATTTTGTTTGGCATTTCCATGCGGATTCAGTCAAGAATTCGGTTGAAAATCCGTACTTCCCCTCAATCGTTGAAGCGCCAAAGATTTTCATGTGGGTTTTCGAGCCTTTCGCTTTGACAATGTTCATCATTCTGGTTCAAATTAATAATGGCTGTTAAGACCCCCAGAGTACGTTGTAATACTTGGCGTCTTCCGGGCTTACACCTTGTCCTTTCCACAATACGATAATACGTTTTTTCCGGAGAATGCCCCGTTCGTACCACCATGTTTGCAGGGATCCTAGAATAGCTCAAATTCCACTTTCAGTAAGTGAACAGCTCCACCAGGACACATAAAAGCTTGTGAAAATGCAAGCTTACGCTACCACGAGTGATAAAAACATTCTATGGACACCGAATAGCATGTTTGTTTGTTTTTCAATAGAAAAAACCATTTTAGTGAAAACACCTTTCTAAAGCTGGGCAAATGAGAATACGAAATATTTTTACCTGAGCCCGTAATATTGCGGCGAGAAGCTTCAATTTAATCACTTGGGAAAACTTAGATTGCAGATTGAATTGAGTTTTTTCGATGGATTGTTGAAGAAAGACTCCATCTTTCAAGACTCCATACATGCCTGCAGGGGTGCTGATACCAGAATGTAGAACCAAGCTTGTATAATTGCTTATTTTTTCCTGCACCTTATCTTGCAACAAGGATAAACCCCAGGCAAAATCAATCCACTAAGAGAAACAAAAGACATAAGTGCTTTACTTAAAATCACAGGCTATAAAATAAAGTTGCCTTGGTATAGCCACTTATCACGTCGGGTGCGGGCCGGACGACATTGTGGTAAAACCAAATTTCTGCAGCAGTTGTGCAGAACACTCCTTGAATAAACACCAAACTCCACATGAAAGTCGCTGAAAAAAACACTCCTGGAATGGCAAGAGATAAGGAACCCGCTAAGGAAAGCCAACTTCAAAAACATCAAAGAATATGTGAGTCCCATAAAATTCCTTTTTCAAATTTCCTAAAAAACTTTCTTCGCGCCAATTCTGAAAAGGCTTACGAGCCTAATTGGACTACCAGCATGCTTCTAGGCGGGCACAAATCCGTTACCTTAGCAAAATTCAATGTTTTTTGAATATTCATGAGTTTTCACAAGTCAAGTTACATTAAGTTCCTCCAAGATTTCTCTTATATGTATAAGCTCACCATAGTCGGCGCAACTTCTGAAAGAAGTAAAAGCAAAGAAAAATATACCAGTCAATGAGTTTGTTGAACATGGCATAAAATATTGGACTTGAAGAATTTTTTTATGCACACCTTGTATGGCACCAATCCTGTATGTCCATAGCAAGGAAGTAAAAAGGATAACAGGAAGATTTATAAATTTGAAAGAAACAAGTTATGGAGGGGTTTCTGCAATTCAAAGGGCAGGGGGGCATCGTTGGAATTATCGACTCACCCAAAGCCCACGGATGTATAGATCATATTGAGTAGCAGATTCCAATTTTGAGAAGCTACGAGGATATACCAGCCTGGCGCCATGGCACTGCTGCACAGCTTGTGATTGCAAAAAGCCCAATAAGCATTGAGGAAAAAGAATTAAATGGAAAGCTTGATGCTCACTTGACCAGCATTGCAAGGCTGTCCGATTCCACAGATAAAATTTGTAACATTTAAGCCGTCTGCATAGGCCTGGGTGTTAAAATCCATAAGAGTTTGATCAGTAGGTGCAATAAATACCCGATATTAGTGGCTTACTTGCAAATTTAACGTTTTCCCTCCGGGATAATCACTCATGTACTCATTCAAGTCCAGCCTTTTCCATAATTCTCGCGTCAGCGGTTGCTTACTGCAATCTTTACGAGCGATAGCTAGCGCTGTCTGATTATTTTCGTAATTTTGAGGCAAGATTTTCTCCCCCGCTGCTTCAGGGAAGAAGTTAATTGTGGTTAGCAATATGAAGTAATGGAATGTTCGTAACATTGAGAGACAATATGGAAACTCGAGTGTTGTTCAACAATGAGCGTGAATAAGGACAGGCTAGAGAATGATTGTTTAATATAAATGGGCGGAAGGAGAAGGACCTTGCCTCAAGAGGTTAAAGCAGATCTTGAGTCCACTCCACAAATAAAGAAGGATATTTTCTATAGGACGAAACCTTGGAGAGTGGGTGATAGATGTGGCCACTACGTTTATCAATCACTTGATTGTGCCGCGATCCTCCCCATAGATACTAGATAAGAGTGATTTCTGTCACATTGTGTTGACGGCAAGATGCAAGTATTACCAACACTTTTTAATCATCTACCCCTTGTTCCGGTTGAAGAAGAGTGAAGTTGCGATAACTAGCTCAGACACGTAGGAAATAATCTGTTTGCGATGCTTCTTCCAATACAGCCGTAGTCTACTGTACTGGTGCGAGCCAATTGATAGTTTGCTGCAAATGTTCAAGGCAAACCTCGGGAGCCAGCTGGAACCATTCTTGGTACCTTTTGCAAAGCGATATGATGTATTGCAGCGTACAGAAAAGTTCTTAGCCTATGAAATGAGTACCATAACAATCGTTTCATCAATTTTGAATGTGAACAATGCGCACCCGACCTGTTGAACCACATCTCCTACCCTCATCAAAATTTTGCATTTTATGTGTGTTTTCAAATTTAAGATCCAAATCAATCATATAATTAAGTTTCTGATTTATTACATGATGTTGTTTTACATAATAGTATTTCCAACGATTTATTCAAAGACTTATTAATACAGCAAGATCTCGTACTCAAGACAAGTCAGAACACCATTCCAAGTTTAGACATTTCACGTCCAGATAGAAGGTTTGTATCTTATCAATCCTGGAATTAACTGCTAGCTTTCCTTTCTATAAGCTATGTTTTGAAAAAGTTTCATCCCCGTGTTCTGAGTGGGAATACTGAATGCCAAGGCTGTTTTTTCAGTTGGCTGAGAAAAGAAAACCTCCAAATATTTAAAGTAACCAAGTAGGCCACCCCAGCTGCAAAATAGGACCTGATACGCACTTTACGCACAGCTTGTAGTATAATACACTTATCGTTTCTCTGTATGGATCCTTAACTCTTTAAATCATGCATCTTTATCAGAAAAAAAAATACCATCCCATTTTTAGTAGAATTAACACTCTTTTTTAATGAGATTCTTTTAATTCAATCAATCGAGTTTCTATTTAACTTATTTCAGATCCTTTCTTTTGAATTTCAAAGAGTTCTTCTCCCTCAAAACAATGATTTCTTCCACTAAGGATTCAAAATTCATGTTTCTATCAAAATACGAAATTAGTGTCTTTTTACAAGGCTTTTGAGCCTAGTTTAATGAATTCTCAAGTGAAGTTCAAGATGAGAGAATTGAAATTTCATACCAAAAATATGGGCCTTGATTAAAATTCTTCTTCATGTGTTAGTGCTAAAGCTGATTTTTTTAACTGCTTAAGCTATTTTGGATCCTCCTTGAATGAGTATCATTAAAAGAGAACATAGATAACTGTGAGACTCTGAGTAGAAATTGAGCGCAGTCCTTATGAGTGCTATATATGTGAGAAATTATCTCTTTAGTGAAAATAAGATAGCTTACAGGACCTTTGAAATCAAGAAGATTCAAAAACTAGGAGATTGAGGTAATAGTAACATCTCAGAATTTATTACAAGGATAATTTCTGGATGATATCTGTTTTGTTGGACACCATACTTATGAAGAATGACGTTGGATATTTGTAAAAATATGAGAGGTGTCTGAATCTCCCTAATCCAATAGATCTAAACTTAATTTTTTTTGAATCATTTATCAAAATACCTTGAAGATATGATACATGGATAAGGGGCTGAGTATAAGTATTTGCATTTGATTTTTTTGATATATGGAATAGTGAGTCAAGAAATTCATGATGAAACGAATCCCAATAATTCAGATTTTAAGAAACTGAACATGAAAAAAGAAAAAATAGCCATAGAACCCCTTCTATTAGAATTTATAAAATAAAAGAATTAATCAAATAATTTGGGTCAAATAAAATTAAAAGGCTTCATTTTTTTAAAACAAATATCATATGGGAAGAAGATAATCCATTCTATAGTAGTATTATAAGCCTTCAAAGGTGTTATATAGATTACAACTAATCTTGATACATTCATAATTGTAGTGAGAAGGGAGAACCATAATTAGACTGAATAAATGTATATGTTGAAGCACCAAATGGGAGTAAATCAGAATAGCAGTCTGGTATCAGAGAAATATAATTATCTTGAAGATAAGCTATTTTAGTTACTTGATAGATAACAAATTAAGATTAAATAGTTAGAAATCTAGAGATAAAATATTTCAAACTCCATATTTGATTATTATTGAGCCACAATTTTCAGCCATAAAACATTCTCCTCTGAAAAATAATGAGCCCACCCACAAATCATGGGTTGAAGTAAGAATTTATCAAGTTTGATAATATTTATTTAATAAAAACAGGAAGAAAATTCACTATAAATTAGTATCTACAAAATAAGGGCAGATATAGTAATGAAGCGCTAATGGGCACTACAAGAATTCTTCAATATATCTGATGTAATATTGATCAACTTGAAAAGGAATTATTTTGGAATAAAAATTTGATTAATCCCAGAAGAGCCATTGTTCAGGAGATTCACAGAAATCTGTAGCTTTAATTGTTTTATTTGATCTTCAAAAAGTCTATCTCAAAACTGGGCTTAAAGTATTTACCTTCTTACCAAGGGTGTCAGTATTTATGAGTGAATAAGCACTAAATTCTGAGCTTGGTAATAATTTTGAAATATTACTAATATAGCTCAAGCTATTTGAATTCTTTAGCTCTTTAATCATTTGAAATTCATACCTAATGAAAGAGGAAGGGGATTTTGTGGTTAATCTTTAAAATTTTCTACATTTATTATACTTCGTACAGGTAAAAAATATTGAGATTAGGTATGGATTATAATTAAAACAACTAAAGGAGCTATGCTTAAATATTCTATACTAATATTTAGTTTTGTATTTGTGAGTCAATTTATCAAAGTTTGGAAGATCTGGGTTTTTATTTTAAGGAGTTCTCACATTCCTATTGTATAAAATAGCTTAGAAATATCCTCATATTGTAAAATGAGACCCTGACATATCTCATAATATTTATAGTTGCATAATAGATAAGCGATATGTATGCTAATCTGAATAAAGCTGGAAAAATTTGGAATGAAGAAGTTTTTTAGCTAGAACTATTGTGATATGAGATTTTAAAGTTACAAATCTGATAAAATATAATTAATATTTGAATTAGTTTCTCTTCAGCTCATGAGTTATATACTTTTTTCATTCATTCAATGTACCAAAGATTTATAATAAGTCTATTACTCATATTCTTATAGAAAGATTATATTGAGTAATACTAAATCAATTCATTTTGAGTCAGAATTTCCATTCCTGAAATAAATCTTCTTGGAAATATCTTACAAAATTGTTACCATATATATGTCAAGTGTTTTCTAATCCCATGAGGAGGGGTAATCATGAATTTTAAGAATATCACTAAACCTCATGGGAAGATTTTTCAAGGTTTCCTTTTCTTCCGAAATTAAAAATGTATCCATACAGCTAGATATGAGAAGGTGTTGAAATAAGGTATAACTTTAATTTATCTTTCAATGTGTATTTTATCTTTTACCCATAAGACTTTAGAATGTATATTTTGAGATACCAAAATCTCTCAGAGACTGATATACTGAAAAAAATAAGGATTTGAAGAGCTATGAAGAGATTTTATGAGAAAATAAATAAATGAATACCAAGAATCGCAATGGATTTTTTATGGTGATAATTTTTTCCATCAATATGATTGTTGAGATTGAAGAGATATGCATTAATTTGTTTGAAAAAGCTTATATCAATATAAATATGAATCTTGAGATCGGATAAAATTTCAATTAATCTCTTTTAAATATATTCAAAAACATCAATTAACCGTTCGATACTCAAGCTTATCAAGAATCAAACGCCACAGTGGAAGTTAGTGAGTCGTGATGGATCTTCACAAATTTGAATGTCAGTTCGCTCATAATCAACCTGTTATCTGTGGCCTCTCTTGTTACTTACGGACTAACTCTTAGGAATTAAATGAATATATCAAAAGTGTAATACTATTGTATTTCAGTGATAGGTACTTCACTAAGCTGAAGAGTCTTATTGATAAAACTTAAGCTTCACCAATAGAATACAAAAAGTATTAAATCCCTTATTAATAAGATACCTTAGTAGTCCTTATACTAGAGTTATTTAATATTTCAAATTTAAAGGAAGATATTCTTTCAAGAGCTCTGGATTAATTAAAAGAAAAATAATCCTCTTCAAATGTTGTATTTAAAATTTCAAAGTAAGAAGAAACAATTTTTTTTTATCATTTAATTTGAATTGAATAATCTATTAACAGAAATAAAGCTTCAAAATAATAAAAAAAATAATAAATATCTTTCATAGTAAATAAAATGAATAAGTGGCATACAAACTAAATGGATTACAAATGGTTTGATTTGAGCTTTATAACAACCTCTTAAATAAAATGAGAAAAAAGAATGAATGAATTTAATTTGAGACTGTGTAGCAGATAGAGAGAAATATGCTGTCAGGCTCACAATAAATTTGTACTGGAGTTAGAAGACATTCAGATGATGCTATTTTATTTTCATGGGAAAATTTACTGTTTCTATTTTCTGAAAATTCAATTTTTAAATAATTAGTTATCATAGTTGAAGTTTGTGTCGAAAGAGATAGGTGTGGAAGTAAGAGCTCAAATTTACTTTACATTTGTAATAGGAATTAATGAGAAATCCCCATGGGGACAAAATTTAGCATCAAAGGATCTTGATATTATTATTAGTAGAATAGGAGAATATTTTAGAATCTATTATTTCGATTGGATTTAAAAATATCTTAGTATTTATGTACTTTGAAAAGGCACTTCATAGACCTGAATAGTTCCTTTTATGGTGAGTGCTTCCCTTTTGAGGAAAACTGCATATTATGACCGATTTTGAGGTGCTTTTCAATCATTTCCCAAAGTTTCAGTATTTTATCAATAAAACGAAGCTTCACATAAAAGGGTACAGTTTTGAATCAGAAAATATGCATAATAGTATTTTCAATTTTGTCAAACATCTGAATATTTTGATACTTGAGATGGAATTTTAAACAGATTGAATGAAAATTAACTTCCAATTGGTTTTCTTGAGAAAAATTAATTTTTCTTTGGATTGAAAAAAATTGAATTTTGAAACTTTCGAATTAGACAACTTTGAAGGTATGAAAATAGATTTATTGAAATAAGTTGAAAAGCTTTCTTCTATTGATGAGTTGACTATGGTTGGTGTTTCAAATAAGGGACTGAGCTGAAAAACTATCAGCCCAGCCTTGTGAAGAATATTTATATTGTTTGATTGGTGAGCTCTGGATCTCTAAAAACCTTTTTGCTGTCTCAAAAATTCTTGAAGGGCGCTAATATATCCCCTTAGTATTGATTGGAATTTAAATAACTCTACTCTTGGTATCTGATCTTCACCAAAATAAAGAGAAACTTATTCCAGTGAGATCTACTTGGGGATTGATGATAAAAAATAATATGAATTCAGGAAAATGAATTTCTGAGAATAAGAGATAGAATTTTTTGATTTTAACAGCTATTCTGCATTTAATTTCCTCCAGCTCTTTAGTAACAACATACTAAATAATTTAGTAATGGGTATACCCTGCAAAATTAAATTGAAATATATTTTATTCTTCAATCCCCGAGTAGAATCTCATATTTCCAAATGAACTCACAAAGTTTCCATTGGATTTCATATGTATATGAAATAATTAATAATCACAAAAAATCATTCAAATATCAGAAATATCTTAATAATAATCTTCCAAAAATTAAAAATACATCTAAACATAAAAAGGAAAAAAGCTCTACCCCTGATGAAGGGGCAGAATTTCAAACCCAGGTCCAAACTTCCTACAACCTGAGTCCAAACCTTGGTGTTAACCTCGAAATATTTTTGCAGATACTTCCAGCCAAGAGTTTTTACAATTAGAATCTTACTTGACTTGAACAGAATATTAAAGATTTTTTATGATTTTCATTTATTTTATCACACATAAGATATAAATATCTTACTAATACATTGGTCTCTTGAATAAAATAATATTTTGAGAGAAAAAGAAGATTCTTTCAACAAGGCCTGTCAATCAGTTTCACAGAAATTACATTATACTTTTATGCTAGAAATTAATTCCCTATTTGTTATGTTCCCGAAATTGGGAAAATATTCATATTTCCCTTTTGAAAAGGAAAAAGTTCAATTTATAAAGCCAATTAACTCAAAATTTGATATATTTTCCAGATTCAACATCCCCAAAACAGGTGTTTTACTCCCTTGTCCAAAACTATAAATACCTTTAAAAGAGATATATAGAGACTTAAATATTTGTTTTATGTTTATATATTACCTAGGCTATGTATCATTTATCTCTGTCAGTCTAATTCTCTCTTTTAGCTATTACATAGTAGGGAAAGGTAAAAACTTTGAATTTGAAATGTGAATTAGTCCAAAATTTTATTCTGAGGGATCTAGTACTGAAGATTGGTGGTGATGAGTCTATTAAAAGCCCTTGTTTTCTCAATTATCTGTTTGCTTAAAATGATAGTTGAAAAATAATTACAATCAAAATTAGATAAAATGTAATTCAAGAGTTACTTCTGTGTAGGACAGTCTTAAAACTTAATAATAAGATGATATGATGAGAGGGGGTTTTCCCAGAGGGAAAATCCTACTTGTATTTGAAATTGGGCTAGAAGGTATGAATAACCTCCTTTCACATTGATAGAGTTAAAATTATCACTCAGGTGGCTGGATTGTGGCTTAACACAATCAATAATTCCTATATTGGTATTCATATATGGTTTTGGAACCATATCTGAGCCATTTATACCCATAAAAGATGAAAAATTCACAAATGTAAGGTTCATAAATTCTCTACAAGCCAAGATGCATCTAAGTATGTAAAAAACACAACTAGGAACTGTGATTGGTAAAGCTATTAGTAAAAAAAGTATGAAAATAATTAGAATGGGTCTGAAACCACATTATTAAATTATTTTAGACAGTATCCCACAGCACCACCCTGTATGAGCAGGTTTGGGAGCTTATTACCTAACCAATGAAAAAAGGAACTTTGAAATATTTGAGACCTCATGATTGAACTTTCTGGAATAGTATCCCATAGCACCATTTGGTGTGGGATGTTAGCCTTAAATCCTTGATATATTTGGAATCTTTCAATATAACAGACTCAAAAAGGGCTTTAGCTATAGCCACTGATATTTAAAAGATTGTCAAAATTCCTTACCCAATTTCATTTAGGTATCCCAAAGGTATACAGGCTAAAATTATTTTGTTACTTTCTGAAAAATGGTAATTTTATTGTTCCAAGAGGAAATTTTTGATAAATTTTTATTTGTGTAGGATAAAGAAATAATTGTTATATTTTTATATAGCCCTACATTGGTCCTTTCAGAACTTATGCTACTTGATGGGTCTCTAAGAAAAATTGTGAAATCTTTATTAGAGGTGAAAAAATAATATAATTTTCTCTGTTTACTGAAATAGTAATTATATGGTAACATATGATCCAATTTGGATGCAGTCTGAAAGCTGTTACCATTGAATATCCCTCTTTTGGTGATTAAATAAAAGACCCCATATGATGAATATATTATCCAAGATAAAGAGTATAGATGAGAGGTTAAGATTAAGAGGCTTTCTCAGAAAGAGCTTAAAGCCTTAAGAACTTGGTAAGTTATTATTGGTTTCTGATAAAAATGATATTCTCTGAAAGGGTAAAGCTTATTTTTTGCATATTTTCACATTTACAGACTAAATTTGTGTTTTTGGCCTTTTTATACCTTCATTTTATTTAATCAAGCTTAAGGATTTGTATTTTTCAATATTCCCCATTCATACCATATTTATGGCTCTTTTTTGGTTTCATGCTTGTGCTCCGGTTTTGAGTCACAGGATGAATATTTCCCATATTCTTTAATGGAAAGTGAAATGTGCGTGTGAAACCTAAGCTGTAAATTTATGAAGATCAGATATAGTTTCCCTTGTGTCAAAAACTTGTATTATAATATTAATTATTAAATTTATTTATCAGAAGGAATTTTTCTTTTATCGCTGAAATAAATTCTTAAAGAAGAATAAGCTTCTTTCCACATAGGGAAAAATTGCAATTGTGAAATTTTGTCTCAACCTCAAAATTCCTTGAACAGAATTTTTTTTCATTCTTATAATATAGAAATAACACCCCTTTAAGGCCCTTTCTAAAATTTATTTTATTAGTATTTTGTTTTATTTGAACTATCTCACTGCTTTTCCCACTTCAGATATTTTTTCATAAATAATACATAATTAATTCAAGACAAAAGCCAGAATTAAATCTGATTCAAATTGTCAGTTTTTTTTATTTTTAAATCTGAGGTTTTTAACAATTTTGAGTTTTTATTTTGGAAATGTTATTTAATTTAACTTATTTCAAATTCTATTTTTCTCATTTTTCTCATAGTCTTTTTTTTACTATTTAATATATTACTTTTATGGGCGTTTGGAAATTCTGGAATCATCTATACAAGCTGACTTTAGGTGTACTTGAAATAGATAATGTATTATAGAATAATTAAATACACCTGAAATCAGTGTAATCAGCTGATTACAGAGTGTTCATCGCCCAAAAAAATAAGAAGTTCAAAGTTACACCGAAAAGGAAAAAAAAGAAAAAACATTCGAGAAAAATTTGAAATTTGAAAAAATAAACAATTAGAAACAAAGGACTGAAATAAAGGAATTATAAAGAATAATTGAAAAGATTTAAATAATAACATAAATAACAAAAATATTAAAAAAAGAAAAAAGAAAAAATATTGAAAGAATTCAAGCTTAAAAGTCAAAAATTTAAAAACAATAACAGCTAAAAACTTAAAAACAAAACATTGAAAAATTCCAAGAAAAAGCTTTTTTCAAAAAGAAAAAAGAGAAACACTCACACAAAAAATGATGAATAATATTAAGAATATTTATTGAACATATTTCAATCACATCAAAAAAAGAAAACTAAAACTAAGATGAAATGAGCATGAAAGTGGACCAAAAGGCACAGATATAAAATTTCAAAGGGAAAAAATAAGAAAAGAAAATAAAGGATTTCAACCCAATTACCAATAAATTCATCAACTGCTTGGGTGGTACTAAAGCTGTTTGACAGAATGATATATATTACAGTTGGTAGTTAAAGATTTTAATTTCCAAATAAAGAAAAAGCTGGGGAAAAAAATGTAGAAACACCAATATTTTTAAATATAATTGTTTTATTCGGAATATATATCTCACAATAACTATAAAAAATTTCACATAAAAGACGTAACTAATATTAAAGCATTTGAAAGGAAGTCTAGTCAAAGAGTTTAATAAAAACTTCACTCTATAAGAAATTATGAATCTTGAGAAATTGGTAAATATCTCATTATCACAAGTTTTGGATTAAAATATATTCAAATATAACTGAATTTGAGATTTAATGGTCATTCCTAAACATAATTAGAAGAGCTTGAAGAATATTGGGAGTCCAAATATATTATTATTCTCCCAATTATATATAAGATGATAAAAAATATGCACATAATATAGTTCAATCAATGGAGTGAGTAGGTTATTTCAAGCTACATAATCCTAGATACTATGTCTTATTAGAGGATTTTGTAATCTCATTTGATGATTAATGAAAAAATAATTACATATTGAGCTTGTTTTCAGCTCAAATCAAGCCAGTGGAGGGGGGTTTGAATAGGTTTTGAGAAGATTTTGAAAGGAATTTTACATAAGTTTCATTGAAATACAGAAAAACACTTAAAAGCTCCAGAGAAAGGTATATAGAGGTTAATTTGAAAGTTTAAGTTCTGAATTCAACAATATTTTCAAATAAGAGAGTATTTTAAAGCATTGAATTTTCTATTTAATATATGCTGATGGAACTCCAAAATCAATTCTTATTCCACTTGAAGGTTACAATTTAATATATTATACCAAATAATACTATCAATAATAATGATTTGTATCATATCAATAGTTTATATTCAGAGGCACTTATGAATATATAAACTATGAAGACTTCAACACATGATTTTATTGAAAGGTGCTTACCACAAATCTTATTCCAAGCTTTGGGGCCTGGTAGTATACTAATGATAATAAAGAAATGGGCTTTGTGAGAGTTATGAAAACAAAATGGATCTAAATATTAACTTATATGAATTCCTAATTATTTCACTCAATCAAAAAGAATCAAAATTTTGATAAATGATCAAAATTACATCACTGTACATCCTTTCAGCTCTCTAGTGATAGGAAGCTTCAAAAAAGAATTTCTTCCAAGGATAAATTAGCATTTTTAGTTTTTTGAGAGAGAATTTAGTATTAAATAATTCAATAAAGTGGCTTGCAACCCTTAGAGTGTTAAAATTTCCATTCTTAAAAGAATTAATAGAAATAAATATCAAATTCAGGAAAAATATAATCCTTAGATTTGATTTTTTTTATTTATGTATTAATATGTGCCACATTCATGATTTATCAAAGAAATTGAATTGAAAATCACTACCAAACTTCAATTTAAAAATGCAAGTGAAGTAATATATGAATATGATTTCAAAATATTGAACGAAAATTCCGAATTGAAGGGATAAATAAAAATCCTCAATGGATACTAGCTCTATCAGATATTTACTTTCAATTCCCTTTTGAGGTGTTGATATATTTGAGAGGTAGTTTAGATAGATCTCACTTATGAAATTCAATGATATTTATTTTGGAATTGATTTTTCAAATATCTTTCAATTTTTTCAATAAAAAAAGAAGAAATATTTGTAAAAGATTTTACTCATAAGTTAAATTCCAAGGGTATTTATCCTTTGAAAACCTTGGGAGGTGAAATGTTGGGGGAATAGCATTTCAGAATATTCAATCTCAAAGGAAAAATATTACCTAATAAATATTTCTAGCTTATCAATAAGATTATATTTTCAAAATGTAAAATTTCTACATGGGTTTCAGTTTGGTATAGGTAGATAAATATCATCCAAGAAGTATTCCAATAACAGGAATGAGGAAGGAAATACCCTTTCATCAAATATTAATTTTTTCAAAGGGGAGTTGGAAAATTTACAATATTCTTCTTGCACAAAAAGGGAGCTATTGAATTCAAATTCAAGGATGAATGTCTTGATGATTAGTGCAAAATATGTATAAAATATATCCAATTTATATAATGGTAGTTTCATTCTTGTGAGAGTTTCAGTTTCATTACTTTCAAATAAGCTTTTAATATCAATATTTACCTACATCGATATTGACCAAATAATATTTGACCGGAATTAGTATTCGTTATAAATCTCAAACAATAATTATCCATAATAGGATACCACAGCTCTAATTAGCTCAAAATTATTAACAAAGATAAGTCGAAAATAATGCATGTCTTGAAAATAGCTTGGAGAATCTCAAGAAATGTCAAAGGTCCTCTTTGAAAAAGAAATAATGTGCTAACTGAATTCTAATATCGCAACTCTAAGCTTCATAAAACTAAGGATTTCACTCAATTTCAAGTTAAGAACATTTGAAAAGGGGAGAATAATTCCCACCTTTTGCATAAAGTTTGAATCTTTTTCATAAATAAAATTCTGAAAAATGTTTCTATTGTTTATAAAAGAATAAATTTACATATAATAAATTATCTTCACTTCAGAATATCTTATTTCAAAGAAGGAGTGCTAATTCCTTTAATTATTATGTATTAGGGATATTCAATTAGAGGTGACATATTTCTCCTATGTTGAAGAAAAATTAGAAATAACAAAGAGAAAAATATGATCGTTACCTCCCAAATTAGTAAGAAATTACTCAATTTTATTATAAAATATCACTTTTAGGACAGGAAATATATTGAAGATGATACCCTCATTGAGAAGTTCATACTCATTATTATTTTGTCTCTAGTAAGTGTTTTATAATAAAGTAGGATATTTTGTTTTGGAAAGAAGCTCACTCAGTTTACTTTGATCATAGGGGAAAGATTTTTAAGTGATTAAATCTAGAATTTTGGGAAAACCAAATGAATAACACTTCCCAATTTTATAAGAAATTATAACATTCTTGGAATAAAATAAACATTGACTTTTCATCGGAAAATAACCTTTTGAAAACTTATCTATTAGCTGAAATTTCGCAAGGAGTTTCATGAATAGTTTGAAAGTGTTTGAAAAGGAAGGAATGTCTCTTAATTGAGGCTTAATTGATTTACATCAAGATTAATTGAGATTTCAGGACCAAGGACCAAAAAAGAATCTTTTGATAGTTTTTTGTAGCTGAGAGGCCTAAATGGTGAGGAATGTTTCAAATTACAATATCATTATGTATTTCTTTTTGAGGTTGAAAATATCAATATCTGATAGAATTATATCCAAAAGAGAAAAGTAATTCAAAGGAGATTTGGAATAGTAAATGAGGCCAAAAGATAATTTAATTTAAAATGATATTAAAACATATATTCCATCATTATTATTTTCATATCAATTTAATTTTTTTGGGGGTCTTGAAAGACTTACCAAGAGTTTCAGAAGGTAAATAAATCAATTGATTTTATGAGAAGTATTTCCTAATCTTGACGTGGGCTTGGAAGCTGATCAAAGAATGCTGGAAATTTAGATCCCAGTATGAGAAAACTGGAATCCTGGTTGTACCTGGGTTGAACCAGATACCCCTACCAGTGGGGAAATATTTTCTTTAATGGTGACTATTATCAAAAATGAGGTTCTAAACAATTTAAAATATGGGCATATCTTATATTGTTTGGCCCCCACAGCCTAAATAAAAAAATTGAGTTTAATTCAAGTAAATTAAAAATCATTTAAATATAATTGAGTTTTAATAAATTTCAAAAAAAAAATTTTTGAATAACTTATAGATTAAGTTACAAAAGCATTGTTAATTTTAAGTTGTGGTGTTTATTTTTTGAGTTCATCTTGCATTCAACCCACAGGTGGTGAATACTGAAGACGCATTGTCAAAATACTCAAAACCACCATAGTATAACATTGAATAAATAGAATAAAGGGAAAATTTGGTCAAAAAAGGGGAATAATATTTAATGTCAAAATATGCCAGGGTACTCATTTTTTTTTGTTCTACATAGAGTGGTTTTTGAAATTTGCCAGATTTAATTGAGGTCTGAGGGAAAATTTATGTTATTGATGAGTTTTTGAATTTGATTCAAAGATATTTCAGAATAATGAAATGAGAATAAAGTGAAAATTCTCTTATTTAGCTTCAATTTGAGTCTGAAGCTGAAGTAATACAAAAATTTCATGATTTGGAGTAACATGATAAATGTTACCAATAAGCAAAGACCCCAGATTTAATTAGCAATTTTTAACAGTTAAAGCTTTCCTGTTAAGCTTTAATATCACAATTTACTTACCCCACCAATTTAGAGCTATTTTATTTCTACCCAAATTGAAATAAAATAATTTCACCCTAATTTTACATAAGAATGAAGTGAATTCAAAAGAAAAGCTTTTTTCTTATGAGTTTTTGGAATGAATTTGTTAATACTAACAGTAATTAGTTCTGATCAGGAAAAACTGTTTGAGTTTTCCAAAATTTCACTAAAATACCTAAATAATGATTTTAGAGGAATTCATATGAGCTCAAATATAAGATTTTAAGTAGCCATGGGGTATAAAAGCTGGCTTGAAATATTACAATGGTAAACTTCAGCTTTTCAAAAGTGGAAAGCCTGTCTTGGTTTAATAAGTATTTCAATTACTAATATTAATTCTATCATCACAACAGAAATGATGTTTTAAGCAGGTCTCTCACAATAAGAAGACCATTAGATGAGAAGAAATACTCATAATTCACCAGAATAATATATAAAATAGTTACTATATATAGATAATTATTTATAATGAGCCTTTTAATATTTCACTTTTAGCTCTAACCAATGAAAAATATCTTTTATTGATATTATTTTGAAGATTCTTATAATAAAAAATAGATTGATTAATGAATATTATTCTATATCAGTGACTCATATAGTGTATCCTATATATCTATCTTCACAAACTATTTCACTTATGAATCAATACAAAAGGATATATATTGGAATATCTTTTTATTATTGATAGATATTCATGAAATGGTTCATTTTTCTACTGTTATTTATTTTAATTATTTTGAAAGCTTGAAATAATGATATATTCTATAATATATTCTCTTAAAATAATATATATTCTGGTAGAATATTCACTTATTATATGGGTAATAAGAAGTAATTTTGTATTCCCTCTAGCAATCATGGATATGATTATCATCATTATTGAGTTAAACACATATCTATATATATTTATTATCAATTTCATCTTTTATTGAAATATGAAATATTAATTCTAATTATGAAAGTCAATATTACATATCAACTTGAAATATTGAAATAAATATTATTTTTTTATCATAAATCAGATTATATTTAATAAAAAAAATGGAAGAGACATAGTAAAATTATTGAGAAATACATTTCAAGGTGAAATATTACATTTTGGGGTCTGTTCATGCTTTTTAGCCCTTGAAGGTAAATTTTATGGCTTCTTAACTTATTTTTTATGTTGAAAATATACATATTATGTTAATAAAAATATTTGTTCATTTACTAATAAATATTAATAATATTCTTCCCATTGAGTGACTTGGACTTTTTCTATATTTCCCATGGTTTCTTAAAAGAATTCAAAATATAGATATTCTTGAGTTATTCTTGTATTAATTCAAATAATATTTTATCGAATGTATCATTTCTTATACCCTTATGACGTAGTTATCAATAAATTTTACATTAATTTACTCAAAAAATGGAATAAAATAAACCTCAAGAAAATATAACATATAATTTTTTCTCTCAAATATCTCTCAAAAAAAAATTATCTTTTATATTTATTATATAATTTCATTTCTTCTTCGCTTCTAAAGCAATAAATAATTATGAAAACATAGAAATCTCAAAAAAGAACTTTATTCAAAAAGTGAATCCAAGAGGGAATAAAGGGAGGAATCCCTTGAAAACGAATAAAAACACATTGGAGTGGTTACCACATATGGAAATATCCTTAGTAAGTTAATTAATTATTTTTTCTTGAAGAGAACTATTTTTATACCAAAATGACTCCAAAAAGGCCAGGGAGTAATAACACATTGAATCGAATGTATCTAGATGCAAGATAGCATATTACATAAAAGTAAAAAAGAGGTCAGTCTCAAATAATAGTGGAGATTTAAAAGCTCCAAATGAATAAATTGGGATTTATTTCCCAAGCTTGTAGTCTGTTTATCCTACTTTAGCTGATTAAAAATATGAAATGAACTTGAAACTTGTTGTAAAAATTTCTGATAGATCTGGGAGAGTTGAAGGTAGCCTCTATAGAGATATATCAGAGTAATTAAGAAGAGTGGTTCATAAAAGCACAAGGAAACTACTGGGAGATACCCCCAACCCTCTTTCAGGGAGTCCTGAGATACATTATTCTTATAAAGAATTTCTTGGAAGAGGAAAGGACCAAGGAACTCCTAAGAGGATGGCACCCTCCTTGCACAAAGAGCCAATTATAACATGCGGAATACCTTCTAAAAAAAATAGTTATCCAACACCCAAAAGAGGAAGTCAAAGGACCATCAATCCCCAGACAAAAAATTTGAAAGATACAGAAAAGGCCCATTAAATTTTGATTAAGCTTTAAATAAAAAAGAATTTCTTCCAAATAGTATTCCAAAGGGGGATTAAGGCCAAGGAAAAAGTGTTAAACATTTCAATAAACTCCATGGATCTCAAGAATATTAAGGAATAAAGGATGTAAATATCTACATTTGCCAAAAAATGAGCCATTTTTATAAAGAAACACATCTATCAGATGAGAAGGACATTAGTTCTATAAAATACTGGGCTCGTTTTATCAATAAATGCTTAGACTAAGTAAAAACAACGAAGCTTCTATATAACCTTGTCACACTTCATCCAAAAATTATATTATTAAAGAGATTCCTGAAGAAATTGACATAATAAGTGATTTTTTAAATCTTCTTATTTTTGAATTAAACCCATTAAAAAAAAGAAAAGATATGTGATAAGCTGTGATAGTATAAATATTGGGTTGTTAAGAAATCTTATTAATGAGTTTAGCACCCTTGAACTTTGTTTAATTGAAAAATTATGTGAGAATACCAACTTCATTCAACACTTGACCGATAAATTGAAGAATATTTAATTTGAAATAAGGAAAATAATTTAATATTCTGTAAGTAAGCTTTAATTCCTCCAAAAGGATCTTTAAGTAGAAGCTGATATGATAATAGAAATAAAAATACAAATGAAAAGATTATTAGATTGGAAGAAAATAATCAAAAACTCTTCCAAATAAATCTCAATCATTTGAATAAACCAAAAAATGTAATTATCAGAATAAACAAAAAAACTCTCACACTAATTTTTTCATAGGATTTGATAATTCAAAAGATTTTATTCAATATTAAAGAATTATTTTATTTAATAAATTCACAGACCTGAAACATTAGCTCAAGCTTACTGGTGAGAAGGAATATGGCTTCACGGCTCTTATTGAAGCAATTGAAATTCTCCAAAGAAAAACTCAAAAAAAAGGATGATTTATTTAAAAATCGCATGTATATTTTGAGAGTATTTCCAAAAAATAATTATCATAGATCAAGGCAGAAGCCTTTCACACAGGATATTATATGGCTTAAAGAAGAAATCATTGAGAAGCGTTTAAATTATCAATAGAGGTAAAAAGTAGAGACAGCCTGTTAGCACTCGGGTTTTTAGCCTAAAACACAATTTTTAATTTCAATTATTCTTTGATAGAAAGAAATTCTACCTGAACTTTATGCAGAAATTTCAGAATGCTGAATTGAAAAAAATATATTCATTTGAGGTTAATGAATACTTCAATTCTATGGAGGAAATTCAGTCAAAAATCAAAATTTGTAATTATTGAAATCTGACTCCCTATAAAATTTCCAGTAAATGAGTACTTAAAAATTTCTATAAAGAGAGAAAGTCTAAATCCACTGATGAAGTAGAAAATAATTTCCCTAAAATTCTAATAAGAAATGATCTTTATACCAAAGATGAAGAAGGGAATAATACGAAATCAGAAAAATATGATAAATTTGATTATGGTACAAGTCAAGATATTGATATTATAGAAGGATATATGTGTCATATTTATACTTACTTTGGATTTTTCCATTTCAAAGGATAATTAATCTAAGAAAATCATGATGGTCATATCCTGGATAGTTTTAAAGACAGAAAGCTTCTTAAAGCCACAACGAAATCTGGACAGGGCTATAAATCAGGAAGAGCATGTATAGCCAAACGTTTCCTCAATTCTAATGAGGCTATGACTAAACTTTATTAATGAGAATTCTTCACTTGTAAGAAGTGTATTTGAATTATATTTATACCAGATTTGAGGGATTACTTCCAAACGCTTAATATATCAAATTTAGTAGCTCAAGTCAAAATATGCATCGGAATTATTGACGCAAAAATTACTCCTCCACATCCTTCTTTTGATAATCAAATTTAAGTATGGTCTTTGGTAAGATCCAATATTAAAAATTTACCATTTCATCATTTTAAATAACTATTTGATCCCTTATGGTACTTTAATCCATAAAAATAAAGATAGATATTTAACAATTGGAGATAAAAAACCAGACTTTCCCTTTGTAATGTGAGGATAATCTTTTCAGAATATTTCAATAAAGTTTAAAATGATAAGGAATTATTCTTTGATAATAGAACTCTTGAATCCAGAATTGGACAGAGATATGGCTATTGTACAAAATATGTTAATATTCATTAAAGGAATGATGGAAATAGCAGGTTTAAAGTACAAAATACGCCGTATACTCAGTATATGTACCCGTAGAGACTGAAGCTAAAGTAGCTATTATAATTATTTTTGAAGCCAGAATTAGCTCAAAAATCTTTGATGATTTTTTACAAATCTTTGATGATTTTTTTAAAAATATTTGAAGAATAAAAGCCTCCAATTATTCTGAATCAGCCTATTTGAAGATATTGTAAATGAAACTAATTTACAAACCCTCTTCATGATCCCTTTTAATTGGCCTATGATAAAGAAATATCTCATCTTGATTTAATTGCATATACCTTTTTTTATAAAGACATGATCAGCACCACAATCTGGTCATTTCTCAGAAAACAGAACTACTTATAAAATTGAAATTTTATCCTTGTAGCTTAGATTGAGAAAAATGTAGCAAAGTACTATCAGCCTTGTAACCGATTCCAGAAAGCCACCAGGGCCACATGATTAAGATACAAGATCCAAATTCACCATGTGTAATAGTCCATATCAACTGGAAAATAGCTTTTCCACCAGAATTAAATGAAATATGACATTCATTCATATTGCTTGTAGACATGTACAGTAAAGTGAAATTATTCTTAGTTTTCACAATGATAATGCACCTATGGAACAATATTATATCTCACAATGAGTTATTCCAAAATATTATCTCTGATGGAGATCCAAAATTTAACTAATATCCTTGGACAAAGCTACATGAGATTATGGGAAAAAAATAACTTTCTCAACAGCATATCAACCAAAAGCCTATGGGCACAAAGAAAGGATTATCCAGACTTCAAATAATGTGATAATTGTTTTCTACCTATTCTGTAAAGATAAAATATTATTAGGGTTTCTAAAATTTTTAGTTAACACTCATTCCTGATTCAAAGCTAGAATATAATATTTCTGTACATTCCAGCGCAGGTAGAGCTTCTAATATGGTGTAAAAAGGATTCATTTTATCAAATTAATGTTATTTATGGAAAACTTGATTAAATCATTTTTCTATAAATAGGGAAGGTGATCTCTGAGGAATATTTTACATTCCAAAAGAAATTTCAAACTTTCATGCTGAAATTTATTTTCATGTAAGATAATGAATAGCCAAATTGAAAATTCTTGAAATATCAAAAATATGCAGATATTTCTTTCTCATAATTAAGCATATAGTTATTATGGATAAGCTAGATTCTAAACACAGTTTTCACTAGGGGAATACCATAAGCTGTCTAGCCCAAAGACCCTTGGTGTGACTCCCAGAAACCGAATAAGGAAGCTTAAAAATTTATAAAATTCAATCAAGCTATAATAAATACAAATTGAATTAAATCTCAAATTAATAGAATCTAAATCAAATTAGCTTTTTTGAACTTCAGTTGTGTTGTGTAGTTTTAAGTTAGCCTCCGATTTTTTATACAGGTGGTAATTAATTCAGTCCCTTTTTTTTAATACCTAAAAAATGACATAGTATGAGATTGGGTAAGTAAAGAATAAAAAAGGGTTTAAACAAAGATGACAGAGATATTATGGAAAAAGGCTCCAGGGTTCCAGCTTGTTTGTATTTGGTAAACCTAAATCAAAGTTTTGAAGAAAGTTCAAGTTATCAGTCAGTGATCAGTTTTGGTTTTGATTTGATAGCTGATGATAAGATGAATCTAAAATTCGGAATAAGCTTAAATCTGAAATGATCTCAAAGCCATAAGCTTTCGCTAAAATTCTGAGTTGTTCCCATAAGTAAACCCTTTTAATTTAGGTATGTATTTTCATCCAAATCCTGTATGTTAAGGTTCAAATTTTAAGCTTTGATATCCCCCATTGTTTCTCCCGTCAAAATAAAATTGAGAAAATTTTCTTTAAAGTGAAATAAGCATCCTTTTACCCCCAAATAAAGATAGCGTTGAAATTAATCCAGAGCTAAACCCCTTTTTTTCTTATTGTATCTTTTGAAATTCTATCTATTGAGATTTAATATTTTGAGACCCAGTACATTGAATATTTGGGAAATTTGAGATAAATTTGCAAAGAATCTTACATTGGGGATAATTTGAGATATTTAAATAACTCTAAAAATGCCCTAGATGATTAGCTTTAAAGATATCATATGATTCTAAATGGGAATTTTTATTCTTTGAAATATTGAGCTCAAAACTAATTCAATATACTTCTGCAATCTCAATTGGTAGCTATACTCTTGTTCACCATAGGGAAGTCATCCAAAAATAAAAGTAACCTCCAAAGAGTCCAAATCCGAAATCATGAATCAGCTGTATAGACAATATAATATAATTATATATATGAATATTTACGAATATTTTTGCAATAAATCTTTCTTGGTAGTTAATAAAGAAAATATTTTATCTCTGGATGTCATTCAGAAAATTACGTTTTATTAAATTTTAATAAATTAATTACACTCTTGTGGGAATTTACTTTTCCTAATCTCTATTATATACTTATATTTCTTGAGCTTCCGACTTATAAACCAATATATAAGCCTATTTTCTGGCTTATTTTATCATTAATGATAATTTTCCTATAAGATATTAAGTATTATTTTATTATTTTTCATTTCAGTTACTTGAATTTATAAGATATATAATAACCTATTTTGATAGCTTAATATTAATGCTGGTAGAAATTTCTTATTTTTATTATTTCTTGATTAATAAAAAACCATAATTACTACCTTTAATAATAATTATTCTTGTTATTCCTCTTAATTACTTGTAATATTATTATGAACTAATGTGTATAATTCATGATAGATTTTATCATCTCAATAAAAATTCTTAAGCTTATTTTGGAATTCAAAATGAATATTATATATTTCAATCATTATAAACTATAGTGGCTTCAATTCTAAGAATAAAAAGAGACATACCAAAATAATTTTATTAGTATTCATTCAATCATTATCTTATATCCCGATATTGAATCTTTTAAATCCTTACTAACGGATGCCTTTGATTAAGAAATGCAATGAGTAAGAAGTGTAATTTCAACATTACATTTAATAGTCTTTGTAGTGTATTTTGGATGAGAAGGAACATTTCTTAACTTATTTAAATTTTCTTTCTTTTCTAGCAGTGAACCTCATATTAATATCTTCTAATAGTAAAACAATTAAAATTTGACCAAAAATGTGATATTTTAGTGAGTAAAATATAAAATTAAAAATTAAAGGTTAACTTTTGAGAGTCTTTTAAGATTAACTAGAGAATATCAGGAGAGGTATGCAAAAACTCATGGAATTTCTCTGAATTGGATGAATAACAGCTGATAAATACAAGATGCTCTATCATTTTATTTGAAGTGAAAATTCCTTCAATATTTAACTTCTCCATCAGTTTGGGGAACATTGAGATATTGAAAGATATAATCTTTAGGGTTTCACTTGGTAACAAACTCAAAAGATATTTATTTTAATTCTCAAATGGATTCCTTGTAATCATCTTTAGAGAAACATTCAATTAGCGATATTTAATCTCAGATACTTGTTATATTTAAAAAAATCTTCTATTGAATATATTTTTAAAGAAGAAAAAGGAATTTTCTCAAGCCTCAAAATCAATTTATCAAAAAAAGTAAATAACTGATATTCAAAATCCAATTTTTTATTGAATAATATGGTTAGAGACTTATCAATAGAGTGTTAAGACATGTATTTCAATTTAAATACACCTATATAGTTGTTCATACTTTATCATCCATACACCATTAGTGTAAAAATGATAGTGTCCCAAATTTGAGAAAAAGGGAATAATTTGACAACAATTTGATGAAATCTCAAATTAGACACCAACTTCCCCAAATCGGAACTGTGCAGAAATTCAACGATTGTATCTTATAGATGAATTACCTTTTCTTTTTGGAGAAGAGCTGAAGAAGGTCCTTACACTATGGAATAATCAAGAAGAGAGATCAATTGAAGCTCTCCTCACAAGTAAGGTTTAAAATATTTAAAGAAATTGTAGACTTATAAAACTAGATTTAATAGATTCTCCTTAGTTTAAAGATTTTTTTATCTTAATAAAGCTATCAAAGTACTATAATAGGATATTTTGGCTTTCAGCTCTGGAACTTAAAATTGAAATTTATCTGTTTTGTTACACAGCTGAGATTTTTCTTTGATACTACCATTACGATTCACTTTTTCTAGAAGATTATTTATCTTCTTTATATATAGAACTATTATGAAAAATCTTTTCATTCGTTCATTTTCAATTATTCAAAGCTTGAGACTTCATGATCTTTATTATTATTTATCTGCAGTAGAATTTGGAGATTATATCAGAAAAATGCAGATTCTAGATAAAACAAAAGATATCTCTTTCCTTCTGGAATTCATAATTATCCTTCAATTAATCATGTTAAAAAATATTGAAGAGATTATTAAGGGTATGAGATGAAATAAATATCATTGAAAGAGGAAAATTCTTTACTTTTATCTCAAAAATGAACAATCTTTGGAATTCATATATTTTCCAAATTAACAAAATAACTTATTTTGAATCGAGCTGATAGGTTCCTGCTGTAGATATGTGAGCTTCGATGATACTTATTAAGTAAGAATTATAGAAGGAAAGTATTAGAGATTAAATAGTATCAGGAATATAGCCGGAATTATTGATGGAGCTTACATTCCTATACAACTACCTTCAAAAAATGAGTCAGCACAATTTTTGAGTAGGAATTTGTGTCATTCTATGGTGGAACAGTAAATCTCTGATTGGTATCTCGCTTCAATGAATTTTAGTTAGGATTTATTTGATATTTTATTTAAACAAATTAACATTATATTATTACAGATTTCTTTTAGGTCTATGTGGTTCAATTTATTACAGTTGGGTTTTTAATCAATCTTTCTCTGATAAAAAACTAAGAGTTAAAGGCCAACGGTAGCTTATATAGTAAAAGTGGATTGTGTGGTATCGCATAACCTCATTAATAATAAGTCAAAATATCATTTGGAATGATTGAGTAATTTCCCTCTCAATAATCCTTATTTGATTTTTTTGTCTATTTTATTTCTATCTAGTACAAAACGAATTCGAAGCTCATAAAATCCTTATGATTAAATATTTTCATTTTGATGAAAAATAATATAAACTGAATTAAATCATAATTGAAGGACGTTTTTTGATTTAATAACAAAGAGAGATAGTCACTCCAAAATTAAGATTAATTACCCGTGAGTATAAATTAGAAAAACAATTAAGATGAAAATAGTTTATTTAAAATTAAATGGAAGTATTTGTGAGCATTATTTTTTTAGCAAATTAAAAAATATTCATTCGCTGATAGCATGAAAATTAAATGTCATTATCGATTGATAATCAAGTGGGAGATCATATTAATAGATTATATAATATGCCATATTCCACTTCTCATTCAAAACTTCAGGTATCCTTATGATTAATATCCCAAAGATATTAAGTAAAAACAGTTTATCTTCTTTCAAATTTCAATTTGATTGATGGATCTATGATTATAGCAAAAAATACTAATAACACATGAAATAAAGGTCAGATGATATTGAGGATATGGATTATGGGGGAAGGAAAGTACTTAAATTGGCTATATTTAGTACCAAGTACAGGGTATCATGTAATTGATGAATATTGGATGTAAAACAACTTCAGATTTATTAACTATCATTTAGTTTATGAAGTCAAAACATTTCTTGAAATTGTCCATCTTTTGAGAAGCTTTGTTTATATAGTTAATTTAGAATTTCTAGAGGGATTTCTCCTTTCTGTCACATGTGCCATGTACACAAATTTTTGGAGAATAATAAAATATAATTTTATTAAAAACAAGAAATTTGGGATAATCTTTGTAACTGAATATGGTAAAAATAACATAAAATACTGATACATTTCTAAAAATATGATACTTCAAGAGAATATCAAAGTTGTTTCTTAGTTTATGAAAGAAAAGCTGTATTTTTATTGCATATAATGTGAGAGATATACCTGTTTCATGGAGATTGTGAACCTTGATGTATGCTTTACACACAATTTGACCACAAGAGAAATTAAAATATCTTCCTGAGTATAAAGAACAATTAAAAGCATGCATATTCAAACCTTGTCATTTATTTGAGGAAGAAATTATGACATAGTCTCTAGAGTAAGAAAATACAAGGATTAAGGAACAGATTGTGATTTTTTACAAAACTTCACCTGGTGTAGCTCCATGAAGTGTTTAATGTAAAAAGAACACTATCAGGTGTCAAGATGGAGAATAATAGACATGTGAAGTAGTGAAAGACTTTTATATAGAATTTAACAATATGATATTTATGAATAAATTTATTTTAAACCAAATATTATTACTTTGTAATTATTGAATTAGGTGAGTTCACAGAAAGATATAGGGGGTTTCTGTAAGGTGTGTATATGAAACTTTGATTAAAAATCAACTACTTTTCCTGTCCTCAAAATTTATTTAAGGTGAAAATTGATTAAAAATAGTATGAAATAAGATTTTGAAGGGAAAAGATGCCAATTTCATTGTTTTTGACTTTATTAGTATAAAACATTAATATTATAAAGATTTATTGTTTTACCAACAATAAAAATTTATTCAAAAATACTCTACAAGAGATATTTAAGGCTACAAAATAAATTTCTTCAAAAGCAATTTCAATTGGAATTAATTGAGCAAAGAGCTAAAATCAATTAATATAAGAACAGGATCTTTAAAAGTATTATTAAAGAGAAAAAATTCCCCAAAGTGACCAGAGTGAATTTGGAAACAAAATGACAAAGTTAACAGTGATGAAAGATGCTTTAATTCACTTATGGGGTGGTTCAATGGGTAAAAATGATTATAAAAGTTACAAACAATAATTATAATGATTTTTCATGTGGTTAAAAGCTTTAAAATGATTTAAAAAGGTTGGTTTAAATCTTCTATTGATTAGTTTAACAGTGTTCAAACTAATTATAAAAGGAAAACATTCTAACATGAATAGAAAAGTGGGGCAAAGAAGACATTCTTTTATCGCCATCAATTTTCTTACTAAAAAAAGTAAAAATTTCTCTTGTCAGTTGTAGAAAACACTCTTAAAACAGAAAAGCCAATTATGGCATCATTAAGCCCTGGTTTAGACCTAAAAAGGGATGGTTTTAGCCATTTATTGCTATTTTCAGCCATTTGAGACCCTTAAATCAGCCATTGCTATAGTAATACCTGCGATTAAGCCTCCAAAACCAATTAAAATGTGCTTGAGAGATGTCAAAAACAGCTAAAACTGTCTTTACAATGTTTTTTTTTGTCTTAAGGGTAGTTTTAACCTCTTGGCAACAGTTAAAACTTCCCTGGTTGGTATCAAAACCTCATCATCGATTGAGACACAGACCCTGTGACTCAATTCCAGGCCAAAAGTGATGAGCTTTTGCATGGATTTTTACATCTCACATGTGTCAGCAAGGAATTTGGTGGTCTGGCTCCCCCTTGGAGACAAGATTCCTTTCCCCCCCAGAATCAATCTTGCCAATTTATTTTTTCTTTAATTCCTCATCATGAATTATAATTATAATTTACATATGTAATTAAGTTGAGTTTTTACATTACAAAACTGTAATAATTGACACCTCATATGTAAATCAAAGCTTGCTTATGTAATACATGTGCACATTTTGACATTTCAAATGAAAATACTTCAATTCCTCATAGCTTCTAAACTACACACAACACCTCAATTTTAACACAAAAAACTGATGGTTAACACCACATGTGATTTGAATTAAATTACGGCTTTGAGTATTTTCAACTTTTGTACAAAAAATACTAAAAACTTAATTTAAGCTTATTTGGAGTTGAGTTACAGAAATTTTACCCAGAGGTGACCCCACCTTATCTTGTATGAGGAGTCCAATGATGAAATAATTTTAGTTTGTTTATTTGTTGGATAAAAATTTATAATAATTTTGATTTAACGCTTTTATAAAAATATTTCAATTTTTGTATTTTTGTTGAAAATTCATTTTTACTTAATTTTTACAAGTAAAAATGTGTTTTCACAAATTTAAATTTCAATGTAATCTTATTTTTAAATTATAATTCAATTTTAATTTTTGTGCATAAATTTATATTTATATTTTGATTTGAGTTTTGATAATATAAATAAATTTATTTTATTCTTAATTGTATCTTTTATTATTATTTGTGGTCTGTTGGGTATTTGAAAATACCTATAAGGCTCACATTCCCTCCTTTTGTAAAAAAATAACTTTGTAATATTGTCATCTCTAGTGTGTCTGAACCTTCTGAGAAGCTTAGTAGCTTCAGCTATGTCCTTTTCTGCTAAACATTCATCTTCACAAGTTGGGTCACTGTACCTAACAAGGTATTCCCTTACTTTCTTGGTTCTTAACTTCCTTTCTTTGAGAACTTTGGTGATTCTCATAGTACCAGAAGACTTGATAGGAGATATATGCTGGGGAGCTTTATTTCTCAAAGGAAACTTCCCAGCATCACTAGATTTATATGGCTTTACCAAGCTTACTGGAAATGTAGGGTGCTTATTGCTAAGTTCCTCAGATAATTCTAATTCAATTGCATTTTCCCCATGAAGGGCTTTAATAACAAAAGTTCCTGCAAAGGAGTCTTTGAGATTTTTACATTCCTTGATGTTATTGAAGTTAGTGGTGGATACAAGTGCTAAATCTCCCACTTTGAAATCTGGAGTGGCATGTGATTTGTCCCATTTGTCTTTGACATATGCAGATGAGTCCTCCATGCACCATATTGCATGCTTTCTAGTCTTTTCTATCATTCCTTTAAAGCTATCAGCTGTGGGATGTATTTCAACCAAATCCTTCCTTAATGAAACTTGGGGTAATTTGGGATTCCATCCCTTCTCTAGAATAGCAGGAGTTTGATTGGTACTGGAATTAATGGATGTTTTATATACTAATTCCAGTGCTGGTAAGAGAGTACACAAATCATAGATGAACCCATCATAATCTTTAAGTTAAAGGCCATATGCACAAAGTCTTCTTGCCATATCTTCCAAGGTTTGGATCATTCTTTCAGCCAGTCCATCAGTTTGTGGGTGGTAGGCTGTTGAGAAGGACAACTTTGTTCCAAATAATTGGTGAAGATTTTTCCATAGTGCTGAGGTGAATTTGGGATCTCTGTCACCAATGATCTTTGTGAATATGCCAGTCCATGATATTGCTCTATTCCATATTAGAAGAGCTTTATCCATGGCTGTATTATACTTGTGACATGGTAGAAAGATTGGAGTCTTACTGCATCTTCCAACAATCACTAGGCATGTATTATAACTTCTATCACCCCTGGTGGTAGGAAAGTTACCCAATCCCTATGGAAAATTTCCTAAGGTTTTCTGGGTTCTTGGATTTTGATCATATTTCCAAGTCTTTTGCCAGTGGATTTATTTGCCTTTTGACATCTGTCACAGGTTTTGCAATACTCTGCCACATCTATCTGCTATATTGGCCACCATATACGGGTCTTTATCTTTTCTCTTGTCCTGAGAAGGGGCTGTCATGGCATTCTTTCAGTACAAGATTTATTAAGGACCTGTCCACAACTGTCATTACACATATATGCTTAGTTCTGTGGTACATTATACCATCCAGTAAGTGGAATCTTCCTTCATCATATGATTTCTTCCATATTTCATTTAAGGCATTTATCAAAGAGCTGTCTTTACAGTCTTTAGTAAGTAATTGGCATAGGATTCTACAATACTTATCTTAAGTATAGCTGTTTCTTACTTCTTCAAAGAATGTTGTATTCAGATCGGTAACACTGATTCTTTCTATTGAGATCTGTGGGGAAGCTTCTTCTGGAATATAATCAGGATCATCAATATTATTTGTTAATGTCCATCTGCTCAGTCCATCTTCATTTTTATGAATATTTCCATCTTTGTGAACAATAGTCATATTACCTCTATATTACTTTATGGCTATCTGCCATCTGAGCATATGCCTGTTGGGTGTTTTCACGTTTAAAAGTGATTTAACAGTGGTACAATCTGTTATCACTTGAAAATCACATAATTATAGGAATTAATTGAGTTTTTCTAAGGCCCAGACAAGGCATAAACACTCCATCTGAATTTCCCCATATCTAGCTCAAGATGGTTTGATTTGCCTGGATATGAAACATATGGGTCCTTCCACAGGTTTATGATTTATAATATGGACTTGATGGAGTGCAGCACCTAGTCCATCTCCTGATGCATCAATATAAAGCTTAAAGGGCAGCTTGAAGTCCGGAATCAGTAAGAGTGGATCAGTGGTCAAGGCTTTGACTCTGTCTACAGTCATTCAAAATACTTTGTCCTTGTCACAGAATTTATAAAGAGGTCTTGCAATGGATGAAATATCTTGAATATGCTTCCTTTAATATCCTGAAATTCCCAAAAATGACTGAATTTCTTTTTTGTTCTGAGGAATAGGTTTTAGTAGCACTGCTGCAACTTCATTTTTGTCAATTCCAAGAGATAAACCAGATACTAAATGTCCCAGTTCTTTGGGTTCTGTAAATCCAAAATGACATTTATTCAAAGAAATTTTCATGTTTACAAATCAAATTTTGTTCACAGCTCTGGATAATCTGTATATATGCTATTACCTGGTCTTGGAACAGACAATAATATCATCAATGTAAATTATCAATCATCCTTCTCAAAGCTCTTCAGGTAAGATTTCACTCATCATTCTTTGGAAGTGTGAAGGTGCATTCTTGATACCAAAAGAAATCCTTAAATATTCATAAACTCCACAATGAACAATAATTCTCATGTATTTTCTTGCTCTTGGTGTCACCACATTTTGATAAAATCCTTTAAGGGAATCCATGGTGCTTATATGCACTGCTTGAGATATTTGGGTAAGGGCAATTTAGATCTTTGGTATTGGGTACCTGTCTGGAACAGTGTAAGTATTCAGAGCTCTAAAGTAACCAACCATTCTAGATTTTCCATTATGCTATGCCACTATGACTGGTGTAGGTATTTCTACCTCCTTATTGTGGCCAACCTTTCTTATTACCCCAAGGTCTAGAAGCTCTTTAATCTGTATTTCTAGAGCTTCTCTTGATTTAGGAATTGCTTGATATGCAGGTATTTCAATATTAAGAATAATGTCAACCTCATGACCAAGAATTGCTCCCAGTGGCTCTTTATCTGATTCAAAGGCTGCCTTTTGGTCATATAAAAAGGCAGAAAGTTTGCTTTCTTGTTTATCAGTGAGATGTAGACTGATTTAAGCTTCATTCAACTGTTCAGACTTGAAATCTTTTGACCCTAAGTTAGCTGGTGATAATTTGTTTACTGTAATTTGTCTTTTTAATGGTAAAAAAGCAAATTTTTGATTCTTTTTGTCACCAATAGTAAAGTATCTGTCTTTATTTTTATGTAAATCTATTCCATACATGATTAAGTAATAATTTCCCAATATAAAATGGGTGCTACAGCAGTTTTCCATAACAACAAACTCAACATTTATTCTTAAATTTCCATTTATCTGTGGAAATTTGACAGTAGTCTCAAATATGCCCAATGCTTTCATTGGACTACTTGAACTATTAAATTTTATGCTATCAATTGGAATCAATTGATCTTCAAAATTTGGTACACAAGTCTTAAGAAAATATTTTCCAACACAAGAGCAGAAGGCTCCTGGGTCAAGTAAAAGCTTAGTGGGTTTGTTGTCAATTACAAATTCTGTTATACAGGAGTTACCAGCTGTATACGCTTTTCCCCTGTTTGGTTTGGTTTTAATTAGTTGTGCATCTTGGAATTTCGATAAATAAAGCTTACCATTTCTTAATTGTGGCAAGTGGAAATAAGATTCCATGATGTCAAAAGTGGAATTGATATTTTCTATATCTTTTGAAGATTCAGAAAATATTGATGATTTATCATCTGAAGTATTTTCAATTACCTCATCCTTTTCAACATCAGGTTCCTTTTCAATGTCAATTTCATTTATTTTCCCCTTCTTGAGACATTTATTAGCTAAATGTGTGGTGCTTTGGCCAATATGGCACTTTCTCATTACATCTGCAGATTTATACTTAATATTATTAGAATTTTCTTTGGGATTTTTGTCCACAGAATCTTTCCAAGGTGTATTAAACCTTGTTTTGAGATTCACCCTACTAGAACCAATTCTGGTTCTGGTGGTTACTTCTTCCAATATATTAATGATATCTTCTGCTGAAGACTGTTCAGTAGTCCTGCTTTTTACAGCATGCTCTAAGTCACCTCCACATTGTCTTAGAAATTTTCTGTGAATCATAAATTCTGACATGTCAGGATATAATGCTGTTAATATATCAATTTGTTCACAAAACCATGGTAAAGCTTTGTCTCTTTCAGCATTAAATTTAGCAGATTCAAAGGATGTTTCAATTTTAAATCTCCAAGCATCATTGGTGCATTTGTTGATAATTTGGGTTTTCCACCAAGTCCAACTTTGGTGTCCATGTGCTTGTCTCAATTTTATATACCATCTGTGGGCTGATCTGGTAAACAAGTTGTTACATCTTGCTTTTACCAATCTGTAAGGTAATTCAAAATCTTTTATAATCATGTCAATACCTCTGATGAGATCCATATGGTCATACTCTCCTTCACCACTCAAGTGAGGCCATTCTTTAAGTTTTGGTACTTCTTTCAAGAGTGCTTGGCCCATTGATGGTTCCAAGTTATAAAAAGAAGTGGAAAATTCATTTTTTAACTGTGGATTTTCAACATCCAATACTTGTGTATTGGGAATTCCTGCACCCTCATTTTGATTCAGAGGTGTAGACATTCTAGGTAAGGTGTGCAGCAATTGTTCAATATCATTCATTTTACTGTTGCTACACCTTTGAGAATTTCTGGACTCATGTTTGAAGCTTTGTATTAAATTCATTACTTCAATTTTATACATATCTTCCTTATGTGTTAATTCTTGCCGTAATTCTGCCTGTCTAGTATTATCAGAAGTGACTTGATTCAATTTCATTGTTAATTTTGATACTTCCTGTTGTGAGGTGTCAAAACACTTTTAAAAGCAATTGTATATGTCTTTACTTCAGTAAATAAATTTGCAATATAATCAAAGATTTTCTTATTATCTTCTTTTATAATATTTATGGCTTGGTTTATTCCTTTTTCAATTATGTCATCAATATTTAATTTAGAATATTTGTCTTTCAATTCTTTAATAATAGCCAATTGTTTATTGAACTTATTTCCAAATGAATTGTAATTATTGTAAGTCTTAATTTTTCTTAAAGCTTTTCAAAACACATAAGATTCTCATTTATTTGGCTTAGACTCAAGTTATTTGTCTTAAGATTGTTACAAATTGATGAATTTTTATCAGAAATATGACTTTTCATGTCATTTATGGCTATGTACAAGGTTGGAATGCCATCTAGAATATCAGAAATAATTTCTGATATTTTGATCTGCTTTCCTCCTTTTCTTGCAATTCCATCATTGTTCTGGCCATCTGAAATACATTTTTCATGGCATCCTGCTGAATCTTTGGGATTCTGTACCCCTGGCTGTAAGGTTTTGTGGCTGGTGCTTTGCCTTTGCCCTTGTTCTGAGCTTGTGGTTGTTTTTCCATGTTGAAATTTCTGCCACTGGCTATTGGGGCTGTTTTTGGCACTTTGTTGGGTGGTGGAGGGTTGTTTTTCCTCCATTCTGCTGTTAAAAGCATCATGTTTTTCTTTTCCATAAATGGATTCCATCCATTGAGTAACTTGCAAGTTTTGGGATTGCACAGGAATTTTCTCACAGTCAGATAAGAATTCATGAAGTTTTTCCACAGATATGCAAGGATCTGGTATTCTTTGTGCTGCAATGCATTGTTTTAGGCCTTTTGGCTGGCTTTGTATAGTATATGTCCACTGAGGCTTCTTGTGGCAGTGTCAGCTCTGTTTGAAGGTAAAACAGTATTATTGGCTTCAGAATGGCACAATTTGTCAGTTTGGGATCCATTTACTGACTCTTGTCCTTCTGTAACTGATTGGCTTCTGCCATAATCAGGTCTATAACCCTTTCAGGAGCTTCTTGAGGGGTTATAGCTGGCTCCTGATCTGGTTGAAGGCATTATTATGATTAAAAAGCTGAAAATATTAATTTTACCTCAAAAATGTACTATTGGCCAAATTCATTGCCTTCTGAAGGGTTTTACTTATGTCCAAGTTAATTAATTCAGAAGAAATTGGCTCTGTTTGTTGTTCTGAGCTATAATAACTGTGCCATTATAGTCAGAATTGGAAGTGCTGGCAGTGATAATGCTAGTATCTGTTGATGCAGTTTCAATATTTTCTTGTCTTACCACGTTTTCAGACACTAAAATCAATTAAAAATCAATTATTTCAGTAAAAAAAGGATTTTTCAAAATAGAAATGAAAAATAAAGCCTCACTTATAATATGAAAAAGTTTTATTTTTTATGAAATTTTTGAATTATAAGTATTTTTTATGGGTTTTTTAAATTTTTTAGTATAAGAAAAGGAATTTAAAAGGAGAAAAAATATATTACAAAAATAAAATATCATGGCTTGGCCCCCAAATTTAAGGTGTGAATTTGAAACTTTGATTAAAAATCAAGTACTTTTCCTGTCCTCAAAATTTGTTTAAGGTAAAAAGTGATTAAATATAATATGAAATAAGATTTTTAAGAGAAAACACACCAATTTCATTGTTTTTAGCTTTATTAGTATAAAATAATAATATTATAAAGATTTATTGTTCTACCAACAATAAAAATTTATCCAAAAATACTCTACAAGATATATTTAAGGCTACAAAAGAAATTTCTTCAAGAGCAATTTCAATTGGAATTAATTGAGCAAAGAAGTTGAGGAAATTAATATAAGAACAAAGTCTTTGAGAAGATTATTAAAGCGAAAACACACCCAAAAGTGACCAGAGTGAATTTGGAAACAAAGTGACAAAGTGAACAGTGATGAAAGATGCTTTAATTCACTTATGGGGTGGTTCAAGGGGTAAAAATGATTATGAGAGTTACAAGAAATGATTATAATGATTTTTCACGTGGTTAGAAGCTTTAAAATGATTTAAAAAGGGTGGTTGGAATCTTTTATTGATTGGTTTAACAGTGTTTAAACTAATTATAAAAGGAAAAGATTCTAACATGAAGAGAAAAGTGGGGCAAAGAAGACATTCTTTTATAGCCATCAATTTGCTTACTCCAAAATTGAAAATTTCTCTTTTCAGTTGTGGAAAACACTCTGAAAACAGAAAAGTCAATTATGTCATCATTGAACCCTGGTTTAGACATAAAAAGGGATGGTTTTAGCCATTTTAGACCCTTAAATCAGCCATTTCTATAGTAATACCTGGTTTTAAGCCTTCCAAACACATCAGAATGTGTGTAGGAGATGTAAAAATCAGTTAAACCTGTTTTCACAATGTTTGTTTGTCTTAGGGGTAGCTTTACCCTATTGGAAACAGTCAAAAGTGCCCTGGTTGGTATCAAAACCTCATCATCATTTGAGACACAGACCCTGTGACTGAATTCCAGGCCAAAGATGAGGGGCTTTTGCGTGGAGTTTGACATCTCACACCTGTCAGAAAGGAATTTGGGGGTCTGGCTCCCCCTTGGAGCCAAGATTCCTTCCTCCCCAGAATCAATCTTTCCAATTTATTTTGTGTTTAATTCCTCATCATGTATTATAATTATAATTTAAATATGTAATTTGATTGAATTTTTACAGTACACAACTGTAATAATTGACACCCCATATGTAAATTAAAGCTCACTTATGTCATACATGCGCACATTTTGACATTTCAATTGAAAATACTTCAATTCTTCATAGCTTCTAAACTACACACAACACCTAAATTTTAACACAAAAATTGATGGTTAACACCAAATGTGATGTGCATTAAGTTACAGTTTTGAGGATTGCCAATTTTGGACAAAAAATACTAAAAACTTAATTTAAGATTATTCAGAGTTGAGTTACAGATATTTTACCCAGAGGCAACCCCACCTTATTTTGGATGAGGAGTCCAATGGTGAAATAATTTTCATATTTTTATTTGTTGGATAAAAATTTATAATAATTTTGATTTAACTTTTTTCCAAAAATATTTCAATTTTTGTATTTTTGTTGAAAATTCATTTTTACTTAATTTTTACAAGTAAAAATGTGTTTTCACAAATTTAAATATTAATGTAATTTTATTTTTAAATTATAATTAAATCTTCATTTTTGTGCATAAATTTATATTGACATTTTAATTTTTGTTTTGATAATATAAATAAATTTATTTTATTTATAATTGTATCTTGTTTTATTATTTGAAAATACCTCTAAGGCTCACAGCTTCAAGCCTCCATTAAGAAATCTAGTTACTTGAAATAATCAACAATTGGATTGTTACTTCTTTTATATGACAATCTAATAATGATAGAATTTTGAGTCATAGAAAAGTGAGGAAATGTCATAAAAATGATATAAATATGTTATAGTGCTAGAGTGACACTACTTATAACATGCCAATAGTTAAAAATGATTGTAAAAGGACCCCAAAGAGCTTAATCAAACCTATTTTCAACTGTATTAAATGCTATAAGTGCCTCAAAAACTAACATAATTATAAAAATACCGAAATCAATGTGAAAACAAAGCTATACTTCAAAATGCAAATGCCAATAATTAAGAACTATCCTCAAAATACCTAAAAGGTCTCAGTTAAACCTCTTTCAAACTGTATTAAAAGCTATAAGTTATGCAAAGCTGCCACTGTCTCATAAGTATGGAAAGTCATGTAAACATGAGAGATACTTCAAAATTCAGTTGGTATACACTTTCAATGGATTTATTTGAATTTTTAAAGAAATTGAGAGGTCACTGATCTTGTAATAGATAAAAAATAATAGAAGTTTAAGAAATAAAAACAAAATTGGGAACTATTGGTTCTGTTTGGCATTTCTACAACAAAAAAAAGATTTTTAAAAATTCACATAGAATATATTCTACAATCTAATTGTGAATAAAATTCATAATCCTTAGAAATTAATGATAATCTCAAAATAAATTCAAATTTTTTATAGATACTTTTTTTACTTTACTATATATTGGTTAGTATTAATGGTAAATAAGATGATTTCAAATTGCAATCAATGATGAAATAATAAATCCAAAACTGGTATATATCTTCTTATATGGTTTTTTCACAGATCACACCTGTTTATGCAGCTATAATTCTATTTTCCATTCAAAGGAATAAGCAGGGCCCTATTCACCATGAGAAAATAAAAAGAACCTTTCAGCAGGTGTAGGATCTGGAATATAGTTTGGGCTCAGGTAAGAATGAGGGAGAACATTTAGCCAGACATAGAACTTTTACTTGTAAGCTTAAGAAGAAATATATTCCATAAATGCAAGACATTCATACCAACTTCAAATTTTGAAACACTCACATGAGCCAGATTATTGAAATGAAAAAGAAGTTAAAAAATCAAATAAAAATAAAAATTATAGCAAATGTTGAATACAGCTTATTTCAAGCATGGTAATCTTAAGCTATTACAGAATAGTAAGGGCTATAAATATATATATTCAATGAGCATAAAGATTATATTTCTATTTAATCTTTAATTAGAAAATCTTTCTTTGCTAATTATAATTAAAAGCTCAGGGAATAAATGTAAAAATTGGTCTATTCATCATGCTTAAAGGAATCAAGACATAAGACAAAATATTCTGTATTGATATCAAAATATAAGGGGATTCTCAGAGCTTTGGAGCCAAAAAAATTCTTTTGAGATATATTTTTGTTTTTTTAACCCAGAAAATTGTCTCAGTTTTGAAATTTGCATTCTTAATAAATGAATTCGAAAATCTCAAAATCATTTACTCTGAGCTCTAATATAATACTATACCCTGTGTTAAAGTGACTAAAGAAAACTTAATTAGAAAAAAATCAAAAATAGTGCAATTTTTCAAGATATTTCATATCTCTGATTTTATTGTTGAAATTTTGTTCAAAAAATCTTTTCTTTTACACATTTTTATTTCAGAATTGTTCATTTTAACACTCTCATATTTGTTGCAATGGTCTCATTTTGGGTATCACTGTTGATATAACTAAGAGAAAATAGATTACTTCTAGAATTCAAAGCTGTACCAACTTATTAATTTCTAAGCCTCCAGATCCTATAAGATATCTCACATACTGTAATAGTAAGTCTAATTTATTAACTTAAATTGAATGTTTTAAAAAGATAAACTATGTGATAATCCTGATATTTAAGTGCTAATTGTTTCTGTGTGAGCTGCCAAGAGAAAATCTCAATTCAGTAATCTATATTATTTTATTTAGAAAAATAAAAGAATAATATCCTGTTTGGGTTTGATTTCAATCAAAAATATTCAAGAAAATTTCAAAAATATTCATCGTTGTGTATTTTTAGACCAACCACAAATCTTAAATTTTATGAAAGCTAAAAACTGAATTTATACAGTTTTGCAAAAGAATTAATATCATTTTTTTTATTCATAAAGTAAATCTTGAAGAAATATTACATTTACACAGAATTGTATTTTATTCAAGTGGAGGCTTTGAAGCCCACTAGACTGATAGAAAGTTATTTCTTTGAAGTTCCAATCAATGAGGAATATATAATTCAGAATAGTAAGCTTCAATTCTTGTCCAAAGATTTATCCCCATTTATATTTCATAGATGTTTTAGAAAATGGTATTTTGTCTTTTAGATATTGTGGAAGTAAAAACAAAGAATAATTTTCTCAATTGTTCTTTCTTCAAAGGAAATAAATAGATCAGATATTGAATAGCTATTCAAATGAGTGAAAAGAACTCTTTATTGAGAATCATATGGGCATATTTTATGCTAAAATACTATCCTGTATTGCTTTGATATGTGTGGAGCTTCTTTTTGGTCTTTTAACAAAGCCCATTTTCTTTTAGATTGATTTAATTGTATTATTAAATTTGAATAATGGGACACATACTGCTTTTAGGAACGCTGATAACAAATATAGTAAATTGAGGAAGAACGTATGTGTCAGATATGTTTTGGATATCTCTTGTTATATTTGATAATGAACTACTTATATTATTGTTTAAAAGATAGAGCTAAGAGGGGGAATAGGATGTGAGTCTTTTAGACAATGGAGTATCAGGGACATGAAAGTTTTAGAAAGCCTGGACAAAAGAGAAGGAAGACAAAAATAAACTAGATATTAATTATGGAAAAGAAAGTAATCAAGTTGAAAAGGTAAGAACCTAATATTGGCAATAAGATTTGAGTATTTTAGCCATTGGAGTACCAGGGAAAGGAGAGTCACAGAAAACATGGAAAAAAGAGAAGGAATACAAAAAGAAACTGAATGGGGAACAATGAAAGTGACAAAGGCTAAGCTATTTAACATAGAGAGCCACATTGGTGTGATGCTTCAATAAAGTAGATAAGATATTGGGGTAGTTACAGAGTATGATAATAAAGTTGCTTTGAAAAGTGGTACTTTCAGATGGAAAATAGCAGAAAACCCCTTATTGGGTAAAGTTAAGTAATTCTTTTACTACCCCATACCTTTCAACTTGAATTGACTTTATTGACCAAAAATGGTCTTGATGAGGGCTTGTGATTTTGAAAAAGGGAGATTCTTAGTGAGTAAGTCAGCCAACATGAATTGAGTTAGAATATATTCTAAGGTGAGTTTCCTTTTTTCAATTAGCGATCAAAGAAAATGAATTCTAAAGTCCATATGTCTTTTACCTTGATGATAAATATGATTTGAGGCAAGGGCTATAGAGCTTTGATTGTCAGAATAAATGAAATAAGGGTTTTTTTTGTGAGTAATTTCAAAAATAAGTTTCCAGAGCCATTTGCTATCTTTACAACAGCTTCTTGGAGAATTTTACTCAGCTTCAGCAGATGATAGTTCAACAACACATTGTTTCTGATATTTCCAGCCAAGGGTACCATAGAAGTAGATGATGGATCCAGAGAAATATATATTTTCTTTTTCTCCCCCCAATAAGAATAAGTAAAGAATACAATTCTTTTGGATGAGTGAGCTAATTCCTTGAAGCAAAGTGTAAGCTCAAGGGTCTTGGTGAAGCTTAAGTATTTTAGGACATGAGTTACTGCTTGATAGTGTTTTTCTTTGGGGGAATATAGAAATTGAGAAATATAAGAAATGGAAAAGGTAAGATTGGTTTGAGCTCATTGAGCTAAGTATTTAAGGATTCAAATAACTCAGAAGTAGTTTAATCGAATATTTGGTGGTTTGTTTAGATCTGTATTTTCAATTTCTTGATAGTTTGACGGAAGAGGTGAAGAATCTCCTCTACATTTTTCAGCTTGGAATTCAGTGAGTATCTTGGAGATCATCTTGTCTTGTATGAGACTATTATACTCTTCTTTTTGAATCATTCCGATGCCCAATGAATACTTGTTAACATTAATGTCTTCCATATCAAAATAGTATTGTATTTTTGTCTTGAAATAACGGACCCAGCTACCTCCAAATAAGAGATCATCAACATTAATGTAGAGGTAGAAAGGTTTTAGTTTGTCTTTACTGAAGAAAAGGAAGGGACCAATTTTTGATGTATTTGAGTTGAGTTAAATTGAGGTGGTTCTGAGTTTGTAATTCCAGAATCATGGGCTTTTTTCAACCCATAGAGTTATTCAGTTAGTCAAATTGTTTTGAATTCATCAGAGTGAGAGAGACCATCAGGGTAGAAAATGCACAATTCTTCTTTTGGTTTTCCATTTAAAACGGCACATCAAACATCCATTTGATGTACCTCATTCTTACTTAATGAACAGAGGGTTGGAAGAAGTCAAAGAGAGGTGAGTCTTCCAGTGGGGGAAAATACTTCATTTTAGTCAATCCCTTCTTTTTTACTAATACCCCTAACACAGAGCCAGGCTTTGAGCATAGTGAGGTTTCCATTTTCGTCAGTTTTCTTTTTGAAAACCCATGTGGTAGATAATGGTTTTAAGTAAGGTGTATGATTTTATGGAGTCTATACTTGTTGTTTGGTCATTCTGTTAATTTCGGAATCAATAGAATCAATCCAAAAATCTTTTTCAGGAAAGTGCACTGCTTGCATGTAAGTTTTTGGATCTGAACTAAGGGTGATGACATAGTTAATGGAGTGAGTTTTTTTTCTAGTTTCATTGATGATATTTTGAGAGTTTAAATAACCAATTATTTCAATTTGGTTAAGCTCAGAGGCTTCAGGGATACAATTTTACCCTCTGTGTTTAGCTAAGTTAGTTGCAGGAATGGAAGGAGTGGCATTTGGGTTGTCTTCTGTTTCAATGGGAGATGGAGTCGGTAAATTATTTCTTTCATTAGGAGGTAGGTTGAGTCAAGACAAAAGAGAAGATTCAGATTGTAGGTCAGGAGAGTCATGGAAGAGATGGTGAAGTGAGTCTTGCTTAGAGGGAGTAAGATCTCTATAGGGAAAAACATTATTTTCAAAATTTAAAAGGTGAGAAGTAATGAAATTAACTTCCTCCACATCCAGGATTCTAAACCTGCGGTGTTCCTCTCCATACCACAGGAATATTCCTTTTACTCCCCTGTCTGAGAAATCTCTGTTAATTTAGCTATTGTAATATATTGCAAGACATCCAAAAGGATGGAGGTATTTAAGGGAGGGTTCCCAAAAGTGCCATTTTTGAAAAGGTTTTTCAAAGTCAATGGAACTGTTTGGATTCAGGTTTTATAAGTACACAGAAGTGTTGACTGCTTCTTCCCAGTAAGAGAGAGGAAGGCCAGAGTCTTTGAGAAGGCATCTAGCCTTGTCCGTGGTGGTTTGATTACCTCTCTCTGCCACAGGGTTCTGTTGAGGTGTGTAAGTAGACGTGGTTAGATGAGTAACTCCCTCTGCTTGGAAGAAGAGGGGGAGGTCGTTATTTTTGAATTCAGAACCCTTGTCAGAGAGAATATTGGATATTGTAGATAGCAGTGTTTTCTTAATTTTGAGGATTAGGTTCTTGATCTTTTCTTTGGCTTCATATTTTTGTTGTAGGAAGAATACCCAAATGTACCAAGAGGAAAATTTGGCTATTTGAAGAAAGTATTGGGCTCTAGATCCAGCTTGCATAGTAATAGGTCCACATAAATCAAGGTGCAGTGTTTCTCCTTTTGAGGAGGAAAGGGGGAAGTGACCGGGAGAGGGTTTCTTGGTCATTTTACAAAGATTGTAGGCTAAAGGGGAGAATTATCAAGTATCAAGGTGGGGATACATTTTAGCAAAGTACTCTGGTGAAGGATTTCCACTAGATTGGTGTAGGGAAATTAGCTGGTTTGGAGTTGATTGATCGGAGCTTGTTGAGGACTGTTGGAATTTTTCAATGATTGAGGTAACGGAGGAATAGTCGCCATAAAGGATTATCTTATTTCATTGGTTAGCAATTTTAAAACCGTTGTTGAGAGGTTGAAGACTGTAGTGTCATTTAGGAGTGATCCCATACTGAGAAGACAATTAGATAACTCAGGAAAGTAAAGAGCATATTTGATTTCTAGATAGGAGTAGGGAAATTTTATTTTTACTGTGCTGATACCTTTTTCAGTTATTTTGGATCAATTTTCCAGAAGAATAGTTCTCAGAAACTCCTTGAATTTGGTAAAGTATGATATCTTGTTGCACATAGAATCGGTCGCTCCAGAGTGTAGAATAATTACTTTATTTTTTATTTGGTTAGTTTGAGTACTCAATGCAACTGTTTGTTTGGCTCCTTTAGGTTTGAGGAAGGAGCAATCTTCTTCTTTTTTTTTTTCTTTAAAGGTTTTTTTCAACCTGGAGCACAGTCGGGAAATTTCTTAAGTTGATTTTGTTGGGGGAAATTAGAATTGAATGGATTGTTAGGTTGATTTGGAAGGGGGTTTTTCTGAGGAAAATTCGAGTGATTTGTCACGAGATTTCCTTGATAGATACAAGGGCTGAAGAATTGTAGTGATTTTTTCATTGCAAATAAAGTTGGAATTCTTCCCAGAGATGTTTTAAGGTGGGTGGATTTGTATCTCCACTGTAGTTTTTCAGGAAAAAATTTCCTATAAGTTTTAAGTGAGTGGGAATATTGATGATAACCCACATAGCAATCATGGAGTCTATCAGAATGGAGGATTTAGTTTTGTTATCATCTATAAGGCTTCAAAGGTTTTGGGTCGTGCTCATTATTTATTTGATGTTGTTATCTATCTGTCCAGTGGAAAGGTCAAAGGAGAACATTTGGTTCAGATATTTGGTTTGATTTTGGACAGACTTGGGAGAGAAACTTTTATCGACAACTTCTCAGAATGTACTGGGATCATGATTTCTTTCTAGAATAAATTGGTCAGAAACTTTAACATCAAAGTTGAGACAAAGAATAGCTAGGGCTTTTTCTTCTCAATGTGGATGTAGTTTGTCTGCAGTAGTAGATTCCTCTTCTGTTTCAGTCCTGGTGATAAGATGGTAGTATCTGAATAGAGTGAGAAGGTTTTCATTTGAGGCTTCCATTGTAAGGAATTGGTAATTGAGAGTTTTAAATCTTCAGGAAGCTCAAAATTTTGATTGTTCATGTTGAAGAGAAAACCAGTTTCATAATCTAAAAGATAGAACTAAGAAGGGCAGTAAGACGTGGGTCTTTTAGCCAAAGGAGTACCAGGGACAGGAGAGTTTCAGCAAACCTGGACAAAAGAGAAAGAAGACAAGAAGAAACTAAATATTAATTATGCAAAAGAAAGTAATCAAGCTCACAAGGTAAGTATCTAAGAGGGGAAATAAGACGTGAGTCTTTTAGCCAACAGAGTATCTGGGACAAGAGAGTCACAGCAAACCTGGAAGAAAGAGAAAGAAGAAAAAACAAAACTAGATGGGGAACAATGATAATTAAAAAGGCAAACTATTTAAAATAGAAAAACCCATTGGTGGGATGGTTTAATAAAGGAGATAAGACATTGCGGTAGTTACAGATTAGGATAATAAAGTTGATTTACAAAGTGGTAATTTTAGATGGACGATAACAGGAAACCCATTATTGGTTAAATTTAAGTAGTCATTTTATCTTTTAGATAAATTTCCATATATGCATCAGGAAATAAATTCATTACAAAAGGACCTTTAATATTTTTTTATTACAATAATGAAATATACAGGACATCATAACATCTTTAAAAAAGAAGTGAAGCGATACCGAAATGTTTGAGGAATTTTTTGTATTATACTACTTCAAGACTCAATTACTGCAGAGTTTTTTCAAAATCCTATATAAATGATTCATTATTATTCAATTTTTCTTATTAATGACAAACTATCTACTATGGGTAGATTTGTTGAATTGGAAATGTGATCAAATTTTGCATTTTGCTTTTCCCAAGAGTATAAGAAATCAATTTTCAAAGTAAAAAGACTTGTGGCTTTTATTTTTGAAATTATCAGTTAAGCTTCAATAATTTTATTTCTATAGGTAAAAAGATGCGTTCATGGGCTAGGTAAGCTTCATCTATATGATATTATTGCAGAATTTCTGTTTTAGAGTATTTATATAGTTCTTTTGAAACATTTTCTCAAATATGGAAATAAAATTATAATTTTCAAATATCAAAAAGTAAACATTTTGAGAAAGTTTGAAAAACTTCCTGGGTGTGAGCCAGAAGAAATTATTACTTACTTTATAATAGTATAAGATATAAATCACAAATCTTACTGACTTATTTCGACTTTGTGATATTTTTAATCATTATTCCAATGATAATTCTACATTGAAAAAGGGTTCAGGAATTTAAAAATTAAAAGTTTTATGTCAGATTTCCTGAAGAAGGCTTATTTTGGTAGTTAACCCGATTTTATTGCTACTAAAAAATCTGAAAAAATACAAAAAAAGGAAGTCCTTAGAGCTCATCAGAAAATTTCAAAATTTTTGCAAATTTATGGAAATATGGTCTGTTTTTTTCAACTTTAGTACTAAATAGTGGCTTGGAGGGCCTCATATGCTTCCCAAGTCCTTTATGGCCAATGGGAACCTTTAGAATTCAGACTATTTGGCCACCCTGGAACTTCATCTTCAACAGGCTTTTGAAAGGAGCAAAAAATTCTGAAAATTCCAAATTTCCAAAAAATATTCTAATGACTTCCAGATAGGTAGCCAGTTATTAAATAATATCCTTTATATTTACCTTGTATCTTCAGCTTTTGATTATGGGCCTGAAATCTCTTCCTACGAGACATCTTTTGAAATTAATTTTACCCCTGTACAATCAGTATCAAAGCTAATCCAAAATCTTTTCAAGTTGAAATACTCTTAAAAATATTCAATGGTACTTAGAAGTTAATCCAATAAGGTAACGCTTAATTTTAATTATGTTTCAAAGTAAGATTTATCGTTTCATTAGAGGTGAGTGCAATAGTAATGAAAATATTCCCTTGGAGATGTGAGTACACTTTTTTTAATCTTGTGATGTCAAAGATGAAGGAAGCATAACTTCTTCTAATTAATGAAATCATTACATCAGATTCCCAATTTTAATCCAAGAGCTTCTCATTCACAAAAGGTTGAGCTTTATTGAGTTTTTTTTTCATTACTAATGAGGTGATAGCATGAATCATACCTGTTTGATGAAGTATGAAATTGAATTCAATGATCAAAATTGAAAATTCAATAATTCAGGAATTGATTTCAGTCTTTCTACTACCTCAAAACTCCCTTTTTATCCCTCTGAAGACACAGAACTTGAAGTGTTTTTTTCAAAAAAAATATAACAGAAATTACGATGAACTCAAAGAAGGAACAAATATTTCGAATAAAAAATACCTTTGTACTAAATATGTTCAATAAACCTCAAATATGCAAAGTTGTGTCAAATTTAAAATGAATTTATTTCTGTTAGGTATCGAATGAGAAACTTAATTTATTCTCAATAGGAAGATAAATAGATACTAAGAAGAAGTACTGTGTGTAATGAAACAATGTTTCTTCAAAAACTCATTAATCATTCCGAATAATACAAGCTAAAGTTGGAATTACCTCCTCAAAGATGGGGTTAATATTTATTCATTTTTAATAACCACTCTGAGAAAGATGTAAAATTGTATTCACTTAATTTCAATTTATTTAAAGACCAAAAAATATTCGGTATCTTTCTCATGCACATATCTCTTGAGTTTTTTAATAATGAATCAATCTAATTTTTTATGTAGCCTTCATGAAATTCAGCCCAAATGAAGAAGAAATTCTCAATAATTTTAATTACAGTTTGTAGAAATTAAATTTTGCCCATTATATCCTCTGAAATATCTGCTTTCTTTTTATACAATTAATTGAATTACTAGGGAGGTAATAGATATCATAATTTTTGATTATTTCTTCCAAATAGAGGCTTAAGAACTCAGTAATGTCGCAAATTAAGGTAAAATTAAGACATTTATCTCCAAAGTGTTACAATCAAAGAAATTTGAACCAAATTTAAACAATTATATCTTTGAAATAATCAATTTTTTATTGAAAAGATTTTAGGGTTAACACAGACTTTAATCACTATATCTATAGTTCCCCTTATCATATAATGTATGAGCTTATAACTTCATTTTTAACATCATTTTGAGATATGCATATATCAATAAAAGAAAAATCATTAAATTCCATGTTAAAGTGATCTCAATGAAGCAAATCATTTTACATTTAAGCTAGCGCCATGCTATAAGGTACTTCTATTCAAAATATTTGATCAATTTCAGGAATGTTGAGTTGAATGGGATTTGGGAATATGTCAGAAATATGAGACTAGTTTTTTTGAGTGGAAAATTTATTTGAACATCCAGAATATGTGGGAGTAATATACCAGCTCATTCCTTTAAAATTCTGTACCTGAGAAAATTCAAGAATCACTCCAAACAATACAATTTCAACTCCAAGCTGTATTCAACCTGCCTTGAAGATGCTACATCTGCTATGTAGTGGTTACTTTTTTCCCTGATGATTTTAAAAATGTTTATTTCAAATTTATTCATCTCATAAGAGAATATAAATCAGTATAGGTATTTTCAATTTTATTAAGATCAATTTTGAGTATAATGAATATTTTAAGTCTTTGAAATTCATGAATCTTTTTAGTACTATATCAATAATGTTATTCCATTCTTAGAATTCGTCATAATACCACTTCTCAAATCTTCTAATAAATTTTATTTAAAATACCAAATAAAAAAACCATGATTTTCAAGATCATAAAGCTTGATTTGTAAGCTTAGACCCTCAAAGATTTTGTATTTTGAGCAATTAATTATTTTGAAAAAATCTTCCCTTGAATTCTTCACTCAAATTTAAATTATAGGCCTTTTCTTTACAAATAAAGTATCTTCAATCTCTAAATTATCCTGAAAATGATGCTTCACTCATTTTTTTCAAATCATATTTTACATTTATCTCATCTCATTCGTTCAATTTCCCTTTTCTTGAATCATAGATTATAGGTACCTAGACCAAAATCCTCCAGAGAAAATGAGTATTAAAGCCCATCAGGATTTCTTGCGCACCCCTCAGGAAGCGCAACTAAATTAGCTATTTACAAACAATTTGACAAAGAAAAAGGAATTTTGATGCATGCTCTGGGACTTGTGGGTAAAATTGAGCTGGGAGGCCACCATTGCTAAAAAAACAGGTCCTGTATAAGGGCTCTTGAAGTGGAAATAAAATTACAAAAAAATTCAAATCTTACAGAAAAAAATCATTTGATACTGATGGAATTATTATTCAAAATGATATGGCAAAAACAGAATATGAAAATTCCACGTGTTAAGAGAATGTTCAATATGATGAAAATAATTCAGTAATAAGAATATCCAAGAAGGTAGAAAGAAGGTGTTTTTAGTTCTTTTCTTGTGCTGGATTGGAATGAGAAAGTACCTATAGGAAGAAATCCCAGATAACTAGTTTTTCATTTTGAATAACTCCTGTATCCAAAGGTGAAAATATCTATTTTCTTCACCTCCTAAAATACTGAGCACAATCTTCCTTGGAGGTCAAAAAAGAAAATAAAATGGGATAAGTATCTTTAAAGCTAAATGATAACTTTTCAGAAGTCTCATATCATACTTTAAAATAATAAATTTCTAACAAAAAAAATGTTAGTAATACAGTTCATTTTCAAAATTTCAGTAAGATACCTCTGTGTTTATTTTTTATTTTTGGCTTAATTGGGTGAAATTATTCCATGTTATAATACAATCTTGATACATGAGGTTATTTTAGATTATTTTAAAAGCCTTTTGAGCTCTTGCAAGCCTCATTTTTCAGGTTAAATTTCCAATTTAGTAATATTCCTTAGGAGTCTTTGATGTTTGAAAGAGTCTTTGGAAATAATATTAAATGGTATTTCAGACTATTTTCTTAATTTAAAAGGAAAGACTATTTTATATTGGATTCTTAAATAAGTAAGCTCATTTGAAATTCTGGTAAATTCTGTTCTTTTAACTGGAAAAAATATTATCAATAGAGGTGTACCACTGATCTTGGCTACTTGATAGCTTTTTAATCCTATGATTCAACTGAGCTTAGCTACCAGGAAACTAAATTTACTATAATTTACTGGACTTCATCCCAGGTAAGGGAGGGCTTATTCCTGTGCATGGGGTAAATTATGAAATTTGAGTTGAGAGAGCCCCTCTATTTATAAATTTTGGAATACCAGGGGGCCCTCCATGGGAGTTATCTTTTCAAACTTAAAATTTCCTCTATTTAATTATTTTACTCTATTTTTTGTGAGAGACCCCCTTGCATGTGTGGGGTGATATAATCTTTAATGAGCCTTTTTTGTTCTACACAGCCTTTACCTCATCACATGTTATGCTTTTAGTGATTTTTTAGTCATATAAATTTGTATTCTCCTTGCACCTGTTAAATTTTAGGCTTGCTAGAACAGGCTGTGTAATTTCTTCAGGTTTCATGGCTGTGTTTCTTCTTTTTTTAGCTTTAAAAAGAGTTAGGGTGATTTTTTTCTTTCAGTGAGTGATTTCCTTCTATGTATGAGACAGTGTTTATTTCTATTTTAACAAATGCTTTGCATATCCTTTTGATTTCTTTTTGTGCATAATTGTGTGGCTATGTGAATGATGTTACTGGGATTTCAATAAGAATGTATTTTTAATTTAGTTTGAGGTTATGGATGATGTGAAAATTTCTTTTAAATAAATTTTATTCCAAATCATGCTTTAAATCAAATTTCGGAAGCTTTTACGGCTGTGTTCCTCTATATTATTGAAAATATTTTGAGGTTTTGACTGGGGTTACTATGGATACATACTTGGTTATTGCATGTGGCTGTACTAAAGATCTTCTTTAAAAAATCAAGTTGATCAAATCCTGGAATAATGTGACATTCCTGTTTTTTAATGCATGTTTCATGTGATTCCTAAATGACACCAGTTTCCATAGGAATGGGTTTATTTTTTTAGAGTTATGTAATTCACAGGGTGGCTGCCTGTTTTTTTTAGCAAATTTTCTATATTCAACTTCCTTTTGAATATTCATTGTGAAATTTGCTGATTTTTTTTAACACATGCACTATTTCTTGCTGCCTGTGCACTGGTAGTATGAGTTAAGTGAAAAATCTGTTGTGAAACTATCATTCTGGTTCTAAAACTGCATTTATGTCTTTATTGCTGTTACATGGTATTTTGAGCTTGAGGCTGGTGAAAAAACTTTATTTGATACAATAGTGTCCATGATATGATGGAACCAATTTGACACTTCATAGAATTCCAAACATAACTCTGATGTCAATTTAATATTCTCAGAATATTGGATCAATTATAAATTACTAAAAGTAAATTAATCCAGCCTCAAAATATTTCCAATTTATTTCTTAACTTCTTCAACTATTGAATTGAAACTTCATCTGATATACTCCCCCTCAGATATTCTTAATGGAAGATAATAATATTCATAAGGATTCTAAGAAGCTAAAATTAACAGATATATCTGATTCAGAGGATTATAATGTAAGATATTACTGAATTTTTTAGATTGAAAATGAAATATAAGGAAATATCTTGATTTATAATAATATTCTAATAATATTGAGCTTGATCCAAAAAAAGTCAAAAGAGATGTTTGAGCTTTAAGCTTAACTAAGAGAGTGTAGAGAAAAAGAGATCAATATATTTTTTCTAATCATAATATAAAGTATTTTTGGAATAAGAATAAATTAATATTGTAATATATTCTTTTAGTTTATACTGAATACTCATTTCATTTATTATATATTGCAGATAAATGGACATTTCACCATGAAAATGGGATAAACAAGAGTAAAATGAGGGGAAAAATAAGTTTTTGATATTTTAGAGCAAGAAAGTATTCTCAAGACAGAATAAAGATTTCAAGAAGATAAGATGGTTTAAGACAAATTTTTTCAATAGAAACACCTACTACACTAAATTTCATTTGAAGAAAAGAAAAAACATTCAATAAGAGCTCCAAAAGATAAAATTCAAGGAGAAATTTGAGTTGACAGAAAATCAGAAACAAATGGATCTGCAATTTGCTACATTGAGCTCACCAAGACAACTTTTGTAGGTAGAGAAGCCTTTTTATTTAATAATTAAGCTGTAGATAGTAATATAATTTAATTTTTTTTATTTCAAATTGCTCACTTTTGAATGAATTTTTTTTTGGTTTTTATTATCAACAATTTTAAAGCCAGTGTCCTTTGTAATCTTATGATGAGTAGTTTTTTGGACCTTTATATTGGAAGATGATAAGATAAATCACTTATGGTAAAAGTATGAAAAAACAGTACAAATAACAGCACCCAAGGTTTTTTTAAAATGATTTAGGTATTAGTTTTTCTATCAAATTAGAGTAAAATTCAGAACTCATTTATAATAGGGGGTGTAAAAGTTACCAATCCCACACTCAAAATCCCAAGTTTTTTTTTGCCAAAATCCCGCATTAATTTTTTGGGATTTGGGAAATCCCACACCTCAATAGGTGAGGTATTTTGAGGTACAAAAACACAGGTTTTTTGGTACCAAATCCCGTGTTTAAATACCAAAATCCCACCTTTAGCTTCCCATAAAGGCACATTTTTCAAACACACAACTCAGTAAGGGCATGTTAAATTGCACAAAAATTTCCTTCTCTTGCATAAAATCTAAATACACTCATCATTTATTAAGTTATTTGACTTCCAATTGCATTTACTACCAGCCTTTTCTTCATTTACCATGCCCAAGGCATTGCAAAGGCTACCTTTAATTCAGACCTTGAACTCACTTCAGTTCATCGATGCTCTCAACTCTGAGAGTGATTCTGATATCCAGGAAGATATAATCTTATTAGATATGATAACATCACAAAGATACATCAATCCTTGTAGAAGATATCCATCTCATTACATGTATACAATGAATGATTTACAGACATTATCATCTGAAAAGTTCTGACAGCTATATAGGACCACACATGAATAATTTGAAAAAATTGGTTGCACAAATTCAAGCTGATAAAACCTTTCAAAACTCATCACAAAACAAGCAATGCAATCCTGCCATCCAATTGGCTGTAGCATTATAAAGGCTAGGATCAAATGGAAATGGGGCCGCTTTGGAAAAGATTGGAATGTTGTTTGGAATTAGCCATGGGGCTATTGTGTTGTACGCTCAAAGAGTCATCCAGATATTAATGAAGTTGAAGCGCAAAGTGATTGTGTGGCCAACAATAGAACAACGCAGAGAGATGTCTCAAGTAATGCAAGCAGAAGGCTTCCCTGGGTGCATTGGGTTTATTGATGGGAGTCTCATATCATTATCACAACGTCCTCCCAATGATGGTGAAGCGTATTTTGATCGCAAAAAAAGGTAAGCTGTTGAATCTTTATTATTTATTTCAATCTTACTGATGGTTTACATATAAGGTATTCTATGTCAATACAACTGGTTTGCAATATCACCAAACAGTTCACTGCTCTGCATGTTGGCTGTACTGGGTCACTTCATGATTCAAATGTCCATTAACATATGAAAATAGCACAAAGACCTCAAGAGTTTTATGAAAAGGATCAATACTTACTTGCAGATTCATCATATACAAGCTCTCCTTGGGTTGTTCCAGCATATAAGGGAGTTGTAGCACATAATGAAGACAACTGTTCTTTCAATTACTGTCTAGCAAAATCAAGGGTCAGAATCGAGAATCCAATTGGAATTTTGAAGGGGAGGTGTTTTTCTCTAAGGGAAATGTGAAATCAAATGAGGGATAATCATGAAATTGAATATTTTGTTAGTTGGGTTGTGTCTTGCACGATTTTACATAATATGTTAGCTCAAATTGGTGATGAGTGGTTTGATTTATATGAAGATGATGATCCACCACATGCGGAAAATCTGGCCAACAATGACTTTGGGGAAGATGTGGTAAATATGCGTGAAAAAATTAAACCAATCACTTTGGCATGGAAAAATAGTCAATTGTAGATTTCATCAGGACCAATGTTTTATAAACTTAATTTATTGGCATACAATGGAGTGGAGATGTTATTCATAAAATAAAAGTATTTACAATTAAGATTTTTTAGTTCTTTTTTGATCCTGCATATTTCTTTCAAAGTACCCATTGACTCTTGAATTAATTTTGGTGGGTGTCATTTTCAAGAATTTGTGACCTACATTAAATAATTTATTCTTTATTTGAAAAGAACATCCAAAATGAGTAATTTCATCATGATTGATAATTTCTGGAGGTGGTTTTGTTGTATGATGAACCATTGTTGATGTCTTCCAAAGAATTTCTATGATGCCAGGTTTTTTGAAAAATTGATCTCCATTTTCAATTCGGGGAAGTGTAAGCCATGTCCAGAGGGGGTGAAGATAGTAGGAAGTGGAAGGAAATCTTTTTTTGATACAAAAGAAAATATACCATAAGTCCAGGCATTGAGATTGTTTAAATCTTTGTGTGGCTTATTGAAAAATCCATCTTGGGTGACAATGACATTGGTAAATGATTTGAATTCTTCCTTGGGATTGGCAGAAGTCCATTCGAGTTGACTGAAGTTGGGTAATTGGGCTGCTTCCATTAATGATTGATTTTCATTTTCTGCTAATTTTGAAAAATGGGAGATTTTTGAGTAAACAAATTCATCATATTGATGAAGCTTGATCCATTGATTGTTATCTGTTTCAATTTGATGAGAAGTTAAACTGGGTTTTCTGGCGTAAACACCTAATAATTTTGTAATTAGTCAGTAATTATGAAGGTAATATGCCAAAAACGTCACACACCTGCAGATTTTCCAGCATCAGAACCAGATCGAAACCCAATACCTTTCATAATGCCACCTTGGAGTTGCTTATTGGTTTGAATTTCTTGTTGATTTTGAGATAAGGACATTAATGTCGTGATGATGTTTTGCAGAATTTGAGAGTGGCCAGAAGGATTATCAAATGGGGTTATTTCATATATGATGACAGGCAAAAATGGCTTGGATGTTTTATTAATGAGGATATAAGGATTGGGGAGAGTGTTAAGTGATGGAAGTTTTAACCATGAGGCATTGGCAGATTTCTTGTCAATCGGAATTGTTGAAAAGTTTTTAAATTCTTTTTTGGAATGGCCAAGGTGAGACATTATTTGTTTTGAATCATGGATGTGTTGTCTTTGGCTTTGGGTGAGCTTTCATCTATTATTTAATTTGGTATTATTATCCTCATGATGTTCTATATTTGGTTTAGTCCTAACCATTACATCAAGAGGAGTAATATGAGCTTCATCATCTTTCAAATCATTCTGATGATGTGCTGAGTCTGGTTTAGTCCTAACCATGACATCATCAAAATGATTGGAAGAATGAGAGGGAGGAGGATATTTTTTTGAATTTTAAGGATGATGGAAGGGATGGGAAATGAAATGACATTGCAAAATAAATTCTTATAATTAATCCTCCCCTATATGAACAAATAAATAAAAAAGTGAAACAAAAATTAAAATGAAAAATCAATCAAGGGTCAGTAATGATTATTATCCCAAAAAATTAAAAAAGGAAAAAAAAACATCAGTAAAAAAAAGATCATTATCAGTGAATTCTTTTTGAAATAAAATAAATGATTAAAAAAAATAAAAAAAAAATCATCAGTAAAAAAGAAATCATTATCAGTCAAAGATTTTTGAAATAAAATAAATAAATAAAAAAATCAGTAAGATATTATTCAAAGTCAACAAATGAATAATAAGAAAAAGAAAAAAAAAGAGATCAGTTTGTAATTTCCAGAAATGAAAAAGAAAAAAAAAGGTATGTGGATTATAGAAAAAAAAAAGATCATCAGTATCTTTTTTTATTTAAATGATATAATTAAAAAAATAAAAATGAAAAAAATATATAATCATTCTAATGGCCTCTAGGGGCCATTAGAATGATGATTAGATAAAAAGATGCCGAATCGATTTGGAGCGATTTTAAGGCCTCAGGCCCTGGAACCTCCCAGGAGCCTATTTGGGAGGTTCCAGGGTTAGTGAGGTGGATGGTGATGGGTGGGTTAGTTGTGGATGATGATGGTGATGGGTGGGTGAGTTTGGGAGGTGCAAAAAATTGAATAAATAAATTTTAAAAAACAAAAAGAAAATTACCTATATAAAAATAAAAAAAATTAGCAAAAGATGGTTGTGATTAAACAAAAAGAAGAGAAATTCACTTACCTGAATTTTAAAAAAGGTGGGTTTTTTTTTGGAGGGAAGTGTGAAAAGTAAAATTAGAAAATAATAAAGTGAGAATTAAAAATTAAAATTTAAAAAAAAAAAAATAAATAAAATGGTGAATTTTTTTTAAGAGGGAGGGGTAAAAAGTAAAAATGAAAAAAAATAAAGTGAAATTTAAGATTTGAAATTAAAAAAAAAAATTAAAAAAAAGGTGTTGTGCAGGTATGAATTGTGAGTACTAATTTGGGTTAGGTTTCAAGCTGAAATCCCAGATACATGGGATTTGGTCAAAATACCAGGGGACTCAGTTAAAATGCCATGGGATTTAAACATAAAAAACCAAGGATTTAGTGTTGGGATTTGGGGTCCAAATCCCGTGTTATTTTAAGGCGGGATTTGGTGACTTTGACACCCCCTAATATTTTTTTTGAGCTCTGATTAAAATTTAATAATAATAAAATTAAACCAAGTTCCATTTTAATTTCTTCAAATACATTATTTCAATTCAAAATTCCCTACATAAGCTTTAAATACCAGTAAAAATAATTCCAAACTTGAAGAAAAATTCATTTATCACTTGAGTCTCAAAGCAAAGGAAACCTAATTATTTTTGAAAAACCAATCTCTTGTTTTCATTCAAATCACTTTATTCATTACTCTTGTATTTCAATACAGCCCATAACTTTTATTTCAAAATCTTCATCAAAATAGTGTTGGGTTTTTTTAATTATTTTTGGTTTCCAAATATTTCTATTATTTTAGGATAAAATTTATATCTACATTTATATTTTTTTCAATAAATATGGATGCCTTCAATAGTTGTGTTTATCAAATTTATGATCCGTTTTAAGTAATATTCTAATATTAATTAAAGCTAAAACCACCACCCTTCATCCAGGCAGAAGTCACTGTAAATTTCTGTGATTTGTTTATTTGTCTCAAATTTTCTAATATATTCAAAACAATTACAATTTGAAACAGGATTTTTTCTAACTTTCATTTTCATTTTCAACGCTAAATTCGTTTTTTTTAATGGAATGATCATTTTTTAACATAGATCTTCAATATACAGAAAATGATTTATTTAACTATCTATTTTGAAATATTGATTTCAATTCTTTTTGTATATCAGTATCAATGATATTTAAATCAATTGAGACTTTTTATCAAACGTAAATATCAATATTACTAATTTTAAGTGATAATTAAGATCATACTGTTGAGTTGATTCTATACATTTTCATCATGGAACGAATCCCTTCATTTCATTTCTAAGTCAGTTACTTAATCAACTCTTTCTTCACTGATAATCACATTCTAAAAATTTATCATTTTTTATAATATAAGGGTGTAATTTTGGTCTGTTAAACTTTCAATATCCATTAAAATTTCATTATTATTCCCCTCTCTAAACTCATCAACATTCCAATTCACAAGAAATAATCCAAACTAAATTATGAGGGGATGTTTACAACAATACTTGTATCAGGAGCTCATCATATGATTTATGATTGAATCAAGTCAATTAGTGAATTTTTTGAATAATCTGTTAATGTAAATCCTCAGATTAAAAATGATCATGAATTATCATTTCTCAGGGAGTACAAAATAATTTTCAAATCTGGAGGAAAAAAAATGAAGAAACTTCAATTAAAATAGAAATATCCAAAGAGTTCTCAATTATACCCATAATAAACAAAAATAAAAATCAATCATGGCTATTATTACACCCTATCAGTTATCACAATACTATCTATATTTATTAATGAAACTCAACATTCAAGCTTTCCGGTCCTTTCCTATCAAGGCAATTCTTTTGATAAGTAACATAACTATTCCAAAATCTTCGAAAAATTATTATTATTTTAAAAAATCTAGCTTCTGATAGACAGGAAATTACAAAGAAGAAAAACTCACTTGGTGCAATTAAGAAGGGTATTTTTCTGAAGAATGATTCTAATTCTGGTATCTCAGAAGGATTTTTTGGAAAAATCCTAGGATTTTCACTGGATTAAATACAAAAAGACAAGCAATAACTGAATAAATAAGAATACTATAGTACATCTATTTATTCAATAACTAAATACTCTTAAAAACAAGGTTCAAATTATAATAAAATCATGATTAACCTGGAAATCTTACAAAGATATAGTCACACTGAATGTTCCAACAAACAATAATCTATAGCAAATGTGGATTCAAGATATATAATAACATAAGACGTAACTTATATTACGCTGTATGAAGAGACAAATGGTATGAGCTCTTTTCCTTATGGTATATTTTCCTTCTTCAATGAATATAATTTGCAGCTTCTTATGACTTCTTCGAAGCCGACCAGATATAGATTACTTATTTCTTATATAAGGTTTTGATTAGGATTTCAAGCTGAAAAAATAATTATTATCTCAATATTTTTTAAGACTTTTTGAAATAACACATTAAAAATCAAAAACAACCATCTAACTCAATAATAAATGTAATTATTACCCATTTTTGTTCTTCTTTTCAAATCAGAAAAAAGTCATTTGATTTTGTTGAGAAAGATTCTTAATTATGACCAACCTAAGTAAAAAATAAATATTCTTATAAAAAAGGTAGAAAAACCAAGATGAGCAAGGAATACAAAAGGAAAGACTCTTCAAGTAGTTTATATATTATTTTTTCTGTGTTACTCAATGATACTGTCTTATTTTTGCTTTTAATTTTTTCTTATGTTTCCCCTGAAATTCCTCATAACAATTTTCCTTGGATCCAGCTTTTATCAAGATTTTTTCTAACTAATTACACTGTCTATAATCTTAATAAAAACCTTTGTTTGTTTTTTTCTCCTTTTTTTTAAGTTAGTAATTCAGTCCTTTTTTCAATTTTTCTATTATTTAAAGAAATTAATGATATAAAAAATTAAACTACCCTATATTTGAATTTTAATCAAGGCTCCTTAATATATTTTTAATTTGGATGAAAGCTTCATTCTAGGAAACTTTTTCTAACTTTATTCTCGATAGCTACATAGATTCTGTTATTTTTCATTATATCACCAAAATGAACAAAGTTTTATTTTTTTCTTCATGTGCAAATTATTTTTCAACGATGCATTTTCATTATTACTTTTTAACCTTAATGAATGATAATCCTTAAGAAAATCACACCATTTCTCACCAAGCTGAGAAAGGTAGCTATGTAGAATTATACAACTAACCACCCAATACACAACACCCTCAACCTCTTGCACACTATTAATTTGACTTTTTTTTCTCTCAATGAAGACCAAATATTTTTCATAATTATAATATCATTATCTTTCAAAAATTTCAATAGCTCAACACAAATTCATAAAGTGATAATATTTTGATTTTTATCAAATTGTCTTAATATTATTTAAAAACAAATTTTAAGATTTCATATTCTGAATTGGAAAGAAGTTATTTATCTTTCGAGTACTGATTTTCAGATCAGAAATATTCTGAATATTATCAATATTTTCAGAATTCAGTGAACCATTAAGTTCTACATATTAAGTAATTAATAGTCTGTTTATTCTGAGAAGAATCTGTATTGAAGCTGAATATTTATATCTACCAAAGTCACGACACGGTTTGTCTTTGATCAATCCCCAATATTTACATCACCCTTTCTTCCAGTAAGAATTTTCCTTCCCATACTTCTCCAGTTCTTGTGAAAAAAATAGTAAACTACCCTCTATAGCTCCAATGCATTCTGAAAAACCTTCTTCTTGAAGAAACTTTATACTTTCAATCCTATCTGGTGAATTTTTACAATTGATCATTTTTAGTTTTCACTTGGGTAAGCATAGGATTATATGTTGTGTATTTAATACAAGGGCTGCTTGTTTTACTCAAAAAAGAATTCTAATTTTCTCCAATTTTACAAATTATAATTTTTTTGAATTGAGAAATTTATACTTTTAATAGAATTAAAGCATCTTCTTTCTTAAAGTTATTATAATTTTATAGTAATACATCATTTGTAATATTTTAAACTAGCTTATCAAAAGGAACATATTTAGTTCAGAATAATTAACCGAAATTTGGTTCAGAAACAGTTGATAAGTCATTATCTGTATATATACGTTGCAGTATTGAGAGCTCATTACTTGAGATATTTTCTTTCACATATTTCATGTAGAAGAATTAAATAATGTCAAAGCTAAAAATCTTGACTATAATTCAATGCATTTAAGTCTCAAATTGTACTTTAATTGGTAGATTTCTTTAAAAAAATTGGTATCAAGTAAGGTTAAAGAGACAAATTTTATGAAACAAAATAGACACTCACAAGATTTTTTTGAGTATGTTAATTATATGGATTTGAAATTATTTATTGGCGGTTTTAAAGTGGTTCCAAAAAAGATGGTATTTAAAATGTAAAATATGGGATGGGGGTACCAATAAATATGGGCTCCTTTTACCTCAAAGCCATTCCAGAATTTCAATATAGTATTTTAGTAAGGAAGCAATCAATGAATTTCAATTAATTATTTGTTTTTTTTTTGGATTCCCTATTATGAAATTCTGTTGTAAACTCTATTTTTAAAATCTAAAAGATCTTTTAATTATTCATCAAGATTTTTAAGACCTTTATTTTCCATTATTGAAGCTGTTGAGCTTATATCTCTGTGTTATTTCTTTATTTTAAGAATTTTGTTAATAATTTTGGATGTAGAGATTTGCTTCAAAAAAAAGTCATTAATTATTAGGATTTAGTATTTTTTTCATAATTTATTTTTCTATGAATGCTTTATAAGCAATTTTCCTTAAATATAAATATTTAAACAATATTTTTCAATAAATTTTTCCTTTTAAAAATAATTTCTTGTTATTTCAATACTTTGTTGTTAGTAGTGTTTTCACTGATAAAGAAACTTTACATATTCTATCTTGTTACTTTTGGTAGAATATTTCAATAATATAATCATTAAAGTTCATTCTAATTATCAAGAAAATCTGGTTTGTAGATTTATCCCTTGGTAAATGTGTAAGATGGCTTTATAGCAAATCTATAACTTATGGTCATAGAAAATCCTTATTAAATCTTCACAATCATATCCATAGGAAACTAGTTCTCACTGTTTTTATGATAGAAAGAAATTAAAAAAGGAATTTCCAAAGAGCTAAGGATAAATTCACTAACAAATAAGGACTCAATAAGCTCTTTGAAGCTCAAAATTCACAGGAAAAACATTTAATACTCCTCTGAGTCAGTACATTTAGCTTCTATCATCAGAATTCTCCCCAGATATTCCTTAATTCATACCCATCATCATCCTTCCTCTGACTTCTTTTTATTATTTCCTACACTTAGATCGTTGTTTTTTTCTTCACTGCACTATCTTACCTAAGCCTTTCCTTATGTTCCCACCTCTCTTATTCCTGTTCACTCATCATAATTTCAAAAAATCACACTCACGCCTTCTCTTTTTTTGGAGTTATTTGATGATAACCAACAATTATATCATAATAGATGACAAGTTACTCTACAAAATTCCAAAATTTTGATTCAAACGTAATTTTTTGGTGCAAAGATTTACTATTCATAGGGTTTATTCTTGGTAATGGATATCCCTCTTTCTTGATAAACTCTGTATGTTATAGGTGTTTTATTTCAGGTTATATTTTATTTATTTATATCTTCCACACTTTTCATTAATATTTGATGTACTATCTGCATTTCTTGCCTCATCTAAAACATATTTTTCCTCTTGTGTTTCATTTATTCCAAAACCTTAATTCATATTATTATTACCATTTTCCCCTTAACTTTCATTTTCCTCAAGATTCATCTGATGCAAATCACTGAATATTTGTTTATTCTTTTTCTCCACCAATGTAGTTGAATCATGACCCCTAGAACTGTTAACCTCAGTTCTATCTACTTTTATTTCTTTCAACAGCTTATAGATCTACAATATACATAGCAATCAATGATTTTAACTGATAAGAAAGTAATAAAGCTAGCTCACGACTGAGACCATATTATTTCTTTTCAGAATCTTACGAATTCCCCTTCTGCCATTTGCATCACAAGCATTTGTAATCATCTTTGGTATAAGCTATTATTTGTTATCCACATCAACGTAATCCCGAAATTTCATATTAAACCCAAGAATAAATAGGACATACTTGGTAATTTAGCATTCATTGATTATAAAATCTCACCATTCTTTCAAAAGGTATATCTCTTATTAATTAACAATTTTAGTTTTGTTTTTAATCATTTCCAAGGAATCAATCCAATCTTTTTTGACTTTCTAAAATATATTTCAAACATAACTGTGATATAAATGCTAAAAATCCTTTGTTTAATTCCTCTATTCATAAAAAGTGAGGTTTGAATTGACCTTCATTCTTCTGTTTTGGAATTTTTTCTGATAATATTTTTAATTTCTTTTTTTTAATACTAAGTTTTTTATCCAAAATTTGATTCTTGTCTTTTAATTAATCATGCTCAATTAAATTCCTATCCGATTCTACTCCATCATCTTCTTAAAGTTTAAAATGGCATCTTGTTGAAGTTGATTTTTTCCTACCAATGACATCTTTTTGATAGTATTTAGGGAGTTACAGCAAACATTACGTTGTTATAAGTTTCTAGTGCTTGTCATATTTGACGCTACTATTCATAGGAACAAGCCTTGCTTGGAATAGGGGCGTATAGAGCTAGGGTTCATGCTATTGCCCTAATATTGATTTACCACACTACATGAGCTAGAGTTTGGAAATGAAACACACATTCTCATTGGGTAATCATAATCATGTAGGTAAGGTTTACTAGAAATAGAAATCATTTGTGGCCTTGTCTTACTCCTTTTCCCTATCTAAGCTAGCGATGTCTTTCTCCATCTTAGCCATATTTTTAGATATGTGGCTTGTCCTTAATCACCAAATGCTTCAGTGCGTAGTCTGCAGTGCTTGGTATCTCTACCACAACCTGCATAAGCTCTGACGTTTTTAAGTAGTTTTAAGGTGTTCATGAATTTGGCGCCACGGGATTTTGGAGACAGTAAGAAGAAACACCCTTCTTTATGATCTCTTTGTTTCAAGCGGTTTCTTTTTTTTCTTTGAATTTGTTACGTTTCATTTTCAATCCTAAAAGTATCTCAAAGCTGTTACATTTGAAACAAGACCATTGGATTTCAAATACATTCGTGTATCTTAGTGGGGGAAATTATGTCTACATGTGACTACAACTTTTGGCTCTAAGCAGCTTGAATATCTTCAAGCCAATCAATCACAAAGATATCCAATCTTTGCAGACGTTTTGCAATGAGGAAAGAAATAACAACCTTTCTTGATAACTTATGGGTAACAGATAGGGTAGAAGTAATGTATAGTAGCTCAAGCGCGTTTGTAAACCCTTGAGCATAAAGCTTCACTTTACCGATCCAGCTGCCGAAGCAAGCTCATGGGATAATTGCTGAAAAAGATACAGCAGAGTCTCAAAACCTCTCAATAGGCCAGGATCAGGATCGCCAGCAGGAGCCGTGTGTGCAAAATCAATCATCGTGACCGTACAAATATCAGAAGTGTTTTTGGGTGATTGAAGTTTGGATTGTAAAGCTTCAATGTCACCTTCAAAGATGACTAAAATGCTTGAACCGTAAATTCGCCACTTGAAGGGAGATACATGCTCAATCAATCTTGTGATTTGAGGAATCAAATGCTGCTTGATCACTTGTTGCATGAGCACCACCGGCAGGGCACCTATGGAATAAGTAAGTTGAGATTTGCGAGTGTTTGGGACAATACTGGCATCTAGCACTGGAAAAAAACTGTTGAAGGCTTGCTCCAGACCCGAGCCATTGGGGTCAACACGCTTCCCGAATTCTTTTGAAATTGTCAGATATTCTTGTTTGATATTGTCCCAGAGCTGGCGCAATCAGATTTCATTCAAAATTCGCAGCATAATAGCAATAAATCGCTTCTTGAGTAAGATCCATAGAATTCAAGCAGCGCAAAAGAGAGTGGTCAAAGTGAGAGCAAACCGACCTGAGCCCCAGTAAGACGAATTCCAAACTTGGCAGTAGTTGTTTCATGCGCTGCCTTTTTCATTCGTTTGACTTTGTCTGGGGAGGCCTTATTATCATACAATTGTTGGCCCAGTTTGATATCGATAATATTGGGATGGATCAAGCCACTAAGAGTTTCTGTCCTTTCACTTGATTTGCGCATTATCAAATTTTCGAGAACAATCGAAACACGGTCATTAGGCTGCTGGTATGACTGCTCCTGACCAGCCTGTCCACCTGATGGATGAGGGTGAATCGGAAGACAGCCATAAAACTTTGGACGCCAACCCTTCCACGTCGGGTCCCTAGATTCCTGGTCAAGCCGATCAGCAAAACTTTGGTAGAAGGCCGCCTCCTGCTGATTAGTAACTTTGACGATCTTGCCCTTGTCGTTCAGATCCGATTGAATTCCGCCTGGATGTCCGCCAGCTTGAAGCGATGGCATGCGCCATGAGTGTTCCATGTGCCCTGGTCGACTAGTTGCGAATGAGGATGTCGCCGAGACTGATTTAGCTAGCCAAGGATGGACGATGTCGCCCAGGCATCTCAGGTAGGCGGATGCCCTTCCGCCGACCGGGAACCTCTCAGAAGAGCCACGAAGAAATTGGTGGATTTGGCCATTACTCGTCAAAATGAACTCATCCATGCTGCTTTGAAGGGTTTCTTGCTATGGCTTCAATCATTTTTCGGCTCAAAAAGATCTCACTTCAGCGTTGGAGAGAGATGGGAGCTTGATGAAAGCTGATTCACCATTGGGCAACAAAAGCTACACTCTGTGGTAGAAAATAGATGACCTTGAAGGGTGTAACATAGCCTTCATTCTTTGAAATCTTGCGACAAAACTTGAGACAACAAAATCTTCCATAATCATTCCTTTTGGAATTTTACAACGGAAAAAATATTTTGTGGTACCCTTCAGTATGGCACTTTTTAATCAAACCCTTGAGATTAGAAGCTAGTCTTCTCATTATTTCTAGTGATGATATTCTGGAATCCTGCTTCAAAATCATAGTCAAAACCATGATGTTTATTCTGATTTTCAAATTAAAAGGTATCCATAGATTGAAGTATCTTTTTATAACAAAATTTCTATGAATTGTCTAACCCTGATGGCTTTTTTCTTAAAAAAAACTAGTGACAAAATGCATGGAAATGAGTAAAGAATTTGGAAAAAAAATAGTCAAATATTTACTTATTTAAGAAAGAATTTATTTAAATTACTTCGAAAATCATTTGATATGAACATAATTGTAGTCATTGGAGCAAGCATTTTTCAATTCTTGTTAAGAATGAGAAGTCAAGACCAGGTGAATATTTGTAGCTATGCAAAGTATAAAAGGTGTTTAAAAATATTTCATATTTATATTAAGATTAAAAAAATTTGTATTCTTCAATATACTATTGTTCATTATCAAAAATTCAAAAAGAACATTGGGTATATACTATGTTGGTAATTTTTTTACTCATGTTTAATTAATTGATACTTTTGAATGAAAGACGCAATTCAAAATTAATCACATAAAATTTTAAGAAATAAACTGGTGAGTTATTTAAATAACAATAAATAAATCTTTCGTCTAGTTCTGATTTAGAAATAACAATATGAATGTATATACTTTTCTACCAATTTTTGAAAATAAAGAAGATCAATAAATTGATATGAAGAGGAGAACAAATGTTAATATTTCAGGTGAAAAGTGGGTAAAATGATTGCAATCTTCTATCAAAAAGAATACTTCGATTTTAAACTTCGACTATTGAAAATATTCAAATGTATTTTGATTCTTCAAATTAGTAGACCTATACAAATACTAATATATTTATATTGAGACTAATATTAATTCATGTAATGTACTATCTAGGAGAACAATGATGAATTTTAATACATCTCAAAATTTACGGAGCTTCAAGAATCAATTCAACTGATAATTTTGTTTAGAATTTTGTGTTTTTCCTTTAATTTGTGCGGTGTCATACTCAACCATAAAGTTCTTCTTTGATTATTCTGTGACTTTTTATTTTTCTTTTTTACTCCAGTTAAGATGTTTTTTTTTTTGGTTTTTATAGAAAGAAATTATTCAATTGGGCGTGTATTACATACAAGACTTCTAAAATAAAATATCATTAACAGAAATTCCATTAAATAATTCAATTTATTTTTGTTCATTTTTTCTGAATAATGGACATTGAATCAGGTGAAATTAATTTTTTTATTCATACATAGAGGGTTTGGATCCTAATTCTTACAAATAATCTGTTGAAAAATTATGATAATATCTTAATTTAGGTCCATTTTTTCATATAGACCATTCAGGAGGCCACTCATGATTAAGCTCCCTCTGTATGAGAGTTTTTTGGAAGTGAATTTTGTAACCAAAAATGAGGCACAGGATTTCATTTCAAATGAATTTTGAGACACATTTTCCATAAAATAAAAATAAAGGCCATTTAATTACTTTTTTTGGAACTGTATATATCATTTTTTCATTGTATAATTTCAATTTCATTCTTTGAGATCTATAAGCTTATTGTGCTATCTATTTTGAAGATAGTGGCAGAGCGAAAAATCAAACAATAGTATCAAATTAACAATTTTAATAATTAGTTGTAAATAAGAGATGAAAATTACTTAAATGGTGGACTACAAATGACCATAAATAAGGTTTCACGCAGAAACAAAAAGATAAGAGAAATAGCCGATTGAGAGGAATAAATTAAATTTAGTAAATAAATTTTTTTGTTGAAGTTTGATGAGACTAGAGAAATACCTGAATCAAAACAGGATTGATTTCATAAAAATAATAAAAGAAAGGCAAGTTGTTTAAAAAAAGATAAAGTAAAATTTAGAAATTGAAGAAATATAAAATAAGTAAATAATAAAAAGAGATTTATTGATTGATAAAGTCAAGGTAAGATTTCTGTTTCATAAGCTTGAGAAGCTGTAAGTCTTATTTATGCAAAGTGATCTGAAAAGTCAGTTGAGTTTTTGTAATCATGTTGGTTGTGGTGCTGTGGATTTTTTTCAAAGAGGAGGGGCGCTTTGTTGATGAGGTACAGTCTTTATCATGATTTTCAACAACCCACTTCACTCCTAGTTGCAATAATCCAAGTGAAATTAAAGCATTAAAAATAACTTCTTGACCAACTGAATTGGTCAGGAAGTCAGCCAGGATGAGATTATCTGGAGAATTCACCAGTTTAACGTTTGAAAATTTAGCTACATCCTTTATTAAGTGCAGTTGAGTGTTGATATGCTTCATCCACTTGATGTTGAGATTATAATTTAAATTGATAGTGTTGATGCAAATTTGATTGTCCTTGTAAATTGGAATAGGCCCATTTATTTCACACAAGAAAATCTTCACACCATTGGTGAATCCAAAAGAGCTCATAAGTTAAGTAACACAGAGGCTTTTATTCAAATTCTACCATGAATAGAGATACAGAATATTTCTTTCTTGTCTTCCATAATACTAGCGAGCTATTGAATGTGGCCAAGTATCTAGCTACCAAACCCCTGTTTTGTCAACATTTTCCCCAGTTGGCATCACTACAAGCTTCAATACCTCCAGTAAAAAGGCCCAAAGTTTTGAGTTCCTTTTAGATATCTTAGAATATGTAAGAAGCCAACCCCAGTGCTGAGTTCCCAGATTCTCCAAAGCTTGTTACAGAAAACTAGCACTTTGGGACAAATTTGGTCTTGCTTTCATACTGAGACAATTAACGCTTCCAATTCCACTCTGGAAGCTTTCTCCAAAGTAGTTGAATCTTGAGATTTCATCCTCAAGTACCAGGGAGATATGAAAACTCAGAAGTAGAGGAGTTGACCCTGTCTTGAAATCAGATAAACCATATCAATCAATAAGTAACTTGGCTAAAGGTTGCTTATCAAGGGTAAAAGTTGAATTAAACCTCAAGATCTTTACATCAAGAATTGGGTAAGCAGGGCCTATATCTTGAATATTGAATCAAAAAGATATTTCCTCCTTTAAAATAGAAGAATTAGATATAAATATGGCAATATCATCAATGTGAGTGTAGAGACATGTTGTATTTCAACCTTTTCCATAGAATACACATAGATAAAGGGTACAGGAGAGAAATCATGTGCTTGTAACATGCCAAAGGAGCTTTCTTGAGACTGTATATTGCTTTATTAATTCAAAGGCATTATCTACTTTGAGCAAAATCCAACCCTTGAGTAATGGAAAGGTAAAGGTTTTCAGTATCAGGAGAATTGAGGAAAGAACTATTAACATCTAATCAGTGAAATTCGAGATTATTCAAGGCTGCGAATGCAATCAGAGTGCGTAAGTAATTGAGTTGGCCTGTTGGCTCATATGTCTTCTTTAAGTATACCCCTGAAATTTGAGTTAATCCTTTAGAAAAGAGAAAATCCTTATTCTCAGTTATTTTATTGGGATATTTTTTTATTCTAAACACCCAAGTTGTAATCAGGCTTAAGCTCAACAACATACCAAACCTGCAGATCATTCATGGATTGTGGTTCCTTTTTTTGATTGCAGAAGTAAACAGGTCTTTTTCAGCTAATAAAAGTGCAATATTGTAAGGTCTTGGACAGTTATTGATGGAGGTTGCCAACACCCTTGGCCTTTGCTGATACCTTATTATGCTACCTTTGTTTATATTAACTGAGTAGATAGTGGAATGTCTAGGTACAATGGGCTTTATTTGGAAACCCAATGAAGGAGGTTCTGAAAGATAATTATTTATGCTATCAATTGAGGAGTAAAGGGGTTCATCTACCTCTTCCTCAGCCTACACTAAAATGAAAGCAGGTTCTTTAGGTTGAGCTTTATCTACCAATCCTACATCAACTGAATAGTCTTCATCTACAGTTAGAGTCTTCAATAAATGATTTCCGCACATCAATGTTTTCAAGTAGATGAGTTTTGAGATATCCTTTAAGGAATTGTTGCTTTGATACCAAAGAATAATGCCTTCAGCCCCCAGAAAATCAAGTTTCCAATCACAATTATTATTAGGAATTGAAATTCCCTAAATAGAGCTACTTAAAGCTTCTTGATGCAAGGAGGTTTGCTTTTCTATATACTATAGGTATTGAAATTTTTATGGATGGATTTTTTAGGATTTGGCTATTAAACTGATAAGTTAATTAATCTTAATATGATTATTATACTATTTCTTTTCTAATTATGTAAGAAAAACACTCTAATTATATTGAGAAGTAAATAATTTCATCACAATGAAATTTCAAATAATATATATTTATATAAAATAATAAAATTATGTTATTTCAATAAAAATACTATTACCAGTAGCTATTATCATTAGCTATAATTATTTTTTATTACAAATATAGAAATAATAATAGTAAAATTATTCTACAAGAAGTAATATCAAATTGAAATAAGATATTTATAAATAAATAACTATAATATTATTGAAATCTATAAAATAATTTAATAAAAAATGAATAGTACTAGGAAAATTCCTAGCCAATATAAACTATCTTTAAGATAAAAAACATCAAAAATATTTTATTAAAGATAATTCATACATGAAACCTCCAGAAATATAAATAACAAGGGATTCAAATTGAGAGAAACAAAAACTTTAATAGAATATAAAAAAATTTTATTAATTTATTATAAAATATTATTATTAAGAATAACAATTCACAATATATTCTTCATTTAATTACAATAATAATAATGTATTACAGTTATTATTATAAATATTCATTTAGTGTATTATATTATATCTAAACTAGGATGAATTCTGGGTATTTTAGAAAGTATTTTTGGGTATTTGAGATACAGCCATATATTCAAAAAATGTCACAAACAATATTATGAAACTTATATTAATAATAAGGATCAAAATTTGACTCTTAATAGCAATTAAAGTAAGTAAAAATGCCATAAAAAGGGGAGAAAAACTGATTATCCCAGAGAAAAATGGATAAACATTTAAAATAAATTAAACCATTGTATTTTCCATTGAAAAGGACATCTATGAATCTTTTATTTCATATCTGTAAGCCAAATAATTACTGAGATACCTGGATATAAGCACTTTTATGATCAATGCATATTTTAACGGCTTTTAGCTCATATCTGTTGAAATGCACATGAAAATGACATGAACCAAAATCTAATTTACCACAGAGTAACTGTAAAAGTACATCTATAAATTTTATTTGGCATGTTGTAAATAAGATTAAGAATAATAACAAAAAATTGGTTAAAATAGTAAGACCAGTTGACCACTTAAATTTAAGAGTGTTCCAAACTTAAAAAAAGTAGATATTAAGATTCTAATAGCTCATGAGTGAAGAATAACATAATTTTTATCATTATATTTAAGTAATATCCCTATTAAATCATGATTTGAAGTCTAAAATAGAAAATTTAGACAGAAAAGATAAATTACAAGAATAATAATCATTAATAGAGTTGTGATGATGGAATAAAATACTCTTGAAGCCTTGGTAAGGACATACCAAGCTATTAGAGTTTACTCTCCTAATTTTAGTTGCATTAAAAACTTGTAAGTTATTAAGAAATAAGGGTAAGGCTTAAAAGTGATCATTTTTTATTTTTAACTGTAATCTTATATTTTATTTGACAGTTGAATAAGAGATGAAACTGGTTTATTTTGATATTTTATGGTTAAACCTACCTTAATTCACAATATTCAATGGGTTTTGGTAAAAACACGTAAGCAATTTGGTAAAAACACATAAGGGGTGCCCTGGGCCCATTTTTAATTCAAAATGAAACACCAAACACCCTTTATTGGGCCAAAACCTTCCCAAAAGAGGTTTTTTACCCACAAAACCCCTCTAAACCAATTGTTTCATTTTATTTGCACATCCCCTGCCCAAAAAAATAAAAGACCAAACACACAAATAATCCACGTTATCCCCCGCAAACAATTTTTTTTTTGAAAAACAGCATTAAAAAAGCTATTTTGCAAAGGTTTTCACAATTTTTTTCCTTTTTCCTGCAAAGACTGCATTTTCCTCCCCAAAAACCTGGTTTTAAGCCTCTAAAATTCCAATTTTCCACCTTCCCTCATCTATTAATCCCACATTTCAACCACTCCCTTTCAGTTTTACCCACTTATTTTGATTTTTCACACCTTTTATCACTTCTCTTTTACATTTTGAAAGCTTCTTTCATCATTCCAAATCCCCAAATTTCTCTTTTTTAAAATTTAGACATATTTTTCACTCCATAATGCTTCAACCAGCTACTGAAAGTGAATTTAAGACCCTTGAGCTTGTTTGGCAGAATTTGAATAATGTTTTCAGGGCCCAGGGGTATGTTGTGTCCAACTTGAGGTCCAATATGACCCACAACCAAATTGAAGTAGGTTGTGACAATTCTGGGACCCCAATTCCCAACAAAAACTACTCCAAAACAGTCACTTAAAGAAACCTTGACTGTCCATTTAGACTTTATTCCAGAAAATATACCAAGAGTTTCACTTGGAATATCAAAGTCAAAAATCCTGAACATAGCCATGATGCCACTGAAAATATCATGACACATCCTGCTTTCAGGAAATTCAATGAGCAAGAAACATCCCAAATTTCTCAAATGTCTGAATGACTGCTCATTCCAAGGCAAATTCATGCCCAATTATTCAGCCAGAGGGCGTCTGAGAAGCCTGTAATCCTTCAAGACATTTACAACCAAGCTAGAAAGATCAAGAAAGACAAACTGCAAGGCAGAAGGCCCATTGATGCTTTTATTGACACCCTCAAAGAAGAAACTTTTATTTGGTCCTCTGCAAGGGATGCTGAGGGACACATTACCTCCTTGTTTTTCACTAACCCCCTTGCCATAGAACTACTCCATGGCTTTCCTCATGTCATTCTTATGGATTGTGCTTATAAAACCAATAAGTACAAAATTCCCTTTTTCATATTTTTGGATTCAGCTCAACCAAAAAGACCATTTCTGGGGCTTTTTGTTTGATTAATAATTAAAATGAACCCTCATATACTTGGGAATTAAATCAATACATAGAAAAAGTCCTCAACAACACCAATATTGTTTGGCCTCCAGTAATTTTTATTGACAGGGATTTGGCCTTGAAAAACTCTCTTAAGAAGCTCTTCCCAGACTCAAAAGTCATGTTATGCATTTGGCACATCAATAAATATGTATCTTCCCATTGCATGAAGAAAAGTGGTCATAGCACTTATCTTGAAATTTTTATGGGCCTTTGGAATCAAGTAATATACTTTTAACTTTCACTTTTATTCTTATTATTGTTTTTATTAATGACATTGGGATTAATCTCTCAGGTTATGAATTCATCCATTGAGAATTCTTTTAAAGACAACTGGAAGAAGCTTCAAAAGCAAGTCAAAAATTCTTAATTATTGCAATAACTAGGAAATACCTGGCTTCCTCTAAAAGAGAATTATGTGCCAGCCTGGAGAAACACCCATTTCCACCTGGGTGTGGGCTCCACCTCAAGAGTTGAAGGTGCCCATGCCATGGTTAAACCTTGGTTTCAAAATCCACTGGTACTCTCCTGGAGGTAGTTAGGGCTCTCCACATGGCTTTCAGAAAACAATTTATTGAAATAATCAACAGAATATGCAAATAAATGATTGTCCATGTCAAGAATTTTCCTCCACACATCTGTGCTCTCAATGGAAAGGTGTCTCATTATGCCCTTCAGATGGCCTTTGAAAATTTCAAAACCAAATTTCCTCCCAATGAAAAATGCACCAACCAATAAAACAATTATCAAGGCATTCCTTGCAAGAATAAGACTCAACAGGAAATTGCCAAGTGCCAAAGGCTTCAGTTATCAGACGTCCATCCTCAGTGGCATTTGAATTTGCTTGTGAGGATTTTTGAACTTCAAATCCTGATTTTTTTCCTATTAACTGATTTTCTTTGTCATTTTCTTCTCAGACTGGCTATCAAGGTGATGATCAAAGTGTTGAGAAAGAAAGAAAGAATGAAGCCAAAAGATTATTTGAAAATATTGGTAAATACCTTTTTCAAAGACCAATGGCAGAAATCACCCCAATTCTTCAACCTTTTCAAGATTTTTTGACTGGAAAAGTCCCATTTGATCAAATTCCTAAGAGTCAAGAGGATGATCAATATTATGAAGACCCACTTGAATGAAAGAATATCTGTGGAAGACCTCAAGGAGCCAAGAATAAGAATAAAAGAAAGAGAACCATCAAGATTTGAAATAATTTAAAGTCAATCCAAGAGAAGAGGAAGACCCCCATCAAAAGTGATCAGCACAACAACATCAGGCTCACAGTCATTTTCACCCTCTACAATTATGGAAGTGGATTAATCTGAAGATTCTGAAGATTCTGAGGCCTCATTATCAAAATAAATAAGTTCATCAGATTCACTACCCTCATAAACTGAATTAAATGAATATTTCAAATCAGGATTCACCCTTAGAAGGTCTAGAAGATTGGCAATGGGTTTCAAAACCTCACAAAGAAAGTTCCACAAGCCTACCACAAGTTTGAAGATATATGATGCAATTGACTTGACCTGTGAGCATTGTCAAAGCAACTATCACACAAGTGATGAATGCTCCAAGCTGTTTGTGAGTTTCTGATTCTTTTTAATGTATATTTCTCTTGTTTATTTTGATATTTAATCATCTTTTGACCTTATTTCATCAGATACCTGGCTCAGAAGACTTTCCAAAGCTTATATTGAAATACATCTTCAAGGCCATCAATGTCCAGGGTGATGGAAAATGTGGCTACAGAACAGTATCCCACTAAATTTACTAGACTCAAGAGCAATGAGCTGATGTCAGAGCTGACTTAGCTGAAGAAATTAAAGAAATAAAGACCTTTATGAAGCCATAAAAACTTTGATTCCCTCAGTAACCTCTTATTTGGACAGAACTGAGTGGTATGAAGATGTTGGCCAGGCTCCAAAGAGAAAATGGATGTCTATGCCTGATATGGGGGATCCAATTGAAAATAAGTATCAAAAGCCAGTTTTCTTTTATTCAACAGCCCAATATTTCTCTTTTTTTACTTATTTCTGTCCTCCAAATGATAATCCACCCATTTTCATCTGCTTCTTGGATAGCTGTTCTCATTTTCTACCATTGGATATCATCATTGATAAAGTTTATCCAGTCCCCCATTACTGTTAATTGGGAATTTCATGCCCAACCACAAGCCCTGGGGTGGGAAGATAAATTTAGGAAACACAGGATGTTATATTTGTCCAATATTCCTCCCCTGCTCAGAAAAAATAAACTATTTTGGAGGTTGATTCAGATTAATTAATTTTTGTATATACAATTTATGCCTTTTATCCCCCTCCACAGTCCTATTTGTTTCTTACATCCCACCTCAGTCTCATTTTTGTATCAAACATGTGTCACTTTTGTACTTAAAAATAGTAATATTACAAACATGAAAAAAAAACTTTTTGTGCCTTTACTTGTCCCTCCAAAAAAATTCCCCAAAATTATGGGCTTCTAGTTTTTCATTTTCAAGATTGTACCCTTCATTTCAAAAAAAATTATGGAAATTCATAAGTGGGAACATATTCAATGAATTTTTTTAAAAAATATGACATTTTGTCAAATTGGCCAAATTTGAGAAATTTGGCAAAAAGAAATTCCAAAAAATTTGGGGATATTGAAATCCCATGTCAGAAAAAAGATGGCAAAAAGTACAAAAAGTCTCAAAGCTGAGCCTGAGGAATTTTTCATAAAAAAATAGGCCACTTATGTGTTTGGGCCATAAATTGGTAAAAACACGTAAGGGCTTAAATGTGTTTTCCAACACCCTACTAAATTATGTTCCAAGCTTATGATTTCATCAAGTTATAGTTACAGTGAGAACTCTAAAATACAGCATAATAACAGGATAAAAAGGTTCAAAAATGACGTAATCATCACCAATCCTTATAATATTGATCAATTACAGTGGAAAACATCATTACACAGCTTCAGGAATGTATATGTTTACTAGAAGGAAGGATATTTACTATATAAAGACCCCTTCTCACCCTCTTTCCACCTCAGATGCATCAAATTAAATATAAGATAATACAGATTATTATTTTAAATATAACTCTTATCTTATAAAGAATCAAAGTCTTTAATTGTAGCAATAACTTTCCTTTACATGATTACACCAATATTTTATTAAGATTTGTTAAATTTTTGTAAAACTCTCAAAATCCACATAAAGCTAGTATATATCATATTTTATGTTTATTTTTAGCTAAGTTATGAATAAGTTTTAATTACTTTTTTTGGAATAAAATGGATAAAATCTATTATATTAAGTGTTAAAAGTAGGTTATTTTTTCTCATTCCAATATTTTCCTATCATTATTCAGTAATAATTCTCTTTGATTAATATGTAACCTTAATATTGGTATAATTATTCTTTTAAACTTCTTTTTATTATCAATTGAAAATCTCTTACACTTTGATTATTTGTTTTTAACAAAAATAAATTTCCATGAATATATTAATTTCTTTTATATTAATAAACTTATTTAATTATATTATTTCATTCTTTATAAATGATATGAAATATTTTATGCCATAATCATAATATTATTTTATCATTAGAATAATTCAAACCTTATTATTCATTTATATAAGGACATTCATAGTACAATAAGTAAAATATTATTTTTTTTCATATTTTTCCATATCCAAAGCTTACAGTATTGGAAGGTCTTTTGCTACCAAATAAAGCCCTCCAAGCCTATCAAGAGTATTACTATTTATTCACACACCCATAATACTCTCAGTAAATTTAATTTAGAGACTTGAACTTGCATAAAACTAGATTTCATCTTATAAAAAAGATTGGAAGCTATGTTCAAAAGTTATTAAGCCAAAAAAAACCTTTTTTGATGAACTAAGATGACAGATAATGCTTAATTTACATTATTATAGATTATTTAAGCTTGAATCAGTTACTTAAACTAATTTCTTTTGGAGTTATAGCACTATTCATCAAGATTCAGTGCTATTTCAAAAAAAATTCCAGTTTTCACAATTACAAAAGCTTCTACAGTTCAATATAAAATCTCCCTGCATTTTTTATTGTAGTTTCACACCTAAGCTGTTATTGATGAAAGTTTGGGGAACTTTAATAAGCAAAAAAAAATTTTTACTGATGAGAGGATTTCAATATAAAGCTTATTATATTACAAAAAAGTGGTTATTTTCACTTAAGTGAAACTTCTTCACATTTCCATGCTTAGACTCAAATATTGAGATGTATGGGTTTTTTCAGGTAAAATCTCATTTCTCCAAATTTCAGGAAACTCCATAAGTTGACAAAAAGTGTTCACCTATGGGGAAAATATGGGTTTTTACTCAAAAATTTCACTTTTGTGGGGTTTTTTAGTTTAAATCTCAATTTAAACTCATATAATATTAAATAAAATTTGAGTTTTACTTATTTATGAGGTATCAAATTGAAATAAAGTTTAAAGATTTACCTTCAATTTTTCTTGGATTCAAAACCTTAATCAAGGTTGGCTGAATTCTAAAACCAGCCTATGCAGATCCAAAAAGCTGGGTACCTTGGCATCTTTTCCCAGAATCACTTTTTCCAACCTTTTTTATTTGTTTCTCCCTTTGCATACATTCAAAGCCATAATATGGATCTTTTAAATTAGTGTTGACAAAGGGCCTGCAAGAGTTACCACCACTATGCTAAATCCAAGGCTAACTTTGAAGCTACACACCACACCTTACTTTTACCACTTTTGTGGTAAGTTATTTATACATGTTGTATATTCATTTATATTTAGCTTTAAAAAAGCTCAATCATAGTTACAATTCTTGAAAACTCTTTATTTTTCACAAAAATATTATTTTGGCCTTTGTAGGCCAAAATATTATACTTATGGGAAAATACCCTATGGTATGACCCTATGTAAAAAATACAATGGTGAAATAAAGTTATTATATTCATTTTTTTTAAAACAGTGATTATATATATTGATATTTGAGTAAAATTTCAACTGAATGGCTTTTAATTTCAAGTAAAAATAACTTCTAGTAAGGAAGTTTTGTGTGTCCTTTGGAAATATAAGATATTATGAAGGGATCACAAAGTTGGAATAGGATTAAACAAGGTCTTTGATGTGCTTATGGTGTTGGCTCAATAGAAGTTAGGGAGATTTGCACTACTAAGCAATAATATTTCCTTTTAAAAATATTTTGGTTGTCCCTCTCAGCACAGCCATTATGCTGGGGAGTCTCTGCTGAAGAAAACATATGAATGAATCCATGAGTTCCTGAAAGTGTCTTGAATTTTTCATTTAAGGATTCTCTATTGTTTTCATAAACTAGATTCTTTAGAGGTCAGTCATGAAGAGCTTCCATTGCCTTAATCACTATTACAAAGTTTTTGAATTGATCATTGAAAGGAGTCACATGCATTTTGTTGAACTTGAATGTTGGGAAGATGGATTCAATGCCAGGGAAACCCATTAACTTGATTATTTGTTTTCCTGGATGTCCTAATCTTTGATACTAATTATTGATAAAGTCTCTAGTAGTTACTTCTTTTTGTATTGAAAATTCCACTCTCATTCAATTTTTGATTATTCTTCCTTGAATCAATGTTTTGTTTTTTGATTCTAGGTTGAAAAATCCTCTTGACTGAATTATGGTGAGTTTTTCTTTGAGGATTCCTAAATATCCTATTAGGTTGCAATTTCCTTTGGGTACAAACAGACAATGTTTCAAGGTGAAGATTTTGTTTTTAAGCAGGAAAACCACCATTCTGATTCCTTAATACAACAAGGAACTTGTAGAGTTTTGAGGGAAAACACTCAAGGGAAGTGTCTTCTCAAAGGTAGAAACACAAGATTTGGTGTTGAACATATGGTTTGTAGAAGCACAGTCAACAATAAATTCCTTTTTGTTAAAGGAAGAATATCTATGAGTGAAAAATATCTGAGTGGTGGAGATATTTTCTCAATAGCTATGATTACTCCTAATTTTACCATTGCTTTCAAAACAGGTAGGTGGTCTTAATTATGGATTCTTAAAAAACAATTCTTCTCTGGAGGGAGAAGTTCAATTTGGATTATGTTTTCCATTTGATAAATTATAAGTGATCTTGTAAGGTCAAGCTGATTCTGATTTCAGGGCTGTGGAAGATAGGAAGTACAGGCATCTATATTTTCTTGTGTTTTTGAATTATTTTAAAAGTTCCAAGCTTTGAGGGAAGAAGCTCCCTTTTTCCAAAGAAAGGTTTGTTTGAGCTAGGAACTGCTACATATTTATGAATCTTTGAAGTTTACTGAGTAAGGTGAAGGGGTGAAGTCTGGCTGGAATTTGAGTTTTACTGTTTCAAGAGCCATCATTAACATCCAACTGCTGTGAATATTTTCTTGGAGATCTTCAATTCAATCTGACTTTAATCATTGCATCAACACTCTTCCTCTATTTATGAGTATTTCTTGCTGAGCTTTTTCCACAAGAGGTTAGAGGTTTTTGAGTATTGTTTAACTACTTTAATAGAGGCTCTATTACTTACTCAAGAGGAGATAATACTTATGGAATCAAAACAGGCTTTGTTCCACCTATTTTTTCTTTGGTGGTTGCATCCAAAGGTAAAGAATATTTGAGAGATTACAAAAATTCCCTTGACCAAAGGAGAATGGTGATTTGAGAATCCCCTTTACCATAATTAGTTCTATCTAGTATTGGTGTGGATGCAGCTTTTATGTTAAGTTTTGCAATGATAGCTTAATTTTAAATCCATGGTTTATTTTCTTATTTGAGAACCAAGACTATAAATATTTCATAGTGAACAACCAAAAAATAGTATTTAATAAACAATAGTAATAATTAGCTGTAAATAAGAGATGAAAAGGTACCTAAAAAGTGAACTAAAAATTACTATTAATAGGCTATTATGCAGCACAAAAAAATAAGAAAAAAAAACCAACTGAGCTGAAGAAATGTCAGATAGTAAATAGAGCATTTTGTTTAGGTTTGATGAGACTAGCAAAATACCTGAATCAAAACAAGATTAATTTGATAAAAATAATAAAGTAAAGCAAATCTGTTTAAAAGAATATAAGGTAAAGAAAGTAAGTAAAAAAAAGTAAGTTATAAAAAAGATTTTTATTGATTGATTAAGACAAGATGAAAAGTCAATCTTATAAGTTTAAGAAGATTCAAGTCTTATTTATCCACAGTAATCTGCAAATTCAGTTGAGCTTGGGTAACTATGTTAGCTGTGGTGGTGTGTATTTTTGTAAAGAGGAGTGGTGCTTTGTCAATCAGGTAGAGTCTTGGTTGAAACTTTCAACAGATATTGTGTATCTCATTCTATATTATTTGGTTCTATTTCAAGTTTACTTAGTAAATTTTATATTTAATTTTGAATTTTAATTTTTTAAGAGTTAATGGGAAATGATAATATCAATAACATTATTACATTTTAATAAATTCCTCATATCATCAAAAATGGATAATAGTCAAAATAAAATAAAATAATATTCATCATATAGGAGTGAAAAAGATAGTAAATATTATATTAAATATACATGAGTATTTTAACTGAAACGTAATAAAAGCACCTTAATTAGTCAATTTTAGGTATCATTTTCTCATTTAACTGACTTATTATTTTCTAAAAATCTATCATTTTTCAAAAATAAATTATTTCATTATGAAATATATGCTTAATTGGCAAGACAATATTCTTATTTCCATGTTGACCAATAATTTCTCAATACATATATGAGATAAATCAAAGTTTTATCTTATTTTTTTCAAGTTTATTTCTCTTTTCTACATTTCAGTTACATCTTTTCAAACAAAAACCATTCACAGATTAAAGATATTGATATTACACTTAATCTTTTTTGTACTCTCCTGTAAATCTAACCTAAACTTATACTATTATTACCATTAATCTTCTAAAAAGGATCCAATTCTGTTTCTTTTTTTGAAATTGATGCTTCATGAAATGTAATTTTTCCTCTCATTGTTTGAAATACCAAGGTTCTACCTTGCTTATTAATAACCAATAGCACAAAGTGAGTGTCTGAAAATCATTTCTTCCTAAGATTTTAGTGGTATTTCTTTATTAGAGACACCCCAGAAGTAGAAAAACTCACATTGGGAGGCTATATAACTCCTTATTTCAGCCCTTCAGTTAAGCTTAGGAGAGAACTAAATACCTTTATTAGTAGCTATGAGTCTGTAAAAATCTGTTTCAGGGGCTCTTCTAAGTGAATAGGGCCTGAAACTTACTAAACTGCACTCACTTGAAGTGTTTAAGAAGGGACAAGAGGAAATAAATTAAGAATCATTAGTAAAAATAAGATTTATAATAATAATGATTGAATATTTCAGAAATAAACAATTAGAAATAAATGACCCAACCACAAAAAATGTCCAAGTATAATGTTTCAACATTCCAGAAAGAATTAGAAGGTTTATTATGGATATGGACACCAAAACCCCACTGAAAAGTTGAGGAAAATGAAAAGACTAACTTCATATCTATAGATATGATATTACAATGATTAAGAATATAATACATATTAATAATGCATCAAATATCTTAATTGAATGGGGAAAAAGTCCCCATAGGGAGGAAGAGGGTCTGGTATATGTGAGAATTCACTATCCCAGGTCCAAAGAGTGAACTCCTTGATATTGATTGATTTGAAAAATACAGGCCATGTATGGATGCACTGGATCTGTACAGAAGTTGTGGTAAAGCTGGATTATCTTACAGTTCCAGATTGATGTATCAAAAACTGTATTTGGTGAATCCAGCCTGTACAAGGAGTGACAGGCTGTATTGGGGAGTCCAAACTGTATGAGTGCTTCAAAGGAAGATTTCTGAAAACTTGATGTGCATACACAGAAGTGAATTGCTGGTTTGGTGAGTTTGAGTGGGGATAAGATTGAATACCCATTACCCCTAATAGTGGCTGTGACAGTATCCCCCTCTTGAAACTTCTGGGCTCCTGAACACCCTAAAAATATTTCCAAAAATTTGAAATTAATTAATTCTTCTTTTCTTGTTCATTATCCTGAAATTCCTTCAGTCTTAAACTCTTTTACATCTTTTAATAAAATGAAAATCAACATAAATTTGAGTAATCCTTCTTATTTGGTAATACTCTTTCTGTGTTAGGCCTTCATGTATTAAAAACATTCAAATCAAAGTTTCTTTAGGGCCTATCCCAAAACCAATTTTTTCATTTTGATAAGCATAAAAATTGCAGTATAATGTCAATGAATATGTCATTTATATTTAATTGGCCATAATTGTCCTTCCTGGTCCTTTTGGGCCAGTATGAAGGCATGGCCAAAACTTTGCAAAAATTTGAAAGATGAAAAATCCTCATGTATGAGGGTCATGTCCTTGAAGGTCTTTAAAAATGGTCCTAAAATGGTTTTATTTCCATTTTGGGACATTCTGATGTTTTTTGGCCTTTTTTATGGTCCATGGTCTCTAGGGACTATATGGATCACCTAGGACTATTTTGACCACCCTGGGACCAAATTATCTGGGGTTTCATGGGCTCAAAGGGACCCATATTCCTGAAGCCAATTGGCTGGCCACAGAGGAAATATAGAAGGGCCTTTGAGAATAAGTTTGGAAATGCCTTGGCCTTCTGGAAGGGGGTCCCAAGAGAAAAGTCTTGGAACCAATCTTGAGGATCTTAATGGGGGGCATAATGAGTGTTTTGGACCCAAATTTTTATAACCTTGAAATGAATTGTTGACATTTGTCTGACCAAAATTTGGACTCTTCTCCCCATGTCTCCATAAATTAGTTCTGAACTCACTGAGCTCACTGAATCTTCCCCCTCTGTGCTGCCAGATTTTTTCCTTTGTGGATCTGGAATCTAAAGTCCATTGGGATCCCCTTGATACCTGGCTTATTCAGGTGTTTTTTATCCCACCCAAGTTTATGTGGTATATAAGGAGGTTAAAGATTTGGATCCTGCTTTGTAATTAATTTTTGAAAAAGGGGAATAAGGCTTTAAATATTGGAATCCAAGGTCTTCAAAATTTCACCATTGCTTTATTGGAAAAAGACATTCCATAATCCAGGGGTGCCAATTTCAACAGTGAAGAGATTATTGTGGATTAAGAAGGATTCCCTTTCTTGGAAAAGAGTATACAGTAACTGAGCTCCCAACTCCAAATGGTGCTTCAGGATATTCTAGTTTTAAGCTCCATAAGATACCACATTTTAAGTGTACTTACATCTTGAATTAGTGACTGGATCCAGGAAAAGAGTGATTTGAGGACCATCCCCACTGGTGGAAGGCCAATTTATTCCAGCTCTGATTTCCCCATACCCAGTATCAACATTAAATGAATAGTGAAGAGGATTAGAAGGATCAATGACTTGGAAAATGACCCAGATGCTTAAGTAAGTGATGAGCTAGATGGAGATGAAGTTTAATTTGTGAATAAATCAAGTGGCCAACCCCAGAATTAATCCCCTCCTCAGCCACCAATCAAGTTACTCAAATGACTTCCCAGCCCTTTAATCCAAGATCCTCTGGTTCAAGAGCTTCACCCATTCCTTCCACCACCAGTCCATGACCCAGGCCTTCACCATCCAGACCATCATCCATGCCACCCTCCAACAATTTACAACCAGTGGCCAGTACTTCCAATCATAGTAAAGTTGAAATATCCCCTTTAACTGACCCCATAGCTCAAGTATTCCAAACAAGAGATCCTTTTCCCATAAGAGTTACTATGGGAAATCTAAATGTAGCTAATGCAGGTCAAAATTCCATAGCCAGGAGTTTCAGGAGGGGCAATGGAATTATTCCTGGTACTTCTTCAGAAGAGATCAATGCCAAGAATATGTAGCATGAAGACAAATTTATTGATAACTTTCAAATACCCTTCAATGACTTTAGAAGAGAATAAAGCATTTTATTGAACCTGCTTTGTGTTGGTTCCTTTGTTACTAATTCTTAGTGATAAAAAATTAATGAAAACTTCCAATACAGAATAAGGGATGGTATTCTGCTGCTTTGAATGAATAAAATGAAAAATAAAAGTTGTCCAAGTAAATAAAATTAAATTAATTAAGATATAAAGATTAGAAATAAAACCTCTGAGAGTGTCATTATTGCAGTTAGGTGCTTGTTTTTTGGCCATAATTTTCCTGAAATATGAAAACCAAGAATTTTTTTTCTCACAGAGTAACCAAAATTTTTTTTACAAGAAATAGAGGCCCTCAGAGATGCATCTCAGGAAATGAAACTTACTTTCATAACTTCTGCTCCCCACCAAGCACCATAATAAAATGAAAAATAGAATTGAATTAATAAAAGATAACTTGATTTAGTGAATGGCTTAAAGAGCCATAATTGGCATAAAATAAAAGAGTAAAATAATAAAAAGGAAACTTGGCCATAGATTCAATTTAAGGGTCCAAATTCAGGGTACCAATATTGCAAGTCCTTCTGAATATTTCCCAATGATTGACAAGTGCTCACAAAGTGCCCAAGTTGATGCTTACAACAATCTTGGATAAAAAACCTTTGAAAGGTTAATTCCAGGAGAGGAACTTCCTTTCAAAAAGTCTGATCCCCACCAATCATCAAAAAATCAAACTCTTGAGATATTTGGACCAGTCTTGTAAGGATACATAGAATAAAAATCCTTGACAAGCTCTGGTTAGCTGGTAAGGTTAGATTATGCTTCCCAAGTGGTTCTGTCTTTCTCTTCACTGAATTCTTTCCACTCTACAGGATACCATAGCTGAACTCTTTTTAGTTTTGTTTCCAGAGCCTGTGCCACTTCCCATTCCTCTTTCTCCTCCACTATGACTGGTGGTGGTAATTGCTGTTGATTTGGGATAGTTGATTTTTTGACTGGTTCTAAAAAGGACACATGGAATACAGGGTGAACTGACTTCCAATGTAAAGGAAACTTGAGGTGATATGCATGGCTTCCAATCTTCTTCAGAACTTCAAACAGCCCCAACCATTTTTCTGAGAGTTTCTTTGTGAGTATTGTTGTCTTGATGCTCTTTGAATATAGCCATAATTTTTTCCCAGGTTATAAATCAGGTGGAACTGTACAATTTATATATGAATAATTCTTAAAGTGCTTGAGTTCTAGCTTTAATTATTCTATGAAAAATTAATTTTCTGATTGGAGTTTCCTTGATACCTTTCCAGTAGATTTGCTTGAAAAATATGGATTGAGTCAAAGCTGGGATTTCCTCTATAAACCATGAAAAATGGAAATTATTTCATTGATGAGTGGTCTGCATTATTATAGGGAAACCCAACCAGAGGGAGCCAGATGTGCCAGTCCTCTTTATGGTAACTGAAATACATTCAAAGATAATTTTCTATAATCTGATTTACCCTCTCTGTCTGTCCATCTGTTCCAGGATGAAAGGAAGCTGAAAGATCTCTTGATATCTTGATCTTATGACATAGATTGGTCTAGAGTGATGAAACAAATATTGAACCTCTATCACTGGCAATACTTACTGGGAGTCCATACCAGTAAAGTAAATGGTTGATAAAGATTTGATCTTAGTCCAAAGAAATTATTTTTCAATAAGATGGAATAAAGATTGCCATTTTTGAGAATCTGTCTACAGCTACTAAAATTAAACCAAAGTTTTTGGACAGTGGAAATTGAGTGATAAAGTCAATTGATAACAAATTCCAAGGGACAGATGGAATTTAAAGAGATTTTAGTAAGCAAAACATCCTATGGTCAATGTTCTTGTTTCTTGAAGATTTCTGGCATTAGGACACATAGTCCTTAATGAATTTATTCCTACCAACCCAATAAACATCCTTCTTGATGGGCTTGAGGGTAGTCTCTTGAGCAGGGAGGCCAACCAATGGATAATCATTGTTCTTTTGAAGAATATTCAATTGTATGGATGGTTTTCTGGGATTAGCCACTATATCTTTTAATAATACACATTTTCATTTAGGTTCAAGAGAATAATCTTGACTTGATTAATCTCTTGATTATTTCTGTATCTTTATTTTATTTCCATACTTATTTTTGAATCTTTTCTAATAGAGCTTAAAAAACCACATCTTTAATTTAGAATAATCTTGACTCCTGAATTTTATCTTTCTTAAGAACTTGATGAAAATCTTGAGGATTCTTGACAATGAAGTCCACCCCCCTCTCAGGGTACATGGTGTCCAAACATGACAAGGCATCTGTTAAATTGGCCAGCCTTCCTGAGAGTAAGTGATAGAAAAGTAGAATTTAGCTCAACAGGCTTTGAAAAAAGTAAGAAATTTATAAGACATGAAATACTGAGAGGAAGAGCTCCACAGCTTCAGTTCCTAAAGTATATCAATGAGTTCCTTGTCATAGATTCCATATTTTATTTAATCAGGGAGAATCTTGTGACTATCAAATTCAATGGAATTCTTCCCTGAGTCATTCATCCAGCTCAGAAGAGCACCCAAGGAATAATGAGAAGAATAGGTCTCTTAAATAGTGGGTAGAGAGGCATAGGAGCAGTAGTAAAAGATTCTTTGAGTAACTGAAACTGAATAAGAGCTGTGAAATTGAAGGTGAAAGGTATATTGTTTTGAGAAAAGGAGTAATATATTAGTAATGTTTAATGAAATGACAATAGAAATAGGAAAATTCAAGGAAATATTGAAGTTCTTTGATGTTTTTGGCTGTGGAAAATTGTGTATTTTCTGAACATTTGAAGAATCCATCTTGAGGTCATCTCTTGAAACAACATATCCAAGGTATTTCTCACTTTGAACATGTAATAAATACTTTGAGGCTTTGTAAAAAAATTATTTTCCATCAGTATTTGGTGAAAAGAGGCCATATTCTTGACATTTTCCTCCTCAGATCTGGAGAACACCATAATATCATCTAGATAACCTACTACAAACATATCCAAAAAATCTTCAAAAATGGGCTTTACCAGATTTTTGAATGAAGAAGGAGAATTGGCCAGGTCAGATAGCATAACCAAATACTCCTAACCACCAAATATGGCTTTAAAGGAAGTTAAATTCTCATCCCTTCCTTTTGTTCTCAAGATATTATCAGCCAAAAATATATTCTTCAGAGGATAGTGGAACTGTTAAAGATGGTTAAAAGGTGATTTATTGGAGGAACGGGATACCTCTTATTCCTAGTTACATCATTAAGCTTGCAGTAGTCAACAAAAAATAAAAGTCCTCAATCCTCTTTCTTAACAAAAAGGACAGGTGCACCTGATTAAACCTTTCCCTACATTCTCTGAATTGTAGGACCATAGTGTCTTTGACTCTTGATTTGATAATGGGTAGAAAAAACCAACTTCAAGCAGAGACTCCTCCAGTTCAATATGATTATCACAGGTGCAGTTTGGAGGAAGTTTCTTTTTTTCAGCCTTGAAGAATACATTCAAATACCTTTTATAAGAAGGAGGTACTACCTTCAACACAGCTTCAATTTCTTTCAGCTCTTCCTCTTAATTTCACTGATCCTCCAGGGATTAATGAAAGGATAAAGTAGGAAGGTCCATATACCTCAAAGAGATGAAGTGAAGATCTAGAAACATCTTTTTTAATGAGTTCATTCCTTGATTTAAGTAATTACTGAGAGGGAATTATGGGAGGGATATGGACAGAAGAAGGAAGGGAAGGTGTCTTAAGTTCATCAACAAGAGAAAAACCGTTGAAAGAAGTGGAAAATTCATTACTAACAGAAATTTTAAGACCATTAGAATCCTCATTAGTGGGGTAATAGGTGATAAGTATATTCTTCAATCAATAATAGGATTGAAATTATAGAGGAAGCTATAGCCCAATATGAGGTCTTCTCCCTTGGCAAAATATATGATAAAAGAGTCCCATTAAAAGCTTGGGAATGAAGGAAGATCAAACACCCACTTGGTTTAGTTGGTGATGCACAAGGAAGTGGATTAATTTAAATCCAAAATGAAAAGAGGAATATTTTCAGGGAGCTCTGAAATAGTCAATTATCACTTGAGAGCAAATCTCTATGCAATAAAAATGTTTTTAGCACCAGAATAAATAAGAATACTATAGAAAATATCAGAGATAGTAAATAAATAAGACATTTTAAGGATTTCTTGACACCAGTATTCAGAGATCACAGGTTTTCTCTTGAAGGAAACAAGTGAGAACCCTTGAAAGCATCATGAGCCCCATTCTGAATTCTCCCTGCTTTCTGCGGAATCCTCTTGATGACCAGGCCTATATTGAGACCTCTGGAACAATTTTTCAATTTGGTTCTTTCTGAAACAATATTTTTATAAGCCTCATTTAATCCTCCTCTCCCTTTCAGAACCAATCAATTTTCTTTCTTATTTAGAAGAGCATCATAATGTTTATTCTTTGAAACTTCAAAGTTATTCCCCTTCTTGTTCTTCTGGTGAGGCTTCTTGAAATATGGATTTTGAGGATTCCTGAATGAGTTTGAGCCAGAGACTGGAATATTATTTTCTTTATTACCACACTTCTCTTTCTTCCTATCATGGTACCTTCTATCCAAATCCAAGTTTATATTCATGAGCTATTGAAGGCTATCATAATTTCTAGGGTTGGAAGTCAATTAGTCCAGAAGCCTTGTCTTCAAGCATCTTCTATAAACATTCATATGAGACCTCTCTTCCCAATCCCCAATTCTTGATATTAATCTTCTGAAATCAGCTATTCAAGAATAAACATGACCACTTTCCTCCATATTCAGAATTTTCAGCTCTCCTTACTTCATTGGGATCACCAAACAGGGTGAATAGCTGGGTTTTAAAGAGTTTCAAGTTTTTGAGAAGGAAGGAAGGTTCTTTATTACAGATATTTTAGAGATAATGTTTAATCCACTTCCCAGCTCTTCCAGTGAAAAAAGAAGTTGAAAAAATCAATTTCTTCCTGTCAGAGAAGAAGCTTTCTGGGTCATTATGATAAACTAACTCACAGGATTGGATAAATAACCTCAATTTTTGGGCTTTAGTAACATCAAAATGATCAGGTTCCTTTATGGATAGAGTCTTAAAATATTGGTCTTTGGATGTGTCACTTGGTGAGACTGCTTGAGCTAGCTTCCCACTGAATTGGGTCATTTTCTCCATAATTTTGAGCAGACCTAGTTCATCTTTAGATACAAGAGGCTTATTAGAAAGGGCTATATTTTTATCTTTTTTGAAAGAATATTCCACTTTAGTATCATAAAACTCTTCCTCTTCAACAGACTCCTCCTCCTCTTCATCTTCTGCTTCCCACAATCTGCCACTAGGACCCTAGGAATATCCAGGGTAGCCAACCAATAGGCAAGAGGATGATTTTCAACTCCTTGATTTAATACCTCCTCTTCTTGAGGGTTATTCTCCTTCTCTTGGTAACCCTCTGTCCAAATTTTTACTTAGCTGAGTAACTGATGGTGTGCATTAAAGAGGTATCCAATTTTTAGGAGTCAGAACAGCTTGATTTCTATGATATCTAGTATTCTGGGCTGGGAAGCTATGCTGCACAAGAATTTTTGGAGAATTTAAAAGAAGAAATTAATGATATTTGAGATTGAAGATGAAATTCTTGATGAAATCAAATCATAATTAAAAATCTTGATGATGACTTCAGGAATGAATCAATAGCTTAAGGTTAAATCAATATAAAAAATTCTTAAGAGTAAAAACTACAAAGTCAAATTTCTATTAAAAATCAATTTATTGAATAATGTTGAATCAATTTGAATAAATATATAAATAATCAATGAATCAATGAATAAATTCAAATGAAATCAATATCAATCAATAATTCAATTTCTTGTAAAATCAAATCAATTTATTTTGAGAAATTAAAATTAAAGTCAAAAAACCAAATCAAACCTTTAAAATCAAATACAATCTTGAAGAATTCAAATCAAGAAGTATACCAGTTAAGAAAATATCCTGGAATGACATGAATTTTTCCAAAGAAATAGAATTTAATATTGGTGAATATTTGAAGATTGGAGCTAAATGGTCAGAAAATATTAAAAAATGAGAGAGAAATCAATTTTAAGATAAATGAAGTTAATAAGACAAAAATTGATGAGAGAATCATAAATAATAAATAAGTCATAATTGATAAATGATTGAATCATTAATAATAAAAAATGAACAAATAAATAAGTAGTTATTAGTTTATTAATAAAACTTCACAGGGGCTTTTCTAAGTGAAGAGTTCCTGGAATTCAGTAAATTAGACTCACTTTTAGAGGCTCAGAAGGGATAATAGGAAAACACTCAAACAGTATAAACCAAAATGAGCTTCATGATAAGAAATAATAAGCAATAATAAATAATAAATAAAGGAGCAAACCACTAAGAAGTCCAAGTTTGCTGTTTCTACCTTTCAGTAAGAAAGAGAAGGGTTAATAAGTATATGGCCACCAAACCCCTACTGAACAGGTGAGGAAAATGAAAAGACCAATTGGATATTCATAGATATGATATTAAAATTAGTAATAATAAGACTCTTAATAATAATAAATCAAATATATTAATTAACTTGGGAGAAATTCCCCAAAGTGAGGAAAAGGGGCTTGTATATGTGGGAAACCACAAGCCCAGGTCCAAAGAGTGAATTTCTTGAGAAGATTGATTTATTTGAATAACACAGGGTCTTTAAAGGAGGTGTGGTAAATCTGGGTGATCTTACAGTTCCAGATTTGTGAATTCAGCCTGTACAATGAGTGTCAGTGCTGTATTAGTGAATCCAAAACTGTATGAGTGCTTCAAAAGAAAATTTCTGAAAACTTCATTCCCACACCCAGAAGGGAATTTATGGTTTGGTAAGTCTGAGTGGGGATATGTTTGCATACCCCTCACCCCTGATAGTGGCTGTTACATAATCATTCACTTCCTGAAGCCATAAGCCAAACTCTAGTTCTTTATTTTAAAATACCACAAACCTATTCTTCTGGCCCTATTTCTCCAATTTTTATTTCATTTATAGACATTCATATTTTCTTATTCCAATTAATACAGAAAACAAGAGATTTTAGTAATATTTTTCTCTGTGTATCTACTTTATTTACTTTAAAGAAATTTGGGCCTACATCCAGTATCCTGTGATTCCTATCTTGATTAGCTTCAAAATGCAGAGGAATATTTATAAGATATCTAAATATAAATTGATTTTCCTCTCTTCTAATATTTCTAATACTTTTATTAGTCCCCTCAGTTGAACTTACACAAATATGTTATCACCATGCTTATGATTATTATATTTAATCATATAAGTGTTTTTTGTCATTGGGGCCAATCTACTTCTGGTCCAATGAATATCCAGGGATTTTGCAGGCCTGAATCTGAGATTATTAATATGATACTTTGGTCAATTAAAGAGTCTTCAGCATATTAAAACCTGGTTTTATTCATAAAGAAGAGAAGATTCTCATTATTTCCCTTGACTATTGAGATTCAAGCTCAGTCCCTTCAAGGAAGACTTGCCTTTTTCTATCTTTAGAATAACTCTTCACAGTTCTTAATAGCTAAGCTCTACTCACTTAAAGGAATCCATTTATATCCTATATTATCTTTAAGCTCAAGTAGGGTTATCATATCTTGAAATATCTCCAAATAATTTCTGTAATATATGAGTAATTTGTAATTGCTGTGGGACTTCCAAGTCTAAAGCCTGATTATATGATTTCTTCATAAAATTCTTCCAATATAATTTGATATTTACTTAGCTCTTTATTCAAATTTTATTATGATCTCTTAAGAATATTTGAAAGATGATTTTTAAGATTTTTCTTATTCACTTTCCAATCTGAGAGCTGATGAATGATTTTTCTTATACGTTAGTATTTGGGCTATGTTCCCTGAGGATGAGTAGCTAACCTTTGAAATTTTAAAATCATTAAAATAGGAAATTTGACCCTATAAAAAAGATTTAAAAAACACCAATACTTTATTAAGTTTTCCAAACACCATCCCTTATAGATTGAAAAATCAAAGAAAATCATATTCCTTATCAAATCTATAGAAAAAGCATTTATTCTTCAGATCAAGTGGTGAGTCTCTCAGTATAATTTATAATAATTAATAGGAGCTTACTATAGCTCCGATTCCTTCTCATTTTATTTCAATATTTCACTTCCTAACTTCATTTGTAGTTTTTATTCTTAATATGGCATGGGTGATGTACTTAGTTGAGTAACTGACTGGTTAGATTATCAAATTTAATTTCAAATTAAAGTCCTTCTTTAATCCCAGCTTAGCCATTAGCTTTTTTGTCAAAAAGTCTTCCATATATTTTTCATCTCAATTTCATGTTATAAATTTCTCTCTCTATCTCTGAAACTCCTTTGAACCTCATAAAACTGAATCTTCTATCTAATTATCCATTTCGGCTCTAAAATCACTTTCTTGAAAATTTATTTTGTCTTTGGGCTGAATAATATCAGAATTTTAACTCACTGTCAAACAAATACATGGAAACCTTACTATTTCTATGGAAGATACACCAGTTTTGAGTAAGATTTATCCATAAAATTGTGCACCAGGTCCTTCCGCAAGTGAATTTCCAGAAATTAAAATTACTTAACTAACATTGAACATCTTGTTTAGAAATTTTGTTCCCCAAGAAGCTTTTATTCATATTTAGGGTGTAGACTTCCTCAAATCTTTTGTAAATATCCACATAAATTCTCAATATAAGTGAAAATAATAATAAAAAACAATTTATTGATTGAAAAAGGTATAAAATAAGAATCTCAATAGAAAAGAAATCAGAACAAATGGAAAATTTTGGCTTATGAGAATAATTGGAGGAAATAATTTATTATTTCATAGGATCTAACTTGGTTATATTAGCATGAGTCTTAATTAATAATAGGGTAATTATTATCATAACTCTTACAATAGTTTTTCATTAAATTCCTTAGAAATTCCAATAAGCCATTGATTTAAAGTATAAAACTAATTAAATTATTATATGAAACCTTGGAATAAATGAAAATTTTACAAAAAAAAAAACAAGAATTATTTATGAATATCAAGGACTGTGGCATGTTTTTTAATAGAACCAATCTGGTTCAAAAAATAAAGGTTTTATTTTTTCAATACAAGAAAGTAGAAGTTACTCAGGAAAGGCATTTTCAGATAAGAGAGAATCAAAACTATCAATTAAGACAGAATTTTGCACTGAACCGAATCTGTCCAACATGTGAGAAGAATCTAAAATTATTTTAACTTAGTTCATAAAATGGAGAAATGAAGGTTTTTTGTAAATCTGGGGGGGACCTAGGGACATGAGACTCAACTCCACAAATTAGAAAGTGATCTTACTGCCAAACTACATGGTGTATCTCTCTATTTTAGGCCTGAAAATGACCTATTCTGTTCTGGAACATGGCTTTTAGGGGTCTATACACCTTCCTAATTTGTGTTTTTGTACATTTTGGCTTCAATAGTCCCCTGAGACAATTTCATCTTTCTTTTTGAGCACTTTACTATAATCAATTTAGTGAAACCCCACCAAGAATGGTAATTTATAGCTGTGGGAAATTTCAATGATATATTCTTCAATGCTATCAGGGTATTGATGATTTTATCTACTGAGAAAAGGAACCCAGACTAATTAGAGCCCTGACTTGGAGCCTTTACTCTCAATAAGTTTGTAAAACTTCAAGAAATAGTCCAATATGATTTGTGCTTCAACGTGGTATTCTGTGTTCTATGAAACCAAAAAACTTACTTACTATATAATATACTTTTAAAAATAATCTGATCAAATGGAATTTTTTCAGGGGGTGCATTAATAAGGCCAGATTATTTAAAGCCTTCTAAGAGGACATTATGTCTGTTCTAGGTGTGTTGGAAATTCCCCTTATTCATTTTACAATTAAAGCGAGGCTTTGGCTCTTTTAGATACTGATAAAAGCCCTAAGTCCTGTGTGGGACTTTATTTAAGGGGTTCTACTATGGGTGACTCATTAAACCCCCTGGAACTGACAGGGAATTTTCAAATTTGTGCTTTCACATGGTTTTGGGGATCTTTAAGGCTTCAAGTACATAATTTTTTTGGTTTATACTTCAAGGAGCTCTCTGTGTCAATTGAATTTTTTTGGGGGGTTGCCTTACTATGGTCAATTGACTGGAAACCCTCGAAATGGGAATTTTTCTATCTTGTGGTTCATGGGTGACTTCATGTAGGTGGTTTTAACATGGAAATTTAAGCTAAAATGGTGATATATTTCAAATTTAATTTGAATTTTATTTCCAATTGGGTAACCTTTAATGTTTTACTGGATTAAATCACTAAAATATCAGAAGATTTATGTTGAAATAATTACAGAATTACCTAATTCTTACCTTGAATTTGATTCTTTGGGGGGCTAGAAGCTTGGTCAGAGACAGGAATTTTCCAATAATATTCTATTTATGAGTTCTATTTTTCAATTTTTTTCCTTCTTTTAGGTGCTTTTTACATGTAATATCCATCAAAAATTTCATTTTTCACTAAAGGCTCTGAGCTTCTTCCTTTTCATTGAATAATAAAAACATTTGTAGAAAATTGGTTTGTAATTGGCTTTTACTCTCATAAAAATTGACTATGTGTATTATTTTTGGTATTAATACGTCCTGAAAAAACACTCCTTTATAAAGTTTATCTTAGTAAATTCCTGTCCATATACTTCCTTTTGATGGCTCAGTCATAATTTTTGAGTCCACACTAAATTTTGAAATACACATCTACCCAGAATCACTAATGTTCCTATAGCTTCAAGAGAATTTTTGATAGAGCTTAACAAACTGAGCCCATATTACTACCATCATGAAGGAATTTTAAAAGGATGATGCTTTCCTTTCAGGATTGTTTTAGTTCCAAATCTTTGGGGAGATTATTCTAATATATGAAAGATAAGTAGTCTGTTCACTATGAGCAAGGTGACAATACCTGAAAGCAGGCGGTTCATTTGGAATTGGACATGGGAGATAAATTGTATCCAGGTTGCAGATAGTAAAGAAACTTAATTTAGAAATATAAGCTTTGGAAAACAATGCAAGCCAAAAATTCTCAACTGAGTTGGTTCAACATCAGTGTTTGGGAAGTCTAGTAAAATACCAATAATTCAACAATATATGATGAACAGACTTATTTTGACTTCCCCTTTTTTAAAATTCTTTTTATCAAATTTTATAATTTCATTTACAAAAAAATTCAACCTCTGGGATTTTTTCATAGATTTCTACATATATGTTACACTTTCAATATGAGCTCCCTGTCAAGATCAATATTGGGAACCCATGGCTAAATAATCTTGAAATTTTAACCCTTTCCTTTTGAAAAAAATCTCATCAACAATAATAAAATTTTTGGGGACTTTGTGAATTTTTGGACATATACATATCATGAAAATTATACCATACCATTTTATTTCTTTCACTTATAAAAAGCTTTATTTTGTGATCAATTATATACATTCTTTTTGCTCTCTTCTAATATAAAGGTTTGTATTAAAACTAAAAAAGGCTTTCAATCTTCATGGGACAAAGTTCTTTTCAGGCAAAAATAATGAAGATATAGTATATATTGAGCTAAATCCCCTCTATTTCAGCCCATAAATCTATTTGAAGGAGATTTTTACACTTACAGCTAGATTAAATAAAAATTCAGAGCAGAATATTTGGCTTTAGGTTTAGAATTGGGTACTTTTTCATTCTACTATTCCATGGTGTAAGCTAAGAACTATTATTATGTTCATACAAAAAAATGTTTTAATAATATCATTTTAAATCTTAATAAAAATAAAAACATCAGATTATTAAATTTTGTGGATCATTAAATGCTTTCTTTCTTTATACCAATTTAGCTTCAGTTGGTACATTGCTTTGGATAAATTATGAATTCTTAAATAATCATCTTGATCTGATGGGCTACTTTAATATTTGAAAAGCCAAGGTTACTCAAGTCATTATTTTGAGAAAATTAAGGTAAGAGCTGTATCAAGAAATTATATGAACCTGAAATAATGGAAGTTTATTTGCCAAATTTAAGGAAAGGTAATCTTTATGTGTCAATATTTCCAACCATTATTTTCATGAATTTTTTATTTTTGATAGTTTCTACTGTATTCTATAGAATTTTTGCATTTAAAAATTCAATACACTTTATCTTTAATCAATTTTGGATTAATGGGATATATGGAGAGCTCTCTATGCAAGAAAAAAGTTTCCAATTTCATATTACCTTGATGTTCTGATAGCTTCAATTATTTTGAAATATCTTTTTGAATTAATAGATACTACATAATCAAAATCTCAGATTATCAGGAGTAAGGCAGAAAAGATTCTTATAATTTCTATACATTTAAATTTCCTCAAAATTATGCAGGACAACTTTATACTCTATTATCAATCATTAAATTGAAAAAAAAATGAATTCCATGGCCATTGGGAATCATTAGAGACTACATATTTATGAATAACTGAGACCAATAATTTATATTTCTTTGAAATACTAAGAACCATTATAATATTAAAGAAAAAAATACCTTTATAAATAGGTTCTTTTAAAAAATTTATTTGTGAGATTTTAAAGTTATAACTACATCAATAAGCTCATAAAGCCTAAAAAAATCATAAATTGAGAATAACAAGCTATTTATAAATTGAAGCTAAAAAAATTTTGGATGTAGATTTTCAAGTGCTTTTAATAGATGACATGAGAAAATTTCTTATTTTTTTGTGGTATTTATCTTCAAAAAAGGAGGTTAAATTATTTATTAATTTCATAGTTTAAAATGGCATCCACAGAAATAAGCTGTACCCTTCGGTTAATTGAGCTTAAAGTAGCACACATATCACTTCATAGCCATGTTCACTCTGAATCAGGTCTCAAGTATATAACTTTCATAATCAAGAATTTCTCAAGGAATTCACCCAGGAAACTTTTTTTTTACCAAATTTTTGAAATGTGTCTTTTCAGAAATTTTCAAAGCCATTTTTGAATTTTTGTGCAAACAATGGATTAATTATCAAAAAAAATTATTAATAATATTCTTTTATCAATTAGAATATAATAAAAGGTTGTAAATATCTCTATTTTACTATAAAGAAAAATTCTGTGGAACCTTTAAAAAGTAAAAAATATGATAAATCCAAATCTTGACAATATTTGAGCAGTATTAAAGGGAAATCAAGATTATTTACTTATTTTTTGGCATAATCCTATTCTATATTGGCATATAGCTTTCAGATATTAAGAGAACTGTTCCTTCACTCTTGAAATAATTTAAAAAATGTGAGCTTTGATAAGTTTTATCAGAATTATATTGAATTCACAGACTCCTATTCGTCTTGCCAACATTTTTTTATAAAAGGAATATTCCTTAGCTTGAGTGTTAAAAGAGAAAACAGAAACGCAAAACCTACAAAAAATATCTCAAAAAAGATTTTTTAGCAAAAAATTCAAATAAAATGGTAGAACTACTGCAAAAGAATGAAGGATAAAATATTTTATAAAATGTGTGCTGCATTTGTTATTATTATTACAGTCAAATGTTTTTTTAATATTTTTTGAATAGATGGAATAGGAAAATTGTATTTCTTCTATTCTAAATGACTTTGCACTTTTTTGAGTTTTTTTATCAATTTTTTATATTTATATTTTATTTCGATTATTTTATGATTTTTTGATTTTTTGAGTTTTTTTCAATTTTCCTGAGTTCCTTTTTTATATTTTCAATTTTTTTTATTTCAATTTAAATTTAACCAGAATTATTTTTTAGGCTGGCTACTTCAAGATTATCAAAAAGCATGAAATTTGTTACAGTACGGCTCCTTTAATGGCTCCTACTGTAGATTGGCTTATTATTGTCAACAATTTTACAGTAGCAGACATTACAAGTACTTTATGGTAATTTTCTTTGAATTTCTTTGATATATTCTAGCTTCAGGGGCTGTAATAAACAAAACCCACTGATTATCTTGTGAATTGAGGAATAATCCTCTCAAAAAAGAAATAGTAAGGCATTTCATCTTTAAAAAGAAAAATGTTTTTCTTCATAATCAAATTTGATGAAATTCATTGAGGATACACAGGAATCAGAAAATGAAGAAAATCAAAATAAGACTCAGATTACAGAAATTCAAATAAATAAAGAAAAAATATATACATTTTTCATATTTTTTGGAAATACTTCTATTCAAATGGACTTCAAATCCTTCATCTTTTGCTTCTGATGTTACAGAAATTTAGGCGTATGTGAATTAAAAATATTCAACAATGAAGTTTCTTTAGAAGAGTATTCAGTTGAAAGAATCTTATTTTAAGATTTTCAAGCTATTTTTGAAAGAGAACTGAAACTTGATATTGTCATAAAGTAATAATAATTCATGAAATAATAACAATAACAGATTTATCCATTTTGAAAATTTCTTTTGACTTATTTTGGCCTCCAAAAAAATAGCAGTTATTTGAATTTTAAATACACTTATACATTCAATTTTTCATCATGAAGAATACCCTCTTGAAGATGGAAATATAAATGCAAACAATTTTCATATAATATATTATATAGTCAGTCCATCTCATTAAAAGAATTAAATTCTTTAATATTCCAGTGGCTTGGAATAATCTGGAATACTAACAAATATTTAAGTCCTGGGTTCAACCCAGCTCACAGGAAGGGTTTAAGCTCAGTCTAGGATGTGTTCAAGCTAATTTCCAAATTCAACACCTGCTGTCAGCTGTAGCCATTTTGCTCATGGTGATTAATTATCACAGAATTGAAGTTTTTTTTCTCATTACTATTTTCAACAAATATCTTGGGAATAAATATTCCATGCATCTATCACTGATGAGTCCTGTTGGAGATCATTTGCAGGAATAACCTATCACTGGACAACACACCATATAGAAATTTCCCTGGTGTTAAGTCTTTTGCTGCTATAATATATCTGGTTTCAAAAAATATATAAAGACTTAATTTTGATAGATTATTATTTCTTTTAGATTTTATTAAAAAGTGAGCCTAGAAAGAGGCTTCATATATTAGTATAATTAAATAAATTTTGGATTCTGAATACTCAAATATTTAGGCTTCTAATTCCTTTCCTAATATTCAGTCATAGTTTCAAATATCCCATAGCTTAAATAAATCAGTTAGAAAGCTTCAATGAATATTAGCTATCCAATTGAACTGGCAATGTGAGCTATCTCATACTACCCAGTCAGTATTCTCACTTTTCTGGAATGAGTAAGTCAATAATTAACCATTTTTCTGCTCTCAAAATTTTATGAAAAACAAGTATTTTCTCCAAAAACTAGGTTTTAAACATAAGTTTCCAATAAGCTACCCATAAATATCTCCAAATCATATAAATCATACTTATTTTCTCTGTAAATCTTTATCCATTGGATACTAGTAACCCTAAGAATCATCCCAAAGTGGTGATTTTAACTCAAACAATGTCTGGAAACACATTATGCTTTTTTCCAATATTTTACAATAACAACCTCCCATAAATAATTTTTAGTAATACTTTCCCTTTTTTAAAAATTTTGACCCAATTTTTGTCAGAATGTGAAAACGAAAGAGATATTTAAACTACATATCACTCAGGAACTTAAAGACAGAAAGAGAGGGTAAGATTTATGCTGAACATTAATTTTTATTTTGAAGCTCCCATAAGAATTAAAAAATCACTTTTATTTCTCTAGATTAATCTTCTTACAATAATAATCAAAATTATAAATAAAATCGATTACCCTTATTGAGTTTTTATGAAACTTATCACAATTATAATTTAGCTTATGTGGTGTAATATTACATTAGCTCCAACAAGCTTGGTTAATATTTATCAAAAATTAGGATAAACTGGGAACAACTTCAAGGCTTAATAAGAAAACAATGTAGAAATTATTATCTAAGTAAATAATAATGATAATTTATTTCTTTCTTGAGAGAAAACCTAACTAAAAAGACCCTGAGAGTATTCCAAATAAATATTTTATGGTTATTTTAAAATCTTAAATAAATATGTAAAATAATTCCCATCCCCTCCCTTCCTGAAATAAATAGAGTTCAATATACTCTGGATTCTATTTATTACTTCTTAAGCCCATCAAAAATTCCCCCTTCCAAGTTTCCATACAGTAACTCATCTACCAGCGTTATGTGGAGCGAAAGATATGGATTTGAATAATCTCATTTGTATAGTCAAAATTCAAGAAGAAAAATTGGTATTTTACCTAGCAGAAGGCTTCAGTTAGATACCAAACCAAGAAACCACAAAATCTCATTAGTAATTTTCAAGAACTTTCAATCTTTTTGGTCATGAAAATTCAAGCCCAATTACCTTAAGCTCTTTATGTGATCTAATTACTTTAGCATTGAATACTAAAATTTAGTCTTAATTCTGTTTAAAAATTCTGGAATGAATTTAAAATTGCTTCTTTAAGCATAATTTTTAAAAATTTGAAATACTTTCGGGCTTATTTGTATTATTAAGTATTTCTTGTTTGAAAAACACATGTTTTTTATTTTTTAATTATAAAGTAAAAAAATCTTTCTATCTGTCTTGAGACTTACTAAAGTTTATACATTAAAATCATTTTTTTAATTTATTCCCCTATTTTGCTTTGTGGGAGATAGAGAATCTGAAATTAAGATCATCTCTTACTATTGTAGAATAATTCTCTATGTAGAATTAATGAGGAAGGGGATTAAAATGGAAAATAAAAGAAAGAATATTTGGATTTCTGTTCAAGAACTTTAAGGATTTTTATCCTTTTATTCTGTTATTCTATGGAGCTCACATCCTAATAATAACTAATGAACTTTAATTGAGCTCCACAATATTTTTATCTAGGTGATGGTAGCTGAGTCATAAATTTCTATTGAGAAAAATCCATAAGAGCTTTGTTGAGCTTTTCTAAATAGTTAAGTATTAATTTGAAGAAGTAAAAAAGTATCATAAACCAGAAATATATATAAATTTCACTAATAAATAGGCCAAATAACCTGAAATTCTCATCACCCTATAAGGCTTGATAGAACAACAATATCAATTTCCGAAATATTACAAACAACTATTTTTTATTATTTATTTTGGGTTTTCAGAAACTATTTCTTTCAATAATGGTTTTTTTGTATGATAGCACTACTGTAGGTCCTATATACCTATAATTCAATTCTGAAAGCTGGTGTTTCTTCTGATAACTCTATAGATTTAAGCTAACTTATATATTATCAAATTTCAATTATAATATTATGTATAAGACTTTATATTAATAACAAGTTCTCTAAGAGGCCTAAAATCAATTTCAATATTCTAAGATAATTTCAAAGTAGTATGAGATTTATTAATTATCTAAGGTGTAATAATGTATTCTGATATCAAATTGAAACTCATTATATCAATTTTTCTGATATTTGATACTGATAATTTGATAGATAAAACTTTTAATTAAGTATTTTTTATTATGACCTCAGTTTTTTTTAATTTCAAAATAGAACTTTTCTTTTAGACTCAATTGTTAAAAATGAATCCTTTCTCAGGTGAATTATTTTGTGTGACCTCCAGCTTTTAAATAATTATAAGCTTTAAAAATTGATGGAAAGCCTATATTCATAATTTTTATGATGTTTATCATTTGTGAAAACTTCCATCTTAACTCTGGAATCAGCTTGTGTTTTTCCAATTTGAAGGCTTAATTAATTGATCTTTTTTTTGAATCACTTTTTTATTTTTCTTATGGTATTTAATAATTAATAATTAAATTCAAATCCTTATTTCCAACATTCGTATGACTACTTCTCCTGTTTCTATTGTTCAATATTGAATAGTTTATCTGAGATTCTTTACTTCCCTCAATCACTTTCTACGAACTGTCCTTTCTGTCTAAATACAGAATAATTAGAGCTTATCTTCTCATTAGTATTGTATTATTATTTAATTGAATTCAATATCTTTGAATAACTAATCCATTATTTCTCGCCTGGAATTATTAATTCATGCTTATAGAAATAGATATTGCATCCTCAATGAAATGGTTCAAGTTCCTGTTAATTAATTTAGTTTCTTCTACTCTCAATTAGCTATTATTTAATATTTGGACCATATCTCCCACTATTACTTATTTCTCATGGCTCATATATCTTAATCTAGAAAAAAAGTTTTATTAATTGATTCAAGCGAAAATATTTCCTTATGGGGTACTTCCATGAGGGTTTAACTCTGCCATAGGAGAGTATGTCATGAATCATTATTATAACTCAGGTCCTTTTTTCCATTTTAATATTTCAAAACTCACACAAAATATATTTTTGAAATATTAAAATTTAAATAAATACAAATAATTAATATTTTGGTTTCATTTTTTGTTAAACAAATATTTCCCACATTTAGTGTAATTTGGTTCATTTGGGTATCTATCATAATTATTAATTTCACACCACTCACCATGATCAAAGTGGCTACACCTGACAGCAGTTTTTGCATTGGGAATCTTGCATGGGAGATAGATTAGATTCAGGTTGAAGATAGGACAGAAATTTAATTTATAAATAGAAGCTTTTGAAAAAGTTCAAGCCACATATGCAAGCCAAAAATTATTAATTAGGTTGATTTAATATAAGTTATTTGTTGGGCCTTTCAAAGTTCAATAGTTCAACATCACATGGTTTGTAGAGTTATTTGAATATACCTTTTTTTAATCTTTTTTATTAATTTTTATCATTTAATTTACAAAAATGTTCACCTTTGGGGTATTTCTTATAGATTTTTTTATATCTATTTTAGTTTCAATATTAGTTATCTTTCAGGCTCACTTATGGGAACCTATATATTAATAATATTTAAATTGAAACCCTTCAAGTTTTCAAGAATCCTCTCATAGTTCATAAAATTTCTTTTAAAATTTTGGACTTTTTTGAGAGATACATAGTATGAAGAATATCTTACAATTGAACTGTTTTCTCTCATTGAAAGATGTATTTTGTGAGACATTATACTCCCTATTTTCTCTCTCTTTTCAAAGTGACATTTTCATTGAAATTAAAAAAAGCTGTCAATATTTATGATAAAAAAATTTCTTTAAGGGGAGGCGCCCGAAAATTCAGTCTTTATTAAAAGACTATAGACCCTATTACATCGCATAAAGCTTTTTAAAGGTATTTACACTTATAGCTAGATAATATGAATATTTAAAGTGTATTATTTGAATTTACTTTTTGAATTTGAAACTTTTTTCTCATACAATTTCATGGAGTAAACTTAGAATTATTCAAATTCTCAAATAAAAACATTTTTATTAAAAGACTTTCAATTATTAATAACCATAAAAAATATGTATTTCTTTGAGTTTTTTGAATAATTCAATTTCTTTCTTGATTGAAACAAACTTTAATTCACTTTTTAAATTAATGTGGAAAAATTATTAATTCTTATATAACCATCTTTATACAGGGTGTCACATGAAAATGTGCAAAATCAACATAATTTGAGTTTTTCTTTCAATTAAATTAGGGTAGGGGCTTTATCATTAAATTTGATAACTTTTCAAAAAAGAAACTTTATGTGAAATTTAAGAAAAGTAAAGATTGAGGTATTAATATAGAGCTAAACATCGTTTTCATAAATTATTTGATCATTTCAAAACAATTTTTTCAATATAATTTTCTATTTAATTTGTTTCTTAATATTTTCTCTGTATTCTATAGGTTCTCTAAATTTTACTTTAAATTCTCTTAATATTGGACCAAGTTTATAATTCTTAGGATATATGATGATCTCTTCATTAAATTTAAAGCTTATTATTGTATCTGAGCTTTGTTTATGAATAAATTCAATGATTTAAAAATATATTTACAAATTAATCAATACTTAAAAAAAATCAAAAAACTAAGATAATTAAAACTGATGCAGAATATAATTCTTCATTTTCTTTAAAATATTACTTACATGAATTTATGGTTGCCATCTTAATATAATTCTATTAATAATTTAATTGAAATTGATATAATGTTCCAACAGTAATTTAAGAGAGTTAATAACTTAAGATCTATGAGTAAATCAAAAAAATTCAATTTTTTATTTTGAAATAATTGGAATTCTATATAATATTAAGAAAAAATGACTGGTAAATAATTTTTCTTTTAAAACATTTATTTCTCAAAAAATATCTATAAATCTTCTAGTGAGCTTATGATTTTAAAATCGATTTGATAAATTTTCACAGCCTAAAGAAAAAGATAAATTGAGAATAACCATCCTTTTATAAATTTCAGTTAAAAAAGATATTTATGCAGCTCTTTGAAGTGTATTTACAAGATAATATGAGAATTTTTCTGATTTTCATTTGGTATTTATGCTCAATTAAAGGGTAAAAGAATATATCAAATTAGTATCAAATAAGAGGAGACCACATAAATAATCTGAGATATTTTAGAAATTAATATTGAAGTGGAAAAAAATATCATTTCAGAGCCATGTCCACTCAGAATAAAATCATGGTCTGAATAATGTTCCAATTATTTTAATCTTTATTATGAAGAATTTAAAAGGGAATATAAATCATTAATATTATTTTTTGATTGTAATTTGTGAAAATTTTATTCTTAAAAGTTTCAAAATTCATGAAAAAATGTTCTTTAAAAACAATGGATTAATTATTCAAATCAGTCATGAGTTATATGATTTTATTAATGATACTATAATAAAAAGTTTTAAATATATCCACTCAAAAAATTAATAAAATTCTGTTGAAGGTTTAAAAATAAAAACAACATAATCGATATGAATCTTGTAAATATTTTAACAGTATTAAAGAGAAATCAAGTTTTGTGAGATTTGTTTATTATAATATCATTCTCTATAGGCCAATAGAATTCAAACATTAATTGAATTTGTCCTAATTTATTTTAATCAAGATAAATATTTCAATTTTTGATTAGTATTATTGGAATTATATTAATTTTAGATACTCCTATTTATCTTTCCTAAATTATTTTTGAGAATAAATATTCTTTAATTCTCTTGTTAAAAGAGTAGACAGAAACTTAAAAACCACAAAAAATATGTTTAAAAATGTTTTTTTTAACAAATAATTTGAGAAAAATTATAGATCTAAATCAAAAAAAATGGATGATAAAATCAGTTATGAGAGTTTCACTGAGTTTTTTTTTACTATTGCAATAAATCCTTTTTTATATTGGTTTAATAAAATAAGTAGCAAAAATGCCTTTCTGATAATTTAAAAAAGATTTTGTTAAAGTCTTTTTATTTAACTTTTTTTAGTTTGTTTACCTATGTTTTAGATTGATATTCTGTTTTTACTGTTTGATTACTTTTTTGATTTTTTTCTTTTTTTTTTTTGTAAATTTTATTGGTGTTTTTTTATATTTGTAAATTTATTTGAATTTAATTTTATGTTTTATTTTTTCCAATTAAAATTAAAGTAGCAATCCACTAAAAGGCCTCTTATTTTAAAATTCTTTATATTTATAAAGTTTTCTCCAGTCCAGTACAGGTCTTCTAATGGCTTCTTATGTAATATTTTCAACAATAATTGAAAATCTTACAGTAGATTCCATTTCAGATACTTTACTGTTATTTTTGATTAAATTTCTTTATTTTATCAAATAAAAGGGGATTTATTGTATATATAATGTCACTTTTATATCAAATTGAGAAATTTAAACTTCAAAAACGCCAGAATAAGGTATCTCATCTATAAAAAAAATTATTATTAGTTTTAATAATAAAAATTGATGAGAATTATTAATGATAAAAAGGAAGCAGAAAAAAAGAGAAACTTAAAATAATACTAAATCTCTAGGTGTTATAATCAATAAAGAGAAAAATAATATATACAGTTTTTGTATCTTTGGGGAACAAATTACATTAAGGAAGATTCAAAAGCCTTTGTCTATCTTTTCTGAATTTTTAGCAATTTAAACACTTAATAAACAATTTTTTTTTTCAATCCAGTTTCTTCAGGAGATTCTTCAGTTGAAAGAGGATTTTTTTTATATTTTTGAGCCATATCTTGAATAATAAATAAGAAATAATATTTCTAAGAAATTAAAAATAAGTCACAAATGAAGAAAGAGAAAGGCTTTATTTGATTTTGAAACTGAGATTTAATGTTTTTTAAATTTAAAAAAACTAGGTTTTTTGATTTGAAAATGAATCTTTAGATTAAATTTCTTATCTTGAGGAGTATCATTTTGAAGATGAAAATGTAAATGGAAATTTTTTCATATACTATACTTTATAGTTACACAATAAATTTAAAAAAGGAATAAAATTATTAAAATTATTTAATATTACAGTTTCTTGAAAGAACTTGGAATACTAGAAAACATTTGAATCCTGGTTCCAACCTATTTCAGAGGAAGGGCCTAAGCTGATTTCTAAATGCAACAACTGCTGTCAGGTGTAGCCAATTTGCTCATTGTGAATTATTAGAAGCTGAATCTTGTTAATAATTTTTCTTATTGGATATATTTCTATTTGATAAATGGGCATAGTACCTTATATCCAATCAATAGATACTACAAGATTAAAAAATACCAAAAAATATGTTTTTCCATTAATCCGATATGTTCCAATTATACCACTGTATTAATTCCCTTTAGTGGCTCTAAATTTTTCTCAAGTATCAGAAAATTTTTTCGTTTGAGGAAAATATGTAAATTTTTGGATTTCTGGATGATTAAATTAATTGACAAACTTCCTTTTATTTTTTTATGAAGAAACTTCAAGATAATTAACCAATTAATTAAATTTCCTAAATTTCTTTCTAATAATTAAAATTCCTTACATAAAAATTAAAAATTAGAAAATTTTTTATTGAAAAAAATATTTCTTAATTTTATTAGCTAAAGAATTCTCTATAATATTTCTTCATTAAATTTACCAAAAAAAAAAAAAAAAAATAAATTATCTTTGAGAGAAAATTTTATTAAAGAACTTTCTCTTTCAAATTTATAATATATTAAGGATCTCTGAATTAAATTTAAAAAAAAAAAAAAAAAAACTTAAAAGTAAACCTTAGAAAATTTCTAAAATAAAATAATTAAAAAAAAAATGTAAAATCCTTTTTCTTTTTTTTTTTTTTTTTACTAAAATTTTTAAATGAATTTTTTTAATTCCTTATTATATTAAAATTTAATATTAATAAATAATTTTTTTTTCTTAAAATTTAAATATAATAAAAAAAAAAATTTATTATTAAAATTTAAATTTTTTAATTAATTAATTTTTTTTTTTTTTTAAAAAATTCTATTAAACCTCAATTTTTTTTTTCTTTTTTTTTTTTTAAAAAAAAAAATAAGTTTTCAATTAATTTAAATAAAATTTTATTTAATTTTTTTTTTTTGATTTTTTTTTTAGTTTCTTATTCAAAAAGAAAGAAATTAATTTTTTATACATTAAAAAAATTTCTTAAATAATTAAATAAAATTAAAATTAGAAATTAAAATTTAATAGATTAGAAAATTAAAATTTTGAAAAATATAAAATATTCAAAAAAAAAAAAAAAAAAAAAAAAACTACTTTAATAAATTGAAAAATTCTTTATATTAGGACTAAATTTAATTTTCTGAATGATTTTTTAAAAAAAAAACAGATTATTTAATCTTTTTTTTTTTTTATTCAAATAATTTATTAAATAAAGTTTAAGAAATTCTTTTTTTAATATTATAATTCTGATAAATTAGTTTAATTTTTTTTTGAAAATCTTTTAATCCTATTCTTCAATTTATAATTATTCAAAAATCCTATTTTAAATATTATATTATTTTTTTACAAGAACTGAATATTATTAATTATTCAAAAAAATTCTTTATTTGATTTTTAGTACACCAATAGTCCTTTCAATCATATTCAATAATTCTTAATTTTGTAAATCAATAATTTATTCCTTTCTGTTGACCTTCAAGACTCAAAATATATAAGTATAATTTTGAAATATTTTAAAGCACATTGAAGTATTACTTACCTTAACCAAGTCAGACCTTATCATTTTGGTATTAAAAATTGAAACCATATTTTTTCAAGAAGCCTTTTTTGAATGAGTATTCAAAATTGGAAATATAATAGAATTTTTTTTGCAACATAAAATCTATTTTTAAAAGCAAATTCTAGTAATTTTAAATAATTTTTGAACCTATTTTAACAAGTACAGAGTTATTTTATTAACATATCAAATTTAACTAAAATTAAAATATATGTCAAAGATTTTACTTATTAATAAAATACTTTTCAAGTTTAAATTTTCAATCCATTACTCCAAAAAAAAAAAATTAAATTAAATTGGATATATTTTTGAATTATTAATTATTTATTTTGGAATTAATTCACCACTAAGTTATTTAAAATAACAATGGTATAAAATATTCATAAGGGATTGATTTTTTTTTTTTTTGAATGATCAATGAATTTTATCTTGACCAAATGGGAATCCTTTATCTATTTGAGGTTTGTAGTAAATATTAGTTATAATTTTCAAAATTTCATTATATTCTATTATTAAGGACTGATAAATTTTTTTTATCTTTTTTAAATTTAATAATTAATTAATTTGTTTAAAAGGATTAAAAATAACTCTTTAGGAATAAATATAAGTTTCTTGAATTATTTTTGATAAACTTTCAAATAGATTCTTTATAAATTTATTATCCCAAATAAAACCTTTATGAAAATAATAATAATAATAATCCATTATTTGAACTTTAAATAAGATTAAATAAATTAAAAATAAGTAAATATATAATATTAAAATATTTTTCTTTTTTTTTTTTTTTGATTTTAAATGATAAGAATTTTAATTTAAAAAAAAATAAATAAATAAAAAATAAAGTGATAGAAATCTAAAAAAAAAAAAAAAAAAAAAAAAAAAAACACACAAACTCAAGATCTGATAAATTTTAAATAATTTGAAAAAAAAAAAAAAAAAATTCTTCTCAAATTTAAATTATTATAAAAAAAAAAAAAAGGTTCATTTATTTAACCTATTGATAAAAAAAAAAAAATGTTGATATAATAAAATTAAATTATGACTTAAAAATCATTTTATTTTATTTTATTTTTATTTTTTATTTTATTTTATTTTATTTTTTTTTCATTTTATTTTTTTAAAAATAAATTTTAAATTAAATATTTTCTTAAATCAAAAAAACACTTTTAACACATTCTTTTTTTTTTTTTTTTTTTTTTTTTTTTTTAACTTCTTTAATTTTATTAATTTATTATAATGAAAAATCTAAAAAAAAAAAAATAAAATAAAAAAAATAGATTCTTTTTTCAATTAATTAAAAATAATAATAATAATAATAATAATAATAATAAGAGTAAAAAAAAAAAAAAAAAGTAACTAATTAAATTCAAATTCAATTTTTTTTTTTTTTTTTTTTTTAGTTTTATTATTATTATTTTATTCATTCCAAAACTTTTTTCCAAAAAAAAGGAAACAAAAAAAACAAACTTTCAATTGTTTTTTTTTTTCAATATATTTATTTATTTATTAGATTGAAGCTTTCAAAAGGAACAAAGGAAAGTTGGTACACAACCAAAGACAAAGTCTTTTTTGCTCATCATCCTACTTTTCAGTGACAGCGCTTTAGAACCCAACCCTTTTTCAACCTTGAAACATTCTGTTTTACTCTTTTTAATTACAGCACAAAAATAATAAACTCACATGGAATATCACTGAAGATGGCATTCCATGGGATTTTAATTGCACCCAAAAAACTTATTTTTAAAAATTTCTTCTTTCTGCTGGCTTTTGTTTGAAAAAAATTGTGTTATTCACCATACCCCAATTGACTTCATTTCCATGAAAAAACAGAAAAACTTGCCAATGTGCCCAAGGCAGGAAGCTCATAATATATTTTCTTAAAGAAATGGTAAGCAGTATGGCTAGCAAACTGATCACAACAAAGCACGCAGGTGCACACAAGTGTCAGAAGTGGTATAAATATCAAAAATCCGATTTGTAATGAAAATGTCAGGCAAAGGACGGGGGTATAAATAACGATAGGTGCGTGAGGAGCTGAGTAAGAGGGGCAAAATCAAGCACTAAAAGACAACAAGATTTCAACTACAAGAGCTCGAATTTGCCGACTAGGCGACGTTCATCAATGAGGGTAAATCGTCAAGAGTATTCAGGGGGAGGGGAGCTCCGATGTTTTTCATCTTCTAATGGAAGATCACAGCTAGTAGATTTAATTTGAGCTGAGTCAGGCTGGCGGGGTAAGTCGATAGCGTAAGTGAATGGACGAATTTTAGGAGAAGCTTGTCCGGGCCAAAAGTATTCAAATTGGTCGACTTGCGTTTTCCAAACGGCATCTCCGGATAAATTGCGCCTCGCTTGATAGAGGGTTGATGAAAGCAGGAGGCCAGTTGGAAGGGCTAACAAGAGCCAATTGAGCCAGGCCGTCACAAAGACAAAGATGTAACCTCGACAGATGAAAAAACGACCCTAAAATGGAATGGAAAGATTAGAATGGCGACCGAAGAGGATCTTTTAAGACTTGAGAGGAGTAGCTACTAACGCAGCTGCTCATGAGACCAGGAGTAGCTTGATGCAGAGAGCTGAGTCCACCTGAATGATGTGAAAGTAGAGGAGCGAAGGATGATTAGGACAGGCTCAGACGTAAGCATGGATAACTTGACTGACCGAAGAGGCCGAGACATAGAGCGCTGGTCCAAATAAGCTCCTGCCAAACGGCTCGCATACAATTTAGGCCATAAATACCAGGATACTGATCACTGGGCAGCCAAGCCAAGCCCAGGACTACTAATTCGACCGAGCTAGCGGTCAAGAGTTCAGGAATCGAATGCAAATAGCTTCCACGATACATTTTCATGGAGTAGGCCAAGACGATCGATGTGGAGAGCAAAAGGGCGACGGACATGAGGGCGGCGGCGAGATGGCAATAAAATCTGATTTTGTGCATGCGAGAAATCGAACGATGATGACACCAAGACGACATGATGGATGTGACGATTGATAAGTGAAGGGAGCCAACAAGAGCCCGAGCTGTCGGAAATCTTGAGTCTTAAGTCTTGATGGTCGATACGAGTGCTGGAGCGACACCTTGCCAACGAGCCAGGGTTCCACGGAAATCGACGATGCTGATCCGATGAGGAGAGCCAATGAAAATCCAAGTAACCAATGAATGAGGACCAAACCCTGGAGTGGCTAGAGGAGCAGAGGAGCTGGGCCTGGAAGCCAAATCTGGGAATTTCCAATGAATCGAACTCAATACAGCCAAGTCTGACTGTCTGACTGTCTGGCTTGACTGTCTCATCCAAGCCATAATCTGAAGTCAAAATCGAGCAAGATGACTTGAAACCAACCAAGACTCCAAGATGGAGTCGAGGGTGGATTGGGATGATCCAAAGCGTAGAAAACTTACTGGAAAGGCCGGATTTCTGAGTGATTGGACTCATAAGACTCTCACCATAAGATGGGAGCTTGGATTTGGTCAATCTTGCTTTCTTGAAGATTCCCAAAGGACCCAATTGGGACATTAATGGAAGAGAAGCTGGGTGTCATGCTTTGTTGTGTGAGGCATGGAAGCTCATGTGAAACAGTGGGTCAAAATAAGATAGCTTAAATATAAGAACTTCCTTCTCAGATTATTTGAGGAAAGACTTTTTCTCACAGGGTACACATTCTTTTATACAAAATAATATATTATTCCTTGAGCCCCTGAGCCTATGGAGCCTCTCCTCATTATCAGTTTGACTGACCACAAGGGTTGGAAGGGGGACATGCATAACCTCTCCTGCCTGATTTTTGAAAGCATAAATATCTTATCTTCATAAAGCCATCTTGATTTTGACACATTTTTTGGATGATTTTGCAAAAATCAAGTGCTTATTTCTTTTGAGTCTACCCAATTATGGGATGAGTATAAAAATTTGTCATTTTGTTCACTTTCTTTTCACAATCTAAAATTAATGGAATTGTTAACATAATAAGGCAAGATTAAAATTTCAATCATTGGAGAAAAAATGACATCCTGTTTTTTTTAATACACACATTTGTCGTATAACAAAAAATTAAAATACATCCTGAGATCATTTCAAAATAAAGAGAAAAAAAACTTTGTTTATTGTTTTTTTATAACCACTTTCTTGATTGTGTCATAATTTCCTTAGAGTTGACACACTTTGACTGTTTGGACACCCCACAATCCACATTTAGTACTATTTTTCCCCAAAAATGAGTAAACTGACACCTTTCCAACAATTATTTACCATTAGAAAGGTAAATTCTTCTTCTTAATTACTATTATTTTTTCCAAGAACATCAAAATAACCATATATAACCAATCACTCCTAGCTTTCTCTTCTGCACATAATTTTTAATCTTGAAGTCTCCTATCTTCCTCTCTTTCCTCTTCTTTTGATCTAAGCACCTGTTCTAAATCCCCTTTCATTCTATCTATCTCCTCAGCCCACTCCTGCCCATTATGGATTGGAATAATTAAAGGGCTGAGAATATTTTTCATATTTTGATTCGTGTTATTCATAAAACTCCAATCTTGTCTTTTTGAATCAAAAATGACAGTGGATGATTGACTAATTGAATCTTGTCAGATAAATGGATAAGATTGGAACCTTTGTGTGTTATTACATGAATCCTCTGGCAAATTGACCTCAACTGATCCCATCTCCACTATACTATTGTCGAATGGACTGGTGCATTTACTGGAATGCCTAATAATTTCTTATAACACCATTTGCCACTCCTACATCTCCTGTTTATGTTTGTGCGGATTGGAAGCTACTGAAGTAAATCCCCATTGAATTTATCCAAATGTTATTGGAATTCAAGTCTTTTAGAATATTGTAAAACTACCAAAACTCCCAAAAATTTAGTATTATTTATGTCTGGTTGTTGTATTTTACTTACCACCTGTGTCATGTGATGTCTTTGTGATTTAATTAATAGAGCCCCTCCTCCAGTGGCATCACATGAGTCTTGGATGATATAGAAATAAATCCAGTTATTAATATTACATCAGAATTACCCAATAAGATTTCATTAATGCCTTATATTGTTTCTCCAACATTTCAAGTTATAAGTCTTTTATTGACTAATAATATTTCTTCCAATGTTGTTCATTTTTGAAAAAATGTGACCAAGGTACAAATCCTGTTGCAGTGATTTCCAAGTCTTTATAACCCACCCTTAGCTCCATAATTAACTCAAATAGCTCCTTTGTGCTTTCCTTTCTCAAAAAGAAACAGTTCTTCTTATTTTTTTTGAGTTTCTTTCTGTGCCAGACACCTTTCTGCAAGTTAAAATTGATGTGCCTCAGCAGTTACATGATTGTCAAATTTTGTTGGCATTTGACCCTGAACTTGTGTTCAAGCTTTTTTCAATAAAATTTTGCCTCTTCATGTGTGAAATGTTTCCTTTTTTTTTTTGTGAACATTAATTGGAATTCTATTCCATATTTTCCTGAAATTTATCAAGATTTTTTTTAAGAATAAAATTAATTTTTTATGTCCTAATTTTAAACTTAATAATAAATTAATTAAGAGATTATTCTTATTAATTAAAATTAAAAAAAAAAAAAATCATTTTGAATTAGTTAATATTATTTTAAAAATTTGGGAATAAGTTTTAATATTTTTTTTCAATTTTAATATTATTATAAGGTTTAGAAGAGAATAATAAAAAAAAAAAAATCTGAAAATTTTTTTTTAAATGATAATAAATTATTATTATTTTTTTTTTTTTTAAAAAAAAAAAAAAAAGAAAAAAATTCAAACCATTAACAGGAACTTCAAAAAAAAAAAAAAAAAAGTTTTGAGGAAAAAAAAAAAAAAATTCTTAAAAAAATTAAATTAAAAAATTAACTTTAATAATAATTTGAAGAAAAAAAAAAATAATTTGAATATTATTTTTTTTTTTTAAAAAAAAAAAAAAAAAAAAAAAAAAAACTAATCATAATTAAATAAGACTTAAAAAGAAAAATATTAAAAAAAAAAATTTTAATAAAAAATTTTTAAATTAAAATTAATAATAATAATAAAAAAAAAAAAAAAGAATTTTTAATTTTTTTTTTTTTTTTTTTTTAATTTGATTAATTAAGAAAAAAATTTAAAGGGAAAATTTATTAATTAACTTTTTTTAAATTTTTTTTTTTTTTTTTTTTTTAAAAAAAAAAAAATATAATTTAAATCAACTTAAAAAAAAAAAAAAAAAAAAAAAATTTTATTAAATTAAATAAAAAATAAATTTAAAATTCTCTTATTTAAATTTATATATAAGTTTTTTATTTTTAAATTTTCACTTTTAAAAAAAAAAAAAAAAAAAAAAACTGATTTTATTTTATTTTTTATTTAATTTTAAGTTTAAATTTTTTAAAAAAAAAAAAAAAATTTTATAAATTAGAAATTCATTTTTTTTTTGTTTTTTTTGTTTTTTTTTTGAAAATTTATTTTAAAAAGAATTTTTTAAAATTTAATTTGTTTGAAATATTTAAAATGCTTTTTTTTTTTTTTTTTAATTTTTAAAATTTCTTTAAAATTAATTTAAAGTAGAATAAAAGGTTTAATAACCTAAATATTTTTGAGTAAAATTTAAATTTTTGATCATATAGTTATGAAACCAAACTTGAAATAGCTATTTTCCCCTTTTATTCAACTTCTTGAGAAAAAAAAGTGAAGTAATTAACTTTTTCAATTCATTAAGACCATCATAATGATATGAATAAAGTGTCTGAGCTTTAAATTATATAAAACTGGATTCGAATTAGGATTCATAACTAATTTCTTATACTTCTTTATCCATTCAATTATTTATAGAAAAGTTATAGGTTGGTATTAATATTATAAAATCATCAGGTTTATATTGTTTGAGAATATTCAAAAGCTTGTTTTTTAATGAAATGTTACTTTTTTTTATAAAAATAAAAAAAAAAATATTAAAAATATTTCAAAATAAAATTAAAAAGAAATAATACCTTTTATTTAATTAATATCAAAAAGATTAAATTCCTCCTTTTGAATCATTAAATTATTTGTAATTAAGGGAAAAAAAAAAAAAATCAATTTTAAATAAATTATTAAAAAAAAAAAAAAAATTCTTAATAAAAAAAAAATAAATAAAAAAATTTGAATTATTTAAATAAATTTAAGTATTTAATAAAATAGGATAAAAATTTAATTTATTAAATATCACAAAAAATAAAAAAAATAAAAAAAAAAATTATTCAATTTATAAAAAGAAAAAAAAAAATACTTATAATAAATCTTTTTCTTTCATTTGAGAATTTTTTCCAATTGAATTTTCTACCTCTAATTTTAAATTTCCATGATTTAGGTTAAATAATTCTTCCATAAAAATTAATATTTAATTCTATTGTATAAATTTTTAATTTTCTTTATTGATTAAAGTTTAAGATTTGATTAAATTGAAATTTAATTTATATGATTCTTTTTAATTTGAAATTTTTTTAATATTTTAAATAAGCTTTTTAAGCTAACAAAAAATATATATACACATCAAATGGATTATTATAAAAAAAAAAAAGTTAAAATTACTAAATAATCTATTAAAATTTTAGTAAAAATAGAATTAAAATTTCCAAAAATCCTTTCCAAAGATTTTTGCTACCCCTCAGAAGAGATTTGGTCTGAGAAATTGAATGAGAACATGGGAATATAGAAGAGGTGGGGAATGTGATGGAAAAATTTACTTGAGATTCACCTGGGTATAAGAATTAATATAAGTCAAAAATCATCAAATGAAAACTCCTGTTAGTTTAATTGAGGGAAAGGATCATCCCTTCTTCACTTTAAAGGTAGTGTGGAACTCCTTTTAGTGTGGGATTGGATAAGGCAGTCCTTGAGGGGGAAATCACAGGTAAACGGTTTTGAATTGCTGAAGTAATCCTGTAACCAAGGGTGCTAATGGTGTTTTAGCTGCCCCTCTGAATATACTAAACAATCTCCCTAAAGAGCTCACAAATCAATATTTAAGATTGTGGATTTACAACTAGAGAAGACTTTTTAGCAGTCTCTATCAGACCTATTCAGTAATCAGCCTAATGATAAAATAATAATATTAATTTAGATAAAATAATTTCAAATAATAAATTTGTAGGTGATTTTAGGATAATAAAGTAATAATTGAGTAAAGTAAATAATAGATATAATAGTACTGAGTGGTGATTTTAAGTTGTTTTCTTTGTTGAAGGTATTTTCATTTAATGGGTAATAGTTTAATATGAGAAAATTTAGTAATAGTGATAATATATAATAATATTGTTTTAGATTTTAAATACTTTTAGTTGATAACTTAATTTTGATAATATTTTGAATATATTTGTGATAATAATAATAGTGATAGCTAATAAGTATTATAGATAATAACATCACTATATGTCTTTTTTTTTAAAAAGAATACTGGTGAAGGTTTATAGATTGATTACTACTTACAATAGTAATAATTGATGATAAGAGGGATGATAATAGATAATAAGAGCTATTCATAGTAAGCTTAATGAAACTACTAATGTGTAACTTTGTTTGTTATTTTTAATATGATAAATAATAATAATAATGACTTGTCTTCTAGTGAGAATAGTATAATAATATTTCTTTTAATTTGTTTGAATATGAGGATTTGACTAAGAGATAAATTTATAATATAGGCAGACCTACTGTTACCTACAGCTATTTATAAACCACTATTTAGTGTAATTTAATAATAATAATTTCTAGATTAACCTACTAGTAATGGATGAATAATTATTCTCCTTCTTGGTATATAATTATTTGCATTCATGGGCAGAAGAGGAGAAAATTAGAGAGAGAGGCTTCCTTTTATGTTGTGAGAAGTACCCATGGGCTCTCCATGTAAAGTTTTATTCTTGCCCTTGAGATAATTTTTCTGGTGTAGATTTTTGTAACAAAAGTCAGATGACCTATCTGTTACACTGTATTAGTAATCTTGCACAGCCTTGAGAGATTAATGCTAGTGTGTAAAATTAAGAATGGTATCATATGACTGAGATATTTTCACCATTTGTTTGGCCAAAATTAAGATTGAGATGTTTTTGTTTGGTGGGGATTTTGATAACAGTATCAGATGACTCCTCCTTTACACTGCTTTAGTCAGCTTGCACAGCCTTGAGGAATTAATGCTGGTGAGTAAAGGATGAAGATGGTGTCATGTGAATAAGCCCATGTATAATTTGTTTGTAAGATTTATTTAGTTCCAGGTGATTATGCTGTGTAATGTGGGGATATCCTCTTGAGTTTTAAGTCTTGATTACTGTAATTGCTGTGTACTTTACAGTTTAGTGTATTCCCCTTTCATGCAGATAGTTGAAGTTGAATTGAGTTGTATTTGATGATCCTGAGGCTGTGTAATGTACAGATGTCATGCATGTGGATTGCATAAACCTTCTTTAAGTGCCTGTATTGTTATTTAATTTCAGGTTTTTAGTGGATCTCCCATGTATTGAGTTGAATTGGATACTGTCATATGATCCTTGTGTCACATGAACTGTATTTTGGTTACTGTAATTCTTGGTAATATAATCTTCTTGATGGCTTTAGAGTGGATATATTGTTACAATGTTACTTTTCCCATGTAATTTTGATTTTCTGTATGTATTAAGACTATTGTTGACTTGGTAAGGCTTATATGTAGGTTTTATTGTATAATTCCATAAGATTGGATTCCCCTATTATTTATTGAATTGTAGAAATATGTTGGTTATTTCTATTCTGAATGCTGAATTCTTCCTTTCCTCCATTCTATTTCTGCTATTACTGTGTTTTTGTCATTTAATAATGTCTTCTCAGTGGTGAATTCCTGAATTGGTCATTGTGATCTTGATTTTTTCCAACTTTTAATTTTTAGAAAATTTCTTGAAACTGGTAAAAAGGTATGGAATACCACAGTAGAAATGTAAAAGATATTCACTCATTTCACCATGAGAAAAGTGGCTGCACCTGATAGCAGTTGTTGAATTTTGAAATTAGCTTGGATCCAGAATGGAATGAGCTTATATCCCTCCTCTGAACTGGGTTGTAACCAGGATTTCAAACTTAATTTAGATTCCAGATTATTCCAAGCCACTGGAATATCAAAGAACTTTTAAGATAATTATTTTGTTGATTTTATACAATAAATATGTATTAAATTTTATGAAAAATCTTCATATATTTTCATTGATGAAAAAGATTTTTCACTCTATTCTCATCTTCTTGCAGAGATTGAACACTATAATAATTCTACCATACATATATATTTTGAATTTATATTTTTTTTATTTGTTTTTTGAAGGAATTCATAAGTAAAATATAGTTCCCAAAATGAATGAAACATTTATTTTACTTATTTAATTACCTATAATAATTTATAGTAATATCAACTTAATTTTTTTTTCTTTAAAAAGTGTCTTGAAAAAAAATCTCTCCCTAATAAAATCCTCATCTTAAGAAGAAAAATATTTTTCCTTTCTTTATATAATCAGTTTTCTTGTAATTTCAAATAAAGAAAAATAAGACCCCAAAAATATTTCATTAATTGAATTATTCAAAAGGAAAAAAAAAAGCACAAAAAATACATCATTTCTCAATCATTTCTCAAAATCTTCTTTATATCATTATTATTTTGATTTTAATTTCATTTTCATATTGTGGTTATAATTAATGAATATCATCAATCTTTACTATGAGTAAATCTCAGATCTCTCTATTTTAAACAGTAGAAACATCTCAATTTGATTCTTTTTAATTGATTTTTATTGGAAAAGAAATTAGTGAGGTCTATTAAGTGAATCCCAAAACTAGAAAAGGATTAAGAATTTTTATAAATATAAAACTTGAGGAATAAAAGGGGGAAAGATTCAAAAAATGCTAATCATTTTGAATATGGAAATTTTAAAGTAGCAGGTGTTACAAGGTTGTTATTGTAATTCTCAGTATAAAAGTATAAAATGAAAATATATAAAAATATCAAATATCAAAATTCAAAAAATTTGTAAAAACTAAACAGAAATCAGAAAAACCCCCAAAAAAATTACTAAAAAATAAAAAAAAAATTAAATCATCAACCAGCATTACCTTCATAAAAAGTTGATAATAAAGTTGAAAAATTGAACTACAATAAATAAAAAAAGTTCTTTAAATTAAAAAAATAAAAGTTCTTATAGTGATTTTATTTGAAAACAGAGGACAAAATAATTCAAATTCTAGTTATAAAATAATAAATCTCATTTTTCATAGTTCATTTTTGTCATTAATTTTTTTGAGGTCAATTTATTCTCTGAAATTAATTTTTTGAGATAAAACTCTTTTAATTCTTTTTTTTTTTTTTGGTTTTTTTGTTTCAAATGTGTGTTTTGAAAAATAAAGTGAAATATTCAATTCAGAAAAAAAAAACCTGATGGAAGGAATGATAGGTGAGTTATAAATTGAATTTCCTAATTATTATCTTAAATTGAAATTTATTGGATTTTAAGATATGAGGAAAAAGTCATTGCATCTCTGGGAGATATCTGAATATACTTCTCATAGTATTAAGACAAATAGTATTACAAAAGCTTTATAGCACTATTATTCTGTTTAAATCAAGTCAATACTCAAATTAAGAACTTTATGATAATTCTTAAAAGCTTAAAACCAATGTGATGATTTATTTATTTATTTTTTGCAAATTCTGATTGTATTTTCCTTAACACCAGCTTATTATTAATCAATTAAATGAATGATAAATTAACTTTATGAAAAATAATTTTCCTTGTGAGCTTAAATATTTGCTATGGGGAAAGCTTAACAAAGTACCATACAAAACTGATCAAAATCTGAGTAAATACCTTGTGAAATTCTCAATAATGACATAGATATATTTGGAAGGTAATTGTTAAAATGTTCTGAAGATGGCTAAATATGGCTCTGAAGTAATATTTCAATCACTTCAAGATTCCTTCTGAAGAATTTCAAGCTTATTTCTGTAGTGCCTCACTTGAAAAATATCAATTGATTGATTTTTATAAGCTATCAATAAAAATAAATACCAGAAAACAAAGCAAGGAACACTATTTTTTTTTTTTGAAAATATGAAAAAAGATATCAATATTTGAGCCTACTGACTAAAATTTGAAAATTACTTATGATTATAGCTTTACTAATCTTTTTAGGTTCCAAGGATTTATCATCATAAATTCATTGTAATAGAACTTTATGATTCTTGATGAATAACGTTAAAGAAATGAATTTAGTAAAATAAAATATTTATCCAAATAATTTGGCTTTGAATTAACATGGAGCTCAACTATTTAAAAGAATTGGATTATTTTCTTACTTATTCAAAAATAAGTATTTTTCAACTATTCCCAATTTCAATCCAATATTCATATTGTATTTGATGTAATTTTTGAACAAAGTTTACAGAGATTTTTTTTTCATAAGTTTAGGAGAAATTTAATTGAGAGAAATTAAGAAATTTATTCCTCAAGTTATTTATTAATTTAAGTTTTTTTTACTGTTGCAAATTTTAGAATTTAAAGAATTACTTTGGAATAATTAAGTCTAAAAGCCATGAAATAGACCAAAATATATATTTCTAAACAAATTGAGAGTTCTAAATAAATTCCAATTATTAAAAAATTTATTAAGCATGAAGAAGAAGAAAAATGAAAAGAAACTCCTATGAAATATAAAAAATACAATTCAAAGATAAGCAAAAATAGAAAATGAGCTTGATGACATATCTTAAAATAAAAAATGCTTACAATTAAGCTTGAAAATATAAAAAAAATGGCTTTTAGCTTAACTTCAATATAGCACATATAATTGAATTGGATTCATATGAATTATATGAATATTAGTTATTGGAGCTATATCATATCTCTTGATATAGCTTCTCTCCTTAATTTTTCAAAATGATAGCTCAAGAAATTAACATTTTAAAAGCTATTGTATTTGGTTTTTAAATATTTAAGTATGAAATAAATCAGGATTCTTATTTATAAAAAGCTTATTATAAATCAGAGCTACAGCAACTGATAAATAAATTTCTATTAGAAAAAATATTCTATTGTACATAAATTTATAAAAGCTGATTTTTAAACGAAAATTAGACTAACTATGCTATGTGTATTCCATGGCTCTTTTCTAAAACAAGGAATTTTCCTCATTCTACAACCTGGGATGGAATAATACAAACAATTTCCAATTATAAAATTAGGGAAGGATATTATGCTTAAAATCTTCACACACTCTTGATATAAGTGAAAAAGATTCCTCTATAGAGTTTTGTAGGCTAAAATACTGAAAATATCTACCAAATTTTTACTATCTTTTTCAAATCTCTCCTTGAAATATACTTTGTGTCATTAAGATTGAGGTTTTTTTTAAATTTTAAAAAAGTAATTTAAAAATAAGAAGAGAATGGAAGTAGGTGTATTATGTTCCACTCAATATATAATTTTATAAAAGATGGAAATTTCATTTCATTTTTTCTCTTTAATAATAGCTATATTTTCAGAATATATTCAAGTATTTGAGACTTTTTATCATTAATTGAAGATCTCAAAATACAGTGCTTACAGTGTTAATATTATTTTGCTATGTTTTTCTGTAAATGAGTTGATGAAGCTTTAATATTCATGTAGATTTCTACAAGACAGACCATAAAGGTTTAATTTCTCTGTTAATTTAATTATATAAATAACAAAAAACAAAAATACATAGGGAAATACAGTAAGCCTTTAACATGTGTTTTTGAGCCAACAAGCTTTGGGCAGCCCAACCAAAAAATAATATTCTGGGAAATAAATGAAATATTTTTGGCTTGCATGTGTGGCTTGGAAGTCTTCCAAAACTTCCATTTTTAAATTGAATGTCTTTCCTAGCTCCCACATATATCCAATTCATCTCCCATGTCAAATTCCAAATGCAACACCTGCTGTCAGGTGTAGCCAATTTGCTCATGGTGTTTTGGAATCTAATAGCCAAAAATTACATGTGTCAAAAAGATTTTTTGAAACTTATCTCAAAAGAATTTGCATTTCAAAATGATTGGCATCAAAATTTGAATCTAAGAACTCAGAATAAAATTGACTTTAGGACTAAAAACACCAAAAATGAAATGAATATATTTTTGGTGCTTCAGAAAATTCACAAAAATTTTATAATCAGACACAGCCTTAGTAAAAAAGCATTCATATATTAATTTATTGATATACATACTTTATTAATATTTTACATGAAAAAAGTCTACAGCTAATTACTTTCTCAACATCATTGTTTTCAAATATTAAATGAAAGAACTTTATTTAATAACAGTTTGTTTGTTTTTTTTCAAGATATTTTAGAAGATATTTTTCCTTTCCATTGAAAAACTAAAAAAAAAACATTATTTAAATAAAAAGAAAGAGCACATTTTTCCTTTGATTGGTTTCAATTTTGAATATTTTATTTTTTAATCTATAATTGAATAAAATAAACCTTTTTTTTTATATTTTTTCTTAAATATAAAGATGAAATTAAAATAAATTTATGTTTTATAAGCTAAAAATGCTTTTTATTTTCTCTTTTAATGTGATAAGAAGAATTGTGTATTTAGAACTTATTTTATGGTTATTCACTTGACTAGGAGATAGATGGTTGTGCCATGAGGCAACTTGGTAATGATAGAATATCTTTTTAGCTTTAAATGATAATAATTTATCAAATTGAATTTTCTAAGTTTTTACATAAATAATGATAATAATAATCTTAATCAATTTTTTTTTTGAGAAACAGAAAATGAAATTATTTATAAATTTGATTTTTAAAAATAATTCTTATTATAAGAAATTATTCATTAAAATGTCAAGAAAAAAAAATCATTTCAAAAAATCAATAATTGAATCTTACTTTTTTGTATATTTTCCCCCCAATTTTTAGATTATATATATACTGATTTTTAAGTGTTTTTTATTTTAAGTTTTGTGTTTTTTTGATTTATATTTTTGGAAATTTTTTTCCTAACACTTAATAATTTCTTCTAAAAATTTTAACTGAAATAAAAATCCTTGAGTTTTCATTAAAGTTAAAATTGAAAAATAATAAGAATAATGAAATTACAGTTTATCAATTTAGCGAATTTCAAGTTAATTTTTATTAAATTTGTCACGTAAGCAAAAAATTTGTCTTTGAAATTTTATGATGAATTCTGAAAAAAAGTCTTTTAAACAGATTACTGTATTATTATTATTATTATTATTATTTTCACGAGTTGAGGTCAGGAAGCTATTAACTAAGTTTATGATATATAAGATTCAATTATTTTAAATTAGTTGGTTGATACATAACTTGAGACTAAATCAGTAAAAAGGAGTTTAGTTAGTTTTCTAAACCAGTTTTCCTCCAGTTTTTTCTTGAATTGTATGAGAATGTATTGCGAGATAAATTAACGGCTCACCGCTCTTACTCGAGTGATGATTTAAATTTAAAACTTGTTGGAGTGGAATTTAAGGAGAGCCTCAGTTGAAATGATTGGTAACCATCTTGAAAGATGATTGATTTATTTTTTAAAAAATTAAAAAAGTAATTTGAAAATTGGTCAAGAGGGAGCAAAACATTAAATTGATCAAAGGAACACGCTTAATTGATTTGGCACGTTAACCTAAATCCGAATTTTAAAAATCTCAGTGAATTATTCAAAGCCACTCATTCAAGTTGATCGTTAAATTCTTACTAAGACAAGAAAGAGTTTTTGTTTCAATGGTCAAAGGGTAGCTTAATAGCGGGGCTTAACTTGAATTTTTTTCAATCAACAATGACTGGCTTACTTGTGATGAATTACTACAGTTTAAGTATCTTATGATTCAAAATTTTGAATTTTTTCAAGTCAACTTAACCTTGAAAATCAATTACGGCATTGTCATATTCTATACAGCATACAAGTGTTACAACTTACATTTCAAATGGCTTATTTTGTTTGAGTAAGCCGGAGGACTGACTGACCTCGCGGGTCACAAGTTCACAACTGGATCATAACCTTTTGCTTAGTCAGTCCTGTACCGTTTCTTGGTCCTTGAAAATAGATAGTTGACTCAAAATTTAAAGTTTTGGTTTTTTATTTTTTTTTTGAAAAAAGTTATCCGATTCAATTTTACAGTTATGCCTTACTAAGTAAAATAGTCAATTGTTGAGTAAGATCGATTATAAATTATTAACTATAAACTGGATTTCACTCCTAGCTGTTGACCATAAAAACCTTTGAGCTGAATTTTTGTGATCAAGCAAGCCAAATTGAATTAATTAAAATTGATCAAGCATTTTAATCTTCTGGGTTTGTTGTCTACTATAAAGAGACCTTCGATTGGTCATTTGCTATTTATCGTTATCCATCAGCTCAAGTTTTTAAGATCATCTCATCAAAGTAATACAGTAAAATCCTTTGTTTCAAACTTTCTTCAAATTACTGTGGATGAGATTAAGGATGATTTTAATGATTTAGTACAGTATTCTCATATGGTTTTGCTTTCAACTTAAACTCAATCGTCAAGTCAAAAAAAGCGCTCCTAGGCTCTGTTCTGAACAGATTGAATTTCTTCCCGCTGGAACCCTGAAATAAACTCAATCAGTTGAATCCATAACCCTACATACTGTAGACTGTTTTGAGTTTTGGTCTTTTGAGGAAAGTCGAAAGTTTACTGGCATTTACCCCTTGCCAATTAGGTCTTGTCCAGAGTAGAGCTTGGTTAGCTTACTTTAGCCCCTTTCCACTACCCCAAACTTTTTGCTTTAATTAGATTTATTCCATCTCACTTTGATCATTCAACCCATCTCAAAGATCAAGTTTTGGCTCTGGTGGTTGGTAACTTTGACCTTTCTTACTCTTACATCTTAAAATCCTCATTAGTGGTAATAATCTCTCTACAACTCCAACTTGCTTTTCATTTCAAGTCAAATCAAACAGATCGTGCTCTTGCCTTTTCCATTTTAGTCTCCGTTCTCAGAAACCGAATTCCATGGTACTGTAGATTCTATTTTCTCTCAACATTGCCTTGGGTTTGCCTTTGCCCTTGGTGCTTATTCACTTTTTAACTCGCAGGAATTCGATTGTCGCGCAACTTCATAAACTGAAAATTAACTATCATGTCAACTCAACCACTCTTAAATCCCAGCTCTTCCGTCACTCACCCTCAATCCAGTCGACCTTTAACCCATGTGGATAAGTCAAACTTAAGATTCTCAAATCAACCACTTGTCATTGGCCAATTCAATCCAGAGGTCTGTCTTCAATTTTGAGTTGATCTTTCATACTCTCCTAGCCTTATTGGTTTCTACCTTTGGCGAGAATTTGGCTTGTTTGGTTCTATGGTCAAACCCTAACTTAATAAAAGCAACCTTTTATCCAAATTCAACATCTTTTCATGAATGAATTTTATGCGCATTCGATTGAAAAAGAATTCTTTTTTAATCAACCTAAAAGAGATGCATATTTGGCCTCAAAAATCTCATTCTAAATAATTCTCAATTTTCTCGGATTTTCGTGACTCAATCTAACTTTGACTTTTGGCTGGTTTCTGTACCTTCTTATTTTATCTCAAATTCTTATTACCCCTTTTGCTCTCAAGGCTGATCGCCATGAACGCTATGAATTCGGTGGACCTTGGGGTGTTTTTGGTCTTATGATTTTATTTCCTTGCATGATGTACTACTTTTTTATTTGTGAGCTTCTGTTTTTGATCACTTTATTTCAAATCTGCCATTTCATCCACCAACTCCTCCATGAGTATTCCTAGTATCAAGCCCTCAATTACACACATCATGAATAACTCACTGAATGAATTTTCATCCTCAAAAAGGTCTTTGGTGTTATGATGGAAAATTGTCAAGACCTCATTCATTTCAACCGGCTGAAATCTTCGCCTGGGCTTCTGAGTTTTGGGGTCTGATCAAATCGGTTTGCTAGATTTTAAACCCCTCCTTGTCAAGTCTTTCAATACTTAACACTCATTTCAACATTAGCACACCCGGCCCACATGGCATGCCACAGTTCTCTACGTTGGTTTTCTGCTTTTTCAGCTATTTTTGGCGGCTTTCATGCCTGGCGTTCGTCAAGTTGGATTGCCCATTCCATCATTAAATGGCGCAAAGCTAGAATACTACTGTCAGGGGTTTTGACTCTTTTCCCTGACTGTCTTGCTTAATTTTCTGATCTCGATCTTGTCTTTTTTTAAGGTAATGCGCTTGCGTCTTGGTATGCTACACTTGCTACTGTCTTCATTCTTCATTTGACTGGAGTCGTACCCCTGGGGCAAGTTTTCGATCAACTAGGTCATCTCATGACCATTGCCACTTTGTGTGGTTCAGCAATCTCGATGTTTTATTATATCGTTCCTGTCTCACAAAAAAAGTGCGTGAGAATGAGTGGTAATCCAATTTATGATTTTGTGAGCAAACTCTTGTCTTATTTCAGTCCCAAATGCATCACCAATCTCAACCTTTGTCGCCTTCAACAAAATTTTTCGACGTCAGTTTATGGGGGCAAGCCTAAACCCAAGAATAGGCCACATTGATGTCAAACTCTTTGCAGAAGTCCGCATTCCTTGGATTCTTCTTTTTATAATTGCGGTATCTGGAAGCGTCAAACAGTTTGAAAAATTAGGCTATGTTACTCCCAATTCAGCTTTCATGATTCTTGCTACCGGTCTGTACGCCTGTGTTTGTTTATTTCTCGACTTTCATCAGCCGATAAAATTAAGTCTCGTTCTATGTTTGATTGAAACCGAAAAGCTACGTTAATGCTTGTGCCAAAGGTGAAGAATGCATTCCCTTGACGTGGGATATGGCGTATGAAAAATGGGGTTGGATGTTATGCTTTTGGAACTTTTCTGGTGTGGCATTCACTTAGTTGAGTCAATATTAAATTTCGATCCTTTTCACACAATCCGGCTGCCAATAGTTTCACAAAAAACATCATAATCGAAGAAGCTTACTTTTGAAATTAGCTGTCATTCGGTCATTTACATCACCACTCAACCTCCCTCGCGATACGCTTTTCCAACCTGGGGTGTCATAGCGCTTTATGTCACTTATTTAATCGCCTACTACTTTTTTGATACGAGTGGTAGTCAAAAAGCCCGCTTCAAAATTCAGCAAAATACTGGTTTACTTTATCGGCCATACGCTTTTCCTCAATTACCTTATGGAACACTAGAGAACCCAAAGACAATTGACCTTGAAGATGGAAAGAAGCTTCTTGTTGATGGCTGGTGGGCTTGGTGCCGAAAACCTGTAAATCTATCCTCAGCTTAACAGCTTTCCCACTTGATCAAAAATCTAAACCTTGCTCACTGCTCTTTTCCTAATGGGGCTCGTTTTGAGGTTTAGAGTTATACAGCCGATTTTGTGCAAACGATTTGTTGGGCAGCTTGCTCTGGATCTGGAAGCTTTGTTCCTTACTTCTATCCTAGTCAATTCAATTTCATTTAAATATTTTCCAACCATCTTTTTCACTTAACAGCCTTTAAGGTGAGTCAAGCTAGAAAGCTGACAGGAATTTTGTTCGCCTTTTTGGTATAACACAGCCTTCTTCTTAATAATGATCCTTCACAGAAATGGAAGAGATTTCAAAAGATGTTCCCAGAAATACGGCAAAGGATGGGAGGAGTATTGTCGACTTGTTCCATATAAGTTAAGTCCATCTCATCAATATTTTGGTCTCATTTTGACACAGTAATCTCGGGGCTTCTTGACCGTAGTCAAACAAGCTTGCAAATAGATGGAATCACAAATCAGCTGACAAGTTTTTGGCTCATTTGCGCATAACTTCACTTAATCCTATCAATTCGTTAATTTTTGGTTTCCTTCGATTTATTCAACGTTCCTCCATTTGCTTTCATAGGTACATCCCTGGCATCTATTAGCGACTTCAGTTACTATCCATGGGTGGAGTCTTTTTTTTTTCTCCCTTCAACGCATTTAAAGAACTTTAATATCAACAGTCCAATTTTTTATTGAACATCAATACATTTTTTGAGGCAAAAAAATTATGTTATTGAAAATACTTAAGCCTGTTTTAACCGCTAACTCGATAATTTCAAATGACCCAAATAGTGTTTTGGATTTGTTTCAATTAAGCATTTTTTAGTGATCAAACACTTACTAGCCAAAGACCGTTGAAATGAAAAGATGAATTTTCTCATGGTTGAATCAACTTTGGTGAAACGTTGGCTGTTAAAGCATTTCATAATTAAGTCACCAGCTACAACCTCTTGGTAGAATTTAGTTTTTAACTGTCTTAAGATTATTTGATTTCAAAAAAGCATTCATGAAATTTGATGCCAAGTCTTTTGGCTTACTCTATTAAACTAACCACGATATCCTCTGCTGAAAATGTTGGAGCAGGCGATCAGACCTTTCGGCTCAAGTTGTATTGAGCTCGGCGTAAGCCGCCCAAAAAAGGCCCGTTTCTTACATTTCTTTCGGAAGACGCTTTAAAGCCCACTAGTTGAGAATCTTTGAATTATACTCCTCAAAATCTCCCGACCAAATCAATTTCATATTGAGGCGACTAACAAAACAAGTTACATGCCTTGTGATTTTTACACGAGAAAAAAGTTTCTGGTAGAGCAGCCATATAAAATTTATGGCGAGCTGTGAAAAGCTTTGTTAGAGCATCTCCACAAGCGGGGGGAGCTAAAAGACAAGATAGCTGCCGCATGCTGCGGAATACCTACTCAAAGCACTGCGGCATTTTTCAGAGTAGCTATATTTCAAGTTTCACAAATTCTCAATTTTTATTTCTTTATTTATTTTTTTGGATATTTATTTTTTTGCCAATTTCTCTTTTGTCTGTGTGATCTCAACTTGATGGATCCTGCACTGCTGGTGAAAGTGGTCTCAACCACAACTGCTACAATACTCTTTACCAATCAGAAAATCCCAATGTTTTTATTTTGAATCCATCAAATGAGGTCATCAATGGAGGCTCTCAACCTGGAAAACAGTCTGACCTTTTTTGTGACCACCTTTGTGGATATCGAAGGCTATATAAGGACTATTTCAGCAAGGATCCTGTGTATAAAAGTAAAATTTTCCAATGTTGTTTCCGCATGCAATGGTCCATATTTCTCAATATTGTATCCAAAATTGAAGAGGCATATTCTTATTTTACTCAGAGTTGCAATGCTGCAGGAAAAATTGGACTCACAGGCCTTCAAGAGATCACCTCTGCAATGCAACAGCTCAGCTACAGGACTCCAGCTGATCAGATCAATGAATATGTCTGGATTTCAGAAACAATGTCTCTGAACAGCTTGTATCTGTCTGTTAAGCAATAATTGAATCATATGAAACCACTTACCTTTTCTATCCAATTGAACAAGATTTCAAATTCTTGATGGAGATGGGAGAAAAACAAGGATTTTGAGGAATTCTGGGGTCTTTGGATTTTATGCCCTGGCAGTGGAAGAACTGTCCACACACATGGGCAGGTAAATATAAGGGAAAGAAAAAAGTAAGTCTCAAATTGCTAATTAAATTTGAAAGATGCTATCAGATAAATTATTGACATTGATAAAAAGTCCCCAACCCTCATACTGGAACCTGTTGTTTGACAGGATTTGTGGTTCTGGCATACCGGGATCACATAATGACTTGAATGTGCTTGATTGATCACCTCTCTTTGATCAACTTATAAGTGGCTAAGCACCAAAATGTGAATTTGAAATGAATGGCTCCCAATAAAAGATGGGGTACTATCTTACTGATGGGATTTATCCAGATTGGGTAACCTTGGTAAAAACAATTTCTCATCCTAAAGATACCAAGAGATAGGTAATTTTGGTTATAATCATCATTCCTTCAAAATTCCACTTATTATTTCATCTTTGTTTTAGCATTTTGCTTGTCTTCAAGAGTCTGCACAAAAAGATGTGGAGAGGTAATTTAGGGTGTTCCAGGCAAGATTTGAAATAACAAAATCACCAGTGCAAGGATGGTGCCAAAAGCAAATCAACAGCATCATGAAGGCTTGAATAATACTTCACAAAATGATTGTAAAGGATGAAATTTGAGTTGAGCTCAAAGAATGGTATCCTGGAGGTCTACAAGTTGAAAATTGGCTCAATAATGAAGCAATAACACACTATGTAGCTCACCTCAGGAACATCAGGAGTGTAAATGCCCACCAAAGCTTGAATATTGATCTTATTGAACATCTATGGGCTTGTAAAGGTAATAGATTTGATGATAGAACTCTTTAGAATTATGATGTGTATTGTACTGCAATGATTAGGTGTATTTTTAAACTAAGTCTTTTTTTACCAATGAAAATATCAAAAAGAGATTTAAATGTTTCTTTTTATTTTTTGGTTTACTTTTTGGAAAATTTATTTATTTGTGGGAGAGTTTTTTTCATTTAAAAATTGATCCAAAAGGTCATTTCTGTATTCCATACCAATTATACCAGTTTCAAGCTTACCAAATATAATAATAATAAAGTTGCGGAATGATTTGGGGGCAAGAAAACAAAAATATGGAATAATTTCAGAAAATGGGAATTAAGAAAGATTTCTAGAGATGGAAATAGGAATTAGGAATAACTACCAAGAAGAAAATCAGATTTCAAAATAACTCTGGAAATGGAAATAGAAATTAGGGAATAACTCCTGAGGTGGAAATAGGAATTGGGGAATAACTATGAAGATGGAAATAAGGCTTAGGGAACAAATCTGGAGATGGAAATCAAATTTAAGAACTATGGAACTAGATAAATCAAACTTTAAAGAAGTCCTAGGGTATAATCAAGAAGATTAAATTTTCAACCAGAAGAATTTCAATTAAAATAGAAAATACCAATTTCCTCACCTTTTTTAAATCTAATGGTAGTAGACTCAATAACCAAAACACTGTATTTTCCCCACCTTTTCCACTTCAGAGAATAATCACACCAGCCAAATTATCTCAATTACATCACATGATTTTGATAAGAAGAGCAACACCAGCAAACCTCTCTCAGAAAACACATAACAAAGTCACCAAAAAGGAAAAATCTCACCAGCTAAATTCTCTCAAAGATCTCATATGAGTAGAATAAATTTTGATTATCAGAATCTGTATTTTACCCACATTTCTTTTGCAAAAAATAAGCTCTTGCAAGCCAAAATTATCTCAATTACATCACATGATTTTGATGAGAAAAAACACCACCAGAAAAATTCTCTCAGAAAACACATTGCCACACCAAAGCTACATGTCTCACCAGCTAAAACATTGCAACTATGATTTTTCTTATTCCCCTGTTTTGAGAATCTCTATTGAATCCCAAAAGGTATAAACAGAGGTCTTCTCTCCCTCATTTCCAAAAAAAAACAATGGAACAAGTTCCCACTCTTGAGGATCTCAGCTATCCCTAAACTAGCAGGCTATCTAGAGTAATAGTAGTGTTTTAGTGATTAAAATTTCAGTAGCCTTTCTCAGGATCTTAGTATTAGTGAATAATAGTAGTTTAAACACAGTGAAAAGCTCAGTAGCCTTTCTCAGAAGCTTAGTAGTATAAACATAGTGAAAAGCTCAGTAGCCTTTTTCAGAAGCATAATAGTAGTGATATAAATGTAGTGTAAACAGAATATTTATTGAATAATCTTTATTAGTATTGAATACCATAATATTATTATTAGTATTCATATTAAAAAGAAAATAATAATAATCAAAAAGAAATTTTTATTAGTCTTATTAACTTCAAATAAAGTAGTAGTCTTTAGTTTATTAAAGTGTTAAATGAGAGTTTTGGCTATAAAATTATTGATAGCTCTGACTTAGAGACTAATGATAAGTATTCTATATCTGTTAAAACCAAAAATATTTTTTTATTTTATGATTCTCTGTAAGCTTAATATTAAGTATTATTTTTAGGGGAAACTAATAAACCTTAAAACCTATGGTTATTAGAAAATTATGAAATTCAAAACAAATTTATTAATAATTTACCCTTTAAATTTTTTAAATTATTTCATCAAAAAACCAAAAAAGGAGTTTCACAAAAAATTGTGAGGAATTTAAATATTAAATATTCTTAAAATAGAGAGATAAAAAAAAAAAAAAAAGAAAGGTAAAAAAAATTAATTAATCTAAAAAGATAAAGAGACTTAAACAACTTAATAAAAGAAAACATTTTGGTTATTGATATGGGAAAAAAAAAAAGTAAATAGAATCTTCTTTTTTCTTTTTTTTAATAAAACTATCAATTCAATTTATTATTATTAGAATAATTTTTATTATTATCAAAATAAAAGTATTAATTTTATTCTTAAAAAAAAATTAAATAATTAATATCGTTTTAATAATAAAAATAATACAATTTTATTATTAATATAAAATTGAATTTAATTTTATTATAATAATTAAATTTTTGATACTAATTTAAGAATAAAAATATTAAAATTAAAATAAGAACAAAAAATTTTATAATTAATCTTATTATTAAAATAATAAAATTATTATTAATGGCTTTCTAATAACTTTCTTTATTTTATTTATATTGTTAAATTTATTATTTAAATAATAAAAATTAATTTTATTGTTATTATTAAAGAAATAAACAATAGATTTTTTTTTTGTTTTGATTTTGAAATTATAATTATTATTTTAATAATTAAAATAATTTTATTATTTTGAAAATATAATTTAAATTTTTTTATTATTAAAATAAAAAAAAAATAATTTTAATAATTTTATTCTTATTATTAAATTAATAGATATAATAAAAAAAATAATTGTTTCTATCAAAAAAATAACAGTGATATTGTTATTATTAAATGAATAAAAATAATTCTATTTAAATAAAAAAAAAATCATTTTAATTTTAAAAATATTAAAATTGAAAGAAGAAAATAATTTTATTATTAAAATAATAACATTAATAATTTAATAATATAAATAAGGTTGTTGTTTAAATAATAAGATTATTTTTTATTATTATTAAAACAATAAAATGATTCCAATAAAATTCTACAATTTTAATAATAACAATAAGTCTTTTATTGAAATAATAACTATAAACTTATTGAAAATGATTTTATTGTTCTTATTGAAACAAAAAATGTTATTTTTATAATTAAAACAATGAAAAAAAATTCTACTATTTAAATATTGAAATTATAGTTTTGACTTTAACAATAGAATTTCAATATTTTTATTAGAAAAATAACAACAATAATTCTAATATTTCTTTCTTTTTTTTTGTCATTAGAAATAATAAATATAATAAAAATTAATAATTTTATTATTAAAATAAAATTCTTAAAATTATGAATTATTTTTTATTGTTAAATTTTTAATAATTAAAATTATAATTTGTTTTTAAAAATAATCTTTTTTAATTTAAAAAGGATTAATTTTTTAATCTTAATGATAAAATGACTGTTTTAATGTTAAAATTATCTTTATTATTTAAATTATAAAAATTTCTTAATTTTTTTTAATTAATCTTGACTTATTATTATTATTATTTCTAAGAAAATCCATTTTTATTTATGAATTTTATTAATTAAAAACTCTCCAAAAATTCACATTTGATCATTAATCATCTTTGAAATGTGTTTTTCTTTTTTTTCAATTTTTCAATTTTTATTAAAATAAAATAAAAAAAAGCATAACTCAAACCAATATTGTATCTAAAAGAAGATTAAAAAACCCAAAATTAATTCAATTTTGTTTATAATAAGGCTCATATTGATTACTTAAGATTTGAAGTTAATCTTGGTTTTGTTTTAAAATTATTTCCTGTTTCAATTCATAATACTCCCTTTGATTTCCAGCCATTTTCTCAATGTCCTTTCTCATGATAAAATCCCTAGAAATAGTTTTAAGTGCTTCAATTTTCTCAGAAAGAGCTTCCCTTTGTTTTTTTGAGTTATCTGAAAGTTGTTTCTGTGATGGAGTAGTAATTTTACTTTAAGTGGCTTTTGATTCAGCTAAGAGCATTTTTAAGCATTATTGGCCAAGTGGTCATGGACAATCTGATTCAACTGATGTTGAAGAGGCAGAAATATCTTTCTTTGGTGTCCTCCTTTGCTTTGATGTGTTTATTTAGAGGTCTGGAATATGGTGGTTCCATTTGGTAGCATTTTACAGAATTTTGTAGGATTAAATGTTGACAAAAGGGTTTTTGTATAGCTCAACAAACAGGTTGGTGGCTTTTACTATCTGATCTTGTACTGTTGTACCACTTTTATTTAGTCTTTGAATTTTCTAGATAAATAAACTGAGCTTATTTATAAAATTTTGGAGGCAACTCCAGCAACTTTTGAGGTTAAAAGATGTTTTTTGTGTATGAGGAATTGCTTGTTGAAATTTCTCCAAAATTTGGTTCCAAAATGTACAATTCGTTTGATCAGTACCAGTAAGTGTTTCCTAAGAGATCTCAATCCAAGAATTCCAGAGCTGGATTTCCTCCTGATCATTATATCTGTCTGATTGGCTTTGTTTGTTTTCAATTTTTGATACTAAAAAACCCCAAAAAAATTCATATTGAAAAAGAAAACAATGAAATAATCCAATTTAACTCAAATTTAATGGTTTCAATTGTGTCATAAGTATGTAAAGAGCTACAAGATTATGGTGGCTCATTTCTAGAAAAGAGGGTTGAATCTATGTGGAGATCCATCTCAAAAAAATTCTTGAGGGAGATGCAAGATGAAAAAAAATTCAAAAAAGAGAGAGATGTGGAAGGTTTCACATGGAAGTTGCTACTTTTGGGGAGATAGCCGGTTGCCAGATTAAAAAAACAAAGGGGTGTTCTTAGAAATGGAGTTAAATTAATTTTTCATTTAGGAATGCTGGTGGGTGTTGTTTTTGGGACCTGAACAAGCTAATTTGTGAAATTTCACTATTTAGCAACACTGGTGCAGATGCTCTTAGAAATTAAAATCATGGCTGGGAAAGCAGTACAGTGACCTGTAACAAAGATCAAAACATGTGTGTCTAAGTCCCCCACTCCTTTTTGATGTTTTATTATTATTATTTTTTTAATTTGTTTGGCCATATTTACTATACCTTTACCAAATTTGACTTAGATCTGAACAGTCACACTCATTCTCAATTTTTGAAAAAATGTATAATGGATGCCTTCAGATCATGATGTTACTTAATAGAAGATTCAGTGGCTATATTATTTGGTGATGATATTTTGGTTAATTGGTGAGTATCCAAATTTCTTCCCATTTCCTTAACTAACCATAACTATTGGTATTAGGACCATTGTTCATTACTTAGATGAAAGCATTTGTGGAATGATCATAGGAATTATCAAAGGAGAGGCATTAATTTGAGTCATTAGAAATCAACTATACATTCCTTCAACAACTTTTTCTTTGATACTATGAGACAGCATGAAGAAAATGGTCATTTAAAACATTGGCCTATTCCTGGATGGCCAAAAATACTTGGGGACAAAAATATGAAACAGATTTTCTGTGTGCTTCAGAAGAATCAACATGGTTACCTAGCTAAACTCCCAAATCTTATCATGGTGGAAATTTCTGCCTCAACTCTCAAAAAGGCAATTCATTCACTTGGAAAGAAATACTGCATTGCTGTCAAGAAACAATATCTCAGTGAGTGACACATTCAACCTTGAATTTCCTTTGAACAAGAACATTCTCACTGCATTGATGATTGCTGGAAGGTTTTCTGCACCAAGGAATCATTATTTAAACTTGAAAAGAAATCAGCAAAAGTATGATTTTGGTATACTCTGCAAGAATAATAAAATATTGAGTCAATGACCATCAATCATTTCTCTGGAAAATGCTTGGTTATGATTTGGGGGGCCTTTTGTGGTTTATTTAAATCTCAAATATTCATACCAAATCCAGTAAATCAAAGAGAACAGGATTTTATCTAAAAAATGTATGATCCTGGGTTTTTACCCATCCTCAACTCTGTGAATGACAACATGGCTATGAATAATGAAGAACTATACTTATGGAAGATGGTGCACTAATAAATTCAGCACAGTTCAGTGCATCATAGGGACAACAGAATGGAATAAGAAAACTACAATGGCCGAAAAATTCCCCTGACTTGGACCCAGTCTAAAATATCAGGCTCAAGATTGAATATTCCATTGTACACCTATTCAAACCTAAAAAATGGAGGAATTGGTCTCATAAGTTTATGCAGTTTGGGCTAAAATCCCTATTGAACTCTTAAAAAGATTAGTCTCCTATATTACTTAAAGGATGCAGAGTTTCATTGAAAAGAATAATTCTCCTACACAATGGTAGTGAAATATTCCAATTATAAACATTTTATTACTTTTTTTAATGAAAATATATTGTCTTTAAAAAAACCTATGAAAAATCTTTTGCTATTAATTTAAAAAACTATATTTGTTTGTTCTTGAGATTTTTCAAATTCCCTTTGAGGCCCATCTTGTGACATGAATGAGCTTCAAGTTTTTTTCAAAAAAATTTAAAGCATCCATTCTAGTGTTTGGATCTTTTCTACAGGGAACTGTACATAGACTAAAGATCAGTGGCAGGGTGTGGTCTTAAATTGGGTTTTAGTATACAGTAAAAACCAAATGAAAATTTATTCCTAGGACTTCCCCAGTAATTACTAATTCAGTATCAACTTATTAAATATTAAAATGCTTAGATTAATACTCAGTCTCAGTCATTGGCGTCCCCCATTGAAATCCCTTCCATTTGCCCTCATACCAGTCTACATCCTTAAAAGAGAAGTGGTTTTTTTTTATTCAAAAATTAAGACCTATCCCCTGACTCAGGCCTCAGGTCTTTTCAGGAAGGCAGACTGGGTTTTTTTGTCAACCATAACTTGTAAAATGTTTTTCAAAGAATTAAAACTCTTTGTGTTTCTCTTTCTTATTTATTCAGTATTTTTCACAATTGATTCTTTTTTTTTAAATTTTGATCCCTCCTTGTCTTTTTTTTATTTTCCAATTTTAATCTTTTTTAAATAGAATCTATATAAAAAAATTCTATTATTTTGAAGATCAAATAATTTTGTTCTTTTATATAATTATTGAACATTAATTATACTAAAAAAAATTCTTGAAAATCCATTTCTGAAAGAATTTACCATTTTATTTTTTTTTAAAAAATGATTTAAAAATAATTATCATACACTTTCAAAGTAAAAAAAACAAATTTCTCATTACAAAGTGTCAAAAACATCAATCACCAGAATCAGCACCATCAACCCCAAGAAACATTGATGCCACCCCATCACCTTTGAACAATGAACCATCAGCCACACCTGAAATGATAATGGGTCTGGTTCTATTTTAAACATGCTAATGAAAGATATGTTGAATGTCATATCACGAATTAAAATGGTTTTCCACAAAAAAAAGAGATAAGATTGGACTGGAAGTATGTAATACATGAGCGCCCATCCTCAATTGTTAAGAATATGAAAGACCCTAAAAAGAAGGAAAAGCTGGGCCATATGGTTCCCTTGACAAATATTTTCAGCATCCAAAACCAAAAAAGGTAACCCAAATTTACTATATGCAAAAGAATTCAAGCTCAAAATTCTGAAAGTTACTCCTTCAAAATCTGGGTGTTATCATTGGAATCTTTATTAAAAGCCATTATTTATTTGATTTATGAATGAAAAATTCCACTTTCTATTTCTGCGGTACCAGCATTTTTATAGCTTATTGAGCTTTTGAACCTCTAAGCTATCAAAATTATCTTACAAAGTAGTGCTATTGTCTTGTTTGACTGAGATCTATTAATATCATCAAGACTATTTACAAAAAAAGGTTAACAAAAAAAATCAAACTTCTGTATATTTTATCAATGATAAATGGTCAAGTAATAATAGAAAGGCTTACTCATCAGCTAATGGGAGCTTAAAAAGTAGATATTTACAATTGATTTCAAGTTTATTAGGTTTGATTGAAAAAGATGGTAGGTGAGATTTCCTTATTTTTTTCATAACTAATTTTTTGTGATTTTTAGGGTCACCACACTGGGTTATCATTAAAAAACTACTTTGTTTCAGTTCTGAAGTAATAAAATACTCAAGATTTTATAAATTAAGTAAATTCCCAAAATGAAATAGTCAAAATGCAAATGCCCCAACAAATTAACAAAATAATTGGATAATTTGCACCCAAAATGCAACTCATTGGGTGCATGGATCATGTTCTCAATCTGCATTCATGGGACAGACTCAATGCCTGGGGCAAGGTGGCTCCAGCTACTAATTAATGAACATCAGGTGATCAGGTAGGCCCTATTTCTATTTAAAAATATATTAATTTCCCTTATTGAAGAAATTTGAACTACAGGTCAATTATTGGCCAAATTTCGTGATTGGAAACATATATATACCAGAGTCCACAGTAAAGTGAGACATTTTAAACTAACTTCAAGCTTTTTAGCGATGAAGCCAACACCACCTTCTTGTTAAAGAAAGTAGGCACTATCTGGACTTAAATGTAAAACATTTTTGGCTGGGACTACTCACTTAGAAAGGCATACAATCAATTTTTTGAGCCTAATGACATGGGAAGATGTTTATTAAGATAACTTTGATGGGAGAAGGTGAAAGCAATAATTGACTTGATCCTTCCACTTTATGAATAAAAATTGATCATTTGTGGTTCTAAATAATCAGCAATTGACTATTCCTTGAAACTTTAAGTTTCCTTGATTAGACAAATCAAGGAGGTATTGGTATCTATCCTGTTATTATACAAAAAAAACTGAATTAATTGCTTAAAATATATGCATGCAAGAGGTACAAAATATAAAAAAATTGGGCTTTATGCAGCTGAAATAGCTGCCAGATCTCAAATTATCTTCAAGTTTTATTAAGAAGAAACCAATTATTTGTGCAACAATTCTAGCTCCACAGTTTAAACTGAATTCTTTCCAAAGGAAAAGACTTAACCCTAGGTCAATTTGATACATAAGCCAGAACCATGGATATAATATTTGATAAAGAAGAAAGATTGTACTGTGGTATTCCATACCTTTTTTCCCACTTTCAAGAAATTTAAAGATGAAAAGTTGGCAAAAAAATCAAGATTTAAATGAATAACTTAGGAACTCACAACTCATAAGACATTATTATAATCAAAAAAACCCAATAATAACATCAATAGTATGAATTAATGGAATGTTTTAGCATTCAGCATAGAAATAACCAACATATCCCTATAATTAAATGAATAATAGAGGAATCCAATATTATGGAGTTATAAAAGAAAGATTACATATAAGGCTAACAGAATCAACAATAGAAGCTTAAAGAATACAGAAAACACAAAATTACATGTACAAAGCAACAGTTTAGCATTATATCCACCTTAAACCCATCAGGAAGATTATATTACTAGGAATAGATTCATCAAAAAGAAAGTTTATGCAACACAAGGATCATTTGAAAGTATCAAATCCCATTTGATTCATGGAAAATCTATCAAAATATTTGAATTAAATAAAAATACAGGCAACCAAATAAGGTTATGCAATACACATGCATGAGATCTGTACATGAAACAGCCCAAGGTTCATTCATTTCAGCTGGAATAAATTTCAGGTAGCTGCATGCAAGGAAAATACACTAAACTATAAATTAAACAGCAATTGAATTAATCAAGAATTGAAGCTCAAGAGGATATCCCCACATTACACAGCATCATCATCTTGAATTAAATAAATATCACAAAAGGATTATGCAAGGGCTTATTCACATGACACCATATTCATCCTTTTAATCACCTGCATTACTTCCTCAAGGCTGTTAAAGCTGACTGAAGCAGTGTAAAGGAGAAGTCATCTGATATTTTGACCAAAATATTCACCAAGAAAGACCATCTCAATCTTAATTTTGGCCAAAAAAATGGTGAAAATATCTCAATAATATGACACCATTCACAATTTTACCTATCAGCATTGCTCCATAAAGGCTGTGAAATATTACTAAAGCAGTGTAACAGATAAGTAATCTGACTTTTTTGTATAAAAATATACACCACAAAAATGATCTCAAGGGAAAAAAAACATAGCTTTACATGGAGAGTTCATGGGTACTTCTAACAAAATAAAATGAGGCCTATCTCCCCCACCTTCTCCTTTTCCCCATGAAGGCAATAAATGATATACAAAGAAAGAGAATAACAATTAATACCTTTCTAGTAAGTTGATCCAGAAATTATCATTGTTAATATTACATTACACCAATAGCAATTTATAATTAGCTTCAGTTAACAGTATGTCTGGCTATATTATAAAGTCATCTATTATTCAAATACTCATACTCAAAACAATATTTATCAAAGTACAAAATAATTTAAAGGATAAGTTTACGAAGTAAAAATGGATCAACAATCAAAATCTAAATTACAACCATTACCTGAAGATACTGTAGAAGGAAAGAATGAAGAAGAAAGTTAAGAAAAGGATCAAAAATTACTGATTCAAAGTCTTATGAAGCAAATTAAATATTCATTATTAACACAAAGGAAAAAGAAGGGAGAAAACATCTTACACACCTGGAGCTAGTCCAAGTGAACCCACATTACCAAGGCACATTAGAACTGAATATTCACAAATATCACCTACACCTGGCCCTAGATCAACATTCACACCAAAAACAGAACAAAGATAATAGAGTATTCCAAAGAAAGTATTTTTTTTTACAAAAAACCATTCAAGTCTATTACAAAAGGCAATTCCTAAGATAATATCCTCTATTGTTAATATATGGGCTAAAGACTATAATCTTGTTTTTTATGGTAATTAAATAGAAAAATATATGAAGAGAATAGAAGCAGAAGATGAAATTGAAGGAGCCAGTGGAGAAGATATAGCAAGAAAAGTTGTTTTTATGTAAGAATCTGAAGAAGTTAAGGGGAAAATTGAAGCACTTCAAGGATATAAAGAGAAGAACTGGACAAAAACCAAAGTAGAGCTTACTACAGAATGGGGTTTACTCCAATCCCTTTGGTTACTGGGGAAGAGAGAAATATACACCTTTTCGTAGGAGAGGGAGAAGCTCACACAGTATTGGGAAGACCCTTCCTTGCAGATAACAAAAGCATATTAGAATTTTCTTAGCAAAAAAGCAAAATATTTAGCTACATAGATCCAGATGGAAGAAGACTTTGCTTACACATTTGCTCACCACAGAAAGTACGATGGAGAGAAAACCCACAAGAAGGTATGGAAGCCTGTGCATATGCAAAAATAGAAGGATACAATAATTCAAGTACAGAATATAAAGAAATTTTGGAAAATATAGGAAGTAATTTCAAATGCTTCAAAAATAAAGAGTCACCTCAAGAAATTCAAAATTTGACCAAAAAACCTGTAGAAAAATAAGAAATAATATGAACACCCAAGAGGAATTTTGGATTCAGATGAGCAAAATATCAAAACAGGGGAAAGCTTAATAAGGAATAGACATCAAGACTCCTTACTCACAGAAAAACAGGGGGTAATAAAAGCAGAGTTTAATAATATTAGTCAAGGGGAAGTCATTTTGGAAGAAGTATCTGGACTCACCTACAAAGACCCTGATTACCCCTTGGTCAGTAAGAATAAATCTCTCAAAAGAAGATTATCACCCAAAGAATTAGTCAAATAAATATTCAAAGGAATCAAGAAGGGAAGGGGACTACTTACTTTTAATTTGAAACAGCACTGAATACCTTAAGGAATTTGTCTAAGGGCACCACCTTCATCAATAATCAGTGGTATTGATGTCACTGGGGCTCTTATGTAAGCAAGAGTGGCCTGGCACTCAGGAATCAAGAGCTCACTTGGAGGGCTCCAAAAGAATAAAGGAATAAAAGAATATATTTATTTAAAGAAGAATCAAAGGTAAAGACAAATATGCCAAAAGATAAAAGAAAAGGAAGCCAACGGCCAGGATAATAAGAAGCCAAAAGCCAAAGAGCCAACCAAATGAATCATAAATTCACTGTTTCAACCTTCCAGAAAGAACATTTGAATTAGTAAGGGATATGACCATCAATATCCACTGACAGGCAAAGAAGAAAATGTGCAAATGACTGACTTAAGATTATCAGTATTTACTTTAATAAGGTAAAAGAAAATAGGGATAAAAATAAATCAAATATATTAATTAACTGGGGAAAAAGTCCCCAGGTGATGAAAGGTGGCCAGTATATATGAGAAGCTGAAAGGCTGATCCTGGAAGGTGACTCATCTGGCTGTATTGTCTGAATTGGGCCAATACAGTTCTGGCCATCTTGAGAATTGAACTGTGTGACTGAATTCCCACAGTGGAATATGAATTGGCCCAATTGGGCCAAGGCCATACAGGATGCTTGATTACTACCTGTATGGACCAATTGAGTTGTCCAAGGAATTCTGAGTACTTGATGCCTTGACAATGATTGAATATGATTGATTACCTCCCAGAATTTCCCTTAGAATAGTCCTGGTGAGAATTGACAACCCAACTCCTGCAGGGCCAGGTGGTTGGGGTCCTTAGATGGTCTTCTGGTAGCCGACAGGGAATTGCCAGACTGAATAGCTGAAAAGTCCTCCTTCAAAATTGGTGATGGATTTTGGGACTTGATTTGGAATCAAATAATTGGGTCCTGAAAGTGTAACCATTGGATTGCTGAGCAAAACATGGTGCATAATAGTATATTATACCATATAGGCACCACTCCTGGTCCTTGAGTATGGATTGCATTGAAGAAAGGGAAGTCTTCCCCTGAAATGGAGGGGAATCCTTGATTGGAGCTGATCTGGTGGCCTCTGATGGTTGCCAGAGGCCATGGAGTGATTTTATGGCCAATTTGGGTCCTAAGGTGGTTTTTGGCCATTTGGGGTCAAAAACTGGCTCAGGTGGGCCCACTTGTGGTTTGGGGGCTGATGGACTTCCCCCTTTTGGCCTCATTGGAATTGGGCCAAAAGGGGCCTAAGGGTACCATGGGCCGTAGAGGCTGTAGGGGGCCTAAATGGCCCAAATCCCCCTAATATAAAGGGTTGGGAAAAGGTACCTGGTGGTGGCTAGAGGGGCCATAGGCCCCTGAAGACTGAAAAGACCCCCAATACCAAAAACAAGGATAATGGCCTGGGGGTTGGTGAGGTGGAGAATTGGCCAATGAGGCCAATGAAGGCAGGATATGGCCTGAGAAGAGGTGAGATGGCTCAGAGGGGGCCAATTGGCCATAATTGATATGGTATGGCCAATTGGCCCTAACTTGGGTCAGGCTAGAATTGCCGAAACACCCATTGAGGGGGGTGATTATTTGTGGTTGTGACAATTAAAGAAGAAGAAGCACTGAATAATATGAAGTACCTACCCTATTTGGACTTAGAATATCTAAATAAGCAATTTTTTCAAGATAATGAGAGAACAAAATTCAATGAAGAAATATTTGGCCCTCCTGTAGCATATATTACAAGAAATTTAGGGTATACTGAGATTCTTAAGCTTCTAAAAGAAGAAGAATATGAATAAAAAACTGATAATCCTAGCTCCAACCAACAAGAGAAAAATTCAACTAAAATAAAGGAATCCTCCTTTTCAACTACAGAAGAACATCAATTAACAAAAACTAGAATTCAAAGGAATACTTCTGACATATTTTGTCAAGGCCCAAATACAGAGAAAATGGGAATTCATGAAGACTCACTTACCTCACACCAACACTCTGATAAAGAAAATACCAAGTTAAACCTGGGAACAAAATATTTTCCCTTGGAAAAAGTCAAAGAAAGCCAAAGAGAGTTAAATAAAGAAATTAGTGAGGAAATAAGTAAAAGACAGAAAAAGCAACATAAAGAATCTTTGTCAATACTAACAAAGATGAAAGAACTTGAAATAGATGGAGTGCTACTTACAGAAGACTGATTTACCTGGGAAGGCTATACCAATTGGCAACCTTTAACAAATAAAAATTGCAACGTGGAACTTCACAAAATACCAGAAGGGGATCATCAATGCTCAACCCAGCATGTAAATTGGCTGGAAGAAATAAAGAAGCTACAAAATTAAAAAACATCAAGTAACAAAGAGAAACCCACCAAAGAAGAAAGGTAATTCCTTTGGATAAGAAATAATAAAAAGTTAAAGGTCAGATTTAAACATCAAGGCCTAGGAGAATAGAAAAAATTAACTCAATATATGGAATGGGTGAAAATACCAACCAAAATTATAAAGGAATAGAAATTAAAGAAAAAAAAGGTAAAACCAGGCCCAAGAAAAAAAAGCTAATTAATCATAAAGAAGATAATAAAAATCTTGATCCTACAAGAAAGGTAAAATTCAAGTATTAGGCTGGAAAAATAATCCCATAAATATTGTTTAAATAACCATAAAAGATGAGACTGACACTTATACTTTTTTTTGTACCAGTATCTTACACTTATATAGTTCAATTCTTACCAGATTTATTATTTAATCATAAAAACCACTATTGTTATATTGATCTTAAGGGCTTAGAGAAAGGGAATTATACAGTGAATATAATTCAATATATATATATATATATTATTAAAAAAATTCTGGAATATATATCTAAGCTTTTTTATCCACTTATCTTTATGAAAAAAACAATATTTTTTTGAGATTTTAATCCATTTTTTACTTCCTATTTTTATTTTTATTTCTCTAATTATTCACTTATATTCCATTATTTATTCATTTTTTTATTTTTTACTTTTTTCTGAATTTTGTTTATGACAAAAAAACTCAATCACTTACATGAAAAGGATAATGTGTGAATTATTTTAGGGGTCCTCAATTCCATTCATTTAGATAGTAGAACTAACCAGTAAAATAAAGAAAATACCAAAGAGTATAATGTCTTACTCTTTTAAGCCTTGGATTGAAAATGAAGCAAAGCACACACGCTAAAACCAAAAAAATAAGTTTCTAAAAAAAAGAATATATACATATAGAAATCTCAATAAAGTAAAAGAAGAAAGAAGGAGATTCAGGTCCCACTTTGTAACTAAAAATAAGCCCGAAAATGCAAGGACTAACTTAATTAGGTAACAATGACAGTTCTGTTTCTTCAACTAGGATTCTACTTCATAATGATATTATATAAGTTTATGTAAAAAAACTACTTACTCCAACATTTTGCTATACAATTACATAACCATATGCAATGACAAACATAAACAACAAAAGTATGTATGATTTGACAAAAACTCTGAAGTTTCATGGAAATTCTCATAGAAGTCACCAAGATAACACCAAAAAATCCAATTGGATACCACATAAATTTGATTGAATCATTCCTTGATTTGACGTTGTAAAGCCGGAGGAAAAGCAGAAATAAGGAAAGGTTCATAAGGAGGTGGAGGATTAAGGATAGGAAAAGAAATTTGGAGGCTATCAACCACAGAAGGAATTGGATTGCCAAAAATGGAAGTGATTTTGGATAAAGTTGGCTCATGGATGCCATTGGTACAAGATGGGGAAGAAATGGATGGATGCGGCAGTTTATTAATGAAAGAATTCAAGAACAATTGAACAAGAGCTGACTTAGGAAAGAAGGAATTAGGAGGAGTAGCAAGAAGCATTTTTGAGTCTGTATTTTCAAATTGAACACAATTGATCGTATAACAAATCCCACCCTAAAAAAAATGACTCTTGACCATTCTATGATATATTAATAATAAATACTATGGTTGGCATTACAACTGAAATAAATAACTAGAAATAAAAAGAGATCTTTATAAATAACTGAACATATTTATAAATTAAAGTAAAAAATAAGAAAAGAAGAAGACTCACCACGAAAGACCCATGCATGCAACAGCATAGAATCCTAAAACCTGCCAATAGAACCAAATTGAAAAAAAACCAAAAAAAGGAAATAGCCATGCAAGATAAAGGCACACTGGAAGAAATTGGATACAGAAGGGGTTGAAGATTTGAATTATTAAACAAAGGATAAGGAATGGTGTCTAATTAAGAAAGAGAAGAAACCAGACTCATGGAGCAAAGAAATTAAAAAATTAACTTTAATTGAAAAAACAGAGTATATATATAAATTGATCAAGTTAAAAAAAGAAAAAAAGAAAAAAATAAAGTAATTAACAAATAAAAAAAAGAAGAAAGATGTTGAAAATGGAAAGAGTATAGTATTAAAAATGTGATTATGCAGGCAGGAAAGAGAAAAACCCATGGGTGAAAAACAAAGACTAAATACTTCAAATTCAAAGTATTTGCACAGGCTCACTTCAGAAAAAAATAAATAAAAAAATCAAAAAACAAAAAAATAAAAATTATGTTTAATATAAATAAATAAACAAAAAATAATGATAAAATGGTTTTTTTGAGAAAAAAAGCATTTATTTCATCTATACTATTTTATTTATACTATTTTATTTCTACTATTTTCTTTCATGAGTATATTTTTTTATTATTACCTTCATTATAGTGATTTTTATATATATATTAATTATTAAATATTTGTATTATTATGATATTATACAAACTGAATAATTATTATTTCATTATTAATCCTCACTTTATATAATCTACATTAAACATTATAAATCACTTAAACATTTTATTTTCACTTTTTTTTAGAAAATTTAAATTATAAATAGTATCATCTTTATGACTATATTATTTTGATTGGTTCTCTCAAGTGGAATTATTTTATCAATATAAATTGTATATATATAAATAATATTTATTATGTACTTCATATGATACTTATACTCTTATGGGGATTATTTTATTATTATTATATCCTTGTTTTAATTATATCATAAGCTCTTATTGTTAAAAAAAACCAACTTATACTATACTATACTATGTCATTTTGTTTTTAGATATATATATATATATATATATATATACATAGTTATGTTAATGATAATTATTTTCTTAATTTTTGGTACTTTTTATTCATTTCAAATATGAGTCATAATATTATATTGAATATTATTATAGATCCTATAATATATCATTATTATGGTTCAAAAAAACAGAAAATATAAGAAAAAAAGAAAGGAAAAGAAAGCGAATTTCTAGTTCTTTCTATCCATTATTACAAAGGAGGTGGGGAATATGGCATAAGTATTAAATGAAGAGGGGGTACCCAATGATTTGATAATAATGAATAAAAATGTAGTTTAGATTTTTCATGAAGGGGATCACATGGGAATCAATTTTAATGAAAGTATATGAGGGGAATCAACAATAGTAAGATATAATGAAAAAATCAAGACAAGGGCCTGAGTATGACCTTACACTGCATTATCAAAGGTCCTTGATAAGAACTTAAATTTTCAAAAAAACCTTTTTTTTGATCTATCATTAACCAAAATTACCTCAAGAAATGGTCCTGAATAAGACTTAAACTGTCTAAATTAGTTTTTATATTTTCATCAAGAAACTTCAAGAATCCAAGGAAAGGTCCTTGATAAGATCTTAAGCTATCTAACTAATTTTTTTCATTATATTTCTTCAAAATCAAGACCAAAGAAATGATCCTGAGTAGGATCTTGAACTGCATCATCAATGTTTCTGGACAGGACCTTGAACTGTACCAATTTATTCTATTATTATTCATTCATTTATTTGTTTGTTTTATGACAGAATCGGTTAAAATACTTAATTAAAAGGAGTTATTAGTATCTGGAAGAATTTTATAAAATGGAGAGGGAAGCTTCCCTCAAGAAGTATTTATAGTATTGGAAAAGAATTAATATAAATAAAAAAGCTGAAGAGACAAAGAAAATTGTATCAAGTAGAGAGGAAAGGAAGATTTAAAATTAACACAAAAGATCATCAACAGAATATTCCAAAGAATTAGACATTGATAAAGAAGATATAGAATACTTTCCATAATTAAAGAAGATCATGATAGAAATTAGAAGAAAGAAAAAACACAAGAAGAAGATATGAAGATTAAAAAATCAACAGTACAAGCCATAAATGTAAATTAAAAACTGAATTTATCAAAATAGAAAATTTGAAGGAAGGAAATTATCATTTATGAACCCAGGATAATGTACTTGAAACTGGAATGATAGGGAGAGCATTAAATACAGAGGCAAGTGTGGTATTCCATACCTTTTTTACCAGTTTCAAGAAATTTGTAGAAGAAAAGTTGGAAAATGAATCAAGACTTAGATGACTCATTTAGGAACTCACCACTCAGATGACATTATTATAGTCACACAAAACCAATAATAAAATAAATAGTAATAGAAATGACCAAAATAATTCAATAATTCAATGAATAATAGAGGAATCCAAGTATTATGGAGTTATAAAAGAAAGATTACATACAAGGCTTACAGTAGCAACAATAGAAGCTTAAAGCATACAGAAAACACAAAATTACATGTGCAAAGTAACAGTGTAGCATTATATCCTACCTAAATCCGCGAGGAATATTATATTACTAAGAATAAAATAATCAAAAAGAAAGTTTATGCAGCACAACAATCACCTGAAAGTATTGAATCCCACTTAATGCATGGAAAATCCACTAAAAACCTTGAATTGAATAACAATACAGGCACCAAAATAAGGTTATCCAATCCACATGCATGAGATCTGTACATGACACAGCCACAGGATCACTCATTTAAACTCAAATAAATTTCAACTAGCTTCATGAAAGAAAAATTCACGAAAATGTAAAGTACGCAGCAACTAAAGTAATTCAGAATTAAAGCTCAAGAGGATATCCCCACATTGCAAAGAATGATCACCTTGAATTAAATAAACCTTACAAAAGGATTATGCAAAGGATTATTCACATGACACCATCTTCATCCTTTTAATCACCAGAATTAATTCCTCAAGGCTGTGCAAGCTGACTAAAGAAGTGTAAAGGAGAAGTCATCTGATATTTTGATCAAAATACCCACCAAGAAAAAACCATCTAAGTATCAATTTTGGCCAAACAAATGGTGAACATATCTCAATAATATGACACCATTCTCAATCTTACCTACCAGAATTACTCCATCAAGGCTGAGAAATATTACTAATGAAGTGTGACAGATAAGTCATCTGAATTTTTTGTAAAGAAATCTACACCAGAAAAATCATTACAAGGACAAAAAACAAATATTTAAATGGAGAGCCCATGGGTACTTTTCACAACATAAAAGTAGGCCTATATCCCTAATTTTCTCATTTTAACCCATGAATGAAATAAATTATATACCAAGAAGGAGAATAATTATTTTCCCTTAGTAGTAGGTTAATTTAAATATTATTATTATTAATATTACCTTACAATAATATTAGCTTATAAGTAGCTGTAGCTAGCATTAGGTCTTCCTATATTATAAGTTCATCTATTAGTCAAATACTAATATTCAAAAATATACTTATATTATAATATTCTCACTAGAATAAAGGTTGTAATATTATCATTATAATGAAATTAAAGAGAAAATACACACTAGTAGTTTCATAACTGTTACTATCAGTATATCTTATTATTTATTATAATCCCAACTATCATCAATTATTCCTATTATGAGTAGTAGCTTACTTATCAACCTTAACCAATTATTCTTTCAAGATTATAGTAGTATTGGAATCCATAGTCACTATTTCTTTATAGCTATCACTATTATTATTATCATCAAAAATATCTTCAATGTATTATCAATATTATTTATCATTTACAACTATTTAACAATTGAACAAATTATCATATATAATTGCTATCACTATATATTCTCATATTAAGCTATTACCTATTAAGAGAATATTTTTAAAAAAAAGAAAAAGCTTAAATCACCACTCAGAACTATTATATCTATTATTTATCTACTCAAGTATTATTTTATTATCTTGAAATCACCTAAAAATTTATTATTTGGAATTAGTATTATTGTATCATTAGACTAATTATTGGATAGGTCTGATAAAGACCTCTGAAAAGTCTTCTCTGTTTGTAACAGCCACACTCTTAAATATTGATTTGTGATATCTGTAGGGATATTGTTTAGTATATTCAGAGGGGAAGCTGAAACATCATTAGCACCCTTGTTTGCAGGACTATTTCAGAAATTAAACACTGTTTACCTGTGATTCCCCCCTCATGGACTGCCTTATCAAATCCTTCACTGAAAGTAGTTCCACAGTAATTTAGTGGATTAAGTTCATCCTCTGCAGACTTTGAATAAACCATGCATGTATTTATTGATTTAATTTACACATTAGCGTGTTGAGAGGCCAATTAATTAGAAATGGAAATTAAGAAGTTTTTTTCAGAACTTACTGAGCCAGATTTAAAAAGTGTGTTGCACTTCTATAATTCATTAAGAATTATTTTTCCCACATTATCAGTTATGGCATGTAAGCATTTTTAAATTACTTAAGCAAATGCACCATTGGGGATGAATTTTTCCTGTGGAAGGAAAATTGTGTCTTATTAATGAGCATCATTTTCTGCAATTAATGTAGAGAAATTGGAATTTCTCAAAAATTGGTCCTGAAATTGGGGCTGTATCTACAAGAATAGTACTTAGTATTTAGTTTTTTTCTATTTTTGTTGAAACGAAAGCTATTAAAATGCCTCATTAGGTGCTCGGGACCCTGGAAATACCGTACTCCCTGTCTCCAAGCTTCAAAGGGGTCTTTGATAAAAAAGACTCAAAGGATCGGGTTTGGGAAACACCCTTAGTCTCAGTTCACATGGCTTAAATCAAAGGTTCAGCCAAAATTTTAGCCTTTGACATATGAAGTAGAAATACTGTTTTGTTGAAAACTTATGCTAACTTCACAAGACTTCAACCATATCTAATATGATTTATTAGATCAACATTGATTTTTTTGGGGCCAAATTCCAGATCCTTTATGAATATGCTAATAAAAGAAAGAATTTTTTTTGAAAAAAAGAAAACAGGACAGCTTGTAATATAGGAAAAAGAAAGGCTTAACAATTAAAGCCAAAAAAAGAAAAGAAAGGAAATAGATTAGGACATACCTGAAAATAATCCAAGATGAAAAGAATTAACTCTTTAGCTTTGTGAGTGACGAAATTGGCACAAAAAAAGGGGTTATATTTTAATCACAAGAATAGAAAAAAATCATCAAGAAAAAGCCAATCATTTTGATTAATTTTATGAAGATAATCAACTGAAACAGGACAAAATCCCAGTATTTTTTAAAGATGAAATGTAAATATGAGCCAAATATCAAAAAATTCATACTTATGAATAATTTCAAAGTTTCAAAGTTTTCAAAATAATGATTCAGAAGGAATTGCAACAAACTTTTGTTCTCAAATAGGATGTCATTTGTGTGTATTGGAAGGATATTTCTTGGACCTGTTGTTTTCAAGAGCTTATAAGTTTGGATTTCTTCCTTCAAAATCGGAGTAACTGGAGAAATGAACAGAAATATGGTAATTATTCAGAAAAAAATAAAGTTCAAGTCACTATTAAGTTCAGATTCCCATCTAAAACCATTTAAAATACCATCCACGTGATATATTCAACACAGAGAAAAAGGATTTATTATGTTTCAGTGAGATTGATTCAAAATTTAATTCTGTTAGATTCTTTTGATGATACATTATGCATTATTATTTTAAGAGATAAAGGTCTATAAATATAATAAAAACTATGAAATCCAGTCAAAAAGGAAAAAAATGAGTATCATTTTAAATAGAAACTAAACAGGCTCTGATTGATGCCCACTTATATTCAAGAGCTATTAATAACCTCAATGTTTCTAGAAGAAACATGTATTTAAGAATGGTTGTTAATCTTACAATGATTCTAAAGGTTAAATTAAAGAATAAAGATCTCAAAAATGGATTATCAATTACAATATTGTGTGAAGAAAAGTCAGAAGATTTCTTTGCTATTAAATCAATTAAAATGGGACAAGGAAAGTTAAGTGGGCCTATAACCTTTCTATCTGATTTATTTCAGTCTAAACTTTACTGAAAGTGTGAAGTCACTTGATTCCAGAATCATCTGATAATTCAATAATTATTTATGTGAAAGCTTTATCTTACTTTTTATAAACTACTACAGTATCAAAAAAATGTTTAACCAGCTTTAAGATATTGATCAGCTACGTAGAATTTGAATTTTGTCAATTATTTGGAATTGAAGCAGAAGAGAGACTATTCCAAACTTCTGGTTTCATAAAATATTGATTTAAGCCTTTAATTATATGGAAATTTATTTGAAAATTAAGGAAGCTAGGAAATAATTGAAAGAGAAAAGTGAGTGACTGATATTGAATTCATCTTATTACTCAGAGAAATGAAATTTTAATATCTAAAATTATCAATTCAAAAAAAGAAAAGCAGAAATTATATCAAAAACTGAGATTTAAAATGAAAATATTCTTTAAATAAAGAACAGAATGAGGATAAAAATAAAGAGAAATCAATTCCAAAATCATCTATTTGACAATTCTGCAAAACATATATCAAATTATGAATTATGAAAATTTATTGTCATCTTTTTTTTGGTTCATTATATGAGAAATAACTAGGTGAATTTCACTACTTTTATTGATTATCAATAACACAAAATCTGAAAGAAGAAATCTCTTATAGAATAAAGAAGTCTCTCAGTTATCTTATGTTAAATTTTCACAGGCTTATAAATGTGATTATAGCTTAACAATATCAATTAATTTTTTATCTTTTGGCTTTCTTTATGAGATGAGATATGGACCTTTATGCAAAATGAATTGTTCCATGTCTATGATTTATTTATGAATCAAAATAGTTTCTTGTGAAGCTTCTTAGGGTAAGTATGTAAGTAACCCATGAGGTGAAGAAGGAATTGAAAAAATATTCCTTAATAAAGCTATATTCCTGTAATTATGAACTATGAAAAGACTTGTACTTATCCACAGCTTGTGAAAAAGAGTTAAAATAGGACTCTTGGACACATCTTAATATACCTATGAAGAGGCTACAGAAATTAGTAATAGAAATGGAATTGTACTTTTGTAATGTTAAAATTTCATACATAAGATGCACATTTATTGACTTATATTTTATGAATGAAGAAAATTCATATCTATAAATAATTAGGTTTCTGAGAGTTAAGACACTAATTGAGGAAACTTCAATGAAAAAACTGTACAGGATTTAAGTGCTACATGAGCTGGAGATTTCATTTTTCACTTTCAGAAAAAACTCATTGAGAAAAAGCTGGAGATTTTGAAATTATAATCTATTGAAATGTAATGTTTTCCAAAATAGGAAAACTTGGTATTATTATATATGACCAAAACAAGAGGAATTCAATAAGATCTTGAAAGGAGAAATTAAATAATGTTAGTAAGATACATTCCAATAATCAGTTCTGTATTCGTCGGTTATTATTGAGTGAAGAATTTCCAACTATTCTAGCACTTTATCCTTGAGGAAATGGGGAAATATTATTAATATTGATTTGGATCTTAACAAGGTTTCTGATTGAATCATTGTGATTGGATTACCTTGATTGATTTGATAAATTTATATTAAAATTACCTTTGAAGTATAATACAAGTGAGTTCATTTCTGTGATGTGCTAAAATAGATTTGAAGAAATCTTTGAGATTTCAAATGGGGAAATAAAAATTTCGAGAGCTTTGAATTGGGTAGCTTTTGCATATTATGAGTCATTATTATTGAATTCTAGCTAATAAAGCTTATTAAATTAAATTTTTTTTGACTCCAATTCTGATTTCCAGAAAATTGGTATCTCAGAAAAAATAGTTATCCAAATCAATTAATGAGACTGTGATAAGAGAGGGGAATACAATGATTTTTAGGTTATTTATCTTCAAATATATTACAAGCTTCTTTTACTCATTAAGAAATAAGTTCCATTAATTAAACAGAAAGTCAGGTTACCTTTATGAGATAGTATTGTCTTTCTTTCGGAATGTTTATTCATGCATGAATTGATAGATTTGGATTCTGTACTCTCTATATCTGGTTCAATATATGATTATTTTACCAGGTCAAGGGGAAATTAATTGGAAAGACCTCTGTGTTTCAAATTTTGTTTTCCTCCTAAAGAAGGAGTATGTGTTGTTTCAATGAAGCAGAAATATTGAAGCACAGGCCTTTCAATGATTTGAAAAAGGTGGGTCACTCTAAGGATGTGGATATGAAAATTTGATTAAAGATAAAGAAATTTTCCTTGCATGGAAATTCGCTCAAGGTAATAATGTATCAAAGGATAGTGTGTTGAAAGTTTTAGAATTGAAGATTATTTCAGAAGTTCTTGAAGTATAGAAAAATATATCATTTTACCAATAGAAAATATTTATCCAGAGAAATTGTCAGCCTGTGACTCAAAACCAGAGCACAAGCATGACAGCCAGAATACCATAAACCAATGGTAGAGAAAAATACCACCAAAACAGCTCAAAAGGTATCAGAAGAAAGAGGAATTTAACCTCTTTCCAAATATACAGATCCTGTAAAAATAGGACAAAGAATAAGACAGCTATCTCTTCTATAAGCATTTGTTGAGCATAAACCTTAATTTTCACCTCCCATCTAAGATCCAGAGAATGAGACTGAACCCCATGAAATGGGTGCTCAAATTGAAGCTCTCAATCATGGCTAGCTAATGGTACTAGAAAAATTGAGGAAGAATCAAAACTATAGAGGTTATGGACAAAATAAAGCCAAATAAGAGTGAATAAAATAATTAGCTCTCATCTAACTTCTATTGTTTTAGTGTGAGATACCTCAAGTGGGGTCTGTTTGGAAATATCTCAAACATGAATTTCTAATGGTGAAATACATTTCCCCATAGCCCTTCTAGAAAAAAGGTCATTGAGCAAACAAGCTCAATACATGATCTATAACAAATTCACAAGTTGATAATGGAATTTAAAATTGGGATAACTTTATCATTTTTAATACTAGCTATACCAAATGAGTAACAATTGTGTAAGGCACATCAAGGGCTAAAAAATGAGCCAATTAATAGCTCTGTATCTCTAAGCCTGACAAATATATTCAGATTTTAAGATTATAATCCCACACTGGCCAGTATGGGCTCTTGCTATGGGACAGCTGTCCATATGATCAAAATCTCAGCTAATCAATTGAGTTGAATGCTTTTTATTCTCTTATTTATCATGAATTGAAAAAAAGTCATATAGGGATGATATGTACAGCTTCTGACGCGTCAGAAGCACCAGAACACACCTATAAACTCCATTGATGAAAATTGTAAGCCTGTATAGAGTAAAAATGAAAACTTGTGGCTCTAAAGCAACATTTCCACCCAATAACAGTCTTGATTCAGTGTATAGAACCACAAACAAGCCCACAGTAGTGAAAATGTTCACTCTGTGGTTGTGTTCAGAGGTAAGGAACCTCCCACTAACCCAGAACAAGAGAGAAGGAGGCTTTTCCTCACCAAAAAGCTAATCAATAATCCTGTTCTCATATTCTTAAATGGTATAACTTCATATATAGAGGTGGTATCATTATCATTAAACAGGTTATTATTTCAATATTAATGATTGTAGGGTTTGTTGTTGTAAACCAACAGATAAACACTGCACTATGGGGTTTCAGTAGAGCTCACCATCACTAAGACTCATTAGTAAAGCCCCAAAACACTTATCCAATCATCTTTTAATAAGATTAATTCTTATTTATCATAATTATTTTCGTGTCACACTCAAGGTTGTAGCTTATTATTACAATTGTAAAGCTATATCATACAGTCACCCTGACAAGAAACTCTAATAGAGATATTTAAGGCTACAAAATAATTCTCTTCAACATAAAAAGCCAGGAATCACTTAAAAGTGCTTAAGAATAATATTAGCTAAGTAAAACCCAATAATGGTAAATTTGTACCTTGGTTTAGCTCAAAAAGGGTGGGTATCTTTAAATATTTAGCCATCTTGGTCTTTAAGCCAAATTTGGTACAGATAAACATGATTTTGAGGTATGAAGGAATGCCAAAATGTGATAAATCACCCTTTGAGATAGCTTTAACCCCTTAAGCACTAATAAAAGCCTTTTTGGTTGATGTTAAAGCCTTATAATCTATTGATTAAAAGATCCTGTGATTTAATTAAAGGCCAAAAGTAATGAAATTTTGTATCAATTTTGAAACCCAATACCAGAGTCAAAAGGTTTGGGGAGTATGGCACCTTCTGTTAAAAAATTCTTTTTCCCCCTAATTTAAACTTTTCAATAAGATATTATCCTAAGTCATTAATATTTAGTAGTATATTGATACCATTCCTGTGAGTCAATTAAGCTTGATTTTTTGCACAAATGAAAAATTTAACAACTCATGTTTGTTTCAGAATTTGTTTTTGTAGAACCATGGCCTACAAAAAAATCCAAATTTGAACTTGAATTTTGAATTTTGGCCTTCAAAGCCCCCATTCTTCTCTAAATTCCTTTTTACCCTTGTCAGGCTGAGTCTATTATAAAGCTATAATAACACTATTTACAGCTTCAACTATGACTGTGACATGCAATATAATAATAAAAAGTAGTTTTTATAAGAGTTGTAAGGCTTTTACTATGAGAGATAGGGGTGATGAGTGCTACTGAAATCCCAGGATGCACTTGATATCAGTTGATCAACTATAATAAGAAGTAAAATACTAAGAATTGAAGTATAAACTGATTAATTCCAATATTATAACTGTTCTTGAAATTTTTACTATGTAGAAATGTAAGAGCAGGATGGAGATTCCTTTTTTGGGCAGAGAAAAGTCCTTTTTTATCCTGAAAATGGGTGAAAAGGTGCTCTAGACCATTTCAAGTAGAGGTAGTGAAGTTGTTTCAATTGAAAGGACTGGCTTGTGGTTTTGAAAAGACCTGTATCACCTGTATTGGGCTCAGATGTGGTTTTGAAACCACATTTGGGCAGTTTTCACCAATAGAGGGTGACCTCATCTGGGGACCACACAGCCCTCTTCTAACGTGTATGACACGTAGACTGCTGTATAGACCCTGTATGGGACCCCAGTATTGAACAATAAAAAGGATCCTTAATCCAATTGACACCTCATATTCAATTATATGGGAAAGTATCCCGCAGTAAAGGTGTATTGGCCCAACTGTGGTATTTTAACCTTGAAACTGCAATAACGTTGTCATTTTTGAAGATATGGAGCTCAACATTGGTTCACTTTGTATCCCTGAATGAGATATACAAAGTAGTACCTCACTTGATATGGGTAGCATTAAATATGGCAAACTTATAACATGTTTAATTTCCATCATTCAGATATGGATTTCTCTCAAATCCTGTGTGGAACTTGTTTGCTCCATAACTTTTGTTCTAGATGAGTTATGGCAGAATGTATGGCACCATAAGATATCCCTGAATTTACTCTCTCCAAAATTACCCTACTTTAAGTATCTCACTAAAACTACAGAAGTTAGATGAGAGGTGAATATTTTGTTCACCCTTATTTGGCTTTGATTTGGCCATAACTTCAGTAGTTTTGATGCTAGCTCAGCTGGGCTAATAGAATAGAATAGTACTGACTGAGAGCTTCAATTTTAACACCCATTTGATGGGGTTAGTCCTCTTCAGTGTTTAGATGAGAGGTGAAAATTAAGGTTTATGCTTAGAAACTGCTTTGAGCCTGAATAACTTTGTTATTATTTTTCCTACAATTATGGGAATTTTATACTTGGAAAGAGGAAATTTTCCTCTTTTGTTTGATACATTTTGAGCTTATTTGGCTCAGCTCTATGTTTTTGTGGTATTTTAATCTACTATTGGTTTATGGTATTTTGGCTTTCATGCTTGTGCTCTGGTTTTGAGTCACAGGCTGACACCCCTATTTTTAGAAGTTTATTGCACATGGTCTTTCTCCTTTTTATAATATCTTCAGTATACAAACTCAAAATGGGTTTTTGAATCTTGAATGAAATCATCTTTTACCCTATTTTACAGTCTCACTTAGGTTTTTAAAAGTAATAATTTTTTTATTTGGACCATCAAATGTATCTAGTTAAATTGATAATCTCAAAAATGAAATAATATTTATTTGTTAAAGATATTAGCTTTGATAAAGGTACCAGTAATAATTTAAGGTAAGTAATTACGATTATTGGATTGGTTTTTGGTTTTAATTTTATACTAACCTGGAATATTTCTTCTCCACCATCTTCAGTCATTTATTTTAGTTTGTAAGTAATCTTAAAATGATAAAGACACTATATAATTTATCTTAATCTATTTGAGGCTTTTTGTTTTGATTATCTATCATATAATGAAATATATCTTTTAATAGTTTAACTTGAATAAGCTTCTTTCAATTGATAAAAGAGATTTTAGAAAAACTGTTATCCTGAAATAAGGCAGTATTTGAATCAAATATATAAATTGTAAATTGTAAATTATTAGGAAAAAAAAATTGAAAAAGAAATCAAGAAAAATAAGGAAAAAGCCCCTTCAAGGAGATGAATGAAAAGTATAAAGATATTTAAATTACAATTAATAAAAAAGAATCTTAAATCTTCAAGATATGATCATTACGGGATTTCAAAATCAAATTTTTTCAAAGGATATACATGAACTAGGGGACAATTTATGTATAGCACTGAGGAAACCATATTAACCCGAAAAACACACGGTTTAAAAACTTTAGTCTGAAAACCAAGATCAAAATTGGACCATTTATGATAGAAAATATTTTATTTAGATCAAAAATTTACCTTGTGAATTTGGAAATGAGTTAAACTAAACAAAACTTTAGAAATTAATGATAGAAAAATACATACTTGACCTCATAGAAGTGAACCACAATTAAAGTTGGTAATGTTCTGATGAGGAAATGAATTTATCAAAATTAACAAGAAATGTTCAAAGGATGGAATTTATTCAATTTATTGGGAAAATTTAAGAGCTCAGGATTTTAAATAATGGAAACCTCATCCTCCTAGAGAATACGAAAAAATAAATTTGACTCAAATCCTCACAGAATGGCATGAAAAATTGACATAAAGATAATTTTGACCAGAAAACTCAACTGAACTCAAAAACATTGAGAACCTGTGGTGCAAGATGAAATAGAATATTTGAAAAGAGTTATACCTCAAAGAAAAATAAAAGATTCAGAAATTTATTCAATACCAGAAAAACATCCATGTGATCTGTGTTCATTCATACCAAATAGGATTCAAGAATTGATTAATCCAAATAGTACTCCAGTCCAATTTTAGTAATTAATTTCGAGCTCAACCATTATTTTAATTTATAATAGAAATAGATTTTATTATTTGTTTTTTTAAAAATGAATTTATTTTGAGATTAGATAATATATTTTCCTCTTTAAAGAAAGAACTTAGGCTACCATCAATAAAGAAATAAAATCTTATTGATTCTTCCAATTTTATTATTGTGCTACACTACTTACATATTATTATCACGAAAGAAAAGAGTAACTGAGAAATTACTTTACTCAAAACTATTTATATCATGAGATTTCAAAAAAGAAGTGGGAAGGAACTAAATAATGTATTTAGATCTATCTATAGGAAATTTTACATGAACACAATTCCATTTCTTATAGCTCTTTGAATAAACACCATAAATGATTTTTAACTAGAAAATGATTAAGTTGAAATATTATGTGGTTTGAATTAAGACTAAGTGGATTAGAAAATTCTTAGTGATATCATGTTTTTTTTTTTTTAAGCTTTAATTGAATTATTTATGGAGTTTTCACCCAACCATGACCCCGATTTACTTTTTCATGAGGAATAAAATACTTTTATAGCTATTTTAATCTTTATTTACTAAGTAAAAGTTCAAAAATTACTCTGATAAGTATATTTTTCAAAGTTATTCAATTTTTGAAATTTTCATCAATTCATAAATCTTACCAAAACTTTACAATCAAGTCTATAAAAATACATCCTCCATCTTCTCGTTCATTCTTATAAAAGGGCTCCTGTAAAATATTTTGAGTTTAGCTTTTTTATCTGAAATTCATTTCTGATTATAGCCAAAAGTAACTTAACTTGAGCTCTCTGTAATTAATTTAAATTTTATATTTATTTTGTGGTCTTTTGGGTATCTGAAAATACCTCTAAGAATGAAATTCACTCCCACTAGATAAGTTTGACTTTCCAATATCACTATTTCTAGTCTTATTTAATCTTATCAAGGGTTTAGTACATCAAGGTATATAATTTCCTACTAGCCATTCTGTCAGCCTGTGACTCAAAACTAGCGCAAAATAATGACACCTAAAATACCATATAATATGGTACTTAATCAAGGGAGTGGAACACTTATCTTTTTCATTTATTAAACCAAATAAAGGAAAAATAAGCTCATATATAAAAATGCACACTGTAAAATATAAAGCCTGAGAATGTGACTATATTAGAGAGGTAATATTCCCCTTTCAGAAAACATTATTCTTACCACCATCAAATGAAAATATACTATTATATTAATGCTGTAAGCCCTTGCCAAGAATAAACCTTAATATTTACCTCTCATTTAAAATCTTTAGATTTTATTACAGACCCATCATATGGGATCTTTTATCAAAGATATCAAAGAGTGATATAAAATGGTACTAGGCTCAATACTTGAGAATCACTGCATCAAAAGATACATGCCACTAATACTTGAATGAATAAATAGAATTCTTCCAATTATCACCTCTCCTTCAAATTCTACAGCTATAATTAGAGAAAAAGCAAGTAGCATTTTTTCTGGAAGGGCTACACAATATTAAAGATTTTATTCCTATATCGCCAAAGGATGAAAATTTATTAGCACTTTTCTCTTAAAAGAAGAAAAGTAATATTTCTCAAAAAGCACAAAAGAACTCTGAGCCTGTATAGATTTTGAATCTATAAAAAGTGTTTACCAAACAGTTGTGGATTCAATTTGAGCCACTTTTGAGCCCCATGTTTTCAGAAATTACAAAGCTATCAAGTGTTTAAAGCTATAATCCCGCACCAAGGGGTATTGTGGGAGACTATCCCATACAATTGAGCTATGAGGTGTCAAAGCCACCAGAAGTCTTTTTACCTCTTTATTACTAATAAACTGGAACATAAAGCTTGGCTTCTGCCTGTACTGGGTGGTACTGTGGGATACTCTTGCATATAATTGAGTTATGAGGATTCATCATAAATTTCCTAAGCAGAGGCCCCCAGATATTTAATGTACATTTTCTGATGCTTCAAAAGCACCAGAAAAATCTTGGAGGGTCTGTAGGAAAAGCTCTTTACCCTTTATATTGAGACTGTAGGACCACATGTGAGCCACAGGTTTGAAACCTTCCACTCTGTGGTTCTGCATAAAGGTGGATAAACTCCCATTATTATGGAGTAAGATAAAAATAGGTCTTCTCCTCACAAAAATAATAACTCATAACGTTTTTTATTAGAGGTCTTATGTAGTAAGGATTTCACGAATAGTAGTAATCTTAAAATTAACCAGATATAGCTATAATTTTAGTTATTGTAGTAATAATTATAATGATACAGTTGATAATAAGTGAAATCAGGGATTTCAATAGATCCATAACCAAAATAATATCATAGAAGAGAACTTTAAATTTTTTTTAACTAATTATTTTTGTAACATTTATATGGATAGCTTCTTATTATTATACCATAGAGTCATCCTGAATAATTACGTTTCCAAGTTGAGATTAATGTATCTGACAAAATATTCCCTTCTTTTATTTGTTTTTGATTTCTATCTGTAATAAATTTAGTCATTCTCTTGGAACTAGTAGATTGAATGAGAGATCTAAACTGAGAAGATTTTTTTACTAAAAACTGAATCCTTAGAATTGAAGTTACTATAAGGAATTGCAATACTAACAGGAAATTTGAGTTTTTTATTTTTCCACTACTAAAATATCTCAATGTAAATAAAAGAAGAATATAGATTCAAGATGAAAATAGTCATTCAGAGGAATTATTAAGATTTCCTTCACCCTTGAATATTTTTGAGATTGTTAGTTTACAAAAAAGCTAGGTCTCCCATTTGAAGTCTAGAGCTTCAGGTGATTGATCTGATTCATCTTTGTCATATGCAAATAAAGTACGATCTGATGGCATAGTATGTATCCTATACTTATCGAATTTGAATCTTAATCCTTCAGCATTGGGCTTGATTGGCACAAAATATTTCCTTAATTAATAATATGGTAATTTATCATTCTACCCTTTTACAAAAATAAAAGGTGTACAACTTGGGCAAGAATACAAATAGGTTATTTATTGAAATTCAAATCGAGGAGGAGGTGTTCACCCCATAAAAATTCTTAAGCTGTAAGGCATGTGCAAATAGAACACAGTCAATATCTGTTAGCTAGGCCTGTTTTGCCACCTCTGATAATAGTAATTTTTCTAAAATAAAAGCAGGTGAAATAATACTATCTAATAGTTCTCGATGCGTATCTAAGCTTTGAAAGACTGTAGCTTCTGGTATTTGGACCTCATAAGTACCAAAAACTTTAAGAATGAGTTTTATCACTTATATTCTCAGAGGGTTAATACTTTTTTATAATGGATTGTAGCTAATTTCAACTTTTGGAAGGTATTTTTTAGGATACCTGAGGATTCATTAAAAGATAATAAGTCATCCTTGAATGATTAAAAATAAAATCGAAAATGAAATAAAATTATATTTAATAGAAGATTTTATAGTAACAAGAATTACTATCAAAAAACGAAAGACCTAAAAGAACAAAATACTATTACCAAAATAGAAGTTTTTTTCATAGATAACAGATTTAGTTAATGTTATGATATCATTAATTAAGATATTTAAAACTTGTACAAAACTACAGGAAATCAATTCGAAAATTGAAAGAAAGCTCGATGGAGATTGTATAGAAGGTAGTTCTTTACATAATGGAAGGCTAACAATATCCTCTGAGGTTTGGATTATACTTTCTGTTACACAGAATAATCGTGGGTTATAAGCAGTGAAATAGGAAACTAAGTCCCAAAGAGCTGTTAAATATTTCTTAGAAGCTGTGCGCCAAGTTTATTATAGCTGAAATAAATTGATTTGGTAGATATAATACTCCATTATACCACTCTGTTCCATAAAAGAAGCACTGTGTCTATTGCTTTAACATATTCGTGATATTCTCAAAAGGGTGTTTCTTGCATATCCTAACAGTTACAAGGAATATATCATTAGTCTCATCACCTCCTGATGATAAACCAGTACGAAAATCCACATGAATAATTTACCATTTTCTTCTTTTTTCTTGGATTTCAGCTATATTGAAAAGCATTCATGAGATTTTTCATAGACTGGAAGTATTATAAAGAATCCCTCTATCATAAGGGCCACTATATATAGAGCTTTATTTTTTATATGATCTTTTGTTCCAAAATATGTTGTGATAATGAATCTTTCTGTAATTGTTTAAGAAAGGAATTTTCAGGAGATATGTATATATCTGTAATGATAAAATTATTTTATTTCCTGTGGTGAATTATTGGTTCATCAGGAAACTTCTTCCATAATGAATCTAGAGATTAAGACAGAAAAGTGCCTTTCAAATCTTTGTGAATGAATTGAAAGAAGATATGAGGGTTCTTTTAGTATTTTTAGCAATTTGAAACTTCATGAAAGAAGCTGGGATTTAATTAAGTACAAATGCAAACTTCAATTAGAATTTGCAAAGTAGCTCCCTTTGGCACATATGCAGGAGTATCAATTAAACTTTTTGAAAGTCCATCTTCCTATTATTTCAGAGCTCTCCAAGATATTTCTCTCTTCAAGTGCAGTAACACTGGGGCCTTCAATTAAAACTTGTGGGGAATCTCCCCCTGGAGAATATTTAGTATTTTGGATTCAATATGGAAAATATTGTCTTATTACATAATCCAAATTCTTGTCGATATTCCAATCATAATACAGGAGAGTAAGGTTTCCCTTATACGACTCTATCACTATCCTCAATATGAGAGTTTTTATGTTGAGTTGATAATGTTTATTAAGGAGTTAAAATCTGTCAAATCAGCAAAAGCTTTCAAAACACAACCTTGAAAAAGATAATTCAATTTTACAATGGAACAAACATGGTAGAATATTTCTATTTTACTTTCTACATATATGGCTCCATTAAGCTCAATTTTCCCAGATGTAAAATAAACGATTTGTTCAAAAGTTAATAATAAATAATTTGAGACTCATTCAGTTCAGCTCTCAGAAGGTCTACTGGTGCATAAATATAAATGTTGAAAATAATCTTATAGTCTTTAATGAGTAAAAAGTATGATGTTGTAAGAGACTTTCTTAATTATTCAAATTATTTGAGATTATCAAATTTATATTTAAATAATGTATAGTTATCACAGAGATTGTAAAGGGGTGTTTCTATATATTCTAAATCCTCAATGAATTGTCCTGAATAGCCTGAAAATCCCAAGAATGACAGAATTTCCTTTTTATTCTCAGGAGTGGGCCTTATCGAAATTTCTTCCACTTTTATTTTGTCTATCACATGGTATAATTCAAATAATTTATATTTAAGCCTTTGGTCTCATTAGATAAAAAGGGTAATATCCCCAAAGAAGTATTCATTATAATTTATGAAATGTTATCTAGCACTCTGGATAGTCTTAAAAGCTCTTTTAAAGTGCGAAGTTGAGTTTTTGATACCAAAAGGAAGTATTAGATACTCATATTCCCTGTAGTGGCCAAAAATTATAATAAATTTCTTTTCCACCTGTGCTAAAAAATTATGGAAGAATATTTCAAGTCTATCCATATTATTCATTAAAATTTCTTGAGATATTTGAGACAGGAAAATTTGGATTCTTGGTATTGTGTACCTATATGGAATAGTATATTCATTCAAGGCTTTAATATCACCCATCCATTCTTGAATTAACATCATGAAATGACCAAGTTACTCATGTAGTAGATTTTAGCTCTTAATAGATTTCCGATTCAATTATTACTCCCGAATATAATAGATCTTTTATCTGAATCAGAAAGTACTTCTTTATATAGTTTTTATATGTAGGACTTATTAAGAGTGGCAGACAAGGTATCTCAATAGAATAATAGAATGCGCATGAGGAAGAATGGTACAAAATACATTTATATCTGAAGAGAAGATTATATCTGGCTTGGTACAAACAAAGAGAGTCATTTTCCTTGGGAAAATTATGGTTAAGTTCTTTTTTACGCGTCATAAAACTTCTTTAAGTTAGATTTCAAAAAATATGCGATAAATGGTATTAGAAGTAGCATTTTTAAATTAATTTTTTCTCTTTAAATGGTAAAAAGGGAAATTTTGATGTTTATCATCTTCAATTTTGAAGTGTATATCATTTTTATGTAAATATATTTCAAAAATAATCAGAAATTTAGTTACAACTATGAAATGATTACTGGAGAAGTTCTTTACAACATAAAATTCACAAGAAATTCACAAATTCAAATTCAAATTGAAAAATATGGAATTGGATTTGAATATAACCAAGAAATTAATTGTAATAATTGAGCTTTTGTATTTAATACCATAAAAGAGTACTAAATAATATTGAAAATTTGGTACTAAGATCTTGAGAAATCCTATCAAGAAACTAGAGTGAAAAGACTATGAGGAAAATAATCAATTGGTGGGTCTCTTATCAAAAATTGATTCTTCTTTACTGGAATTTCCATCTGTATAACCTCTTTCCCTGTTTAGTTTGGTATCCATAAAATTTTAATTGTAGATTATTAAAAATTCAATTCTATCATTTGTAAGCTGAGGTAAGTGGGAATGATATTTTATTATTTACAATTTTGAATTAATATTATATACTTCCTGAGATTATTTAGGTAATATAGAAGAACTTTTCTGAGACTTTTATTTGATCAAAGTCTTTTTATTATATAATTTATATTCACTAATACTAGTTCAGCTTACTTCCCTTATTATTGGACATGTGCTAGCAAAGTCTGTGGTATTTTTGTAAGTGTTTAAGCTTCTTGGTATTTCTACAGATTAATTTTTCAAATTATTAGAGTTTTATTTGAAAGCTTTATCCACAGAATATTTCTAGGGTGTGTTAAGACAGTTTCAAGTATCAATACTTTTATATCCTGATTTGTTTCTAGTAGTTACTTTTTAAAATATATTGACTAATGTTTTCTTGGTATTCCTCAGAGGTCCTATGTCTCACATCATTCTCAAGGCGTCCAAATTGTCTATGAACTCTTTTATGACTTATTTTTCCCCAAATTATATATGGTAGACTAAAAGGATGTTTCAATTTTGAAAAATCAAGCATAATTAGACCACTTCTTGATGATTCAGTTTTTTCACTTTGGGAACTCCTATTGTGTGGTATAACTGAGGTGGTACCTGGAAGGGTAAATTACAAGAAAACAGCTTTAAATTTCTGTTCAAGCTTTTAACCCTTTTTTTGCTTGTGTGTAAGAGTGATCTGAACTTCCCTTCCTCAAAATGATGAATTATATTAGCTCTAGATCACCGTAAGGTTATTTATTGATTGTATCTACTTCAGGAAAGTGTATTAAACAGATTGAAAAAAAATTCATTCGATACAGAAACAATGGTTTAGCAAAGATTAACAAAAATGAATCAAAATAATAAAATGGAGGAAAATACTTTTGATTTCATTTACTGAAAGAAGTAACACCTTGGGAGACTTCTGATATTGATAAGAAAACTGATTATAACATGATAACTAATAATAGCCAGAAAGACTATTTGTTAATGGATTTGGTAATTTTATAATGATAACTTGGGATAAAGTCACTAATATGGTTCAATTTACTCCTGAGCTTGGCTACTGAGTAAAGAAATTTGTCAGTGCGATGGATTTATTAAACAGTGTAGACCACCTGTTAGCTACTGTTATTTATTGAACATCATCAGATAGGGTGTCTGAGATCAGCTGCCGAGAAATAATAAGGATGGAGGTAGTCGATGAGACGAGTTTATGAATAAAATTACACTCACTGTTAGCTACCATTAACTTTAAATCACTTAGAGGGTGATACTAAGATTAGTTACTGAGAAAAATTGAGGAATGGGGATGGCATAGCTATGCTTCTGAGCTTAGCTACTTAGTATTTCTGAAAAACTAGGCGAATGTAAATGGATGTAGGGGAATTCCCTAAGAAAAAATATTAAGAAGTCACATTTCTGGGATGAGCCTGTGTCTAAGCCATGAGGAAAAAATAACTTGGTGAAGGGGGGAGCTTTATGTATAGTTTTTTGGGCCTCCATAGAGGTTTCAAAAACAGGGGACTTGAAATTTTCACAGTTTTTCTAGGCTCTGTTTTGTATTTGGTGGGGCTACAGACAACAGCTTGATTGATTTGAGAAAGCTTGGGTAAAATACAGTCTTATTTAATCATATGACCTTTATTTTGCTTTATTTCTTGGAATTTGTGGGGAAAATTAATTTTCTTCCATGGTGATGATATTGATAGTTAAATCTGGCCAATCCTAAATTTGATTTTGTATTGTTTGATGTATTTTAATTGAGCTTTTGTGGGGAAGATAAATTTTTCTTTGATAATACAAGCTGTGTTTTTGGTTGAGTTGTAAATTATGGGCATAGTACCGTTTTAGTCTGTATTTTAGCCCTGTGGCCTTGTTTGTAATTTCTCTATAGAAATTCTGGGGAAAATACAGTTCTATCCTCACGTTTTTATCATATGACCTGTACTTTGAGCTGAGTTGAAGGTTGTGGGGAAATTATATTTTTTCCACGGTGATTATCTTATTAGTCTAAATGCCTGTAACCTTGATGACTAAGCCCATAAAATACATCCTTATCTCATTCCTTTGAGCCCTGCATCAGTAATGGGTATACTTGGGTGATTATACCCAACCCTAACCATGGTACATTAATAATAAAAAGCACTTGGAAAAATGATGGAGTAGAAACCTCAAGAATTACTCCCTTCACACTTTCAGCCCAGGGCCTTTATCTCCATCATTAATGATAATCTTTATTACAGCCACATGTGTAGCTTTAATGTAACTGAATTATAGCTTTAAATAAGAATTAAATTATGAATATGAAAAAATTGATGTAACCTGTATTGTAAGTGTATTATAAGAACCCTTTTGTTTTCTACAAACTCTTTCCAAAACCCTACTCCATTTCTCCCCCTTCCTAAAAACTCCTAACCACCTATCACAAACACTTTACCTTCTTTTACACCCCCATCTTCTATACTTTCTATAATAAACCACAATCACCACCTTAAATATGCTCTTGAAAATAGAAAATGAAACTTTTTTCCCTTTTTTTAAAATTTTTTGTGACTGTTTTTACTTTTTTTACTTTTTTTACTTTTTTTCTTACTTTTTCTTACCTTTTTTTTACTTTTTTTACTTTTTTTTACCTTTTTTTACCTTTTTTTTACTTTTTTTTACTTTTTTTACTTTTTTTACTGTTTTTTACTTTTTTTACTTTTTTTTACTTTTTTTCCCTTCTCCCCCTTTTTTTCCCTTTTTTTTTACTTTTTTTTACTTCAATATTTCTTTCTTAGTTTTTCAATTAATCAAAACTGGAAAAGGTATAACATACTACCAAATCCAAATCTGGAAAAGAATTTGACATATGACTTTATTATATTATCTTCAAGATGTTATTCTAAATAGAAGCTCAAGACTGACTGTATTCAATTAAGTTTTTCCACAAAAATACTTACTTATCATCTCATTAACTCTGATTAAGTCTGTTTCTAAATAATGAAAACTTACCCTCAAGTGGGACCATTTATTGAGTTTTGAATATCCTTTAAGAAGCTCTTCATACACCTGTCATGATAAATTTTGGAAAGAAGAGGAGAATTCATTCTTGAAGTGTAATGCTTCTAACACCCAGACTGGTGTATTGAAATCTAATCTGTCTTCAACTTTACAAAGAGTTGTAAATATTTTCAGAAAGCTGTGGAATGACTGTTTTGTCCAACAAAATCTAATGGTGTCATTCATTGTGAAGATCTTCAATTGATTTTAAAAAACTTGCATTGGATTAATTATTTCAATTCCAAGAACAGCTTTTCTTATTGTAATTTATTGCCATAGCTCTGATTTTATGGGATTATCAGAGTATTTGTTTTCTCAACTTACTGTAACTTCCGAAATTCCAGTTTTGAGCTTTGAAATCCCATTTTTATTTATTTTTTAAAAATGGCTTGGTAGTTCTATAAAGAGTAGTCTTATAATATTCTTGTGTAATATTGATGGTTCTTAATTATTGATTGAATAGGGTCATAAATATCAAACTTAGAGAATTTCTTTTTTCCGATTTTGCTTAATGTTTTATATCGAACTGTTTTGAAATTTTTTTCTTTTTTGAAAAAAATTGGAGGAATAGTATCTTAAAAAAATTTGGAAAATGTAAGTGTTTCATTTATTTTTCTCAAATTCAATTCTTGATTCCAAGATTTTAACAAATTATTCAATTTTAATGAAATTTTTTTTCCAAAAGATCAAAGGTTAAGGAAAAATATTGAAAGCTTGATTCAAACTAAGAAGAATTTTTGTATTTTCATATTTCTTGCTCCTCTTTTTAAATTTATGTTCTGGCTCTGGCCATTTAAAACACATTTTTCATGGAATATTGAAAGATATTTAGAATCCTTTAGCCCGAAATATATGGTTTATGTATCAGAGAATTTCATCTTTCCTTGTCATGAGGTTTTGGATGTGTTGTAAATTTGGAATTAACCTCACTGAATTATTAGTGTCTGTTAAATTTCGGGTTGGAAATGATTAGCCTGATTTTGTGCTGTTTTCCCTTTTATTTAAAGTCATAAAAAACATATTTTTATCTCTCTTCAATTGTGTAATCCATTCAGAAAGCTTAACGCTCTGGGATGACCAAAACGCTTTCCTATATAAGGCTACAGTTTACACAAGTGTTGAAAATATCTTCCAACATTTGATGATATTTATGTTTAAAAAAACATTTTTCAAGACCTCTGCTTGTCTTTTTGAATTTCCACTGAGGATTAATATGGGTGTGACAGGTCTATTCAAAGGCAAAAAGGTAGTCTAAACTATATAATATAATAGTAATTTTTCATTTTGACTGATTAATTACTCTTCGACTCCTATATGTAGTCTGTCTGCATATAATTACACCTATGACCTCTCCTCAAGATTTTGAAAGGCTTTCTCTTGGAGTTTCTTTCCCTTGATCAGTCTGAAGGCATATTTGTGGCTTGTAAAATAAAGAAATGATATTATAAAAAGTGTTTTTAGATCAGAAGTATTTTCCAATATTTGGTTTCTTTTGAGGGAATTAATTATTTCAAAACTATGAAATCGAAAAAAATTCAATTCATTATAGTTTGTTGGAGCTATAGCAACATGGCTATTCTTCTAATATTTAACAGTACTGGAGAAAATAATGCTTTTTGAAGTCGAATCATTGTCAAAATACTCTTGTCTTAAAGCAGCTTGTGACATTAAAACAAAAAGAAAAGTTTACTTTCAATGTTTAAACGTATATTTCTCAAGAGAAAAAGCAAATATTAATCCTGAAATATAATTAGAAACTGATATTCTTTATTGCACTTTCCAAATGGTTGTTAATTTTAAACGTAAAACTAAAGGTAGATTTCAATAAGAAGATCAACGTTATAGGACAACAGTAAAGTTAACAATACCTAAAGGGCAAGTGATTAATGTAAGAATAATAATAGGCTAAGATACGCGTGCGAGATGGAACAATGTATGCTAAGAACAAAGGTATTAGTAAGAAATTAATGATACTACAGAGAAAAAGAAATGTCGCACATAGGTAATGGAGATATGATAGAGAAGTATGAGTAGAACAAAACACGAGTGAAATTTGAATGTAAATAATTTTTTTTTTTTAGAGAAAGAAGTGATGAAGGTTTAACTTGAGAGAAGAGAAATGAGACGAGAGTCATGGTTTAAATATTAAGAGAAAGATAGAGGTGGATAAAGAAAGAGTAAGGAAAAAGAAAGGGTTGAGATCGAGACCGGAGTGGATAACCGGTAGTAGTGGTTTTTTTTTTTTTTTTGAAAGTAGTCGTAAGTGGTTAGGTTAGAGATTTCGTGGTGGTAGATTTGACGAGAAGGTTGTAGTAAGTGGTTAGGTTAGAAAGGGAACTTGTTCAAGCTTCTGGAACTTTCTGGATTTCGACAGCCTCCCTTGCGAAGAACACAAGGAGTAGGAATGTCAGTAGAGGTTAATGAATGACTTTGATCTGAGCAAAATAGTTTTCCCCACCGCTTTGGTAAGGAAATCTGCGGCCATAAGGTGAGTCGAGACATAGAAGAGTTCTAGTTTCTGGTTTTTGATGAGATCCCGAATGAAGTGAAATTTGATATCCATATGTTTTGTTTTGAAACCATTGCGATTGATGTTAGAATGAGCTAAGTCAATGGCGCCTTTGTTGTCATTGTAGAGTGTCGGAATACTGCTGGGAATTTCTAAGTTGATTTCTTGCAAGAGTTGTTGGAACCATAGTATTTCTTTAGAGGCGTCGGAGAGAGATTTATATTCTGCTTCGGTAGTTGAGTGGGAAATAGTTTGTTGTTTTTTTGTTCGCCAGGATATCAGGTGATGATTGAGAAAGAGAGTATAGCCCCCCACGGATCTTCGGTCGATCAGTGAATTTCCCCAGTCAGCATCAGCATAGGAAATAATCTTGCATTTTCCTTTGTTGTGATAATTGAGAGTTTTTTCTTTCGTGTGATATAGATAGCGAAGTACTTGTAAGCTAGCTTCCCAGTGCTTGATACTGGGTTGTTCAAGAAATTGAGAGAGATGACTGATTGCAAAGGTGATATCCGGTCTGGTGTTCGTACTAATGTAGTTGAGCGCTCCTATGATACTTCTGTAATTCAAACCCATTCTTTTAAACGCATCTATCTCAACTTCACATGCCTTCGTGAGTTGTAAGCCAGGTTTCAAAGGCGTTTTGGTGGGTGCCAGTTCCGTGATGTTGTAATTCTCGGCTATGTTTTTTATATAGTGTTCTTGCGAAAGAGAGAAACCGGCTTCGTTATGTAGTATTTTTATTCCAAGTAATAAATTTGCCTTACCCAGATCCTTCATGTCGAATTTTCCTTGGATTTCTTCCTTGAAAGATTTGATGTCCGGTCCAAAGATGGCCAAGTCGTCGACATGGATATAGATCCAGATTGGTTGAGATCCCCCCCTGTAGAAGACGCAGGAATCTGACAGAGAACATACGAAACCTACTGAGACTAGCCATTTCGCAAGGTGATTGTACCATGCCAGAGGTGCTTGCTTCAAGCCGTATATCGCCTTGTTGAGTTGCAGGACCTTTTCTTTTGGTAGATCTATTCCATCTGGTACCGCAAGACAGATATTTTCATTCAGAGGAGCATTGAGAAACGCACTTTTCACATCCATTTGGTGGAATTGATGATTGTTGACTGCGGAATTTGAGATTAGTGCTCGCAATGAGCTGATTCGGCCCATGGGAGAGAATGTTTGCGAGTAATCTAGCCCTTGGATTTGGTGAAATCCTTGTGCACAGAGCCTTGCTTTGTGCTCAATTACTTGCTTCTGATCGTCCTCCTTCAATTTGAATACCCAGGTACAAGTGATCGGATGATCTTCGGGTGACTTGTCCCTAATGGTCCAAACCTCCAGCTTCTCCATGTTGTTTAGTTCCTTCACGATTGCGTTTCTCCATTTGTTGCCATCTTTACTGTCGACTGCTTGTTGATAGTTTTTTGGTACTATGTTTGTCTCGACAGTTTGGTGCGCTCTCCTTCGGTAGGGAAGTATGTTTTCTTCAGATACGTCCCCCCTGATGAGAGTTGGGTGCCTCGGACCAATCACCCTGATTCTTTTCTGGGGTATTTCTTCCACAGCGTCGTGGAATTCATCTTCCCGTTCACTACAGGAGTCATCTACGTCAGTACTCAAGTCATTGCATTCTTTATGGGAGTTGAGAGAATTCGGAGAGATTGAGGGAATCGGATTAAGCGTTTTAGTGGTATTTAGAGGTGGAATTAGATTAGGGAAGTAGGTTTCATTGAACTTTACATGCCTGCTAATTACCACACGCCTGTCTTGTAGTCTTAAAATTCTGTACGCTGAGGCATGATTTTCATAGCCCAACATAATTCCTTCCCAAGCAATTGATTCGAACTTCGATTGTCTTTTTACTGGCGGTATTCTCAACCAGGCCCTACATCCAAATGTCCTCAGGTTTGACACTGGCGGTTTGCGATTGAACCATTTTTCATATGGTGAGACTCCGTCGCGTTTTGGAGCCATATTTAGTAGAAAGGTGGCAGTAGACGTAGCTTCGGCCCAGAATTGATCAGTTAGCTTCGTCTGTTGCATCAAGCACCTTGCCTTTTCTAATACCAATCGGTTACCTCTTTCAGCTACTCCATTGTGTTGTGGAGTGTATGGCGGACTGATCGAATGTTCAAATCCTTCCGTTATCGCGAATCTTTTGAAACAACCATTGACGAATTCACCCCCCCCGTCTGACACAATTTTCAATATTTTCCTCTGGTGGAAGTTCTCAGCCCAGGTCTTGTACTCTTTGAAGGCAGCTAACGTCTCTTCTTTTCGTTTTAGAAACTTGGTGATAGTGTAGCCTGTAAATTGATCTATCAGTATCAAGAAGTACCTGGTTCCTGAAAGTGATTGAGTATGCATCGGTCCGCACAGATCCATGTGAACGACTTCAAGCACATGCAAGGTAGATTGAAACGAGTGGGAAAAAGGGATTCCAGTCAGCTTACCCTTAACACACTCATCACAGACCTCCCCCGCAGCTTTGTAAGTTGGTATAAGAGTTTTGGTTGCTTTTTCGTTGAGATGGCCCAACCTCTGATGCCATAGGCGATTTCTTGTTGAGAGACATTTAATACCAAGTTTTACTTTTGTTTCCAGAACCTTAGTTTTCGATGGGCACTGGAAAGAAGGGGTGGTTGCTTCATCCAGGAAAACGTTCACATTTTCACCTGTCGATTTGATGATTACTTGCGAAGCGAGTTGGGATAAGGCAACGAGGTTTGTGTTTAACTTTGGTACATATAGCGAGTTTTTTAGTGTCCAACATACTCCATTTCGGTCAATGAGTTTAGCAGTCCCTTTTCCGATCGCTGTGAGAGAGGAGGAATCACAGCCCATGGAGATTGTAGAGTTTTTTATTTTGTCGAGAGATGAGAAGAAACTCCTGTCATTGAACATGTGATCAGAGGCACCTGTATCTAGAACTACGTTTAAGACATCACCTGTTTTCGAGGTCTTGTCTATCGTAAGTAATGCTCTTGCAAAGGTGTAGTTTGTTTTTGCGTCTCTTTGATATCTATCAGGCCGTTTTTCGGGATGTAGTTGCCAACACTTTTCTGCTGGGTGGGTGGCCAGGGGATTGTGACGTCCGTTACTGCAGTAGTGAATAGTCTTTGATTTGAATGTTTCCCTGTTTAGCGCCATTTTACTGTCTATATTGGATTCGATAGAGGTTTTTAGTGCTTCCTCTTTCAATGCAGCATCATGTAGGAGATTTAAGATAGCATCTGGACTCCCTTGGGTCTCGGTATTGAGCGTGATTTTTTCTATCAGACTGTTGAAATCGTCGGGAAGCTTGGTGAGTATAGCGAATGCCAGAGTTTTTATGCCAACTTCGATGCCGACTGTTTTTATCTCGTTTAAGCTTTGCCTTAACTCTGAGATGAAGGATCGTAAGTTTCCGTTGTAAGTGATTTTTGAGAACCTGCTCCAGATCCTCGCTTGACTGTTGAAAGTGGAAGAGGCAAAGCGATTAGTTATTTTACTCCATAAGAGGTAGGCGTTTTCCATCTCTTCATCACCAACGACTATCTCGGAAAATGTGCTTGAGTCAAGGCTATTGGTGATGATGTTGCACGTTTCGATGTTGGCGTCTATGATTTTGTTGTCTGCTGCTGAAGGGCGAGATTCTGAAGACAAAGAAGGGATCGTTTCTTCTATGCAGTGGACGTATAACTTCTTTTGCCGTAGTAGACCAATTGTTCGTCTTCTCCATTCTGGGAAGTTGTTTTCCGTTAAGATGGGAAGAGGTCGTTTGTGATCGGTTTCTGTATTGTTAGCCATGGTAAACAAGTAACTTGTCCTTTAGTCTTGAGGAGGAAGATCGAGACTGTAAATCTGTTAATTTTAAACGTAAAACTAAAGGTAGATTTCAATAAGAAGATCAACGTTATAGGACAACAGTAAAGTTAACAATACCTAAAGGACAAGTGATTAATGTAAGAATAATAATAGGCTAAGATACGCGTGCGAGATGGAACAATGTATGCTAAGAACAAAGGTATTAGTAAGAAATTAATGATACTACAGAGAAAAAGAAATGTCGCACATAGGTAATGGAGATATGATAGAGAAGTATGAGTAGAACAAAACACGAGTGAAATTTGAATGTAAATAATTTTTTTTTTTTAGAGAAAGAAGTGATGAAGGTTTAACTTGAGAGAAGAGAAATGAGACGAGAGTCATGGTTTAAATATTAAGAGAAAGATAGAGGTGGATAAAGAAAGAGTAAGGAAAAAGAAAGGGTTGAGATCGAGACCGGAGTGGATAACTGGTAGTAGTGGTTTTTTTTTTTTTTTTGAAAGTAGTCGTAAGTGGTTAGGTTAGAGATTTCGTGGTGGTAGATTTGACGAGAAGGTTGTAGTAAGTGGTTAGGTTAGAAAGGGAACTTGTTCAAGCTTCTGGAACTTTCTGGATTTCGACAATGGTAAGTATACTTTCTGAATTTTGAAACTTATCCAATTTAGAATAAAAAATTGAGAAAAGAGCAAAATAATATCTCATGGGTTAAAAAAGTGGCTATGATAGAAAAGGAGAAGGGTAAGTTCTTTATAATTGATTTTTATAGGGACAAACAGTCTAAAACTGACCATATTAAATATATAATTGACTCAAAAAATGTATAATGAGAAAAGATACTATATTTCACTTTTGGGTTGGTTCAAGGTTAAAATGACTATAGAAATTACAAGGACTGATTCTAATAAGCTTTTATATGTGTAAAATGCTTATAGCGATTAAGGAGGGGTATATGGAATCTCTAATTGATCGGCTTAATGGTTTTTATGCTAAATATTGAGTTAAAAAAATTAAAACTAAAGGAAACGAAGAAATTCTTTTATATAATTGAATTTTTTTCTAGGATGTTAAGATTCATTTCAAAGGGTGCTCAAACACCATGAAAAAGAAGGGCTCCAGTTATGGAATTAAAGCAGCTAGTTTGGTCCAAAAAGGGTGGTGTTTCTTTTGTATTGAGTCAATTTAGCCCATCAAGCTGTTTTTTCATGGTAAAGGTTTGTTCCAAAAGGGAAACTAACACCATGATTTCTGTAAGGACCCTCTAAGAAAGCTAGGGGATTGTAATTTTTGACATAAAAATGATATATTAAACCCCATTTAGCTGGAATAAATGAAAATCCTGATGATGTAAAGATATTTCCAATTAAAATACTCAATGCTAAATATAAGATTCTCTGTAGCTCAGATGAAGAAATTTCACTCAAATATCACTCCAGTGAAGATTTCATGAGGAATACAATTGTTAAATAAAGCGAAAAAAGAATACTAATGGTAATTCTTGAATTTATTTATCTTCCTTGATTTTAAAGTGATATATTAAGAAAAAAAACCTTATTTATTTTAATTTCTTATTTGTTGTATTTTATGTTTTGAGAGATGTCCCTAAGATTCAAACTATATCTCATATTTTAACTGCAATCAAATTTTAAGCCTGTTACTGAACCAAGAGCACAATAATGAAACCCAAAATATCAGAAGATAGGGTACTTAATAAAGGTAGTGGAACACACAAATTTTGCCTTTATAAGGGAAAATGAAGGAACCAGGAGGTCGGAACATTAAAGTTTTTACTGTAAGAATTAGTACTGTACATGTGACCATCTGAAAGGGGAAATTTTACTCATTCAGAAAACATGATTTTTATCATCAATCAATAAGAATTGACAAAAGTAATTAAGGCTGTAAGCTCTCTCTGAACATAAGCCTTAATCCTTAGATCCCATCTAGAATTTTAGCTTTGTATTATTGAACATCATTAGAGGTCTATTATGAAAGCTCTCAATGAGTACTATCCAATGGTACCAGCTTCAAGACTGTAGCATCATTGGATCAAAAGATATTATACTATTACTCTTTGAGTAAGAAGGGCAAATTATACTCTCTTTTCCCCTTTTCATCTAGCTTTTAAATTTATTGATAATAGAACCATCAATTAGCATATCTTATGGAAGATCTTCTGTAGAGCTACATAGAAATATATCTTTAACATCTGTATTTAACACAGATTACAAGTTATTAATGGTTTTTGTCTAAAAAGAGAAAGGTAATATTTTTTAGAAAGTAAAAAATACCTTTAGGCTGTATACGTTTAGCATAATTCGGCCAAAGTAGGTCAAAGGTAGAGAAATCTTGTATAGATCACTTTTGCCTAACATTTCAGACATTTTTGAGCTCTTTATCTTAAAAACTGACAAAAGTATTCAAGATTTAAGGCTATAATATCACACCCAGTGGTATTGTGGGATACTATTCCATAAACTTGAATTATGAGGTATCAAAGCCACAAAAAGGCTATATATCTGTCGATTAATCATAGTTTGGATTATAAATTAATTCATATCCCTGTTCAGGGTGGTACTGATACTCTCCCACATAATTGAAGCATGCGTCATCAAAGCTATTCGCAAGATAATCAGGCTTTGATTACTCATAACCTAGCTAATCAAAGGCCCCAAGGAATGTAATTTACAGCTTCCGATGCATCAGAAGCACCTTACAAAGTCTGTGTGGTTTGTAGAAACCCCTTTTCACTCTGTATGGGGTAAGAATGAAAGCTTATGGTCCCAAAACTTCATTTAAGCTCAATTAAAGGCTGTATTGATCCTGCGGGACCACGAGTGAGCCACAATACTGAAAACGTTGACTCTGTGGTATTTTGCAAATCTACAAGGCCTCTAACTATCATAGAGTAAGATAAAAAGTGGTCTTCTCCTCACCAAAGTAGGGCATCCTCTTTTTTTGATCAGAATTCCCTAGTAGTAAAGCTGCCAAAACTAAAGTTATATTGAAATTGACGAGATATAATTATAATCTTCATTATTGCTTTCATTATTTTAGTAAGCCATTTTATAATTAGAAAAACCAGGGCTTACAATAGATTGATCACCACTATATTATTTTAGTAGAGCATTTTTAAGCTTATTTCAAGTATTCATTTTGTGTCAAGCTCATAGTTATAGCCCTTTTTTAACTATATCATAGGGTCATCCTGACATTTTTGGGGCATGGAAGTGGCTTTAATCCATTTTGATCCATTTTTTTGGCTTACTGGAAGGCGTTTCAACATTTTTTTGGAATTTATTTTAGCTTATTTGGCACCTTAAAGCTATTATTATTGAATTCAATTTTTTTTCATAAAGATAGAGAAAAAGGTTCAAAACCTTTTCAAAGTTTTTTTTACACCAAAACTGGCGTAAAAGCTGAACAATTTAATTATTTTTGATATTTTCCATTAATAATCAAATATTCTTTTCCATTAATCATTAAATATTATCTTTCATTGAAAGATTTAAACCCTATTATTCTTAAATATTTTGTTGTAGAAATATTTATAAAGTAAACCTTTCCTATTTTTTTGTATAAAGACCCCTTATAAGCTTATTTTACAACATTTTGGGTGTTAAAACTGAATAAAGAATGATTCTTTATAGGCTTCAATAATACCTGAATGTTTTTTGAAAATATATAAATCATACATTTTTCATGTAATTTTCCTTTTATGAAAAGGAAAAAACCAGATAAGAAAAAGCCTTGGAACCTTTCCCAATATTTCTTTTGACCAAAACTAGTTTAAAAATTGATTATTTTGATTATTTTTGATTATTTTCATAAATAATTGAGTATTTTCTTTTATTGAAGAATAGAAGTCATTTTTTTCTTAAAGATTTTCTAGAGAGATATATAGCGGTCATATATTTTTGAAGCTTTTATTTTTGAAAACCCTTAGAATTCTCTTTGAAGCCCTTTTAGGCGTTAAAATTGAATAATATAATTAGTTATTGATTATATGCATTAATAATTTAATATCTTTACGAAAAATATAGCTCATACTTTTTGTTGAATATTTATTGTCAAAAATGGATTAATTATTTATTTCTGTTTTTTTTTATATAAAAAATCTCATGATTGTTTTTTGTACCCTCTTTTGGGTGTGGAATTGAGAAAAATAATCATTTTTTAAAATATTCATCAATAATTAAATATTTTGAATCAAAGTATAAACTATATTTTTTCTAGAGAAATATAACTAAAAGTTAATACATCAATTTTTTTTTCAGAAGAACAAGAAACTTGATTAATATTGTGCTTAGATCAACATAAGACTAAAAAACTTAATAATAATAGTCTTACAGAAAAGTCCAAGAAGTTTATGCCATTTTCTGAATTTGAATATAAAGATTATATTTATTTTCTTTAATATCCAGAAAGATATCAATAATTTGTTTAAGATAAATCTATAAGTAATAGATTATTTTTCTTCCAATTTCCATAATTCTACTCAATGAAGAATCTTTGTGCCATATTTTGACTGAAAAAATCAAATTTTCAATTTTTTCATAGCTTTTTGGACTGTATATCAAATTGATCAAAATTATAAAGTCTTACAGCTAAGCTGTAAAATTGATTTTTCAAAGCTAAAACATAAGAATTTTAACTCCTTATCTTTATCTTTAGAAGAATAAAAATAGTAATACTCTTACAATTCAAAGTTAAATTTGACTTGTAAATTTAATAATTTAAAGCAAAATATTGGAAATTTGGAGTAAAATTCAACTTCACTTTTCATTTTGAAAAATTCAATATCCTTTGAATAAAAAGAATGATGTTGAATTCAGCTTAAGATATCTCAGCTTCAAAGTATCTCTTTACTTGAATACAAGTAATAAGAAGTGAATCTGTTGTTACTGATATTAAAAAATTAATGAAAGCAAAAAGAAAAATGACAAAAAGATAAATTTTAATAAATTTTCTTGAAGAACGTCAGTATTCTTTGAAATATTTATTTGTCAAAACTGACTTATAAGTTCTTAGTGAAAGAAATTATTCTCAATTCTCAATAATCAAGATAGATAAACTTCTCTGTAACACTCCCATTGGAGTCTTTCAATAATTCAAGTGAAGAAACATCTAAGACATAAAAATAGCTTTTTGAATTGGCAGTTGAATTTCAAAGTATTTTTTGAATCAAACAGAAAGAAGAAGTCTCTTCTTCACATTGTTCATTTTTCTTATCATACATGACACCACCTCAGCTAAGAGATCATGGAGTCCCAATAAATAAGCCTGCAGAAAGGGACAGAGCCACCAGAAATCAGGGTTATAAAGGAAAAGAAAATTGAGAATGGGAAAAGCCATCAAGAATGTAAAAGTAGCCAAGGTGACCTTGATAATAGGTTGGAACATGATACTCCTACAAAGGTATTTCATGGACTCAGAAGAAATCATTCTGACCCACAGTCTCCTATTTAGTCTACCAAAAAAGGGGAATTTTCGGCAAGAAAATCATCCAAAGAGGCACACAGGAATTTATTGAAGTCCACAGATAAATAATTAGTAGTTTCCAAGCTTACAAAATTTCTCTATCACAGGAGGCTTCAAAAGAGAATGAAGGGTTACAAGAAAAACATGCTCTGTCATCCAATAAGAAGAAAGAAAGGCTCAATAAATTAATCCAAATGTTGAGAAATTAGGCTTAAGAAAAATTCAGTGTGATAAACAATTTATGAAAATAGAAAGAAATATTTATGAATTCATAATTGACCAACAGCTTTCCTCAAGAAGTGGCACAACCCATAAGTATCACTTTTTCCAAGGGAAGCCACCAGAATATTGGAAGTACATAAAGCTCCACATTGAATGGAAATTTTACTGCAAAAGTTTTTTTAGAGCTGAGATGTGAGACATAACTAAGGGAAATAAACCTATAAAATCAAAAGGTGTAGAATATAGAGCCCAATTTGGAAAGCATACATAAATAACTTCAATTCCAAAGCAGACCTCAGGAGAAGAAGTTAATTGAGAATCAAAGTGTCACAATATTCCTGGAGATAGATCAAAGATGATGATGAGAATCTGAACTTTAGGGAGGAGGAACAAGTAAATAGCTTCATCCACCCAAAGAAGAGACAAATAATCGATTTAACAATGGAAATTGAACCATGGAGGCACAAATAAATGAACCCAGAGGTCAAAGCAGATGTCAGGCTGAGTATATGATAAATTAGTAATTAGGCTATTTACAACTTCAACTATGACTGTGAAACGGTAATAAAGGGTTTAAAATAAGAGTATTTCGGATAATAAGGGTTTATAATGAAAATAAAAGGGCTTTACTATTTGTGGAATAGTGGTGGTGAGCGCTGTTGAAAGCCCTGGGTGCAGCTTTACCCATTGGATTACAATAATAAATACAACAATACTTAAGTTTAAAGTATACCTGATTATTTTCCAAGAGTATAGCTGTTTTTGACAGCTGAACTAAATAGGAATTCAAGAGCAGGATGAGGAAACCTTTTCTGCCTGTGAAAAGGCCCCTTTTTATCCTGAAATGGGGTGGAAAGGCTGCTAGACCTTTCCAAGTGGAGGAAGTGAAGATTTTTCACTCTCTAAGACAGGCCTGTGGTTTGAAAAGACCTGTATAGCCTGTATTGGGCTCAGATGTGTCTTTTAAACCACATCTGGGCAGTTTTCACCAATACAGGGTGAACATTTTCATCTGGGGACCACACAGCTTGATTCTGATGTGTATGACATGTAGAATGCTGTACAGAAACTGTATGGGACCCCAGTATTGAATGAAATATGAGGTATTAAATTAGAAACATGCTTCTTTGTCAGTTTGACACCTCATAATCATACTAATGGGATATCATCCCACAGAAAGTCCATATTGGCCAACTGTGGGATTTTGACCTTAAAGCTGCCATAACGTTGTCGGTTTCTAAGATATCCACTTTAAAATTGGTTCAGTGCGTAGCCCTGTATTGTCTCTACACAATGGTACCTCATTTAATATGGCTATCATTAAATATGACAAAGTTATGCCATGTACAAGTTTTTTGTACATATGTGTGGTTTAGGCAAAAAGCTGTATTGGGCTTGTTTGACCTATAGCTTTTGTTCTAGTTGAGATATGGGGAAATGAATGACACCATCAGATAGCCCTGATTTTGCTCTTTCCAAAACGACCCCACTTTAGGTATCTCACACTAAAACAGTAAAAGTTAGATGGGAGGTGAATATTTTGATCATCCTTATTTGGCCATACGTTCAGTAATACTGGTGCTAGCTCAGTTTGGCTGGTACCATTAGATATCCCTGACTGAGAGCTTCATTTGGAATGACCATCTGATGGGGTTAAGCCTCTTACTCTGTATTTCAGATGAGAGGTGAAAACTAACGTTTATGCTCAGAAACAACTTTCAGCAGGAATAACTTTGTTATTCTTTGTCCTATGGTGATGGGACTTGAATATTTGGAAGGAGGTAAGGTTCCTCTTTATTTTGATACCTTTTGGGCTGATTTGGCTCAGCTCCATGTTTTGGTGGTATCATGGCTATACCATTGATTTATGGTATCTGGTTGTCATGCTTGTGCTCTGGTTTTGAGTCACAGGCTGACAGCAGACAAATAACCACAAATACTTAGTGGAAGTACACCAGAATTTATATTTTCATCTGTATAAAAAGATAGTGAGCATATTATTCATTCAAAAAAGAGTCTCTGAGAAAATCCCAGATGCTATAAACTTGCCTATTTACTCAGGAGTTGGAGAATATGGCCTTACAGAACTAATTCACTATGTTAATAGTCTTCTTATGTACTTTCCAAGAATTACAGATTACTGGATTACTGAAAGTCTGAATACAGCTTTCAAAATTCATCAAAATATTTGGTATAATGAACTGAAAGAAATTCATGGTAAGGACAACTGGCAATGGTGGAGAAGCCAAATTATACAAAGATAAAGAAGTTGATCTTGGATTTGGAAAGGAAAAATTTTATTTGGAAATGACACATATAAAATGGAAAAATATTCATTTGAATAGTTTTTGAGGCAGTCAAAGAGGTGGAAGGCTATTGACCCTAACATCACAATGGAGATGAGAAATAATAAGTTTCTTATAAGACTCCTAGGGGACTTGTAACATGAAGTAAAATTCAGGTGTTGTGAAAATTAACCCTTTATAACATATAAAATACTTTGCAATATTTCAGAAAGACAACATCATTTGATGGAAATAACTCATACAAGATTTTTATAAAATAGAAAAGGAAACCCCATCTCTTGAGTAAAAGTATTCCAATAGTACATAAGAGCCAAGGAGAAATACCTGTCACAACTGTGGCTCACCTGATCAATATGAAAATACCTTTCCAAAAGGGAAGAAGATATTTGAAATAGAGGAATTTCCAGAATGCCAAACAGAGACAAGGTCTGAATGTGATAGCATGTATAATGGGATCGGGGATTCCTTCAAGCAGGGAGTAAGAGCCCATAAAACAATGAATACTTTTATATGAGAAATAGTCACCAGAAGGGAGAATCTCCACACTCAATAGGAAGCCTATTTCCCAAAGAACAGGTTATTATTGCTGGTTTGAGAGAACTACAGATTTCCAAATAGTTTTGGAAATACCAAATTCAGTCATGGGACACCATACAATTTGTGAATCTGCATTGAGAAGAGGAAACATCCCTTTATCATTGACACAGGGGAACAATTCTCAGTCGTAGCCAAGAAATACTTGGACAAACATTTTTCTGACTGGTATGAAAAATCACTTCCAGCAGAAGGCAGAAATTCATTAAGTGCCTCAGAGAGGATGATTTCACTTGAAAAGCTTCACAAATAGATAATAATACAAAAATTCAAGGTGAAATTAATATTAAATGTTGAGTTTGTGTTACTTAGAAATGAAAAACTAAAAGGTTTCCTGCTGGTTTCTGGATTGTCTGTAAAAAAAGGTGGATGCTATAAACATGAATAATAGAAGCAGAAATTGAATGAGAATAGGAGAGTCCAGAATGAAAAGATATCTTTTCAAGACCAACCTAAAAAAACAAAACAAAGAATATGGCACACAAAGTAAACTTGATTTAATTCAGAGACATTCCACGAGGTAAAACATATTGGCAAATGAAAAACAATAGTGGAGATGGAAGGATAAATTTGAAAAGACTCAGAGCCTCTATGAGGACAGAAGAGTCTCATCACTGATGAGCCCTTTTTGGAGGGAGGTTGTGTCAATGTGTGAGTAAAAGAAAGAGAAAGAGCATGACACCCAAAATACCATCAAAACAGTGGAGCACCCCTCTTTTTGATTTATAAAGCAAAATAAAGGAACAAGGACGTAATAAACATCAAAATTATGAATTTGAAAATGAATACTTTACATATAATCATCTTCAAGGAGAAATACTTCACTTCAGAAAAATCATTTTTATCACCAATAACTAATAATTGAAAAAGGTTTCAAGTCTGTAAGATCTTTATGAGCATACTGATTAATCTTTACCCCGCATCTAGAGCTTTATTATTGGATAGAAGACCCATATTTAGGGGTCTATTATTTAAGCTCTCAAAGGGAAATATCCAATGGTACCAGCTTCAATACTGTAGCATCATTGTATCTAAAGATACAATAACATTAATCTTTGAGTAAGCAGAAAAATAATACTACATTTTACCCTCTCATATAGCTTTTACATTTTTTATTGGAGACCAATAAAGTATAATGTTTTCTGAAAGGGCTAAGTAAAAGTATAGCTCTTACATCAGTATCTTTTACAAATCAAGCACTATTAGCACTTTTCTCTTGAAAAAAGAAAATTACTATTTTTCAGAAAGTAAAAAATACCTTGAGCCTGGATACATTTAGAATGCTTCAGCCAAAGCAGATCAAATGTGTAGAAACTTTGTAGGGATCACTTTTGGATAAGCTTTAAGACACTTTTGAGCTCTGTATCTCAAACACTGACAAAGATATTCATAATTCAAGGTTATAATCCCATACCAAGTGGTATTGTGGAAGACTATTCCAGACAATTGAATTATGAGGTTTCAAAGCCACAAAAGGGCTATTTATCCGCTTATTACTCATAATTTGAGTAATAAATCACCTCATCTTTCTTTAGAGGTTGGTACTGTTGGAAAATATCTTATATAATTGAATAACAAGTCATAAAAGATATTCAAAAGATGATTAAACTTTGATTACTAATAAAATAGCTGATAAGACTCCCCCAGAAATTTAATGTACAGCTTTGGATGCATCAGAAGCACCAGAAAAATTCTTGAACATTTGTAGAAAATTTTTTCACCCTGCATGGGACAAAAATAGAAACATAGGGTCCTAAAACACATTTCAGCGCAATTCAAGGCTGCATTGAATATGTTGGACCACAGGAGTGAAAGCTTTCACTGTGTGACTGTGCAAAAAGGTAGAAACCCTCCCACTACCCCAGAGTAGGATGAAAATAGGTCTTCCCCTTACCACAATAATAAATAATCTTATTTTTTATTGGAATTCTTACATAATAAATCTCTCAAAAACAGTAGTTTTCTGAAATTAACCAGATATAGCTATAATATTGATTATTCTTTTAATTGTTTTAGTAAGAAAACTGATGATCAGGGAAGCCAGGGCTTAATATATATTTATCACCAATATATTATTCAAGTAAATCCCTTTTGAGCTCATTGAAACTATTCATTTTGTGTAAAACTCATAGTTATAGACTTTGGACTACTATATGATAGATCGCTCCTGAAATAACTACTCTTGGGGCTCCAAAATGAAGGATTTATAATTTCTTAGTTTGATTTTTATCTTAATCTGATTGTATTTTTAAGAGTTCAATAATTTCCATAATATTGGAAACTTTTCTTACTACCTCAAAAATGCCTTCTTCAACAATTAGTAAATTTCAATTCAAGAGAAATTAAGATTAGAGATCAGTGATATAAGGCCTTTGGCCTGAAAGGATGTAATCTCTCAATAGAAATATTCATGGGAAATTCTTTAGTATTGGTTACAAAATCCATCATAAATTCAAGATAAAGTAAAAAATCTGTTTCAAATTATTGCTATGAAATGAGAATTTTTTATTCTATGGTGGGCTGTCAGTCAGTGGGCTACTCTTGGTATTAGATATAAATTTTACATAATTGAATAACAGTGAAAAATCATGAGGTTTAGGAATAAAATTACTTAAATCTTAAGAGCTTGAATTAAAAACCTTTAATATCAAAAAGAAGCAGTGATAAAGGTTTTTAAGAGATATGAAATAATAACAAAAGTTTTTTCTTTTTGTATTTGAGCTGATTATCATTTGGTTCTTATTTTCAATTTTTTTTGTGGTTTTTCTCTTCTTTAAAGATGATTTTTATAATTTAGTTTCCCTTTCAATTAGATTTGAAAGAAAGCTATTAATTCAAGTGGCTCATTGACTTGAGAGTCTTTCCTTTTCTTATTCAAACAAACATTTTCTCAAAAGAAATTCAGAAAGCTTTGAGATCCAGGAGTAGTTATTGAGCCTGATTCTCAGGCCAAATATGGCCATAATTAATTAAATACAGCTTCATTCTTACGGGTAAGATTTCCCCTTGAGAAAGTGATTCTGAAATTTGGACTCATGACATCTGGTTGCCTTTAGGGTGGCTTTTGAATTCCTCAATATGCTATTTCCAAAAATAGATACCTTTTTTTGATGCCAAAAAATTAGAAAAATCTTAGTATTTCTAGTGGGTATATAGAAATAAATGAAAATATTTTCAAATTAATACAATGAATAAGATACAATTTCTCCTCTTAAATTATCAATCTTCAGAGTTTATTTTGAGGGTAGTATTGCTGACCATTTTTTAAGTTTTTTTGGAAGATTTGGGTGGCTTGCTCATTTTGCTTGCTTAAAAGATATTTTTCCCGATAATCTTCAATGCAATCTTGTTCATATAATTCTATCTCAACTGCATTATTAGCTTAAATTTGTGGAAATATTCTCAATATCCTAAGTTTCACATTGAACTTTGATATCATATGTGAGCATTAGAGGTGTTTTCATATATACAAAAGACTAAAAAGGACAAAATTAAGTTATAATTATAAATAAATAAATTTATTTATATTACACAAATAAAAATTGAAATATAAATACAAAATTAAAGGTTTAATTATATTCAAAAATTAATATTACGTTGAAATCCAAAATTGTTAAAACACACTTTTACTTGAAAAAATTAAGTAAAAAATATAATTTCAACAAAAATATTGAAATTAAAATATTTTTTGGAAAAAAGTTAAATAAGAATTAGGGTACCTGAAAATTATTATAAATTTTCTTCAAATAAATAAACTTATGAAAATTATTTTACAATTAGTGTTCTCATAAGAACTAAGGTGGGGTCACCTCCTGTGAGCCTTAAGGTATATTTTACATATCCAAATAGGCCACAATTATCTTTAAACATAATTTTTGAGCCATGTATAACCCATAAGTCATACATATATTCAAAATTCATCATTTTTTATTTCAGAAAAGATGAGTAACTTTTTATTGAGTAAGTAAATCCATGGATTTGAGACCAGATTTGGATTATACACAAAAAATTCATCTAGGGTAGCTCCATAGAGTGAATAAGCTTAAATTAACTCTTTGAGGTGGTAATATGGAAAATACTTCAATACCACATAAATGAATTGTGAAAAGTTTTGTTTTTCTCAATTTCACGCCAAAATAATGGGAATGGGAGAAATCCCATGTCACATACACACTAAAAATAGTGTTATAAATTTTTGTGGCACTTAATATAATGGTATTCTTAAATACACTTTTGGTACACCCATAGTGGATATCAGTCTTGAAGCCTGAATTTCTATTTTGACATAAAAAATAGTCAAGGGGGACAAAAGACATCAAAGAAAGCCAGGGTACCCAACTTCTGAGGCCCCTGGGGCATGTATAGCTCTAGAGCTTGGATCCATGGCTGATCATGGCCCAATTATCATTCTAAAACCTTTTTGGAACCTGTTTACCAAGTTAAAATCTCATTAAATCATAAGAAAATTGCAAATAAGCTGCTATTTTGATGTGCCAAGGAGGTAAAGAGCAGCTTAGAATCCTGTAACCATGTAAATTAATAATAATTTTCCATGGATAAGCCCCAAAAGATTAATTAAATTTTTTTTTGGACTAGTATCCATTGATTTACCTCATAGAAAACAGCAATATAGTCCTATTTGCAATTATACGTAGAAATGAGGTAAAACCTTCAAAAACTCATTAAAAATACAGTTCCTAGGAAATGTTTCTGAACCTTTCAGGACCAATGGAGAAAATTATGATCCATAAAAGAGCCAAAAATAATTACAGTTTTGGAAGTAAAATTCAAAGTTTTACTGAGAGTCCATTTTTGGTAATTCCAGGTGAAACACTGAATCTTCAAAAGTTCACAGAAATTACAACCTGTAATGAAATTTCCAATAAAATTGATGACTTTGAGAAGTTAATGTTGATTATGAAATAAAAGAAGCTTTAAAGTTGTTACTCCTTTTATTCTTAACCATATCTGGGTTGGTAGTCATGTATAAGCTTCAATTAAGTAATTATGATAATCTTACATGACAACAGATGATGCAATTATTAATAAAAAAAGGATTATTGTTTAATTACTCATTTTATTTTCAGTTTGCTCCATGGCATGCCTCTGTGAGCTCTTATTCACTTAAAAGAGGCTTCCTCTTGCTGTTTTTTCCAAAATCATGAGATTATTCAGTTATACCATCATTACCAACAAGCAAGTATTAGTTAAATCTTTTTTCTGAAGTGTTTAAATATTTCAGAATGAATCACAAAGACGTGAAATCATAGAAATAAACTATATATTTCTGTAATATTGTTCTAAATCATTTTTGATCACTTAAATCCACAATTCTACGTCAAATTTCTCTACTTTTATCTTTCAAAAGGTTGATTGGAGTATTAGTGAGTGATTTATTTTAATTCTTAAAGTTTTTCTCTGGTGAGATGTGGCTTCAAGAGTTATCTTTATAATTATTCTTGCAAAAGATATTTATATATTAAAATAAATTTATTATTTTAATAAAGAAGTTTTTATTATTAAATTCTTCTTGTAATTGATTCTTGTAGAAAATTACTGCTTACTGTCATAATCACTAGGATTGTATAACAATTAAAAGAAATAATGAAATAATTAACTATTTAATCCTGGTTATAATTATTATTATTATTATATTTCATAAGAAAAGTCATACTACTGTTGATTAATAGTAATATTATCAACAGTTTCATAGACACATCTTACATTTGGGAGCCTGGTTGTGATTTTAAGCATAGACTTGGCTTTAATTATATTCTAGACTTCAATTTTTTGTTCTAAAAACTGTCATACCAACCCACATCTCACATTTGGGGGCCTGGCTGTGTTTTTGAACCTTGTACCCTTAATTAATATATTTTCAAGCTCCAAAATATATAAATTTAATAATTTTTTTCTTTCAATTTGAAGGTAAAATTATTTTTATTTTGAAATTGTCTTCAAAGTCTTTTTCATTGTGGAATTTGGATTAATTTTATATTATTTTACACATGGAATTTTCACATCCAAAAGCTTATAAAATTGTTCTTTGAGTTACTCTGAATTAATTTTAAATCAAAATCTTAAATTTTGAATTTTTTTCTTTAAAGAGAATTTTTTTTTCTTCATATTAAAAAAAATTATACAACTTATAAAAAAACAAATATTTAAAAATATTTTAAAAAGTATAAAAAATAATTTTTTCTATTTTGTGATTTTTACTAGTGTCTTTAATCAGATACTGTGCAGCTGTTAACAGACTCAGTAAGAGATACATTACCAGTCCCAAGTCTTCAGAAGCAGAATATGAAGACAGTATTGAAGTTCAAATTTCTAAAAGAGGCACTGTATTCAACACAGAAAAAGCTAGACAACACCAAAAGGTGTGTTTTTCCGTCTTTAATTATTATTTTTCTCTTAAAGTTATGTGAAATGGTGCATACAAGAAATAGAAGCAGCTATTCAGTCAAACCAGATGGATGTGGACAAGGAAGAGGCAAGACCAAATCCTGAAGTGGCAAGTCTTCCTCAATAAAGACACATCTGGAGGATGCCAGAGCTGCCCCCCATTCCCCAAGGTCTGTCCCACAGCTTTTGATGTGAACTCTGAGTCTGAACTGATTCATGATAATATTTAAAGGGCTGAACCAATTCCAAGCTGCAGCAATAGATATTTATCAATGCCAATACAAAAATTGGTTCAGAGAAGCCAAAGAAGAGGAGTGGGAAATTTGCCCAAGCCTTTGGCAGGGGGACATGAACTCATAATTACACATCAAGAGCTTTCTGGGTCAGGAGAAGTGTCAGACTGAGTCTATGATGAAGCTATGAAAAGTAATCACAAGAATTACCTATGACTGTGACATGGTGAAAATGATTCAAAAAAGTTTTATTGATAATAATAAAGGTTGAAAATGAGATATATAGGGCTTTCCTATTGAGAAATAGTGGTGGTGAGCGCTGTTGAAAGCCCTGGGTGCAATAATTATCAGTTGGTTTACTATAATAACTACTACAATAATTGATATTATAGTTATAACCTGATTATTTCCCAAGAGTATAACTATTTTTGACAGCTGTATTACATAGGAATTCAAGAGCAGGATGAGAAAACCTTGTCTGGTGGAGAAAAGGCCCCCTTTTATCCTCAAATGGGGTGAAAAGGCTTCTAGACCCTTCCACGTAGAGGAAGTGAAGATTTTTCACTTCCAAGGAAAGGCTTGTGGTTTTCAAAATGCCTGTACAGTATGTATTGGCCTCAGATGTTGCTTTGAAACCACATCTGGGCAGCTTTCACCAATACAGGGTGAAAAATTTCATCTGGGGACCACAAAGCCCTCTTCTGACATGTATTAGGCAAAGACCACCATACAGAACTTGTACAGGACCTCATTCTTGGACAAACTATGAGGTATTCAAGTATAAAAATTCTTCTTTGTCTATTTTACACCTCATAATCATAGTTATGGGATAATTTCCCACAGTAAGGCTGTATTGGTCTGACTGTGGGATTTTGACCTTAAACCTGCTATAACGTTGTCAGTTTTTGAGATATCAAGCTCACAGTTGGTTCATTGAATAGCCCTGGATTTTTTCTACACAATGGTACCCTCTTTGATATGGCTATCATCAAATATGGCAAAATTATGCCATGTATAAGAGTTTTGTACATATATATGATTTTGCTTAAAGTGTGTATGGGGCTTGTTTTCCCCATAAATTTTGTTCTAGATAAGATATGCGGAAATAGATGAAACCATAAGATATTCCTGATTGTTCTCTTTACAAAAAGACCCCACTTTGGGTACCTCCCACTAAAACTTTAGAGTTTAGATGAGAGGTGAATATTTTATTCACCTTTATTTGACGTTATTTTGGCCATAACTTCTGTAATTCTGATGCTAGCTCAATTTGGCTAGTAACATTGGACATACCTCACTTAGAACTTCTCTCTGAATACCCATTTAAGGGGTTAAGCCTTTTCCTCTGGATTTTAGATGAGAGGTGAAAAATAAGGTTTATGCTCAGCAATGTCTTTGAGCAGGAATAACTTTGTAATTGTTTTCCTATGATGATGGGACTTGTGTATTTTGAAAGAGGTGGGTTTTCCATTTCTTTTGATACATTTTGAGCTAATTTGGCTTGGATCCATGTTTTGGTAGTATCTTGGCTTTACCATTGGTTTATGGTATTTGGCTGTCATGCTTGTACTCTGGTTTTGAGTCACAGGCTGACATACCCTCCCTCCAAAAAAGGCTCATCATTTATGAGACTGTCCAGTGCTCCTAGAGGCCTTGAATCCTGTTAGATGAATGTTCCAATTTGATATGTCATCTTCTGCTAACCATTTGTCTTTTTCTGCTGTGTGGCTTTTAAATCTGACCATGTATTGTCTCTGGTCTTTACCATTCAGTCTGATCTTCAAGGCCTTGATGCTTTTGTTCAAATGTCCAGGGGAGTCTTCCAATTCCACTATCTCTGGTGGAGTGGGATTTTTCTTCCTTGAGGGGAAATTATCCTCCTCTGTCTGGAAGTATGGCTTGACTAAACTCACTGGGAATACTGGGTGCTTCCTAGAAATTCCTCTATGAGTTTGACTTCCACTGCATTTTCCCCTATCAGTTTAATGATAGTGAAGGGACCTACAAATGGGTCTATCATCTTCTTTGGGCCCTTAATATTGTTGAAGTTGAGTGTAGACACTAACACCTGGTCCTCTTCCTTAAAGTCAGGCTCCATGTGTGATTTGTCCCACCTTTATTTTTATACTCTTTTGCCTCAGCTATGCATTTTCCAGCTGTATCACAAGCAATTTTCCACATATCATGGCAGTCTCTTGCTTTGGGGTTGATGTTTAGAAGATTCTTCTTCAGGTGATCCACAGGAAATAGGGGATTCCACCCTTTTTCTACCAGTGAGGGTGATTTATCTGTGGTAGAGTGCTGGCTTGTCTTGTAAGCGAGTTGGACTACTGGTAGAAGGGTAACCCAGTAATGGGTGTATCCTTCATGGTCCTTGTATTACATGCAATATGCACAGAATCTTCTAATGATGTCCTCCATTGTTTGGATCATCCTTTCAGTTGAACCATCTCTCTGTGGGTGGTAAGCTTTTGAAAATGCAGCTTTTGTTCCAAGAATGTCATACAAGTTGGTCCAAATTTCTGATGTGAATTTTGGGTTCCTATCACTGATGATAATTTTAGGGACTCTACATGTGAATATTATGTTATTTGAAAATAACAGGGATGTATCCATTGCTGTGTCCTCCTTGTGGAATGGTAGGCACCTCACACTTTTACTGAATCAATCAACTATGATCAGGAAAGAAATGAAGTTCTCCTTGCCTCCTGGGACAAGTCCTGTGACCCAGTCCATTTTGATGGTTTCCTATGGGTGTTTGGGCTCTTCTATGTGTTGAAGTACCCCATACTTCTTCCCATGATTTCTGTTTGCCTTCTGGCATCTTTCACAAGTGTGGATATACTCACTAAGCTCTTGTGCCCATTTGGGCCACCAAGCTGTGCTTACTATCCTTTCCCTGGTCCTGTCTTCACTCATGTGCCCCATATAGGAGCAGTCATGATATTCCTGCAGGATTAGGGATATATGGTCCCTGTCTACTACTGTGAGTGCACTGGTGTGCTTTTCTCTATGACAGAGCAGTCCATCTATAAGGAAAAAATTGTTATTTTTATATCCCCTTAACAAGGGTTCCTCTAGCTGGGATTCCAGTTCTGGGCTCCTGTACTTCTATTGAAGGAGTTGCAACAATATGCCACACTGGTTGTGTTTGGCATATGTCTTCATTACTGCATTTAAGAGCTCGTTATGCAGTTCTGAGGAGCCTATTCCCAATATGGGAGTTTCTGTTACTTCTGATCCAGTGTCTCCACTGCCTGGGGTACCACTTCCTGGTGCCCATTAAGAAAATCTGAAGTTCTTCCTCTTATCTATTTTCATGAAATGAATAGGAATCTCATAAGCTGGGTTTCTTTTGACATTGTCCAGTAGTTATCTTCTGAGGCCATCTGCATTGGTGTGGCTTTTCCCCCTTTGTATATGATGGTCATATTGCCTCTATACTCTTGGATGGATATTTGCCACCTCAACATGTGTCTATTGGTAGTCTTGATGTTCAGTAAAGACTTCAAGGCTGTGCAATCTGTGTAGACTTCAAAGACTTCACCCTCCAAATAATGGTGGAGTTTCTCTGGAGACTAGACTAAGCATAGGAATTAAGTCTGGGTGGCCCCATAACTGGCTTCTGAATCTTCCAGTTTCCTAGAGATTTAGCATATTACTACTTCTCTTGGTTCACCATCTAAAATTTGTCTCTGGTGAAGGGCTTCCCCTAAGCTGTTGCTACATGCTGCAGCTATATATAACTTTAATTTTAGTTCAAAGTCAGGTAAAATTAGCACAGGTGCATTTGTGAGTTCATGTTTGATCCTCTCAAATGCATCCCTTCTTTCCTTGGTAATTTAAAAAACTAAATCTTTTGAGCCTAACTTGTATAGACTACTAGTTATGTGAGCAAAGCTTTTGATGTGGTTTCTGTAGTAGCTAGAAAACCCAAGGAAAGATTTCATCTCTTTGATGTTCTTTGGTACTGGCTTCTGCAGTACTGATGCTACTTTATTCTGGTCTATGGCCAGACTAAGACCTGGGACTTTGTGTCCTAGTTCCAGGAATTGTTGTTGGCCAAAATTGCACTTTTTAAGTGACATTTTCAGATTCATGGGTGTGCAATTACTTAGTACTTTTTCTATGTACTGCACATGGTCTTCCCATGTCTCTGAGTATATAATGATTTCATCAATATATACTACAACCCAGCCTTCCAATATTTATTCTTGAAATATTGTGTCCATCATCCTTTGGAAGTGGTCTGGTGCATTTTTGATTCCAAATGGAATCCTGGTGCACTCATTTATGCCCATATGGAATATTATTCTGAGTAATTTTATGGAGTTTGGTTCAACTACATTCTGGTGATACCCTTTCATACAATCCATCTTGGTTATATATTTGCCTTTTGCCAGTTTGTCTAGGGAATGAGGTATCCTAGGTATAGGGTACCTGTCAGCTTTTGGGTAGTTGTTCAGAGCTCTGAAATCTCAACATAGCCTAGATTTCTAATCATGCCAGTTGATGAGGACAGGAGTGGTTATTTCCACTATTTCATTGTGTCCTATCTTCCTGATGATATCAATGTCTAGGAGTTCATTGACATGTTTTTGAATTTCCTTCCTAGTTTCCAGAATTGCTGGGTATGGAGGTCTTCTCAGCATGGGTGGATAAGGTCTCTCAAAATCTAGATATAACTCTATAAAATGGCCTCTTATTTTGCCTAATGGTTCTTCACCAATGGCAAATGCTGGTCTATTTTTTCTCAGAATCTTCAGTAAACTAAGTTTCTGTTTACTGGTGAGGGTAGTGCTGAATTGGCCCTCTCTGAATTCATTCAGTAATTCTTCCAGAGAGTCCTGGGTAGATATTTGGTATATATTAAGTGAAAATTTCTTCTCCTTGTTTGTACCAATGGTAATATTCCTGTTTTCACTATTGTAAATATCAATTACATACATCCTCTGGTAGTCTGCCCCCAGTAAAAACACTTCTATGTGGGTATCTTCAAGCGCAACAAACTCTGGGTTGAGTCTGATATTACCTTTCCTATGGGATATAATTATCTCTTTGATAATTGTCCCAATAGAAGTAATCTTCCCTGATTCACTTTTGAAGTTCTTTGCCTTGGCTGGAAAGAGCTGTTTTTCCCAATTTGGGAAATGGTTATCCAGATAATTTCTGGCCACTATTTAGCAGTGTGCTCCACTATCAATGATAAATGGGTGTTGAACATTTTCAATACAAACAGTAATTTTTGTGGCTGTCCCATGTGTGTATGCCATTCCTTTAGTTGGTGTAACCAGCAATGTCTGTGCATATTGTGTGTGTTTACACAGGTTTTTATTGGAAGTTTCTTGTTGCATGCCTGCTTCCAACTGTATGTCCTGAATTTCTAGTGGTGTTTCCTCTTGGGTCTTGGTCTTCATCAGATTGTTCTCTGATCGCATCACCCATGGAGTCTGATTCAGAATCCTCTGTGGGGGATTCCTCTTCTGGGACCTTCTCCATGGCATAGACCTTTGTCTTTGCCTTTGGACAGTTGTTGGCATAATGGTCTGTTGAACCACAATTGTGACAGGAATTTTTCTTCTTAGCCACTTATGCCATGCTTTCTATGGGGTTTTCTTTGCACTCCACCCTGAAAGGTTGTTTCTCTTTGAAACTACTGCTTCTATATGGGGAATATTTCCCTATATTTTTTCATTTCCTTACATCTTGGAAGGTATTTGCGATGTCATCTAGAGTTCAATTTTGGTTGCATCTGCATTTTACTGCATGCTCTAGTTCTCCTGGCCTTTTTGTCAGGAGTTTGTGATTCCTCATCTGAATGTTAATTTGAGGAGCAATGACATTAAGTCTTTTAGACTTTCTAAGACACCATTCATATGGATCTCTGTACACAGAGTACTTTTCATTTTCAAATGACATGGTCCTCTGCCATATACAAGTACCATTACTGTACTTTTGGATAATTTGACTCTTCCACCATGGATTTCTTTCATTTCTGTGTATCACATACTAGCATGTCCTTTAAATGCTGTATTTAATCTAGCAGTAATCCAGTAATCTGGTATTCTTGGTACATGTAAGGTTTGACTATGGAACAATAAGTAAAGATTACTAATATTTTACTTATTTTACTCTTAATGTCCTTATAAATAAAATAAATAAGATAAAAATAATTATAATAATAAAGAATTATTATAATTAAGGCGTAAAAAATAATTATATTATTAAATAAATAAAGTAATATAATTCATATTATAAATAATATAATAAATAAATATATTTGAAAGCTCTATATTATTGTTACCAACAAAAAATAAAGGCATAAAAAATTGTTTTTTATTAATAAAAAACAATTAATAACAATGATCTCATTAATATTAAAGTTATGAATTAATATAAATACTATTTATATTAATTATGGAATAATTAAGAGTAATAATGAAGAGAAATTATTTTTTAAAAAGAGAAAACAGCCTACTTTTAACACCTAGTATAATACTTTTAAATAATTTGACGCCAAATAATATAAATAAAACTTATTTAAATTGTATTTACAATAAAAATTAAGAGAAATTACAAATTTTCTTGATTTCATGTGGATTTGAGATTTTACAGAGAAATATAACAAAACAGCAGAGAAATTGAATTAATCATGTCAAAAATGATGATTATAATAAAGATTATTTTTGGTCTATACTAATATAAAAGATTTATCTATATAGAATAAAGATTCTACCTTTGGTTTTAATTGTTTTAATGTTTTGATGCGTCTGAGGGGGAAATAGAGTAAAAAGAGCTCTATTTATAGTAAATACCTCCCTTCTAGAGTCTAGTAGGCTTCTAGTAGACGTGTACCAATGGTATCCACTGGAAATGATCAGTATTTTAAGGCTTAGTGATGATTACATCATGATCAAACCATCTTATCTCATTACTATGCCATTATTTAGAGTTATCACTATAGCTCTAAGTTTGATGAAATCATAAGCTTGCAGAAGCCTAAGATTTGTGGATTCTATTAGTATAAATCATGATATAATAGTATTAACCAGTTGTATCACTTATATGACTGTTAAACTGAAAATAAGATTACAGTGAGTGATCTTAAATGGTCAAATTTAAGCTTAAGCTTTGATCATTAATACCTTTTAGGTTATACACTATACATATATTCTGAGAGTGGATTCTGATAGCTTGGCATGTCCTTATTAAAATTCCAAGAGAATTTCATTACATCATTAAAACTCTATTTTTGATGATTTTTCTTGTAACTCATCTTTTCTGTAAAAATTTAATATTTTGAGCTTCAACCCATGATTCCAAGAGGCTATACATTGAATATTATAATAAGAATTAAGTCATTCTACACGTATGAGCTAGTAGAATCTGACTGTCTACTTTTTTTAAGTTTGGACCACTTTCACAACAAAGTGGTCAACAGCTTCAATGATTTTATTCAATAATCCATTACAAGTTTCAACCTTGTTTATAACTTGTGAAATAAAGTTCATATCTGTGTTTTGACAGTAATCAGGTGGTGACTTTATTCTTGGTTTATCTCTCTATCCCTTATATTTCAAGAGATATTAGCTAAAAACCATAAACATATGCATTGACCAAAAAAGTGCATATATTCAGCTTAATTCCTCAAGTATTGATTTTGGAGATTAGATTTATAATTTTTCTATATGTAAACTCTTATGGAAAATTCAATGGTACCATTTATTTTACATGCTATTTCATTTGTTTCTGAGTTAAATAAGGTTTTATACCTTTTTTAAGGTGTTATTACTTATACTTCAGTAATTCTTGACTTTTCAGATATGTCATAAAAATGATATATGTGTATTTTACCATGAGGAATCTAATGGTGTCATCTATTTCACATGTTTACACATTAGATTCTGAGGTAATTCAGATTTTGTACTTATTTATGGTATTTTTACTAGTCTTTGAGATCATTATTATAGGTATAATTATTACAGAAATTTTGTGGTGACCTTTTTGGATATGTGGTCATATCTCAAAGGCTCACAGTACATCTATGTATAGTCCATCAATATAATCAATGAGCTCCATATGATCATATTATCCTGTGCCAGAGAATTTGAGCCAGCTTGAGGCCTCTGGAGGCTGTTTCAAGGCTTCCTTTTCAGAATAAGACATATTATCTCCATCTTGGTATTGGGATGGATATCAGATCTTGCCTTATTCACCAATAAGGAATGTGGTTTGATGTCCTCTTGGTGGTAAGGATTATCCAAAGCATGCCCTTCTGCTTGGGGCCTCATGTTTTGGTAGACATCAAACAATTTGTTTATGTCTTGATCCAGACAATCACTGTCCCTTTTGCAGTGGTGTTGCTCTTCAAAGAGATAATTCAGTCTTTTGTTGGTTTCTTAAGAGGCCTTGCTCAATTGAGAACAGCTCTCTTGGATGGCTTTGATTATAGCCTCTTGTAAGATTACATTTCTTTGAAATGTTTCATTCAATTTTTGGAAATCATCAAGTGATTCTTGAGTTTTCACTGAAAATAAGGACATTTGTAACCATGGTTTATCACTGTTTAGGTTACTCTCAGGTGTAACAACATTATGTTCTGTCCACGAGGGGGTGATATTTCTATTAGTGGCGCTACTGATTCTAGAAGTATTTACAACTATTTCTTGCTCTTGTGTACTTCTTTCACCAAGTCCAACAGATTCTGTTTTCTTGGGTCTGACTCTCTCTGCCTTTTCTTGAAAGAGGTCTTGTTTTTGCCCTTGTATCCTTGTCTTCTCCCTGAAACTACCTGGGATTGTGAAGAATGGTAACTCTTGGCAGCTGATCTGTTGGTGCCTGAATGGTGTGAAGCTACTGGAGAGCTGGTTTGGGCTACTCCTTGCGAGCTTGAAGGAATCTGAGTAGGCCCTGTCTGGGTCAGCTGTTCTTCTATAGCTTAGATAGTGGCTTCATTCTCCCTTATCCTGGTTGCCCTCTTCTCCAGGAGTCTTAACTGCTTGGTGGGGTTCCACCCTTTGGTTATTACCATAAGGTCTTTGTAGTATATATCTTTGATACATATGTTCTGGAAACTTGCTCCAAGTTCTGCCCAGTGGGATGATAGGTTGAACCTCTTGCTGTCCATTCTGCATTGAAAAAGGTCTTTGAGGAGTTGGTAGACCTGAAGAACTTGATCCATATCCTTCCAGTCCGCTGGTTTGAAGTTTCTGTTGAATTGGAAGGTGAATGGCAGAGTGGGTTTGATTTCCCTCAATGTCTTGCTATCCACCATTATGTCCAAGGGGTCCTCCTACAGGTCTTCTGGTTCTGGAAAAGCCTACTCTGCCCTCTAGCTGGTTCCTTGGGATTCCAAGGTTCCTGAGGTGTACAGGTGACATATCAGTGTTTGCAAGAAGTCAAAAACTTAATTTTCTTTGGGTATTTACCTTCTACTGTGCCTTGTACAAATTTATTGTCTACTGCTTTTGGAAATTTGCCTTTATAGGTTACAACTGGGTTAATTATTGTAATCTTCCCTGTAAAAGTGATTAAGGTTGGTTTAACTTGTATTGATGCAGATTTTTGTGGTTTTCCACTTCTCTGAGTGGCAATTGGTGTCCACTTCTTAGCTGTGATGAGGCCTTCACTGTGCCTCTTTCCTTTGCCCTTGCTTACCTCTGGTTCTGAGGGTGTCACTGTTATGTTGGCCTGTGAATGGGTTTCAAGTGGTATGAATTTTTCTTCCACTGAATAAAACAGGAAAAAGTGGGCTTATTGTCAGTTAATACTTCTTAAAATGGTATTTGCACATCTAAGAATGGCCTCTGGGCAATATATTGCTATATTATAGCCTTCTATGATGGAGGTGTAATTGAAATAATCAATTTACACATCAAAAGACAGCTTTTTGGATTTGTGGTACACTGTTTGTATACCAGTATCTCACAGATTAAATTGTAATTAACAAGTATAATATCAGAAGTGGATATGTAATGAGCAATTGAAATTACCCATATACCCAACCACGCCTCTAATACTGTTGGTTTACAGTAAGAGAGGTGTTCTCTTTAGTTAAAAAAGAGCTGTATTAATGTCTTGAAGTGTTTTAATATGTAAAACACGCCAAAAGTAAGTTTTGTGGTGATTAAATTATAATCAACCACACAACAAGGTAATTATGATGAAAAAACACACAGTGGTATATAGTCATATACCACTTAAAAAGTAGATATAAGATATGTTTTATATTTATTTTTTAATAAATTCTAGACCTAACAAATGCCAGAGTTAAGAAAATAAAAAAAACTCACTTTTTTCCATAAAAAAAGGTTGAAAAATCCAAAGAAAACATGGCCAGTACCCCAAAGTGTCAGGTTGAGTCTATGATGAAGCTATAAAAACTAATTGAAAGCTTTAAATATGACTGTGAAATGGTGAAAATGATTAAAAAATATTTATTGATAATAATAAGTTTTGATAATGAGATATACAGGGCTTGACTATTGAGTGCTGTTGAAAGCTGTGGGTGCAATAATTATCAGTTGGTTTACTATAATAACTACTACAATAATCAATATTATAATTATAGCCTGATTATTTTCCAAGAGTATAGCTGTTTTTGACAGTTGTACTACATAGAAATTCAAGAGCAGGATGACAAAACGTTTTCTGGTGGAGAAAAGGCCCCTTTTTATCCTCAAATGGGGTGAAAAGGCTTCTAGACCCTTCCACATAGAGGAAGTGAAGATTTCTCACTTCCAAGGATGGCTTGTGGTTTTAATCATGCCTGTATAGCCTGAATTGGGCTCAGATGTTGTTTTGAAACCACATCTGGGAGGTTTTCACCAATACAGGGTGAAAACTTTCATCTGGGGACCACATAGCCCTCTTCTGACGTGTATTACATGTGGAATGCTGTACAGAACCTGTACAGGACCCCAGTTTTGAAATAACTATGAGGTATTGAAGTATAAACATGATTCTTTGTCTATTTGGCACCTCATAATCATAGCTATGGGATATTATCTGACAGTAAGGCTGTATTGGTCTAACTGTGGGATTTTGACCTTAAAGCCGTCATAAATTTGTCATTTTTTGATATATCATACTCAGAGTTGGTTCATTGAATAGCCCTGGATTTTCTCTACACAATGGGACCTCATTTGATATGGTTATCATCAAATATGGCAAAGTTATGCCATGTACAAGATTTTTGTACATATATATGATTTTGCTTAAAACCTGTATGGGGCTTGTTTGCCCCATGACTTTTGTTCTAGATGGGATATGGGGAAATTGATGGAACCATCAGATAGCGCTGATTGTTCTCTCTACCAAAAGACCCCACTTTAGGTATCTCACTAAAAATATAGAAGCTAGATGTGAGGTGAATATTTTATTCCCCCTTGTTTGACTTTATTTTTGCCATAATTTCTGTAATTTTGATGCTAGCTCAGCTTGGCTGGTACCATTGGATAGCCCTGTCTTGTAGCTTCAAATTGAATACCAATTGGATGGGGTTAAGCCTCCTCCTCTGGATTTCAGATGAGAGTTGAAGCATAAGGTTTATATTCAGCAATGTCTTTGAGCATGAATAACTTTGTTATTCTTTGTCCTATGATAATGGGACTTGTGTATTTGGAAAGAGGTGGGTTTTCTCTTTTTTCTGATATCTTTTGAGATAATTTGGCTCAGCTCCATGTTTTGGTGGTATCTTGGCTTTAAGTTGTTTTATGGTAGTTGGCTGTCATGCGTGTGCTCTGGGTTTGAGTAACAGGCCGACAAGAAGGCCATGGAGCTCTTTAGAGGATGGAGTTTATTGTATTGCAAACACAAGGTCAAAAAGCTAAAGAATTGGTTGAAGAACCAAAGTATTTTATCCATACACCAGAAGAAGGAATTGTAAATGAATCCAGCTCTGGGGACAGAAGGCCCAGTGGTGTCTACCAGATCCAAACCCCCTCCAGAAGTGTTCAAAGAAAAGCCCAAAGGACCTCAGAAAAAGCAGAAAGGTCCCAAGAACCATCAAGGAAAGGAAAAACACAAAGCCAATTGGAACAGACCTTACCCACAAGGGTACAGGATCCCAAAATTGGAGCCTTCAGCCGTGGACAGTGTCCTCAATATGACCAGAACTCTTATGTAATTCACAGCCAATGAGAAGAAAAGGATGAAAAGGACCTTTCCATACAAATAATACAAGAAATACAATTTTTTAAGAGTAGTATTGATGTAGAACTTGGTAAATTTGATGCCAAGTTTAATAAAATAACATCATATATTAATGACTTAAAAAAAGAATGACAGAACCTCTGATGAATGGCATGAGTTGCCAACTGCCAGACTTGAGTTAATTTCCAATAAATGTGACAGAATGAGAGTAAATGTCAAGATTAGGATGTGTCACAGCCATGGAAATCCACCCTCTTGGACCCCAATATGGTATATCCATGCCATATCCAATATATGGAAATTTGGCCATATCCATAATTATTAGCCAAATTGGCCATTGACATGTTTTATGGCCTTAATGGTCATTTTATCATCTGGGGCCAACCTGGCCCCTTCACCACCATCAAGCAATTCTAGGCTGTCTCTGTGCTTTTGGGCATCTTGGGTATTTTCCATACAACAGGGAAAATACAGCCCAAAGTCCTGTATTTTTCTCTTTAAGCTTTGAATACAGTTTGCACACTTTTTGCGCATTTAGGCATATTTCTCATGTATTATGTGAAATGTGCCCAAAAGGCCATATCAGGCCTTTTGCGGCTTAATTGCCAGTTCTGTGCACTTTGTGCGCTTTTGTGCATTCTGCGCAAATACAGTTTTTAAGCTGTATTAGCTGTATTTAGCCAAAAACCCAAAAATGGCCAAATACTCCAAAAGACACTTTATCACCTCTGAAGCCTCCAAAACCCAAGTGTCACTCTTATCCCCCTGGGATCATTCTCAAAAGACCTTTGGCCCATTTCAATCTTCAATAACCAAAAGTGCCATATATGGTGTTATACACCATTATGCATCTTTTTTCAGCAGCAATCCAATGGTGGAAATTTCAAATGGTTATTTTAACTTTTCAACAGGTAATCAAGGCACACCTTCCAGAGGATTCATCAAGGCTCAAGGGCAAGTGTCATAATCTCAAATACCAATGACGCCATCAAGCAATCAATGGTCATTCTCACTCACAGTATTCCTCCAAGGGTATACTGGCTGTTCATTCTCAAGGGATATTCAAGAGGCAGTTCCAAAATCAGTTGTCAAGTGACAATGCTCCATCCATCCTACTTGGCAACCACATTCATTTCAATACAATCTGGATTCACCAATACCTGTATTTCAATCATACATCATGGGAACATCATTCAATACAGTTCATTTCCCAATCTGGAAAGGTATACACTCCATCAGACAATCAATACAGCTTCCAGTATTCAATACAGGACCACTTCTAGCCTGAAGGAGTCAAGCTCTCAACTTTTCACATATACCAGCCTCCTTTGAACCTGGGGGTTTTTTCCCCCAGTTAATTAATATATTTTGATTTTATTTTATCTTTATCTATCTTATCATTTTTGTGAAGTGAATACTGATATTATCAAGTCAGTCATTTGGAACCTTTTCTCTTTTCTCTCTTTGCCTGTCAATGGATATTTGGTGGTCATATCCTTACTAATTCCATTGTTCATTTTAGCAGGTTGAAACAGTGATTAAGGACTTACTTGGTTGGCTCTTTGGCCATTTGGCTTCTCATTTCTCTCATTGCATCCCATCCTTGTACTTGCATCCTTCTTAGAGAAATTTATTCTTTTATTTTATTTTCTCTATTCTTTTGGAGTATTCCAAGTGAGTTCCCTGATTGCTGAGTGCCAGGCCACTCTTGTTTTTCTGTCCAAGAGCCCCTATGACAGGATGATAAAATGGAAGATCTTTCCATTAGAAAAATGGATGAACAGCTTACAATTCTAAAAAATAATGTTTTAGAGATAGTTAATAATACCAATGAATTTGCCACACATTTGGAAAAATGTGACAGTGAGAGGCAAAAATTGAAAAATGAAATACTTGCACATGTGAACAAATTCATAAGAATTATGAACCAAGCCTACATATTCCAAGACATTCCACACCTTTGGATGAAGAGAAACGTTCTGTGAAAGGAAGTTTAACCCCTTTTCTAGAAAAAATGCTATTTCTGCAAAGTATATTCCCAAATTGGAAGAATTTCCAACATTCTCTGGTGAGGGTGACTACAACCATATTGACCTCATAAGAACAATTGATATGTTGCAAGAATATTTTCATATACCTGATGAAATAATAGTGGGTAAATTAAACTCTTTTTTTACCATAACTGCAAAGAAAGGGTATTACAAAATGAAACAAGATCATGGAAAGCATTATGGGTCTTTGTGGATATCTGAAGTGATCACCGAATGGGCCAATAATTATTGGAGGTTTAAGATGTGAAATGCTTTTGAAAGTGCTATTTATAACTCAGAAAAGCATAAACCACTTAGTTCCTCAAACAGAAAGACAGATTATCTGCTTTACACCCAGATATGTCTTACTCAATGATTAATATCAAAATATTAAGCAAATGTGGAGGAGAACTAGAACATTCTATCAATGCAGAGGTGTAGAGCCCTGTTCAACATAGGACTACATTAATGCAATGGAAGATATCATTACTAGAACAAGAATTGGTAGAACTTGGAATAGAATCCCTATGGATTTTAAAATGGTCCCAAAGATTTATAGAGAAGAAAGGAGACCTGAAAGACCTGTCTTGAAGTGTCATAAATGTTGGAGAACATCATGTTGCACCAACACTTGTACCAAAAAGACAAAAATCAATGAAGCTCAAGTCATTGAAGAAGCTCAGTGTACTGAAGAGAAAAAAGAACCTGACCAAGAGTCTGCAGTCTCTGAAGATATACCAGTAGATTACTATCCCATTGAAAACATTACAGCTTTCTTTGAGGTGACAGAAGTCCATACTCACTTGCCACAGTATAGTGAGGATTGCTATAACCTGATCAATATCCAGGATTCCATAATGTGTAAGACCAAGCATGCTAGAGGTAAAGGGTAAACTGCTGGAGCATCTTGTATCACATCAATTCTGATAAATGACATTGAAGGAAAAGTAAATTTGGATACAGGGGCATTTTGCACTTGTGTGGGCAAAGAGTATCTCCAAGCTATGCTTCCTGGATGTAAAAATAATCTATTACCAATAGAAGGTGTACAATGTAGTAGTTCCAGTAATAATATGTACCCTTTGGGCATATTGGACACTAATATTGTATTTCCACACCCTGCAGGAAGCATAAGAATGAAAACATGGATAGTAGTAATGGACAATTGTACATCTCAACAAATAATTCTTGGTAGTAATTACTTTAATATTTATGGTATTGACATCAATAAAAAAAGACAGATATTTTACAATTGGAGAAAAGAAAAGACAAAAATTTGCTTTTTCCAATATGCTCAAACAAATATCAATAGTATCTTCCAAAAAAATACTTATAAGGAAGAATTTGTGGCTAATCAACTTTTTGAAGCACAAATTAATCGATCATTGTCACCCAAGATGAGGCATGAGCTTATTGATGTGTTATACACATATAAGAATGCATTTGATTCTGATAATGAACCATTAGGAATCATAAAAGGGAATGAAGTTGATATTACACTTAATATTGACAGACCATACCCTCCAGTACTTAGAAGACCAGCTTATCTAGCCAGTCCCACAGCTAGAGAAGCCTTGGAAAAACATATCCAAGAGTTACTCAAACTTGGTGTATTAAGGAAAGTAGGCTATAATGAGGAAGCTAAGGTGAAAGCAACTGTTATTATTGCTTGGCATAATGATAAATCAAGAATGGTTGGAGACTTTGGAGCATTGAATACCTACACAGTTCCAGATAGGTATCCAATTCCTAGAATCCAAGAAGCCTTGACCCAATTGTCTAACGCCAAGTATACAACATCAATGTATGCATTAAAAGCCTTTCACTAAACTTTTTTGATGCCTAAAGCTAAGAAATTACTTAGAATTATCACTCACTGTGGTTTTTTTTGAGTATCTTAGGATATCTTAGGATACCATTTGGTATTAAAAATTCTCCATCTCATTATAAAAGAAAGATTAATACCATATCCCCCACGGAATTATCTGAAGGATGGCTTATCATGTATATTGATTATATCATCATATGTTCTGATTCATGGTCTTTGCACCTTGAAAGACTTGCAAGGGTACTTAACAAAGCTTCAGAACTTAATATGAAGATTTCACTCAAGAAATGCAATTTTGGTTTTGAAAAACTCAAAACATTAGGACATGTAGTTTCTGGTTTAAGCTTGGGTATTGAAAAAATCAAAGTGGCAGCAGTGTTACTTAATCCAATACCCCAGAATAAAAAAAATGATGTCTTTTCTTGGATTTGCCAGCTATTATAGGCAACACCTGAAAGACTTTGCAATTATAGCCGAGTCACTCTATAGAATGTGTGATCAACAGGCTGTATTTAAGATGATGCAGGAGAGAATTAGAGCCAATGAGAAGATAAAGAAAGATCTTAAAGAAGAACTTTTATACCTCATGCCAGACTGGAATATACCTTTTAAGTTGTACATCGATGCATGTATTAGGGGCAGCCATACATCAAGTCCAAATTATTGATGACAAACCTACAGAAGGGCCAGTTTGTTACATCTCAAGACAAATAAAACCAACAGAAGCCAGATATGGTGCAAGCCAGATGGAATTCTTATTTTTGGTATGGGCACTTGAGTAATTACACTATTATCTTGATGGCAGTGCTTTTAAAGTGATAACTGACTGTAATGCCATGAAATCATTTCCTAACATGAAAACTCCCAAACGACACATGTTGGGATGGCAGATAGCCATTCAATAATATAGGGTGAACATGACTATAGTTCATAAAGCAGGAAACATTCACGAGAATGCTGATGGACTTGGTAGGTGGGCATTGGCAAATACGTCTGACAACCCAGCTTATGTAGCTTTGGAAGCAGAACCACATATTTCAATCAAAGGAATTAACATAACTGATATTGGGACTGAATTATTTGAAGAAGTCAGAGAATCTTATAAGCAAGACAGGAATTGACATATATTGACTTCCCTTTTAGATAAATACTGCAAAGATACATCTTTGATCAATTAATGGTATGAAGCTTGGAAAGATCCCTATTCTGAAGGAAGATTTCACTTGTTTGACAGCATAATTTACCACAGAACCAAACATTCTTGTGTAATGACATTGTGCAGCAGATTGCTTATCAATACCATTCTTCATGAACTTCATGATAGCATCTACTCTGGACACCTGTCAGAAGACAGAACACTTGAAAAAATAAATAACTGTGCATGGTGGCCATCTTGGAGCAAAGGGACCATTGAATATTGCTATACCTATGATAGATGCCAAAAAGCAAACAGGATTACAGGCAAGAAATTTGGACTTATGATTCATATTCAAGAGCCAAAATCTCCTTGGGAAGTTGTTCACATGGATTGGGTCAAATCACTTCCTCCAAGTGGTCACAGAATTTATAATTATTGTTTAGTAATTGTAGACAGATATACCAAAATTCAAATATTCTTGCCATGTCATAAAGATGACACTGCTATGGATACATCTCTTGTTTTATGGAGTAGAGTTATTTCTTATACAGGATTGTTTAAGAATATCATAAGTGACAGAGATCCCAAGTTCACATCTGCACTTTGGACCAATCTTCATAGATTGTTTGGGACTAAGCTATCATTTTCTACTCCATATCACCCTCAAACAGATGGGCTAGCAGAGAGAATTATTCAGCCTTTAGAAGACATGATCAGGAGATTCTGTGCTTATGGATTAGAATTCAAAGACTCAGATGGTTTTACCTATGACTGGTGCACTCTAATACCTGCATTAGAATTGGAATATAAGACATCAGTCCATTCTTCTAAAGGTAAAGCTCCTGCCATGTTAGAAAAAGGATAGAATCCCAGACTCCCAGCAGACCCACTGAGGAAAGACTTAATTGACATCAATCCTACAGCTTCCAGCTTCAAAATAATGCTTGATAAAGTGAAACATCTTGCAAATCAAAGGATTAATGATGTTTTTGAGTATAAAAAACAGAAGTGAGACAAGAGTCATAAAGTACCAGACTTCAAAGTAGGGGACTTAGCTCTAGTTTCAACCTTGAATTTTAATAATATCAAACGGCCAAAGAAACTGAAATATTCTTATGTAGGACCTTTTTGTTATTGTTCCCTTAAATGGAACCAATGCAGTTCAGGTGGAATTGAGTGGTTAATTAGAAAATACACACCCAACCTTTCCAGTCAGCTTGATAAATCCTTATCAACCAGCTGATAAAGAATTGTTTCCTTTAAGAAACCCAACGCCTTTGAATGTACCACCAGTGGAACAGAGTGAAGACAAAAAGATAAAGAAAGTCATCAAAGAAAGGAGACTTAGGGGTAAAAATCAACAAGAATATCTTGTCAAATATAGAAATCCAGTACATGAAGATGAATGGCTGGCAGAATTAGAGATACATGACTCAGATAAACTCTTAAGAAGATTTAGACATGAAAGAGGGCCACAAGCCTGAATATTTCTATAAATGTTCTTTGAATTACTTAATCTTAGTAATGTAAAGAGGTTGGAAAGTGGACATTAACCCCGTTTGAGGCCTTTTTCTTCTTGATATCATTACTAAAATTGTAGTACAATCATATTTTTTGGTGGGAGGCAATGTGAGCCTTGAGGTATATTTTACATACCCAAATAGGCCACAATTATCCTTAAAAATTGTTTTTTAACCATGAATAACCCATAAGTCATGCATATATTCAAAATTCATCATTCTTAATCTCAGAAAAGATGAATAACGTCTTATTGGGTAAGTAAATCCATGGATTTAAGGCCAGATTTGGATTGTACACAAAAATTCACCTAGGGTAGCTCCATATAGTGAGTAATCTTGAATTAACTCTTTGAGGCGGTAATATGGAAAATGCTTCATTACCACATCATCAATGTCACATGAAAGAATTGTGGAAATTTTTGTTTTTCTCAATTCCACACTAAAAAAAAGGGAATGTGAGAAATCTCATGTTACATATACACTGAGAATAGTGCTATGCATGTTTTTGGTACTCAGAATTATGGTATTCTTACATACACGTTTGGTATACCCATAGCGGATATCAGGCTTTAACCCTGAATTTCTATTTTGACATAAAAAAGAGTCAAGGGGACAGAGACATCAAAGAGAGCCAGGGTACCCAGCTTCTGAGGCCTCTAAGGCATGGATAGCTTTAAAGCTTGGATCCGTGGCCGATCATGGCCCAATTATTATACTAAGCCCTTTTTGGAACCTTGTTACCAAGTTAAAATCTCATCAAATCATAATAAAATTTCAAATACACTGCTATCTTGACATGGCAAGAAGGTAAAGGGCAACTAAAATGCCTGTAACCATGTCAATTCTTAATGATTTTCCATGGATAAACCCAAAAAGAGTTATTAAAACCCTTTTTGGACTAGTATCAATTGATTTCCCTCATAGCAGCCAGCCATATAGTGCTAGTACCCATTATACATAGAAATGAGGTAAAAACTCCAAAAATTCATTAAAAATACAATTCTTAATTAATCTTTCTGAAACCTTTAGGACCAATTGTGAACAGTATTATCCATGAATAAATCAAAAATAATTACAGTTTTTTTGAAATAAAAGAATATTTACAGTTGTTACTCCTTTTATTCTTAACCATATTTGGGTTGGTAGTCATTTATAAGCTTCAATTAAGGAATTATGATAATCTTACATGACAACAGATGATGCAACAATTAATCCAAAAAGGATTAGTGTTTTATCACACATTGGATTTTCAAGTTCCTCCATGGCACACCTCTTTGAGCTTTTGTTGAAATAAAAGAGGCCTCCTCTTGCTGTTTTTTCCAAAATCATCACATTATTCAATTATACCATTATTACCAACAAGTAAGTATTAGTTAAAGCTTTTTTATTAAGTGTTTTAGTCTTTCAGAATCAATCAGAAATACCTGAAAACATAGAAATAAACTACATATTGTTGTAATATTGTTATAAAATCATTTTTGATGCCTTAAATCCACAATTCTATGTCAAATTTCTCTACTTTTATTATACAAAAGGCTCATCGGAGTATTAGTGAGTGATTTCTTTTAATTCTTAAAGTTTTTCTCTAGTAATAATTTTCTTCAAGAATTATCTTTATAATTATTCTTGCAAAAAAAAATTATAAATTAAAATCATTTTATTATTTTTATAAAGAAGTTCTTATTATTAAATTCTTGTTGACAATTACTTCTTACTGTTATAATCATTAGTAGTGTATAAAAGGTAAGGTAAATAATGAAGTAATTAATTATTTCATTTTGGCTATAATAACTTGTATTATTATATTTCATAATAAAAGTAATAGTACTGTTGATTCATAGTAATATTATCAACAGTTTCATAGATACATCTTACACCTCTGGATGAAAGTTTTGCAACTCAACAATAAATAAGCTTAAATTAATTTTTGGGGAGTTATATTTCCATGTCTAAACCTAAAATTTATGCTTACCCCTATGCATAAAAATGTGGATTCAGATATGACTTGATGCTTTTCATCGATGTATTTTGTTAAATCCACTCATCTAAGTGATTACTACATCCACTCCAAATAAGATTTCAATAAGATGTTTATCTTAGACATTTGACAACAAACTCTATAATAAACAAATTGCTATATACAAGTGATCTGTCTGCATTTGCAGAATACTTTTATTGATGAGGAATATACTATTCTCCAATTTGATGCTTATTGATTTGAATGTTCCCCGGGCCACTGCAGTGGCAATTCAGGAAGAGGTAATTTGCCTATATCATGTTCATTGAAAATAATGAGTATCCAATGATTACCATTTATGTGACCTAGGGAGATTGGATGCATAATTGACACTCCACATGGGCTGAATAGGGTTGGAAGGAATTTCTGTGGTGGGAAGTTCTGCCAATCTGTATGGAAAAATACAAATGGATGCTTATGTGTATTTGTCAATATTGGGCCATGATTCCATTTACTTAACCAGTTTTCCATTCTTGTAATATCTGTAGCCTTCAGATTATATCTTATGTTATCCATTTACACTGCTCCTCCCAGTATTTGTTTGTAATAATTAAAATTCCTATCAATTTCTTCTATCAAATCTTGTCTCACTTCTCTCCAGCCCTTTTACTTTTGTGGGATTGAGAGTGACAATCTCTTTGCCACTGCATGAAATTCCCAATTCCCATCTGCAGGAGGATTAAACTTTTTCTCAATTAACTTGTGCTAAAAAGGTGGCTGTATCTGATCAATATAGAGAGTCTAATAAAAAGGGGTTATTTTTCAGTGATTCATTTTCATACCAAAATTGATCCACTCACTGGTTCTTCTAAGCAATTTTAGTTATTTTGGGGTCTCAAGTTTATTTCCAATTTTCTTATATCATTTAAAAATTTCCTTTTTCTTTTCATGATATTTTCATCATCTTGGCTTGTCTCTTTTTGCATCAAATAGAACTTTTCCCCCTGATAAATTGAGCTTTGGGACCAATAGTAGCTCTGTGCATTTTTTTCACAAATCGTTTGTGATGTTTCAGGATATCCTTCCAGATTTTAAGCTTTGATGGACATATTTTGGTAGACTCTACCCTTTTCCTTTTCAGTGATGGACTACCATGTGAAATTAAAGCATTTTGGGGGTGACAAAGCTTAATGGTTGTGTATTGAACTATAAGTAGTTCCTGAATTTCCTTGATTGATTTATGATCTAATTTTATTTGGAAATGATCAACTTCCTTTTCAATCTTTTCCATTTGTTGTTTCAAATTCCATTGTGAATTAGAATAACTATCCTGTTAAACATGATTTTAGAATTACTACACTCACACATATCAGAAATAAGATTGCACCTACTTCAAGAGGATTATGAAGTTGATCCCATTGCTTATTACAATCTTCACTTCCAATTTAGCCCTTAGTATTAAGAAGTTTCTCAATTTCATGTGTGAAAGGAATCCCCATGCTATTCATTAGTGTTTTGGAGAATGGCTGAAGATTTGTTTGGTGTTTGAGCTTTTGACATTGTTCTTCAATAATTCTTATTGCTTTGATTGATATAGTACCAAGTAGATTCTTGACAGGTGGGGAAACATCAGTAAATTTTCAGACTCTTTCTTTTCCCATATTATTGCGGATATGTTTCAATTTAATATTGATTGCTGTTTTGAAATTCTGGAATACTGTAGAGAGCTCTCCATTAGAATTATTAATGAATGACTTTATATAGGAGTGTGGAGATTCAACATGGGAGCTAGCTTTATTTCCTAGGTGAGGATTCTGGTTTGCCCAATCAGTGACAAGTTCTTTTTTGAATGGGAGTAGGTTGTTTGAGATGTATGCCCATGAACCCAAATAATATTTTGACTTCTCTTTGATTTTTTCAGGATTTTTATTGTATGCCTGAGCTGACTTGGGGCTGACCAGTAGGTTCCAGGATGTCTGATAATCCTTACAATCATCCTCTTGAAAATATTTGCAACAATTTTTGATATGGTTTTTGCTGATGTGCCATATGCAATAATGAAGGATTGAGCTAGGAAAGAACAATTCAAAGGCCAGCTTCAGATCTGGCTCACAATCTGTAATAATAACCTTGGAAATTCTCGGTGGCTGAAATAACATTTTTAGTTTTTGAAGGGCCCATATGTATCCATCATCATTTTCCCATTCCATGTATCAAAAGGCTAATGACAAGGTGTGTCCAGTTGCAGTTTGGCCAACCATGTGGAAAAGTGGCAAGCTGTACTTGCATTTCTGGTAAGTGCCATCAATCAATATCAAATGGTGGCTTATATGACCCAATTGAATGGAGGCTGGATGTGCCAAGAATAGGTTGATAATCTTTCCATTTGTATTAACTTGATTACTATGAATAAAATTTTTCTTTCAGAAGATGTATTAGATATTCCACTTGAGATTTCCCACTTTTTTCCTTGATTGATAGATGTCCTTTGTAGTCATACAGAGTTCTCCTAGTGGTACAGGTATTTCCTTAGGCATAAAGCTGGCTTAAAATATGATTAGGACAGACCTTTTCCTTCATCAATCCTTCAAATTGTACAAGTTCTTTTTAATTAAGCCAAAAATGAAAGGGATGTACTGATGAGGTTGTAGAGATTGTATGATTATGCAGGATTTCTAGTAGGACTAAAATCCAATAGCCAGATCTGGTGAGGTGAATTGTGTGAAATTCCTCATAATTGATATCACCTTACCAGTAGGAACATAGTAAATATGTATAGTATATTTGATGACTTACTGGGAGAAGGAATAAAGCCTCTGAGTCTAAACCTGCATCCACAATTTTTTGTTGTTTACTGCCTGTGGGTAGGTCCTTTAAGGCTTATATATTCACCATACTGGTCACATTCCAAGTAAAAATTCTTCCCTTGGTGAGAATTTTTCTTTGTTAATGCATAGCCATTAATTTGAGCCCACTTTTTTGTAAATTGGATCAGTGTATCTACATAATTGAACCTTGCAAGTGGAGGTCCCGACAATTTCACAATATAGTTATTCAAATCAGTAAAAGTGTAATGGATGAATGGAAATATACGTAATCTTACATCCAGTGGAGTAGTCATATCTATCTGGGTCAGTAATGAGAGGGAATTTTTAATGAGGGACCAAAAAAGCAGGTGTGAAATGAGCATTGGCCTGTATAGATGATTTTATTTCCTCGATATCACCTTTGAATTGGATTGTCCCAGATTCATGTAGATTAAGAGCTGCAATGGGTTCTAATGATTCCATTCAAGTGGTGGAAGGCTGTGAGGCTTCAAGGTTTTCCTGGGAGTTAATGAAGTCTTTTGAGAAGTATATGAACACTCTTATTCATTATAATGGACTGACTGAGTATCAAATTGGGATTAATCAGGCTCAAAATGAAAGATAGGTGACATAAGGGGGTAGATGAGAATACTATTTGAAAGAATTGATGTGTTTAAGAAATAGAGGTCTAAAAAATAATTCATTCTTTGGTGGAATAAAGATTGATATGAATAGCTTAACAGTCTTGGAATCATGATTGGATTTAGATATTTTGTAAAAGAGAAACACCTTTCCAATTCTTACACACTGATATTGGCAACTTGTGGTTGGAGTGGGAATGACTTTACAAGAGAATTTTAAAGAAAATTATGATTGTTAATGATTATTCATGATTTGAATTGAGAATTATTTATTCTTTTCAATTAAATAAACATCTGGATATCAAAATAGAATAATACTAGAATGGATTGTGGGATGAAGCTCTATTCCAAGGGAGCTTTTGTTTGAGTTTTTCTGGGAAAAATGAAAGGTAGATTTATGAACAAATCAAAATGCACTTGAAACATTTTGTAAGTATTAAAATTGTTGTATATATTTCTCAAATGGATCCTTAATTGATGTGGAAGCTCTGAACATGAAGATGAATTTTGTGAATGGTGTACAATTTCAGTCTAATCACAGCTCTCATTAGGTTTCAGTTTTTGAGGGGAGCAAATACAAAGTTCCTCTCAGGTCTTTTTATGTGTGGGAATATTTTGCATTCTGTATTCTTATATGAATTAGAAGCTTCCAGACCAAAAAAATCAATAACAAAACTCTTTCCCTCTTTGTCTCCTCATTGATTTTCTAAAAGGGATTCTCATTTTAATTTGTATCTTAGAACTACAACCTTTTCTTATACTTTCATAAAAATACTTCCCTTCCAAGCACATATATCATCTTTATCTACAATTAGTTGAGTTTGGCTCTATGGATGCCAAAAGCAAAACCTCTGATATGGGCCCTCACAAGGAGTTCAATTTTCCCATATCTTCTGATCTGGAGTGCTCATCAAGTGAAAGTATCATTGCCATTAGTAAAGCCATCCCAAATCCACTTCCAGAATTGCTGGAAGGTATGTTTTTTGAATTGAATTAACTTCTGAACAAATCAGTCTTATCAGTATCTCAATTAATCAGAAATAATGTACAAAAGCAACATAGAGGCACCCCATACTCATTGGGTTTCTTCCACCAAAATATCTACTGAGGTTCTTTTTGGAGCTCAAATGCAAGTGATTACAAAGGAACAGTTCTTCAATAATTCATCACAAATGGCCCCAAGATTAAAAGGAATGTTCAAAGATGCATGTATTAAAGAAGCTCCAGGAGGCCAGAGAACTACTGGTTGCTGATATTGATTGTATGTATAAAAAAGCTTATATATCATATATTTCAAATTGCACCCTAATATCTTGGCATTATAATTTTAGGAGTCAAATCAGGCAATACACTGCCTGCTGAATCACATGTTAAAATTGGTACAGAGACAAAGATTTATTCAAAAAGGAAGTTCAAACCTTCAAAGAATAAAGAAAAAAGGAAAATTTGCCAAGATTTTCAATTTGCCCCTGAAGTTAATGAGGGGGAATCAGGGGCTCTTTGTCCTTCTGCTAATTAAAAGAATAATGGATGTCAAATAAACACCAAAAATAATCACCCGGTTGAAATTCTCAAGATTGAAGGTGTAACCAATCATCATGAAAACATTGTTCAAAGTCCAAATTGGGACACTCAGGAAGTAACTACCTTTCCAAATGAAAATATCAGTACAGAAACTCAAAGAACAGTGTCTGAGGATGGGATTGTGCTGACCCATCAATGTATTCTCCTGCTTGTTCACTAAATCTAAGTCTGAGTCATTCATGCATGAAAATTATATTGGAAATGAAAACAAATTTCATTAAATTCTAATTTCATATCATGTATTGAAAAGGGAAGATTGGATCAAATTTAATTCACTCATATAAATTACCTTCATGAAGCACAAATAGCCTGTTCCCAAGAATTGATTTCCCACGAAGCTCTGATGTGGGATTGCCTACAAGAGTGGTAGGGACATTAGAATGAAATAGTGGCTTGAAGAGCTCCATTCAGCTGGTAAAGAGGCTTTCAGAAATATCTATATAGGTTATCTAGCTAATTTCATTGTTTCTATAGGCTTGGATATGTTTTCACCAAAATTGGAGGAGCCATCACTCTATGAGAGAATTTGGAATTTGTCACCATTTCAAAATGACATTTCCATACCCATGGGTTTACCCAAGAGGCTCCATCCACTGTATGTATTGGTCCACAATCTTGTTTAACCAAGTCAACATCAAAAACAGCAAGTTTCCAATATTTTCTTAATCCATTGATTACACTTTATATGGATGATTAGAGCCCTCTGGTTACATTAAATATTTCTAATTCAACTTCCAGTGATTCTTTGTCTGTGGAGAATAGTGGCATGCAACATTTTGGCTCATGTTTGAGTTTGAAAAAGGCTCCACTTGCTCTGAAAAGCAATGAAAGTCAAGAAGGTATGTAAGATGTGTCTATGAAACTGTTGATAATATTGCTATTAATCAACAGTACTATGACTGTCCTTATGAAATATAATAATACAAATTATTATGCCAACAGTTAAATAATGAATTATTTAATTATTTATTTTACCTGATATACACTACTAGTGATTATAACAGTAAGCAGTAATTTTCTACAAGAATAAATTATAAGAAGAATGTAATAATAAAAACGTCTTTATCAAAATAATAAAATTATAATAATATATAACTATCTTTTGCAAGAATAGTTTTAAAGATAATTCTTGAAGGAAACTATTACTAGAAAAAAACTTGAAGAATCCAAATAAATAACTCACTAATACTCCAATGAACCTTTTGAAAGAGAAAAGTAGAGAAATTTGACGTCTAATTGTGGATTTAAGGGATAAAAAATGATTGTATAACAATATTACAATAATATATATAGTTTATTTCTATTATTTCAAGTCCTTCTTATTGATTCTGAAAGAATAAAACACTTAAGAAAAGATTCAACTAATAATTACTTGTTGGTAATAATGGTATAATTGAATAATGTGATGATTCTGGAAAAAACAGGAAGAGGAGGCCTATTTTAAGTCAACAAAAGCTCACAGAGGAATGCCATGAAGAAGTCTGAAATACCAGCTAGTGAGAAAACACTAATACCTTCTGTATGAATTATTGCATCATTGTTTGTCATGTCAGATTATCATAATTACTTAATTGAAGCTTATACATGACTACCAACCCAAATATGGTTAAGAATGAAAGGAGTGACAACTGTCAATCTCCTTCTATTTCAAAATAAGAATTTATTTCTCAAATTCATCAATGTTGTTGGAAATTTAATCACAGGTTTTAATTCCTGTGAATTTTTGAATATTCAGTGTTTCACGTGGAATTATCAAAAATGGACTGTAAGTAAAACTGTTAATTTTACTTATGAAACTGTAATTCTTTTTTGTTTTCTTCATGGATAATATTTTTCTCCATTGTTCCTGAAAGCTTAAGAAATATTTATCACAAATTGTCTTTTGAATGAATTTTTGAAGTTTTTACCTCATTTCTACATAGAATTGCAAATAGCACTATATGGCTCGTTTCTATGAGGTAAATCATTGGATACTAATCCAAAAAGAGCTTTAATTACTATTTTGGGGCTTATCCACCAAAAATAGTTATTAATTGACATGGTTACAGGGGTCTAAGTTGCTCTTGACCTCCTTGGCACGTCAAAATAGCAGCTTATTTGCAATTTTCTTATGATTTAATGAGTTTTTAACTTGGTAACCAGGTTCCCAAAAGGCTCTAGTATACTAGCTGTGAACCTTTGAGATATGACCACATACCAAAAAAGGTCACAAGAAATATTTAAAATAATTATACATTAAAAATAATTATCCTAAAACTACAAAATTGCCATAAATAGGCATAAAACTTGGTTTAACTTAAAACCCAATGAATAAACATGTGGAATAAATTATCCCATTGGATTCCCCATGGTAAAATACACATATACCACTTTTATGACATATCTTTAAAGTCAATATTTAATGAGTTATAAGTAATAATACCTTATAAAAACATGAATCCTTAATTATTTCAAATACCAATGTAATAACATGTGGAATAAATGGTACCATTGGATTCTCCATAAACATCCACACATAAAACAATTAAGAAGCTAATCTCCAAAGTCAATACTTAAGGAGTTAAGCTGAATATATGCACTTTTTTGGTCAACGCATATATTCAAGGATTTTAGCTAATATCCTTTGAAATATGCATGATATAGTGATGAACCAAAAATGAAGTCATCACTTAATTACTGTAGGAATACAGAAATGAACTTTATTTTACAATTTATAAACAAGGTTAAAACCTGTAAGGGATTATTGATTAAAATCAATAGAGCTGTTGACCACTTTGTTGTGAAAGTAGTCCAAACTTGAAAAAGTAGACAGTTGGATTCTACTAGTTCTTTTTGTGAAGAATGATGTAGCATTTATTATAATATTCAAGGTATAACCCCTTGAAATCATGGTTTGAAGTTTAAAATATTAAATTTCAACAGAAAAGATGAGTTACAAGGAAAATCATCAAAAATAGAGTTTTGATGATGTAATGAAATTCTCTTGGAAGCATAATAGGGTTATGCCAAGCTATTATAATTCACTCTCTGTATTGCTGTAGCGTGTAAAACTCAAAAGATATTAAGGATCAAAGTTTGTGCTTAATTTGATCATTTATGATCACTCACTGTAACTTTAAATTAAGTTTAACAGTCATATTAGTGATACAATTGGTGAATACTGTTAGTTTATGATTAAAACTAATAAAATAAATGAGTTTTGGGGTTCTGCCAAGCCTTGACGTCATCAAACTTAGAGTTATAGTGATAACTCTAAATAATGGCATAATAATGAGATAAGATGGTTTGATCATGATGTAATCATCACCAAACCTTAAAATATTGATCAAGTCCAGTGGATATTATCAGTGCGCGTCTACTAGAAGCCTGTTGGACTCTAGGAGGAAGGAATTTAATATAAGTATAGCTCTTTTTACTCTATTTCCCCCTCAGACACTTACAAAACATTAAATCATTAAATAAAAAGGTAATTTCTTTATTCTTTATATATAAAGCTTTTATATTATTAAATTACAAAGGGAATCTTATTATAATCATCATATTTGACATGATTATTGCAATTATCTCATTGTTTTGTTTAAATTTCTCTTAAAAGCCTCTATTCCACGTAAAATCAAGAAAAATTGTAATTTCTCTTAATTTCTATTGTAACTACAATTTAAATAAGTTTTATTTACATTCTTAGGCGTAAAATTATCCAAAATTATTATATTAAGCATCAAAAGTAGGTTATTTCTCTTATTATAATAATTTTCTCTATTATTACTTTAATAATTCTATAATTAATATGAATAGTATTTATATTAATTTATAACTTTAATATTAGTAATATTATTGTTATTAATTGTTTTTATTAATAAAAAAGAATTTTTTACGCCTTTATTATTTGTTGGTAACAATAATAAAGTGCTTTTAAATATATTAATGATCTTATACTAATATATTTATTTATCATATTATTTTTTCATAATATAAATTATATTATTATATTTATTTAATAATATAATTATTTTACACCATAATTATAATAATTCTTTATTATTATAATTAATTTTATCTTATTTATTGCATTTATAAGGACATTCATAGTACAATAAGTAAAATATTAGTAATTTTTACTTATTGTTGCATAGTCAAAGCTTACACTAATTGGGCCATGATAAGCCATGGATCCAACCTTTAGAGCTGACAATGCCTCAGAGGCCTCAGAAGCTGGGTAATCTGGCTCTCTTTGATGTCTTTTGTCCCCCTTGACTATTTTTTATGTCAAAATAGAAATTCAGGCTTGAAGACTGTTTTTCACTATGGGTTTACCAAAGGTATATGTAAGAATACCATAATATTAAGTGCCAAAACATGAATAGCACTATTCTTAGTGTATATGCAACATGGGATTTCTCAAATTCCCATCATTTTGGTGTGCAATTGAGAAAAGCAAAGGATCTCACAATTGTTTTATGTGGTATTGAAGTATTTTACATATTACCACCTCAAGGAGTTAACTTAAGGTTATTCACTCTATGGAGCTACCCTAGGTGAATTTTTGTGTAGAATCCAAATCATGCCTTAAATCCATGAGTTTACTTACTCAATAAAAGTTATTCATATTTTCTGAAATGAAAATGATGAATTTTCAATATATGCATGACTTATGGGTTATTCATAGTTCACAAAGTATTTTGAAAGATAATTAAGGCCTATTTGGGTATGTAAAGTATACCTCAAGGCTCACATTCCCTCTCAACAAAGAATTAAATTTTACTACAATTTTATTAGTTATAAGACAATGAGGCCCCAAAGGGGGTTAATTTCCACTTTCCAACCTCTTTACATTACTCAGATCAAGTAATTTACAGCACATTTATAAAAAATATTCAGGCTTGTGGCATTCTTTAATGTCCAAATATTCTTAAGAGTTTATCTGAGTCAGGTATCTCTGATTCTGCCAGCCATTCATCTTCATGTACTGGGTTCCTATATCTGACAAGATATTCATGTTCATTTTTACCCCTAAGTCTCCTTTCTTTGATGAATTTCTTTATCTTTTTGTCCTCACTCTGTTCCACTGGTGGTACAGTCAAAGGAGTTGGGTTCCTTGAAGGAAAAATGTTTGTATAAGCTGGTTGATAAGGCTTTATCAAGCTGACTGGAAAGGTTGGGTGTTTATTTTCCAATTAACCACTCAATTCCAGTTGAACTGCATTGGTTCCATGTAAGGCAAAAATAATCAAAGATCCTACATAGAAATCTTTCAGTTTCTTTGGCCATTTGATATCATTCAAATTCAAGGTTGAAACTAGAACTAAGTCCCCTACTTTGAAGTCTGTTACTTTATGACTCTTGTCCCACTTCTTTTTTACATAGTCAAAAGCATCCTTAATACTTTTTTTTGAATGATGTTTCACTTTATCAAGAATTACTTTAAAGCTGGAAGCTGTAGGATGGATATCAATCAAGTCTTTCCTCCTTGTGTCTGCTGGGAGTCTTGGATTCCATCCTTTTTCTAACATGGCAGGAGTTTGACCTGTAGAAGAATGGACTGATGTCTTATATGCCAATTCTAATGCAGGTATTAGAGGGCAAAAGTCATGGGTAAATCCATCTTAGTCTTTGAATTCTAATCCATAAGGACAGAATCTTCTGATCATGTCTTCTAAAGGTTGAATCATTCTCTCTGCTGGCCCATCTGTTTGATGGTGATATGCTGTAGAAAATGATAGCTTAGTCCCAAAAAATGTATGAAGATTGGTCCAAAGTGCAGATGTAAGCTTAGGATCTCTGTCACGTATGATATTCTTAAAAAATCCTGTATGAGAAATACGTCTAACCCATAGAAGAATAGTTGTATCCATAGTAGTGTCATCTTTATGACATGGTAAGAGTATGGGAGTTTTTCTATATCTGTCTACAATGACTAAACAAGAATTATAACTTCTGTGACCACTTGCAGGAAGTGCTGTGACCCCATCCTTGTGAACAACTTCCCAAGGGGATTTTGGTTCTTGAATATGAATCATAAGTCCAAATTTCTTTCCTGTACTCCTGTTTGCTTTTTGATATCTGTCACAGGTATGGCAATATTCAATGGTCTCTTTTCTCCAAGATAGCCACCATTCACAGATCCTCACTTTTGCAAGTGTTCTGCATTCTGACAGGTTTACAGAGTAGATGCTATCATGACATTCATGAAGAATGGTATTGAGACACAATCTGCTGCACAATGTCATTACACAAGAGTTTTTGGTTCTGTGGTAAATTATGCTGTAAAACAAGTGAAACCTTCCTTTACAATTGGAATTGTTCCAAACTTCATCCAGTGAATTGACCAAAGATGTATCTTTTCAGTATTTATCTAAAAAGGAAGTCAAGATATGGCAATTCTTGTCTTGTTTATAAGATTCTCTGACTTCTTCAAATAATTCAGCCCCAATATGAATTATGTTAATTCCTTTGATTGGAATCAGTGGTTCTGCTTCCAAAGGTATATAAGCTGGGTTATCAGGAGTATTTGCCAATGCCCACCTACCAAGTCCATCAGAAATCTTGTGAATGTTTCCTGATTTATGAAATATATTCATGTTGCCCCTATATTCTTTAATGGATATCTTCCATCTCAACATGTGTCTGTTGGGAGTTTTGATGTCAAGAAGTGATTTCACGGCATTAAAGTAAGTTATCACTTCAAAAACACTGCCATCAAGATAATAGTGTTGTTTCTCAAGTGCCCATACCAAAGATAAGCATTCCATCTGGATTGGACCATAACTGGCTTCTGTTGGTTTTATTTGTCTTGAGATTTAACAAACGGACCCTTCTGTATGTTTGTCATCAATAATTTGGACTTGATGTATGGCTGCCCCTAATTAATGCATCAATGTACAACTTGAAAGGTATATTCCAGTCTGGCATGAGTAGTAAAGGTGCTGATGTAAGAGCTTTCTTTATCTTCTCATAGGCTCTAATTCTCTCCTGTGTCATCTCAAATAAAGTCTATTGATCACACATTCTATAGAGTTCCTTGGCTAGAATTGCAAAGTCTTTCAGGTGTTCCCTATAATAGCTGGCAAATTCATGAAAAGACCTGATTTCTTTTTTATTCTGGGGTATTGCCTTAAGTAACACTGCTGCCACTTTTTTTTGTCAATACCCAAGCTTAAACCAGAAACTAAATGCCCTAATGCTTTAAGTTCTTCAAAGCTGAAATTTCATTTCTTGAGTGAAATTTTCATATTCACTTCTGAAAATTTGTGAAGTACTCTTTAAAGTCTTTCAAGGTGCAAAGACCATTAATCAGAACATATGATTATATGACCAATATAAATTATAAGCAATCCTTCATATAATTTTGTGGGGAAGATGGTATTCACCATTCTTTGATAATGAGATGGAGAATTTTTAATACCAAATGGCATTCTAAGATATTCAAAAATACCACAGTGAGTGATAATTGTAAGTAATTTCTTTGCTTTAGCAATCAAAACATTTTGATGAAATCCTTTTAATGCATCCATTGATGTGATATACTTGGCTTTAGACAATTGGGTCAAGGATTCTTGGATTATGAGAATTGGATACCTATTTGGAACTGGGTAGGTATTCAACTCTCTAAAGTATCCAACCATTGTTGATTTATGATTATTCCAAGCAATAATAACAGTTGTTTTCACCTTAAGTTCCTCATTATAGCCTACTTTCCTTCATACACCAAGTTTGATTAACTCTTGTATATGTTTTTCCAAGGCTTCTCTAGCTCTGGGACTGGCTGGATTAGCTGGTCTTCTAAGTACTGGAGGGTATAGTTTGTCAATATTAAGAGTAATATCAACTTAATTCCCTTTTATAATGCATAATGGTTCATTATCAGAAGCAAATGCATTCTTATATGTGTATAGCACATCAATAAGCTCATGACTCATCTTGGGTGACAATGATGGATTAATTTGTGCTTCAACAAGTTGATTAGCCACAAATTCTTCCTTATAAGTATGTTTTTTTGGAGGATACTATTGATATTTGTTTGGGCATATTGGAAAAAGCAATTTTTTTTTCTTTTCTCCGATTTTAAAATATCTGTCTTTATGGTTATTAATGTTGATAACATAAATATTGAAGTAATCACTTCCAAGAATGATTTGTTGAGATGTACAATTGTCCATTACTACTATCCATGTTTTCATTCTTATGATTCCTTCAGGGTGTGGAAATACAGTATTAGTGTCCAATATGCCCAAAGGGTACATATTATTACTGGAACTACTAAACTGTACACCTTCTATTGATAATAGATTATTTTTACATCCAGGAAGCATAGGTTGGAGATAATGCTTGCCCACACAAGTGCAAAATGCCCCTGTATCCAATTTTACTTTTCCTTCAATGTCATTTATCAGAATTGATGTGATACAGGATGCTCCAGCAGTGTACCCTTTACCTCTAGCATGTTTGGTCTTACACATTCTGCCATCCTCAATATTGATCAGGTTATAGCAATCCTCACTATTATGTGGCAAGTGAGTATGGACTTCTGTTACCTCAAAGAAAGCTGTAATGTTTTCAATGGGATAGTACTCTACTGGTATATCTTCAGAGACTGCACAATCTTGTTCAGGTTCTTCCTTCTCTTCAGTACACTGATCTTCTTCAATGACTTTAACTTCATTGATTTTTGTCTTTTTGGTACAAGGGTTTGCTAAATGTGAGGTACTCCAACATTTAGGACACTTCAAGACAGGTCTTTCAGGTCTCCTGTCTTCTCTGGAAATTTTTGGGACCATTTTGAACTCCATAGGGATTCTATTCCAAGTTTTACCAATTCTTGTTCTAGTAATTATATCTTCCATTTAATTAATGTAGTCCTCTGTTAAACAGGGTTCTACACCTCTGAAAGGGACAGCATTTTCTAGTTCTCCTCCACATTTTTGTAATATTTCAATATTAATCATTGAGTCAGACATATCTGGGTGTAAAGCAGATGATCTATCTTTCTGTTTGAGGAACCAAGTAAGTGGTTTATCTTTTTCTGAGGCAAATGGCACTTTCAAAAGCATTTTCAATTTTAAACCTCCAAAAATTCTTGGCCCATTTGGTTATCACTTCAGATTTTCACCAAGACCAATCATGCTTTACATGATTATGTCTCATTTTGTAATACCATTTCTTTTCAGTTCTGGTAAACATAGAGTGTAATTTCCTACTATAATTTCATCAGGTATGTGAAAATCTCCTTGAAAAATATCAATTTTTCTGATGAACTTAATATGGTTGTATTCACCTTCACCAGAGAATTTTGGCCATTCTTGCAATTTGGGAATATATTTTTCAGAGATAGTATTTTCTCCTGGAAAAGGGGTTGAACTTCCTTTCACAGAAAGTTTCTATTCATTCAAAGGTGTGGAATGTCTTGGAATATGTAGGGTTGGCTCATAATTCTTATGAATTTCTTCCACATGTGCGAGTATTTCATGTTTTAATTTTTGCCTTTCACTGTCACTTTTTGCCAAATGTGTGGCAAATTGATTGGTATTTTCAACTATCTCTAAAACATGATTTTTTAGAATTGTAATTTGTTCATTCATGTTTGTAATGGAAAGATCTTTCATTTCATCATCCTGAACTTGACATTTGCTCTCAATTCTGTCACGTGTATTGAAAATTAATTCAAGTTTGGCAGTTAGAAGCTCGTTCCATTCATCAGAGGTTCTGTCATTCTTTTTTTAAGTCATTAATATATGATTTTATTTTATTCAACCTTTTATTAAATTTACCAAGTTCTACATCAATGCTACTCTTAAAAAATTGTATTTCTTGTATTATTTGCATGGAAAGGTCCTTTTCATTCTTTCCTGCTCTTTGGATGTGAATTGCATAAGAGTTCTGGTCATATTGAAGACACTATCCATGACTGAAGGCTCCAATTTTGGGATCCTGTACTCTTGTGGGTAAGGTCTGTGCCAATTGGCTTTGCGTTTTACCTTTCCTTGGTGGTTCTTGGGACATCTCTCCTTGTTCTGAGGTCCTTTGGGCTTGTCTTTGAACACTTCTGCAGCTGGTTTGGAGCTGGTAGACGCCACCGGGCCTTCTGTCTCCAAAACTTGAGTCATTTCCAATTCCTTCTTCTGGTCTATAGATAAAAGACTTTGGTTCTTCAACCAATTCTTTATCTTTTTGACCTTTTCTTTTGAAGACAATGGGCTCCAACCTTCTAAGAGTTCTATTGTCTTCTCCTGACCCAGAAAGCTCTTGATGTTCAAGTAGGAGTTCATGGCCCCCTGCCAAAGGCTTGGGCATATTTCCCACTCCTCTTTGTTGGCTGCTCTGAACCAATTTTTGTGTTGAAATTGAAAAATTTCTATTTCTTCCAGTTGAAAATGGTTCAGCCCTTGAAATATTATCATGAATAAGTTCAGACTCAGAGTTCACATCAAAGACTGTGGGACAGACCTTGGGGAATGGGGGGCAGCTCTGGCATCCTCCAGATGTGTCTTTCTTGAGGAAGACTTGCCACTTCTGTATTTGGTCTTGCCTCTTACTTGTCCAAATCCATCTGGTTGGACTGAATGGTTTTTTCAATTTCCGGTATGCACCATTTCACAACAGTTTAAGAGAAAAAATAATAATTGAAGACAGAAAAACACACCTTTTAGTGGTTGTTTAGCTTTTTCTGTGTTGAATAAAGTGCCTCTTTTAGCAATTTGCACTTCAATACTGTCTTCATATTCTGCTTCTGAAGACTCAGGACTGGTAATTTATCTTTTACTGATTCTGTTACCAGTTGCACAGTATCTGATTAAAGAAATTAGAAAAAATTCTAAAAGAGAAAACATTATTTTTGATACTTTTTAAAATATTTTTGAAATTTTTTTATAAGTTTTTATTTTTTCAATATTAAAGAAATTGTCATTTCTAAAGAAAAAAAAATTGAAATTGAAGATTTTGATTTAAAATTAATTCAGAGTAACTCAAAGAATAATTTTATAAGTTTTTGGATGTGAAAAAGCCACATGTAAAACCATATAAAATCAAACCAAATTCCTCAAAGAAAAAGATTTTAAAGACCATTTCAAAAATAAAAATAATTTCAGCTTCAAATTAAACAAAAAAACTTATTAAACTAATATATTTCTAAGCTCAAAAATATATTAAGGGTACAATGTTCAAAAAACACAGCCAGGCCCGCAAATGTAAGATGTGTCTATGAAACTTTTGATGATATTACTATTAATCAACAGTACTATGACTTTTATTATGGAATATAATAAAACCAATTATTATAACCACAATTAAACAATAAATTCATTAACCATTTCTTTTACCTGTTATACACTACTATTGGTTATAACAGTAAGCAGTGATTTTCTACAAGAATCAATTACAAGAATAATTTAATAATAAAAACTTCTTTATTAAAATAATATAATTATTTTAATATATAATTATCTTTTTCAATAATAATTATAGAGATAATTCTTGAAGAAAACTATTACTAGGGAAAAACCTTAAAAATTAAGATGAATCACTTACTAATACTCCAATGAACCCTTTGAAAGAAAAAAGTAGAGAAATTTGATTTAGAATTTTGGATTGAAGGGATAAAAAGGATTTTATAGCAATATTAAAGCAATATATAGTTTACTTCTATGATTTCACGTCTTTCTGATTTATTTCTGAAAGAATAAAACACGTAAGAAAAATTTAACTAATACTTACTTGTTGGTACTAAAGGTATAGTTGGATAATATGATGATTTGGAAAAACCAGCAAGAGGAGGCCTATTTTAAGTCAACAACAGCTCACAGAGGCATGCCATGAAGAAAACAGAAAAACCAGTCAGTGAGAAAACACTAATACCCTTTTGATTAATGATTTCATCATCTGTTGTCATGTAAGATTATCATAATTACTTAATTGAAGCTTATACGCGACTACCAACCCGAATATGGTTAAGAATAAAAGGAGCAACAACTGTAAATCTTCTTTTATTTCAAAATCAATATTAATTTCTCAAAGTTATCAATTTTAATTGAAATTTAACCACAGGTTATAATTTCTGTGACTTTGTGAAGATTCAGTGTTTCACGTGGAATTATCAAAAATGGACTGTAAGTAAAACTGTTAATGTTACTTATGAAACTGTAATTCTAATTTTTTTCTTCATCGATCATATTGTTCTCCATTGATCCTGAAGTTTCATAAAGATTCATTAAGAATCGTATTTTGAATGAATTTTTGAAGTTTTTACCTCATTTATACATAGAATTGCAAATAGCATTATATGGCTGGTTGCTATGGGATAAATCACTGGATACTAATCTTAAAAGGGTTTTAATTCATCTTTTGGGGCTTATAAATGGAAAATAATTAAGAATCAACATGTTTAAAGGAGTATAAGTTGCTCTTGACCTCCTTGGCATGTCAAAATAGCAGCTTATTTGCAATTTTCTTATGATTTAATGAGATTTTAACTTAATAACCAGGTTCCTAAAAGGCTTTAGTATACTAATTGGGCCATCATAAGCCATGGATCCAACCTTTAGAGCTGACAATGCCTCAGAGGCCTTAGAAGCTGGGTACCTTGGCTCTCTTTGATGTCTTTTGTTCCTCTTGACTATTTCTTCCGTCAAAATAGAAATTCAGGCTTAAAGCCTGATATCCAATATGGGTGTACCAAAGGTTTATGTAATAATACCATAATATTAAGTCCCACAAAAATGCATGACACTACTCTTAGTATGTATTTACCATGGTATTTCTCACATTCCTGTTAATTTGGTGTGAAATTGGGAAAAAAATTCACAATTCTTTTATGTGGTATTTATGTTGTGGTATTGAATTACTTTCCATATTACCACCTCAAGGAGTTAATTTAAGCTTATTCACTCTGTGGATCTACCCTAGGTGAAGTTTTGTGTAGAATCCAAATCTGGCCTTCAATCCATGGATTTAATTACTCAATCAAAAGTTATTCATATTTTCTGATATCAAAAATGAGGAATTTTGAATATATACATGACTTATGGGTTATGCATAGCTCAAAAATTAGTTTTAAAAGACAATTGTGGCACCTTTGGGTATTTAAGATATACCTCAAGGCTCACAAGGTACTAGTCTTACATCAAAAGGTATTTTAACACCAAATTTGACTGGCTTCATTGATAATATCCTCCAACTAATGATTGCATTTAATTGGGTCCAGGCACATACTAAGGTTGACTCCAAAACTACTCAGGAAATTGGAAAGCAATTGGTCAAGAGAGGAGTGCATCCTTTGCAAGATTTGGTGACCATTCAAGATCAGATGAAGGCTTGAAGGCCATTCTACAATCTTATTTCAGCATTCCTTACAGGGGGTGTATGTGGACTTCTGGTGTGCTCAGCTTTTACCACATTAGTTCAGCAAAAGGGACCCTTCAGCTTCTGGAAATTACATCAATATGGAAGAGAAAAGAATCCTTTCCAGATGAAGAGATTTGGAAGCACAAAAACAAGTATATATTTGAAATACTTCATGAAAGCTTTTTCTCAAATCATTCATCTTTGAAAATTTGCCCAAGCAAATACCTCCTTGCAGAATATTTAGCATTGGATTTTGGTGAAGCATGGAAAAAAAACACCCTTTTTAGTCTAATTTAATAATGAAATTACCTAAAAAGGTTAGAATGACAAAGCCATTCAAAAGGTGAAAAAGAGCCTGTATGTCATATTACTTATTATTACCTGTTACCTGCAATTCATAACTATTGAGGGCAAAATATGTTTACCATTCAGAGTCATGAGTCTGAAGATCTTTGTGCCAAGCTTCTTAGAGAATTAACCAGTGTAATTTTGTCAACTCAGTGCAAAAAATTGACAGGAAAAAACTTTATGCCAAAAGTCTCACATTATAAAATATTTGTGCTTATGGGTATTTAGCACAAAAATTGAAATATTTTAGAGAAGTGATTCCAGGGAATTTCTGGGGGGCTTGACCCCACAGAGCCTACCTGTTCTTCAAAGAAAGAATGAGTTGGATTTGGTTTTCCAAAGTTATTGTTAACAACCACCCAGATTCACAACCCAGGTGCCCCTGGGTGAGTCTGGTCAGCACCCAGGATTGAACATGCCACCTCTCAACCAGTTTGAGATGCAGAAGCTCTAACCATTAGGTCATTAACATCAAATTGATTTCAATTGATACTTTAAAAGAAAAATCACTTTGCATTCAGACATTTTTTCATTATTAATATAATCAAACAAACCTAATTTTTTCCAAATTAAGAATATATTTTCTTCAATATAAAATAATCCTCAACCAAAAACTTGTAATCAATACACACTGAAGTAAGTCTTTTTTAATTTTAATTTAATCATTTTATTACTTCTTATTATATTCTATTTCATTAATTTAATCATTATTAATTTTAAATAATTTTATTTTTTATCTATTTTTTTATTTAAATTAGGTTGCTGGGGCTCTTACAGCCCCAGAAACTTATTTTTTTTGTTTTCATTCATTTTATTTTTTATTTATCTTTTATAAAATTTCATTTTTTATTTATTTATTTGTGTTTAAATTGATTGCTGGGGCTTTAAGAGCCCCAGAAAGTATTTTTTTTTAAAAATTTAATTTTTCAATTTTTATTTATTTTGATTGCTGGGGCTGTAAGAGCCCCACAACTAATTTTTTTATTACAATTTTTATTGATTTCTGGGGCTTCCCTAGAAAGTAATTTTTTGAAAAAATTTAATCTTTAATTTTATTTTTTATTTAAATTGATTTCCAGGGCTGTAAGAGCCCCAGCAACTCATTTTTTTTGAATGATTTAACTTTTTATTTTTTTTCATGTTTATTACTTTTAATTTCTGTTTAATTTAATTTCTGGGGCCATAAGAGCCCCAGCAACTCATTTTTTTCATGTTTATCTATTTTCTTGATTGAATTTGTTTGGCCCCAGTAACTATTTTTTTTGGTGTTTGTAAACACATGTAAGCCCTCACTTGTTTTTATCAATTTATGGCCAAAACATGTAAGTTTATGGCCAAAACATGTAAGTTTATGGTAAAAACGCATAAGTGACCTTGTTTTTAAAAAGATTTCCTCAGGATCAGTTTTGAGGTTTTTTTTAATTTTTTTGCCATATTTTTCCTGACATGGGATGTCAATATCCTCAAATTTGGCCAATTTGACAAAAATGGCATATTTTTTCAAAAAATCATTTGAAATATTTCCACTGATTAATTTCCTTCATTTTTTTTAAAAAATGAAGTGTTCAACCTGGAGAATAAAGGACCAGAAGCCCATAATTTTGGACATTTTTTTTGGTGGGACAAGTGAATGTGCAAAACATGTTTTCTTTCAAATGTTTTTTTTCTGTGTTTGTAATATGACTATTTATAAAAAATTAATTGAAAATCTTCCCACTTATTAATTTCCTTCATTTCTTATAAGATGAGGGGTTCAATCTGGACAATAAGGAACCAGAAGCCCATAAATTTGGAGAATTTCTTGGTGTGACAACAAGTGAAGGCACAAAAAGTGTTTCTTTATTGTTTGTGATATGACTATTTTTAAGTACAAAAATGCCAAATGTTTGATAAAAAAAGAGACTAAGATGGTATTTAAGCAATAAATAGGACTGAGGAGGGGGATGGTTGGCATAAATTGCCTATACAAAAATCAATCAATCCGAATCAACCTCCAAAATAGCTGGTTTTTTCTGAGGGGGGGAGAAAGATTGGAAAAATATAACATCCTGTGTTTCTTAAATTTATCAGCACACCCCAGGGCTTGTGGTTGTGCATGAAATTCCCAATTCACAGTAATGGGGGGATTGGATAAACATTAGAAGTGAATATATCCAATGGAACAAAATAAGAACAGCTATCCAAGAAGCAGATAAAAATGGCGGATTATCATTTGAAGGACAGAAATAAGGGAAAAAAGAGAAATATTGGACTGTGGAATAAAAAAACTGGTCTTTGATACTTATTTGCAATTGGATCCCACATGTCAGGCATGGACATCTACTTTATTTTTTGAAGCCTGGCCAACATCTTCATACCACTCAATTCTGTCCAAATAAGAGGATAATGAGGGAATTGAAGTGTTCATGGACTCATAAAGGTCTTTATTTTGTTGAATTTCTTCAGCCAAGTCACCTTGGACATTAGCAAATTGATCTTGAGTATTGTAAATGTAGTGGGATACTGTTCTGTAGCAACAGTTTCTATCACCCTGGACATTTATGGCTTTGAAGGTGTGTCTCAATATAAGTTTGTGAAAGTCTTCTGAGCCAGGAATCTGATAAAATGAGGTCAAAAATTGAATAAATATCAAAATATACAAGAGAAATATACATTAAAAAGAATCATAAAATCACAAACAGCTTGGAGCATTCATCACTTGTGTGATAACTTCTTTGACAATGCTCACAGCTCAAGTAAATTGCATCATATATCTTCAAACTGGTGCCAGGCTTGTGGCACTTTCTTTGTGAGGTTTTGCTTCCAATTTCCAATCTTCTGGACCTTCTAAGAGTGACTTCTGATTTATTTAATTCAGTTGCTGAGGGTAGTGAATCTGATGAACTGATTGAGTTTGATAACAAGGCCTCAGAATCTTCAGAATTTTCAGATGAGTCCACTTCCATAATTAAAGAGGGGACATTTGACTGTGATCTTGATGTTGTTGTGCTGGTCACTTTTGATGGGGGTTTTCCTCTTCTCTTTGATTGACTTTCAATGATTTCAAATCTTGAGGGTTCTCTTTTGTTTTTATTCTTGGCTCCTTAAGGTCTTCCAAGGATACTCTTGCATTATAGTGGGTCTTCATAATATTGATCCTCCTCTCGCCTTCTGGGAATTTGATCAAATGGGACTTTTCCAGTCAAAAAATGTTGAAAATGTTGAAGAATTGGGGTGATTTCGGCCGTTGGTCTTTGAAAGAGGTCTTCCCCAATATCTTCAAATATTTTCTTGGCTTCATCCTTTGTTTCTTTTTAAACACTTTGATCATCACCTTGATAACCAGTCTGAGAAGAATATGACAAAGAAAATAAGTTAATAAGAAAAAAAAGTAAGAATTTGAAGTTGAAAATCCCTCACAGGAAAATTCAAATGCTAAGGAGGATGGAAGTCTGATATCTCAAGCCTTTGGCACTTGAAAAATGCCTTTTGGGTCTTATGCTTGCAAGGAATGCATTCATATTTGTTGTATTTGTTGGTGCATTTTTCATTGGGAGGAAATTTTGTTTTGAAATTTTGAAAGACTATTTGAAGAGCATAATGAGACACCTTCCCATTGAGAGCACAGATGTGTGGAGGAAAATTCTTGACATGTACAATCACTTCTTTGGAGATTCTGCTGATTATTTCAATAAATTGTTTTCTTAATGCCATAAGGAGATCCCTAACTACCTTCAGGAGAGTACCAGTGGACTTTTGGAGCCAACATATAACCATGGCATGGGCACCCTCAACTCTGGAGGTGGAGCCCACACCCAGGTGGCAATGGTGGTTGGTCCAGGCTGGCACATAATACTCCTTTAGAGGAAGCCAGGTACTTTCCAAATACTACAAGAATTCAGGATTTTTTACGTGCTTTTGAAGCTTCTTCCAGTTGTCTTTGAAAGAGTTTTCAGTGTACTGATACATAACCTGAGAAATGAATCCCAAAGTCATTGATATAAAGAATAATAGAAAAGAAAGTGAAATAAAGTGAAAGATAAAAGTATATTACTTGATTCCAACTGCCCGTAAAATTTTAAAAATCAGTACCATGACCAATTTTCTTCATTCAATGAGAAGATACATCTTTATTGATGTGGCAAATGCATAACCTGACTTTGGTGTCTAGGAAGCGCTTCTTAAGAAAGTTTTTCAAGGACATATCCCTGTCAATAACAATGACTGGAGGTGGAACAAGATTGGTGTTGTTGAGGACCTTTTCTACGTATTGATTTGATGCCCAAGTATATGAGGGTTCAATTTAATTCTTCATCAAACAAAAAAGCCCCATAAAAGGTCTTATTGGCTGAGCTGAATCCAACAATATGAATAAGGGGCATTTTGTACTTATTTGTTCTATGAGTAAAATCCATGAGAATGACATCAGTAAAACCATGAAGGAGTTTTATGAAAACGGGGTGAGTGAAAAACAAGGAGGTAATGTGTCCCTCAGAATCCCTTGCAGAGGACCAAAAGAAATTTTCTTCATTGATAGTGTCAATAAGAGCATCAATGGGCCTTCTGCCTTGAAATTTTTCTTTCTTGATTTTCTTGACTTGGTTGTAAATGTCTTGAAGGATTACAGGCCTGTCAGACTTCCTCTGGCCACATAATTGGGCCTGAATTTGCCATGGCAGGAGCAGTGATTCAGAAATTTGAGAAATTTGGGATATTTCTTTCTCATTGAATTTCCTGAAAGCAGGATGTGCCATTATATTTTCAGTGGCATCATGGCTATGTTCAGGATTTTTGACTTCAAGAGTTCAAGTGGTACTCTTGGCATACTTTCTGGCATAAACTCTAAATGGACAGTCAAGCTCTCTTGAAGTGACTGTTTTGGAGGAGGTTTTGTTGGGATTCGGGGTCCCAGACCTGTCACAACCTATTTCAATTTGGTTGTGTGTCATATTGGACCTCAAGGTGGACAAAGCATACCCTTGAGCCCTGGCAACATTATGCACATGCTTCCAAAGAAGCTCAAGGGTCTGAAATTAACCTTCAGTGGGGAATGAAAGCATTTTTGAGTGAAAAAGACGTATTAATTTGAGGAAAGAGTTGATTTGGGGATTTGGAATGAGGACAGACCCTTTTGAAATGTGAAAAAGAAGGGGTAAAAGGTGTGAAAAATCAAAAGAAGTGGTTACGAGTCAAAAAAGTGGTTTAAATGTGGGATTAATGGATGAGGAAAGGTAAAAAATTGGAAATTTACAGGCTTGAAAGCAGGTCTTTGTGGTGGAAAATGTAGTCTTTGGGGGGAAAAATGAAGAAAAATGTGGAAAGCTTTTCAAAATTGCTTTGGTAATGCTGTTTTTCAAAAAAAAATTGGGGGTGGGGATAATATGGATTATTTGGATATTTGTTCTTTTTTGGGGGGGCTGGGAAAAAAAATATGAAACAATTGGGAGTTAGAGGGGTTTTGGGGGAAAAACCTTTTTAGGGCATGTTTTGGCCCAATACAGGCATTTTTGTGTTACATTTTTAATTAAAAATGGGCCCAGCGCACTCCTTACGTGTTTCTACTAAGAAAATATCTGTTTTTACCAATACCTTTTTTTTATTTTTTATTTGATTTCTGGGGCTCTCGTAGCCCAAAAAACAAATTTCTTTTATTCAAATTGATTGATGGGGCTGTAGGAGCCCCAGCAATTCATTTTCTTCAACAATTTAATTTTTTACTTTTTTTGATTGATTTGATTGCTGGGGCTGTAAGAGCCCCAGGAGCTTTTTTTTGATGAAATTCATTTTTTATTTTTTTATTTAATTTTATTGCTGGGGCTGTAAGAGCCCCTGTGACTTTAATTTGTTATTTTTTTTCATTTTTATTCAATTTATTATTTGTTTATTTATTTTATTTAATATGCTTTCTGGAGCCTCTTACAGCCCCAGTGACCTTTTTTTCAATTTTTTTTTTGCATTTTTATTTGTTTTGTTTATTTAGCTTGATTGCAATGGCTGTAAGAGCCCCAGAAACATATCCTTTTGAAAAAAAGTTTTTTTTCATTTTTTTTCATTTACTTTCTATTTTTTTTTTAAAAAATTCATATGGCTTCCTGGGGCTCCCAGCAACTTATTTGTATTTGAAATTTCATTTTTTATGTTTTTCTTTCATTTTCTTGCAATATTTTATGCTTTATTAACTTTTTTCATTTAAGTTGCTCGCTGGGGCAACTTCTTTTTTTGAAAAATTGGATTTTTTATTTTTTTTGGACATTTTAAATGAATTTTTTATTTATTTATTTTTGTGATATTTAATTTTCAAATTTCTTTTTATATATTTATTTATTTCTCTTTTATTTGAATTACTTTAAAAATTTATTTATTTATTATTTTAAATGGATTATTTATTTATTTAGTTTTTCTATTTCAATTTTATTCTTAAAAATTTACATATTTTTTTTATTTTTTTTGTTAAAAATTATTCTAGGGGAAAGACTCAAACTTGGCTTCTTTCTGTTTCACCAATCATTAGTAAACATTAACTATACCAACTCATGGAACTCCCAAAATATATGGAGTTACTTAATGATGAAGAAAAACATATCATGGTAAGGACTATTCCACCAGTTGTAACTGATTATTATTCATCAATTAGTGACTCAATGCTTCCAATAACTCTTCAAAAATCAATCTTACACAAAAAAACAGAAAGGATGAGTCATTTTTGAATTCTGAGGATCATTTCATGGGAAGGACTATTTCACCAGTTGCAAATGATTATACCTTATCCAAAAATGATACATCTTCCAATAAGAAATCTAATCATTCACATAGATGATTCCAAATTGCATGAAAATTACTCACCCAAATTTTGGACCATGCATCAAGAAGCAGAGGTAAATTCAGTACAGTTCCAGTTAAACCTAAGCCAAATTGAATAAATAAACTCTTATTACCCTCTATTAATGAAACTCCAAATCCTCCAATAGTTTTCAATTCAAGAAATCACGAGCCCCCCTTCATTTATCACTTTCATCCATTTCATAATCCTTATACAGCTTTTACCTCATTAAATCCATTAATAATATCACTTTACAAATTAGCCCAAAATCATCCTCATATCAAATCCAATAGTGATCTTATTGATGGTCATATGAAAGGAGTGGGATTTTGCTGTGGAAGTGATAGTGATAAATCCTTAGGTGAGTCTTTAGCAAATTCTATTCAAGTATTTTCATTAATTTTATTCTCCTTTTACTAGGTTTTTATTCCAGGAAGACCACATTAAATCCGGAAATATTAGAGGCAGAGAATGAAGAATGAATGACCCTTTCTAAACTTAAAAATATTGTTTCTATGTCTGCTGCCTGTGAGAATAATGACATGATTCAAGAAGCCCAGCTACCTGAATGGAATCCAATGTCCCCCCAAAAATTACAGTCTTTCTCCAATGTAATCATATCAACCAATGGTTTTCATAATTGTGTTCATAGAGATGAGAAGGATGTGAATACTTGGACTTATGGTTTGTTGACATTCTTTGAAAAATCAGACATAGAACCAATTCCATCTCCCATCTTCTCCTGTGGCTATGGCCTCTAATTTCCTGAATACTCTACACTTTTGAATTTTTCTTGAAAACAAGGTATTCTTGAGCTTCTCTGGAAAACTACAATGACTTTGCACCAGACCACTGAGCCACCTCCTACTTTTGATAAACTTCCCACCATAAGTCACTTTTCTTGTTCTTTCGAAATCAACTCCAAGCTATGTTGAAGAGCTAAAAGCCTTATATCACCAGGGCAAATTCTGCATCAATTGTTGGTGATTGACTTCACATCAAGCAAACATCAAGAAGAATAAAAGTCAAGCAAACATCAAGAAAAAATCAAGCAAACCTTGGGCACATGTCACCCTCTGGTCTTACACCAAATCCCATGACATCCACCAATATTGGTTCCCCTGTACCTTCAAGTAAGATTCCTCACCACCTAATTGTCCAACAACCATCCAAGCTTTGGTAAAAATCACCCAAGACTGGCCTGTTTCCACACAAACACATCACAGAGGTCCTTCAGTCAGTCTTGATGTAGAGAAGGGGTGTGTGACTTCCCCAGGTCATCCATGATAAAACTTTGCATTAGTGGGATTGACAAGGTGTGTGTGACACTGGTGGGACCTGCCACACAATTCTGAGGGTGTGGGTGCATAGGTGTGACACACACAGTAGCTATGAATCAGCTCGGCATGAGCGGGAGACACTGGTCAATGCTGCCACACACTACCGCGGGTGTGGGCACATAGGTGTGACACACCCACACAAAGGCCAAAGCCTGTGAAGTCCTAATGTCAAGAATCATAGACCATTTGCGGGTGACAAATGTGGAACCACCTGCGGTGGGTGCAGGTGCCGATGCAGTTGCAATGGCAGGGGCAGGGGCAGATGTGTGAGTGTGAGAAATGCACAAGAAGGCAAGAGCATGTGCTGGGGTAAGGTTTTTTAACCTACCTGCACATAGCACTCATTATGGGCATGTGACCAGCTCCATGAGACTTATAAACATCCAAACTCTCATGAACGCAATGTAATGCTGAGGCCCACTTGCACCAGGAAAGATCAGGATTCAAGTGCTAGTGCTTGAATCGGAGTGGTGCTGCCGTCAAGCACCAGAAATCCACCAAAGTTTCAGAAGAACTCAAGAGAATTTCACTCCCTTTTCTTGATGAATTAATTCATCAGATTGTCCCTTAGTTAAGTATTATTCCAATCTGTCACCAATTGAATTTATCAAGGGAAGATAAGATCTTTCAAATACTTACTATACTTGACCCCATTTACTAAGAAGAACCAAATATTTTGGGAAATCAAAATAATCTTCCATGACTGTGGAAATAGAAGATCTGACATCTAAATTCATTGAAAAAGAGCTTTATTATGTTGATATAATTTGAGTTCAGACCAAATCCACAAAAAACTCAATATTTTTTCAGGTACTTTGGAATACAAATGAACTCTTACTATTGTTATAGGAATTAAGGAAATACTTAGGGAATTCTTAAAGATTGAGGAATTTTACCAAAAAGTAAATAGCCCTTGCAGAATTTAAATGAAATTCAATAATCATTCTTGTGGAATTTTGGGAAAATTTATGGGAAATTAGATAAAAATGATTCTTAAGGGATTTATATCAAATCAATCAAAATTCTTTGTGGAATTTAAGGGGAAATTCAGAATAATACTCAGGGAGGGAATCTCTAAGTATTGCATAAGAAATGTTGAGGAATTTGGAGGCAAAGTAAATAGCCATTGCAGAATTTAATGGAAATTTGATAATAATGCTTATGGAATTTTCTGAAAATTAATCAATTATTCAGGGGAAGCTTAAGGAATATTAAATAAAAATTATTATTGAGTGATTGATAAAAAGTCGATAAGTATTCTTTGTGGAATTTGATGGAAAATTCATGGGAATTTTAAGTAAGATTAAATAGCCATTGCAGAACTTAAAGCATGTCCAATAATAATCCATGTGGAGGTATCTGTGAATTAATGAATAATACAGGGGGATTTAAGTAATATTAGATAAAATACTGATTGAGGGATTTATGAAAAATTGATCAACAATTTTTAGGAATGTGAGGGAAAATTCATGATAATACTTAGGGAAATCATAAATATTGATGAAACATTTTGAGGAATGTTGAGGAAAATTAACTATCCTTTGTGGAAATTAAAACAGATAGAATAATTATGCTTGTGGAATTTCAGGCAAATTAAAAAACAGTTTTCAGGGAATTTAAGGTAAATTCAATAGTAATAATAATTGAGGGATCTATATTGATTTGATAAATATTTTTTCAGAATTTAAAGCAAAATTAGTAATCATCCATAGGAAGTTTATAAGGATTGAATAATATTTATTCAGGAACTTTGATCATTGAACAATAGTTCTTCAGGAATCTTTGGTAAAGTAAATAACACATGTGGAATTTAAATCATATTGAAGAATAATTCTTTTAGAATCTGAGCCAAATTAATTAGTAGTTCTTAGGAAAATTAGGGAATATTCAATAGTAATAAGAATTAATGAATTTGTATCAAATTTAACGTTATTTTATGCTTAATTCACAATAAAATCAATAATAATACCTAGGGAATTTATGAATATTGAATAATAGTTCTTGGGGAATTTTAGGTATAGTGAATGTGGGTTGTAGAATGCAAAGCAAATTCAAAAAAAAATATTCAATAATAGTAATAATTCAAGGATTTGTATCAAATTTAATATTACTTAATGTGTAATTCAATAAAAATCAATAGTAATACCTAGGGAATTTATGAAGATTGAATAATAGTTCTTGAGAAATTTTAGGTAGAGTGAATGTGGGTTGGAGAATGCAAAACATATTCAAAAAATCATGCTTTCAGAACTGTGGGAACGTTAATTGATATTTCTGTTGGAATTTGAGAAATATTCAATAGTAATAATAATTGATGGATCTTCATCATATTGAACAATATCCTTGGCAGAATTCAAGGCACAATCAATATTAATACCTAGGGAGGCTATATATATTTAATAAGAGTTTTTGAGGAATTCAAATGAGATTTCATAAATCTTGTGGAATGCCCTTGAATGATCAATAATTATTATTTCAGAATCTTAGAAAAGTAATGAATAATTCTTTTGGAAATTGAGTAATATTTAATATGAATAATAAGTGAGGTATATATATCAAATTGAGAAATTTTGGTCGTGGAATTTAAGGTGCAATATAAATATTAGATATTACGTCAGATAAATTTATTTTTCATTTCAGATAAAAGAAAGTACTAAATAAATACCTAGAATTCTCTTCATTATTTATAAAGAATTATTTTTAATTATCAAAATGTAATGTTGGAATTCAGAATTTTTGTGTAAATTATTTTCATTGGAAGCTTGGAAGTGGAATAAGTTTTTCAATGAATGATTTCAAGAAACAACAAAGTTAATAGACTATTTACAAGATTTCATGCTTTTTTGGCCTTTTTTAAATCTTTTTCATTCCTTCCTGATTTATTAAAAAATTGTGTTTAAAGTTTCTGTTGGCTTAAATTTAATAAGCACTTCCCAACATTAAGAAATTTGTTGCTGATTTGGAGTGAGAATCCAAAATGAGTAATAATTGGATGATTTTGAAATTCAATTGCTTTTTTGCTTCATTCATGCAGTGAAGATTATCTTCATGCACAATTTCGGACAAAGTTTGAATTCTGGATTGAATAAGTTGGTCAGACTTTTTAAGCTTATCCAATTCATGATTATCATATTCAATTTATTTGATGATTAATACAGGTTTCCTTGCATACACCCTAGAATATTTCCATTTTTCTGAACCCTGTCTAAGACCAATACATCTCATGATACCAGCCAAAAGATTCTTGTTTGTTGTGATGTTTTGTCTGATGTGGGCCAGATTATTCAAAGAAATGATCATATCTTTGAGGTTTTGACATATCAATGTGGGATGATTGAAGCAATGGACTTGATTAATTATAGCTGGTAATTCGGATGGAACTGCAGAATCAATTAATATGTAAGTATTGCTGTGAAGATCCATGGGAGGAAGCTCAAACCAGGTTTGATTATCTTTCTTGGCTCTTATTGACAATACTGAGAAATTCATCATCTTGTGCTTTGTGCCTGATTTTTGTAATGCTTGTGTCTAATTTTTAATTGATCTTCTTTGTTCCCTTGTAGCAGAGTAATAGCTGGTTTATTGGAAGAAGTTCTTGGATTTGAATCAATTTGAACTAACCCTTGATTGACTAAGGTTGGTTTGGGCATAACCATGCCAACATGAGTCTAGCTCAAACATTTGTTAAGGGAAGAGGAGGATTGGTGCTGATTTGGTTTGTTACTTATTGGAGAAGGTTGGTGGGTCTTCAAATATAATTTCATTCTTTTTTGCAGGATTGGAAATGTGATGAAGATATAATTTTTCAGCTTTTATTAATTCCACCCCTAGAGGAAAACAACAAAAATAAATGCAAAATTAAAAAACTATTGGTCAGGATGAGAAGCAGTATGAGGGGAGAAATATTAAAATTGAATCATTAGGGAGAAAAACAGAATGAATTCAGAAGTGAGTCAAAACTGATTCTTTGCTACTAGGATTGATACTAAGAAATATTAGTAAAATAAGCAAAACTTAAACTGATTGGGAACTGAATCCTCATCACTTTAGAGGCTGAGTAATTATATTCTCTAAGTTTTTTCAATCATTAATATTCTGAAAAAAAATGAGAATATCAAGATTAAATAAATAAAAAGCCAAAAATGGTTTTGGAAGTGATTCTGACTTGGTTTTTGGCTATTATAAAGGTATCCAGGTAGCTCTGATTGTGCTCTTTCCAAAAAGTCCCCCCCTTGGGTATCTCACAATAAAACTGTAGAAGCTATATGGGAGGTGAATATTTCATTCACCCTTACTTGACCTTATTTTGGCCATAACCTCTGTAATTCTGATGCTAGCTCAATTTGGCTAGTACCATTGGATATACCTGACTTGAAGCTTTAATTTAAATACCCATTTGATGGGGTTAAGCCTCTGCCTCTAGATCTTAGATGAGAGGTGAAAAATAAGTTTTATGCTCAGAAATATCTTTGAGCAGGAATAACTTTGTTATTCCTTGTCCTATGGTGATGGGACTTGTGTATTTGGAAAGAGGTGGGTTTCCTCTTTCTTTTGATACCTTTTGAGCTGATTTGGCTCAGATCCATGCTTTGGTGGTATCTTGGCTTTACCATTGGTTTATAGTATTTGACTGTCATGCTTGTGCTCTGGCTTTGAGTCACATGCTGACAATTGCACCTCAGAAATAAGCTGCATCAAGTAGGATTAATTGGTAACAAGTCAGTTGGTACTTACATTTTGAAACCCAGGGAAATTAGGATCTGCATACATAGAAAAAAATGTGTTTGATAACTCTAATAATTGTATGCACAGGACATGTGAATTGAGTGTTCTAGTATCAAATAATTGCTTAAGGGGATATGCTCAGGAATTATTATGGGCCAACAATGTACCAAAAAGCCATGCCTGAGCATTAAAATACAAACATCTTTATTAATTAAAGCATTGGTGTTAGTAAACTCTGAAGCAGGGGCCGGTTGGGTTAAAGGTAATGAAAAACATGTTTTTAGTATTTTTCCTTTGCATTTTATCCTGTTTCATTGCCCAATATTCTTAAATTACCATTTAAACACCATTGGGCACCCAAATAATCATTGATTTTTTCATATGAACTCAATTTTATTGCACAGTGTACTTTACAGCTGTAAAAAGTATACAAATTGATTTGAAAAGTTGATTTACTGTGATGTACAAATTGCATGACAATGTGCTATTTTAAAATTGAAAATCTCTAATGCCCTCAGAAATATGGGCCTTCCAAATTTGTTATGCATTGGACTTAAAATATTCAAGAATGAGTGTATGGTACAGTAACATACTTTACATCCCTCCTGAGTTGGAGATTAGGAATACTCAAAATACCTGTACAACAGGCTGGCTGTGTTTTATACTGCTTACAACTATACTGAACATACTGTAGGTGTATTTTAAAGCTTTAATTAAAGTATACTTGAGAAGCAAGTATGTTTTAGGCTGATGTGATGAAATTTAATGGAAATTAAGATTTTCTGAGAAATGGGAATTTTTGACATGTGAAGGCTGATTTTGGCAACATGGCATTTCCAAAAATTATGTATATCCTACAGGTTTGTGCATTTTAATTTAAAAGTAACAAAATCTTTAGGGAGGTTATATTATAGCTAGCTAAATGTTATAACATTAGTTTATCCTCATAAATATTTTCCAGGTCATCTTTAATTGAAGCAAATTCAAATTTGATTCAGTAAAAAATTATTAAATCCCACTTGCTTCTGAGTCCTTCTCTCCCACTGTGGTATGATATAAAATTCCTCATAGCTATTTCAAAGCTTCAAGCTCTTACACAACTTTTTTTTGACTGACATCCATACTGGTTTATGAATTTCATAATTCTAATTATCCCACTTGTGAAAACTGCCACCAGAGGCAAGTGGTTTTTACTTCTTATCTAGATTGTCTGGCCTGTGACCAATGTTCCAACTCCCACCAATCTTGCTCTCTTTTGAAAGTACAAGGAGGCCTAGCAGGCTTCTCAGCTTCTCATGACCAACAATATAGGCCCAATAAGGAGCGTAGTGACACTTCATTTGTTGCTCCTGATGAGAAGCCAATCCAAAAAGAAAAAATGGACACCACCACCCCATTCTGGTGGTTGGAAAAAGCTCCCCAGAACCCTGCCAGTACCCCCTCCTTGTTGTGGTACTTACAGTTCTAACTCTGGCCCAATGACACTGAGGCCATTGAGATCAAGCTATAATAATGCAGAAGCATACAAAAAAGATATCAAGGCATGGGCTGTCAAACATGGAGTATATACTCCTTTAAGAAGTGAAGGTATGTGAAATATCTGATGGTTTTGTCATTGTTGGCTTTTTAATTCCAAAATAACACAATTTCTGCTAGGTTTCAATCCCCCACAAAGTCACATAGTCTCAGGGCCTTCTTTACCCAAAACGCAAAAGACCCCCAAAGTGCTTTCTGTCAACTCCTCAACACCTTCAAAACAGACAAGGACTAGCTCACTAGTAACCTGTGTACCAGTCCCGGGGCCAAGAAAAACACAAAAGACCCCACCACCTGCTTATGGACCAAGTGTGAGTTTTGAGCCAAAGAGAATGGATACTAAATCATCAATTTATGAAGATAATAATTCTGAAAATGACTTGGATCATGAAAATCCCAAGGCTTCTCACAATACTATCCCCAAAGTTTTGAAATAAGAAGGAAAGTCATTCTCATCTTCCATGCCAACTCCTATCAAGTCATCTCAGAATCCTATTCCAGAACCATCACCATTAAAAGCAGAACTTTGTGGAACATTCCCACCAAAACAGGACCCTACTTTCAATCAGGATTCAAAAGTGAATTTGTCAGCTCCAAACAGATCTCCAAATCAGGAAACAAACCCAGAAAATTTCCATAATCCTCTAGCTTCAGACCCTGAAGATAATCAAAGCACTCATAATTCTGATAAAAAAGATGAAGAAGAAATTACACTTTCCCATGAATAGGAAAGAGGAGCATCTCCAAGTCAGTCAATTGACTCATGTCCTGAGCTCCAAATTCCAGAGTTCCAAACAGTTTCACCACATCAAGTTATTCCAAAAAGTGGGGCGATTTTTGGCTTACTGGCTTTAAGAGATAGGTTTGTGGAAATTGTCCAAAATTGTTTTTGATTAGTCCTCAGAGGCACAAGGAATTCATCTGTAGTTTTCACTCAAAGTGTGGGGAAATAATGCAGGAAGAAACTATTGCATACTTGCTTACTGATCTAGAGGGTGTTTGATAATTATATCTAGTCAATTTTTTATAGGGAATATTTTGTAACATTATATACTATTTATGATTCCATCAATATTTATGTCTTGTTTTTTGAATTTAGTATTTTGCCAAATTTATACTAATTCTTCCATAGCTAAATAATATTACCAAGTCCTACAATGTTTCTTGTAGGGGCTTTCAAGCTTAAGCTGAATTGAATAAAGGAATTCTAAAGTAAGAGGCAGTGAATTTTTGGAAGACAAGAATTCAGATAACATCATTTTGAAAATGTATTAGTGGTGTTAAAATGGTAATAAGCTTCATTGGGAAGAAAATTCTGAGAATAAGATGCTATGCTCCATAGTGGTAATAGAATGAGGAATTCTTTTGTAAGTACCTTATTGATTGTGCCTAAGTTTATGTAAGGTGTGAATATGAAACTTTGATTAAAAATCAAGTACTTTTCCTGTCCTCAAAATTTGTATAAGGTAAAAATCAATCAAAAATTGTAAGAAATATTATTTTTAAGAGAAAACACGCCACTTTTGTTGTTTATAACTTTATGAGTATAAAACAATAATATTATAAAGATTTATTGTTTTACCAACAATAAAAGCTTATCCAAAAAATACTCTACAAAATATATTTTACGGCTACAAAAGAAATTTCTTCAAGAGCAATTTCAATTGGAATTAATTGAGCAAACAACTGCAAGAAATTAATTAAAGAACAAAGTCTTTAAAATAAATATTAAAGAGAAAAGAAGCCCAAAATTGACCCTAGTGAATTTGGAAACAAAGTGACAAAGTTAAAAGTGATGAAAGATGCTTTAATTCACTTTTGGGATGGTTCAGGGGTAAAAATGCTTATCAGAGTTACAAACAATGATCATAATGATTTTTTCACGTGGTTAAGAGGGTTAAAATGATTTAAAAAAGGTGGTTGGAATCTATTATTGATTGGCTTAACAGTGTTAAAACTAATTATAAGAGGAAAAGATTCTAACATGAAGAGAAAAGTGGGGCAAAGAAGACATTCTTTTATAGCCATCAATTTTCTTACTCCAAAGGTAAACTTTACTCTTGTCAGTCGTGAAAAACAGTCTTACAACAGAAAAGCCAATTATGGCATCATTGAACTCTGGTTTAGACCAAAAAAGGGATGGTTGAAGCCATTTTAGACCCTTAGATCAGCCATTACTATAGCAATACCTGGTCGAGAGCCTTCAAAACATGTCAGAATGTGTGTAAGGGGGGTAGAAATCAGCTAAAACTTCTTTTACTAACATTGTTTTAACTTAAGGGTAGCTTTACCCTCTTTGCAACAGTTAAAACTGCCCTGGTTGGTATCAAAACCTCATCATCAATTGAGTCACAGACCCTGTGACTCAATTCCAGGCCAAAAGTGATGAACTTTGGCGTGAATTTTGACATCTCACGCCTGTCAGAAAGGACTTTGGGGGTCTGGCTCCCCCTAAGAGCTAGAGTTCCTTTCCCCCCCCCCAATTTTAATCTTTCCAATTTATTTTTTCCTTTAATTCCTCATCATGTATTATACTTGTAATTTACATATGTAATTCAATTGAATTGTACAGTACAATACAGTAGTAATTGATACTTCATATGTAAATCAAAGTTCACTTATGTAATATACGGGCACATTTTGACATTTCAATTGAATTCAATTGCAAATACTTCAATTCCTCATAACTTCTAAACTAAACACAACACCTCAATTGTAACACAAAACGTGATGGTTAACACCACATGTGGTGTGAATTAAATTAAAGTTTTGAGGATTTTCAATTTTTGTATTGAAAATACTGAAAACTTAATTTAAGCTTATTTAGAGTTGAGTTACAAAAATTCCACTCAGAGGTGACCCCACCTAATTGTTTATAAGGAATCAAATGGTGAAATAAATTTTATATGTTTCTTTATTGGGTAAAAAGCTATAATATATTCTATATAAATTTTTACCAAAAATATTTTAATTTCATAATTTTAATTAAAAATTCATTCTTACTTAATTTTTACAAGTAAAAATGAATTTTCATAATTTTAAATTTTATTGTAATTTTACTTTTGGATTATAATTAAATTTTGATTTTTAAATATAAATTGGTATTTATATTTATATTTTTATAATATAAATAAATTTATTTTTTTATTATTATTATTTTAATTTATCATTTGTGGTCTTTTGGGTATATAACATTACCTCTAAGGCTCACAGTTTATTTATTTTCACTCCATTCAAAAGTATGATGAGGTTAATAGCAATAATAGGGCTCAGTAGCTCATGAGTATGTGTGCCTTTGTAAAAAAATAAATTTCATTCTACAGAGGTTCAAATGTGCAAAGCTGAGATAATTAAAATGGGAAATTTTGTTTTGAGTAAATTTATCATATTATCCCTTTGTGAAGTTTTGCAAAAAAATATAGGCTGTAATATTTTACTTTGTATACAGCATTTTTACTACCTATCTGTCACAGGGGCTCTTCTAAATGAAGAGTGCCTGGCACTCAGTGAACAGACTTACTTATGGAGGGCTCAGAATAAATACTCAATTGATAAGAGTAATGAAATAAGAGAATAAATTACTAGTCATAAAATAATAAGCATTACAAGATATGAGAGAAGAACAAAAGCAATAATAAAGAGCCAACCACAAATAATCCTGTATCACTGTTTCAACCTGTTCAGAAAAGAGAAAAGGATTAATGAAGGATATGGCCACCAGGACTCTACTGAACAGGTGAGGGAGGGCAAAGACTAACTTAATAATTAATAAAATAATATTTCTTTAATTAGAAATAAAATAATATTAAATAATAAATCCAATATTTTAATTAACTGGGGGAAAAACCCCCAGGTGGGTGAAAGGGGGCTGGTATATGTGAAAAAGTGCCAGCCTGGAGTTTGAGTGTTGAGAAACCATGATTGTATAATTGACAAACCTGTATTTGAGATGTGAAACTTTATTGGTGTATCCAATACAGATATTTCAATCAATACAGGTGTTTGCACCTGTATTGAAGGCAGGCCTGTATTTGGGTTTTGCCTGTATTGAGCTGTATTGAGGTTTGGAACTGTATTTGGTGAATCTTCCATGAAACCCCTTGCTGATTAGGTGTTGGAAGATTTTCCATTAGTAATGAGTGGTAATGCCCCGCCTTTCTCCATGGCTGTGACATTACCCCCCTCTTGAAAGTGGTGAGCTCTAAGCACCATAAGAGTAGTGACTCTTGATAAGATCAACTGAAGTTTCTTCCCCCCAGCTACCCAATTCTCATCCCTCATAATTCCCCTTCATAAATCATAATTTCCAACCCTTTAATCTTCACAACTTGTTGGTCCTTCTTCTTTGACTTGATTCTGATTCTTCTCCCCTTATTTGAACTCTCTTCACTCCCTCCTTTTCTTCTATTTTTGATCATCTTCTCATTGCAGAGCTCTTCACTCAATTTGTCTTGAGTCCTCATGGCTCATAATAAAAAGTGATTTCAGGTCTATGTCCTAAGAACCCACTGCTGTTTCATCAAATTGTCTTCATTTTGAGATTGCGCCAAAATTGGCCTTTTTCTTGCTTTGGACTATTTCAGAGTTCCTTGAATTTTTCCCCAAATTGTTGTTTTTTGGGGTTTTTGGCCAAAAGAGCCAAAATGCGTCAAAGGGCGCAAATATGCCAATATGATTAAAATGGCATATTTTGGTGAATAATTGAATAAATCAAAGTTTTTGAAGGAGACTGAAGCCAAAATGCATCAAAGTGTGCAAATATGCTAATATGATTGAAATGGCATATTTTGGTGAATAATTGAATAAAACAAGGTTTTGAAGGCTTTGAGGCTTTTGAAGGAGACTGAAGCCAAAATGCGTCAAAGTGCACAAATATGCCAATATGATTGAAATGGCATATTTTGGTGAATAATTGAACAAAACAAAGTTTTTTGAAGGTTTTGAAGGTGGCTGAAGCCAAATTGCGTCAAAGTGCGCAAATGCATAAAAATGGCCAATTTGGCCTATGAACAGTTTTTTTTCATGATTTTCTTCTATTTTTCTTGTGCTTTAACCCATTCTTGCAGTTCAAATTGCCTGATTGACTTGCTTACTTGCAACTGTTCATAACTTTCTTGGTCTTGGCTTTGAAATTTGACTTGAAGATGAGTTCAAGGCTGACTTCCCTTTGTTATTCCAACTACTCTGATTCCCCACCTTCTTTACTTTATGTTCCTGGTGTTTTTGATAACTTGGGGGAGCTTTCTGAAGAGAGTATGGCCCCTACCGAGATTTATGACATAACTAGAAATTACAATAGTTTCAAGTTTGTCAGATTTATTGAGCCACCCTGCACCAATTGTCAGAGGAAAGGGATTCCTTGTGTTGAATCTGCTACTGCTAGGTCTACCAGGTGTCAATTCTGCAATATTGGAAAAAGAAATTGTTCTCAAGCCCACTATAGCTTTCCTGACAATCTCAGGAGATTATGGAGCAGCATCAAGAAGGGTGGAAGATCTGGATTGGAAGCCCCTGTTGATGAACCCCCCACCTCTGATTCCACCTCTGGTCACTCCAATTGTGAGTTGATTGGTCATAGAACTGATGTGTCACTGACTTCTATGGTTTCTTTTCTTCTTCTTCAGTGACTGGCTCCAGGATGAGAGGTGTCCAAAAATGGAATAATACCAGCAGTTCCTGGGCTAACATTGGAGGATCCATTCACCCCCAAGGAAATCCCATTGGGGTGGCCCCAGAGGTTCCCATTTTGGTCACCAGAAAAGATGGGAAACTTGGAAAATTGAAGAGAAACTTGGTGGTTCAAGATGAAATTGATACTGATGCTGAAGGCAGTGATGAGATTGATGAAGAAGAGCTTGAAATGACTACCCCAATCCAGAAAAGAAGAATCCAATCCCCTTCACAATCCCCAATCCAAGCCAGTACCACCAATCATGAAGTGATCAGGTCCCCACAACCACCTCAACTTCCAATTAGATCCCCAACCAGGCCATCCACACTTGCCTCTACCTCTACCAGTATCCAACCACCTGTGGCCAGCACTTCCAGAGACCCAATGTCTCCAGAACCTGAATCAATCTTTGAAACCCATTGCCGCTGGAATATAACTGGAAACTTCACTGATCAGAAAAGGGTGAACAGGAAGGTGGTCACATCCTTATTTGCTGAAGTTGATGCTTTGACTGAGGTGTTTGTTGATAAGGCTATGAAGAGTGCTTTTTCAGGGGAGCCCACTATTGCTTTGGCCAAGGAGGCAGTTGCTTATGAAGATGCCATGGTTGTTAAGTTTAGAGAAGCCTTGAAGAAAATTTAATGAGGATTATCTGTAGCTGGTCTTTACCATTACTAGTGTTTTGCTCTTTGATTATTGAATTAATTGACTCCCCAAACATGATATGGGAGTGATGACTACTCCTTTTGAAACAAGAAATAAAAAATAAATCATACAAGTAAAAGAAAATGAAATGAATTAAAAATAAAGAAAGAATTTAGAGAAAAAAGAGAGTAAAGAAAATAGAATAAAGAAAACTTCTGAGGATTGATCTTCTTGTGGTGAGTTGCTTGATGTTGGCCATGATTTTCCTGAAAAAGATAAAACTGAACATTTGATGCTCATGGAGTGGCCAAGGTGTTGTTTTACAAGAAGTAGAACCCTCAGAGATGCATACCAGGAGATGGAGCTTACTTTCATAACTTCTTCTCCCCACCAAGCATCATAAAATAATAGCAAACTTTGCCATAAATGAATTTGAGCTAAAGAATGCCTTGAATAATATTGAATGGCATAATTTGGAATAATAATTGTGAAAGAAAGAAAAAGAATAAAAAGGAAAGAGAGAATTTGGCCATATCTTGATGAAAAGTCCAAATTTGAGGGTATTGATGTTGCAAGGCCTTCTACACCTGTCCAAAGAAATTGACAAGTGCTCACAAAGTGGCCAAGGTGATGCTTACAACATATTTGGGTAGAATACCCCCTCAAAGGTGCATGCCAGGAGAGGAACTTACTTTCATAAACTCCAATCCCCACCAAGCACCATAGATCAAACTCTTGAGGAATTTGGGCCAGACTTGTCTGGATACAAAGTGTGAAAATTCTTGACAAGGTCTGGGGAGTTGGTAAGGTTGGAAGCTGGTTCCAAAGTTGTTCTTTCTGGGTATTCATTGAATCCTTTCCACTCCACTAGATACCATAATGTACCTCTCTTGATTTTTGCGTCCAGAACCTGAGCCACTTCCCATTCTTCTTTCTCTTCCACTATTACTGGTGGTAGTGGAAATTGATTTTGATTTGGGATAGTTGATTGCTTCACTGGTTCTAACAAGGACACATGGAAAACAGAGTAAACTGACTTCCATTGTTGAGGCCACTTGAGGTGATATGCATGTCTGCCAATCATCTTGAGAACTTCAAATGGTCCCAACCATCTTTCTGAAAGTTTCTTGGTGGGTCTTGTTGTCTTGATGTTCTTGGAAGCTAGCCATACTTTGTCCCCAGGTTGGAAATCAGGTGGAATTGCTCTATTTCTATCTGCATACTTCTTAAAACACTTTATTGCTGACTCTAATTCTTCTTTGACAGCTTGCTGTACTGATTGGAGATTTGTTGATAAATTTCCAGAAGCTGTATCTTCAGAAATGTGAATTGAGTTGAAGCTGGGATTTCTTCCGTAAATGGTGAAAAATGGTGACTTTTTTGTTGATGAAGGTTCTGCATTATTATAGGCAAATTCAGCCAGAGGGAGCCAGGTTTACCAGTCATCGTGATGGTAACTGACATACATCCAAAGATACTGTTCTAGGATCTGATTACCCTCTCTGTCTGTCCATCTGTTTCAGGGTGAAAGGCAGTTGAAAGATCTCTTGATATCTTGAGCTGCTGACACAATTGATTCCAAAATGATGAAACAAATAATGAACTTCTATCACTAACAATACTGATTGGAAGAACATGTTTGGAAAATACATGACTAATAAAGATTTGAGCTAAGTCCAAAGCAGTGATTGTTTAATAAGTTGCAATAAATATTGCCATTTTTGAGAATCTGTCTACAACTACTAAAATTGAATCAAAGTTTCTTGACAGAGGAAATTGAATGATGAAGTCTATTGATAGTGAATTCCAAGGACCAGATGGAATTTTAAGAGGCTTGAGTAATCCAAACTTCTTATGATTAATGTTCTTGTTTCTTGAACATTTCTGACATGAGGACACATAGTCCTTGATAATTTGATTCATGCCCGCCAGATAAAAATCCCTCTTGATGAGCTTGAGGGTCTTCTCCTGGCCAGGGTGGCCAGCCAACGGTTAGTCATGATGCTTTTGAAGGATATCCAATTAAAGTTCATGATTGCTTGGCATGACTACTCTATCTTTGAATAATAACAATTTGGCTTGAGGTTCAAGAGTATAATCTGAGACTGATTCACCTCTTGCTAATTTCTTGAGAATTTCTGAGAACTTGATGAAAGTTCTGAGGATTCTTGCTGATGAAGTCCACCCCCCTCTCTGGGTACACGTTGTCCCGATCTGACAAGGCATCTGGTAAAGTGGCCAGCCAGCCTGGGAGGTAAGTGATAGAGAAGTGAAATTCAGAGAGAAACTCTGCCCAACAGGCTTGATGGCAAGTAAGGACTTTGGAAGACATAAAATATTGAAGGGAAGACGGGTCTGTCAAGACTTCAAAGGAATCAGAAAGAAAAAGAAGAAAGGCTCTTCAACGCTTGAGAGCCCAAACTATGCCAAGGAGTTCCTTGTCATGAATTTCATAGTTGAGCTCAGCTGGGAGGAGCTTGCGACTATCAAATGCAATGGGATGCTTTCCTGAGTCATTCACCTGACTCAATACAGCACCCAAGGCATAATCAGAAGCATCAGTCTCTACAATAGTTGGTAGAGAAGGATTGAAGTGGGATAGGATAGGGGCAGTGGTGAAAGCTTCTTTGAGTATTTGAAACTGACTAAGAGCTTCCTCATTGAAGATGAAAGGAGAATATTTTTTAAGGAGGGAAGTTAGAACAGATACTTTATTGGGATAATTTTTAATGAAATGACGATAAAAGTTGGCAAAGCCAAGGAAAGATTGGAGTGCTTTTATGTTCTTTGGCTGAGGCCAATTGAGGATTTGCTGAACTTTGGAAGAAGCCATCTTGAGGCCTTCACTTGAAACAACATAGCCCATGTATTCCACACTTGAGGAATGGAATATACACTTTGAGGCTTTGGCAAACAAATTATTGTCCTTCAGTCTTTGGAGGACAGAGGCCACATGTTTGACATGTTCCTCCTGAGAACTAGAGAAGACCATAATATCATCTAAGTATACTACAACAAAAATATCCAAGAAATCTGCAAAGATATCATTCACAAGATTCTGGAATGAAGAAGGAGCATTGGTCAAGCCAAATGGCATAACCAAATATTCATAATTACCATATTTAGTTCTAAAGGCAGTTAAGTGCTCATCCCCCTCTTTGATTCTCAAGAGGTTATAAGCACCACACAAATCCATCTTGGAGAAGATAGTAGCACCTTTAAAGATGGTAAGAAGCTGATTCATTGGAGGAACAGGATACCTGTTCTTCCTAGTGACAGCATTATGTTTGCAGTAGTCAACACACAAATGAAGGCCACAATCCTTTTTCTTAACAAAAAGGACAGGTGCTCCTGTTGAAGAGGAGCTTGGCCTGATGAAACCTTTCTCTAAATTCTCTGAAATGTAGGCTGGCAGTGTTTCTGACTCATTTCTTGATAAAGAGTAGATAACACCAACTGGAGGTAGAAGACCCTCCAGTTCAATATGATGATCACAGGCGCGGTGTGGGGGAAGTTTCTCTGCTTTCACCTTGGAGAATACATCCAAATATTTGTGATAAGCAGGAGGGACTACCTTCAGCACAGTTTCAATCTCTTCTGGCTCTTCCCCCTCATTCCACTGCTCCTCCAGGGAGGCATGAAAAGATAAAGGAGGAAGGTCCATATCCCCTTGAAAGAGATGAAGTGAAGATATAGCAACATCTTCTCCAACATCCTTTATCTCTTTGAAGACTTCATCTTTTGATGGAAGTAATTACTGAGAGGGAATGATGGAAGGGATATGGACAGAAGGAGGAAGGGGAGGTGTCTTAAGTTCACCAACCAGAGCAACACTGTTGACAGCAGTGGCAAAGTAATTACTAGTAGAAGAAATAATACCACTAGAATCCTTATGAATAGAATCATAGGTTATCAATCCATTTTTCCAATCAATAATGGGATTAAAATGGTAAAGAAAATCATAGCCCAATATTAGTTCTTCACCCTTGGGTGAATCTATGATAAAGAAATCCCATTCAAAGCTTGGGAATGAAGGAAAGTCAACAACCCGCTTGGTATAATGGGTGATGAACAGGGAAGTGGATTCATTGGAATCCAAAATGAAAAGAGGAATCTTTTCAGGGATCTCTGACATGGTCAATGAGTACTTGAGAACAAAAATCTTTGCAATAAAAGGGTTTGTAGCACCAGAATCAATGAGAATACTATAAAAAATATCAGAGAGAGAAGAGAAAATAAGAAATTTTAAAGATTTCTTGACACTAGTATTCAGAGTGCACAATTGTTCTCTTGAAGGAAATAAGGGAGAACCATTGAACACATCATGATTCCCACTCAGGCTTTTCCCTGCTGGCTAGGGAAGCCTTTTGATGACCCCTGCCTATTCTAAGGCCTCTTGAAGCATTTTTCAAATGGGTGCTTTCCACCACAATGATTGCACAAGCCTTCTTTAATCCTCCTCTCCTTTTAAGAACCAATTAATTTGTTGTCCTTATTGAGGAGAGCAGCATGAGGCTTGTCTTTGGACACTTGAAAATTCTTCCCCTTCTTATTCTTCCTGTGATAAGGCTTCTTTGATGATGAGCTTTGAGGAGGCTTGGAGGAGTTGGATCCACTGATTGGAGGCTTCTTCTCTTGATGACTACCCTTTTCCTTCTGCCTCTCATGGTATCTGGTATCTAATTCCAAAGTGACATCCATGAGTTCTTGAAGGCTATCAAAGTTTCCAGGGTAAGAAGCCAACTGGTCCAACAATCTTGATGCTCAGCCTCTCCTATACACATGAATATAGGCCCTTTCCCCCCAGTCTCCAATTTGCTATGTACAAGGAAACTTGACCACTTTCTTTCATCCTGAGATTGTCTAACTCTTGTTCCGCTTTCCTTACTTCATTGGGATCACCAAACAGAGTGAATAACTGGGTTTCAAACAACTGCCAGTTATTGAGGAGATAAGAAGGGTCTTCATTGCAAATATTTGAGAGGTAAGGTTCAATCCATTTGCCAGCTCTACCAGTAAGAAAAGAAGTTGAGTACAAGACCTTTTTCCTGTCAGAGAAGAAATTTGCTGGGTAATTATGGAAAATTAATTGACAAGATTGAATAAATTGTCTCAATTCATAAGCTTTAGTACCATCAAAGGAATCAGGTGCCTTCATTGATGGAATCTTGAATTCTGGGGCTTTTGAAGTTTTCCTTGGGGCAACTGCTTGAGTTAGTTGTCCCATGAATTGAGTCATCTGCTCCATCATTTTGAGAAAATTTGGTTCAGCTTGAGAGACAAGAGGTTGATTAGAATGGGCTAGATTTGGAGCTTCAGAAGCCTCAGGGGCACCTGCCAAGGCAGCTGCTACTTCAGTTTCTTCAGACTCCTCTTCTTCCACATACTCCTCCCCCTCCTCATCTTCAGCTTCCCCTGATCTGCTCCTAGGCCCTTGAGAAATGCTTGGATAGCCACCCAACAAGCCAGAGAATGATCTTGATCTCTTGACTTCACACCTCCTCTTCTGGAGGGTGCTTCTCCTTCCATTGGTGGTCCTCTGTCCAAATTTGCACTCAGTTGATGAAATGATGGTGTGCGGTCAAGAGGAGCCCTTGCTGTAGGAGTGAGAACAGCTTGATGTCTTTGAGATCTTGTATTCTTGGCTGGGAGGCTATGCTGAACTGGCATTATTGAAGAAAGAAAATAAAACTTGATGATACTTGAGAATAAACAAGGCTTGACCAAAACAATCAAATGAGAATCTTGATTAACTTCAGAAATCAATCAAGAGTCTTGAAGTGAATCAATATGAATAAATCTTGAAGAGTGAAGATGACAAAGTCAAATTCTTATGAATAATCAATTTCAATCAATAAGTCAAATCAAGTCAATCAATAAATCAAATCAAATCAATCAAGTCAGTTCAAAATCAAATCAATTGTATCTTGAGGAATTCAATCAATATCTTCAAAAATCAATTCAATTTTCTTGAGGAATCAAATTCAAATCAATCAATCAATCAAATCAAATCTTGAGGATGAAACAGCTATCTTGAGGAATCAAATCAGATCAATCAATTAAATCAAATCAGAGTCTTGAGGTAAAGTCAATTTATTGAATAATCAGATCAATCAATTAATAATTATTGAGAATTTCAAATCAACAGTGATAACTCCAATTCAATAAACTCCTGAAACAATGAATCAATTAATCCCAAATTCCAATTAATTAAACCTGATAAAAGAACCTGAATTCAGACAGGAAATTAAAATGAAACTTGATTGAGAATTAGGAAGAAAATGAAATGGTCAGCAAAAGTTTGAAATGAGAAAGAGAATCAATTTTCATTTGAATAAAATGAATGAGATGAAAATTGATGAGAGATAATGAAATCATAAAAATCATAATTGAGAATGAGAGAAATGAATAAGAATGAATGAAAGAAAAGACACAATTATGAGTTAATTAAAATAATGTCACAGGGGCCCTTCTAAATGAAGAGGGCCTGGCACTTAGTGAACAGACTTACTTATGGACGGCTCAGAATAAATACTGAATTGATAAGAGTAATTAAATAAGAGAATAAATTCCTAGTCATAAAATAATAAGCATTAAAAGATATGAGAGAAAAGCAAAAGCAATAATAAAGAGCCAACCACAAATAATCTTGTATCACTGTTTCAACCTATTCAGAAAAGAGAAAAGGATTAATAAAGGATATGGCCACCAGGACTCTACTGAACAGGTGAGGGAAGGCAAAGACTAACTTAATAATTCATAAAATAATATTTCTTTAATGAGAAATAAAATAATATTAAATAATAAACCCAATATTTTAATTAACTGGGGGAAAAACACCCAGGTGGGTGAAAGGGGGCTGGTATATGTGAAAAAGTGCCAGCCTGGAGTTTGAGTGTTGAGAAACCTTGATTGTATAATTGACAAACCTGTATTTGAGATGTGAAAATGTATTGGTGTATCCAATACATATATTTCAATCAATACAGGTGTTTGCACCTGTATTGAAGGCAGGCCTGTATTTGGTGAATTCTGTATTTGGGTTTTGCCTGTATTGAGCTGTATTGAGGTTTGGAACTGTATTTGGTGAATCTTCCATGAAACCCCTTGCTGATTAGGTGTTGGAAGATTTTCCATCAGTAATGAGTGGTAATTCCCTGCCTGTCTCCATGGCTGTGACACTATCTCTATTATTTTGTTTTGACAAAGAAGTTGAGAAGAGCTTTCTTTAAAATTGAATCTTTGGGAGCTTTCTAAATGAATTGTTAGCTCCTTTCCCAAAGTCAAAAACAATGTTTTCAAGATTCTGAATAATAATAATAATAATAATAATAATAATAATAATAATAATAATAGTAATAATAATAATAATAATAATAATAATAATAATAATAATAATAATAATAATAATAATAATAATAATAATAATAATAATAATAATGATAATAATAATAATAATAATAATAATAATAATAATAATATGGAGGATCCTTCTCATCTAGAATCTCTTCTTTCAAGTTAAATTTTTAATTTTCTATTGTTCTTGTTTTTTTGGTTAAACACATTCAATTTCATCTTCGAATTACTTTCAAGCTCTGTCAAATCCATTGGATTCAGATAGTAATGAGTCTTTCGAACTCATTAAAGAAAATTTGCCTTCAAGTCCTAATTCATCCCTTACAACACCAGTGGCATCATCAATGAATGTTTCTTTTCTCCAAATTCAACAAGATTTTCCAGTAAATGAAGCTTCAAAAGGAATTCCAAGAATCACCATTAGCTCAACTCTATATCCTACAAATACTCAAGCTTCAATTGGGAAAAGCTTGTATCTAAGGAATTTTTTACTTAACCCTTCAGGTCAATACCAATCAAACGCACAAATCCCAAGGGAAATTATGAGGCTAAACAAATAACCAATGTTAAGCATGGATATAGTATCTGGGGCACATGATAGGGAAAGCCAAAAACATAGGACTTCTGAGAAGAGGAATATTTCTGAGGTAGGAAAAGATGGTAGGATTATGCCAGTTATGAGTTCATTGGACAAATACTTATTCAGAAGAAATGAGGACTAATTTGTTTCACATTTTCCTCATAAGCAGAGAATCTTCTTGGGAGGAAAACACTCCATACAAGGGAATTGATGGTTGAGAATGAGTCTATTTGTAATCAAGATCTTTGAAATCATCTCAAGATTGATATTTACTTTTTTTGATAAAGATGATGACCTGTACTTCTCAGGATCCAGTACTTCTTCACCCTTGGGGAATAAGGGAAATGGAAAAGGCCGGGAACATCCTTATAGCAATAGCCAGAGGGTCCATCCAAATTCATTCAAAAGTCCAAATCAGAATACATTCAATGAAGCCAGTATTCACACAGATGGTCAAATGCAAAAAAAAGAATTATCAACCGATTTGAATCAACCAAGATATCTACCAAGCACATCTGGAGGGTTCAGAAATCCGAGCTGAAGTTGGCATCCCCAGAATGATCTAGAATATCAGCTGTTTAATCAATGACATGGCCGTTGTCACCAAAGGGAAACCACAAAACTCAGCAGATTTCAAAATCTTCTGTCACAGGGGCCCTTATGGAAGCAAGAGTGTCCTGGCACTCAGGAATCAAGAGCTCACTTGGAGGGCTCCAAAAGAATAAAGGAAAATAAGAATATATTTCTTGAAAGAATAATAAAAGGCTAAAGACAAATATTCCAAAGATAAAAGAAAAGGAAGCCAAAAGCCAAAGAGCCAACCAAATGAATCCTCAATTCACTGTTTCAACCTTCCAGAAAGAACGAGGGAATTAGTAAAGGATATGACCACCAATATCCACTGACAAGCAAAGAAGAAAGGTGCAAATGACTGACTTAAGATTATCAGTATTTACTTCAATAAGGTAAAAGAAAATAAGGATAAAAATAAATCCAATATATTAATTAACTGGGGAAAAAGTCCCCACCTGATGAAAGGTGGCCAGTATATGTGAAAAACTGAGAGGCTGATCCTGGAAGGTGAATCATCCGGCTGTATTGTCTGAATTGGGTCAATAAAGCTCTGGCCATCTTGAAAATTGAACTGTGTGATTGAATTCCCATAGTGGAATATGAATTTACCCAATTGGGCCAAGGACATACAGGTTGATTGATTGCTGCCTGTATGGACCAATTGAGTTGTCCCAGGAGTATTGAAGTACTTGCTGCCTTGACAACTGATTGAATAATGAATAACCTCTGAGAATGGCCCTTGGAATAATCCTGGAAGAATTGCCAACCCAACTCCTGCAGAACCAGGTGGTTGGGGTCCTGGGATGGTCTCCTGATTGCCATACTGATGAGCTGAAGAGTCCTCCTTCAAAATTGGTGATGGATTTTGGGACCTTGATTTGGAATCATGGAATTGGGTCCTGAAAACGTCACCATTGGATTTCTGAGCAAAAAGGGTGCATAATGGTATATAATATCATATATTCACCACTCCTACATCCTTGAGTACGGGGTGTATGGAGGAATGGGAAATCTTCCCCTTGAGTTGAGGGGAAGAGTGGATTTTAAGCTGAGCTGGTGGCCTCTGGGGGCTACCAGAGGTCATGACTGAAAATGGAGCACAGGTGGTCCTTTGAGTTCTTGGCCAAAATTGGTGGATTGGAGTTCATGGTCAAACACTGGCTCAGGTGGGCCCACTTGTGGTTTGGGACCCACCTGGCCTTGGGGGCCAGTGGACTGCCCTATTTGGCCCCTTTTGGCCTCATTTCATTAGGCCAGAAGGGGCCTAAAGGGCCCACGGCATACGGACTGTGGGCTGTGGATTACAGCCCATGGGCCATAGACACCGTAGGGGGCCTAAAAGGCCCAAAAATTCCATTCATGCCAAAACCCCCCTAATATAAGGGATTTGGCCAAAAGGCCTGAGGGTGGCTACAGGGTCCTTAGACCCCTGGAATACTGAAAGGACCCCCCAGGCCCAAAAACAAAGATAAAGGCCTGGGGGTTGGTGAGATGGAAGTTGGCCAGGGAGGCCAATGATGGCAGGATATGGCCAGAGGAAAAGGTGTTATTACCAAAAGGCTATAGAGCACAAGAGGGGGCCAATTGGCCATAAAAGATATGGTGTGGCCAATTGGCCCCAGCTTGGTTTCAGGCTGGGATTGCTGCAACACCAATTGAGGAGGGTCATTCTTCGTGGTTGTGACATCTTCATCCAAAAAGGGAAGACTTAAATTCTTGAAGGGTCAGATTCCAGAACATGCTCAGGGTATGAGATCAGCAGTTCATCAGCATTGGTGGTTCCTTCAGAAAGGAAAGTGGCAGCTGAAGTTTCTGGGCATTTGGGCTACTTGACAGCAGAGACCTTTAATGACCCATCCAAAGAAATCCAATCACAAGCTTTCCCTAGTTATTGTCAAAATAAGCTTCATAAGCTTGGTCTTCAAAGATTCACATGGGATTGGGAAAGCTCATGGCAACACCCATTCAATGAGCTCATGACCATTATCTTTTATCATACCTTCGGCCTTTCACTGGTCAGCACAGAATACCATCATTTTTGTTGGGATAAAGATCACAACACCCATGGAGTAGTTACAAGATTAGTGGAACAATACTTTTCATATTTGCAGAAGGAATGGAAGGAAATTCAACAAAATCCAGAACATGTGACAATAAAAAGGGAGAAGAAAAGGATATCAAAGATTCAGGAGAAGTTATGTATCTTTTTAATATTGGTGATTTAAAATGTGTCTGAAGAATTAATTTAATTATGAGTTCTAGGAATGCTAATGCCAAGCAGAGTGGTGTGATAATTCCAAATTGTCTATTCTAGCCTCACAGTTTAATAAACCAAGGATTTGTTCATATGCTGAGGAATTTGAAGAAGATGGAAAAATATTCTTGCAAAAGATTGGTGTGGAATGGCTCTCAGATTTTCTCACTAAGTTTATTGAGAAGATTGATAAAGATATTTCCATGGGATTCCACATAAAGAAAAAGGAGAAGCCCCATTTTCTAAGCCAACTGCCTGCAATCAGAAGTGTTGATGAAGGTGATTCTCCAAAACAGCTTTCCAAACAAAATATAGAGGCCCTGGAGATTTTAGACATGCCAATTGTCAATTCAAATGGGGATGCATTTCAATAACCTATTATTGTATAGAAACCATTTAATTGTATATACCGTTTTCTTTTAAAATTGTGACAGGGATTTTTTATTTGTGAAGTATCAGGTTTTTTTTCACTATATATATTTGTCGAATTGTAATAGCTGGATTCTTAACATCTAGTCAATTGAATGAATTGTATATACTTAATGCAATATTTCCCATTTCAATGAGATGACCTCAAGTGTTCATGTGATGAATGTATATTAGCCAGCTTGGGTGCCAAAAGGTTTTAATTAAAAGACCCTGTGCTTTAATCTTTGTTGTTTATTACATGATTTCCCAAATGGTAACCTTTAAGTTTTCCACAGGATATTACAAAAACCTTATTCTCAACAAAAATCAAACTTTTAGCATATGACTTCATATTTAATTTTATCTTTCATTTCTTTGTTGCTAATTTTCAAAGCCCTTCATTTCCTAATTTCCAAATCTCAGCCATTGCCAAAAGGGTAATGTATCCTGTCTAGATTGGTTATATTTGAGCTACACCAGCTGGTCTATATTGAAATTTTCAAATTTTGTTTGCTCTTCATTTGTAATACCTACAGGCTATTACCTTCCAAGTAAAAGCTTGATTTGTTTCATGTTAGACAAACCAGCTAATATAGACTGCAATTTTCGCAATTTTTTGCTCTTTTTTCAACCAGCTCTAGTGTTTTACCTACCAAGTAAACAGACTTTTGGAATTGAATATTAATTGTATTCCTGCGCCTTGGCTACATTTTATAATTCATTAATTTCTTTCTCAGACCTCATCTTCCCATTTCAAAGAGGCTTTTTAAAACCCCACTTTTTTCCAAAAATTGATCCCTTAGCCAGGTAGTCTAGATTGAAATTTTCGGAATTTTTTGCTCTTTTTCTTCAACCAGCTCTAGTGTCTTACCTACCAAGCAGATAGACTCCTAGACTTAAATATAACTTGTAGCCCTACGTCTTATCTACATTTCATAATTAACTCATTTTTTTCCCAGACCTCATCTTCCCATCTCAAAGAGGCTTTTGAAAAACCCACTTTTTTCCAAAAATTGATCTCTTAGCTTAGCTCATCACCTCATCTTAGTTCTTTCTCTTCACAACCCCAATTCAATTTATATTTGTCTTTTTTGATTTCTTCCAGTCCTTTCTCTCATAGTTTAAACAGCCCAGCAATTTCCTAAAAAGGTAGTGTATCTGTCTTGATTGGTTTTATGTTAGATACACCAGGTAGTCTAGGTTGAAATTTTTGGAGTTTTTTTCTTGTTTTCTTCAACCAGCTCTAGTGTATTACCTACCAAGTAAACAGACTCTTGGACTTGAATATTGATTGTATTCCTACTCCCTAGCTTCAATTTATCATTAACACATCTTTTTCCCAGACCTCATCTTCCCATCTCAAAAAGGCTTTTGAAAACACACTTTTTTCCAAAAATTGAGACTTTTAGAATATTATACTCTAATTTTGCTAGTAATCAGTGCCAATATATTTACCCCTTTCTTTATATTCTGGGTGGTTTCTTTCCTGTGAAAGACTTGCTAAACTCATTTTTGAGGCTGTAAGACTTTACCCAGAATAAAAGTGAATACTTCCCTCATGTTAGGAATAGTAATACTAGCTTGATAATTTTTGGATTTTTTTATCTATTCTTTTGTAACAGCTCTAGTTATTTACCCTTCAACTAAACACACTTTGAAACTTATGTATGCATTGTAGCTCTGCATCATTCCTTCAATGTATAATTAATACACATTTCTTCAAAATCACTCCTTCAGATCTCAAAAGTAATATCAAAAATACCACTTTTGTCAAAAATTGACACCCCACCAATTTCCCTCTTTGTGACCTTTAAGCTGTTAGTCCCATTCTGTTCATAAATTTATTCACTTATTCTGTGTGGATGCTTTCCTGTGATAGACTCACCAAACCCATTTTTGGGGCTGTAAGACATTACCCAGAATACAAATGAATCCTTCCCTCAAGTTAGGATTAGTAATACCAACTTGATAGTTTTTGGAATTTTTTGTCTATTTTTTTGTAACAGCTCTAGTGCCTTACTCTTCAGCTAAGCATAATTTGACACTTAACTATAGATTGTAGCCCTGCATCTTTTCTTCAACTTATAACTAATACACGTCTCTCCAAAATTGCTCCTTAATATCCAAAAAGTAATATCAAAAAAACCACTTTTTCTCTAAAATTGTGCCTTCCCCAGAGGTATGGCTGGAAATGTCAGGCTGAGTCTATGATAAAAGTATTATAAATGTATTTACAACTTTTAACTATGACTGTGACACAGTAAAAAGGATTTAAAAAAGGTTATGAGGATTAAAAATGGTTTAATTTAAAAATAAAAGGGCTTTACTATATTAAATATAGTGGTGGTGAGCGCTGTTGAAAGCCCTGGGTGGAGCTTTACCTGTTGGGTCACAACAATTATAATTATAATTATACCTGTTTATTACCCAAGAGTAAAACTGTTTTTGACAGTTTACTACGTAGGGTATTCAAGAGCAGGATGAGGAAAAGCTATTCTGGCTGTGAAAAGCCTCCTTTTTATCCTCAAAATGGGGTGGAAGGGCTGTTAGACCTTTCCACGTAGAGGAAGTGAAGGTTTTTTCACTCTCTGGGACAGGCTTGTGGCTTGTAAGGACCTGTATAGCCTGTATTGGGCTCAGATGTGGTTTTTAAACCACATCTGGGCAGTTTTCACCAATACAGGGTGAACATTTTCATCTGGGCACCACATAGCCCTGTTCTGACGTGTATGATGCGTAGAATGCTGTACCGAAACTGTATGGGACCCTAGTATTGACTGACATATGAGGTATTGAAGTATAAACATTCTTCTTCATCAGTTTGACACCTCATAATCATGGTTATGGGATATTATCCCATGGTAAGGCTGTATTGGTCAGAATGTGGGATTTTTACCTTAAAACAGCTATAACATTGTCAGTTCTAGAGATATCAGCCTCAAAGATGAATCGGTGTGTTGCCCTGTATGTGCTCTACACATTGGTACCTTATTTTATATGGTTATCATCAAATATGGCAAAGTTATGCCATGTACAAGATTTTGTACATATGCGTGGTTTAGGCAAAAGCTGTATTGGGCTTGTTTGCCCCATAACTTCTGCTATAGTTGAGATATGAGGGAATTTATGATAGCATCAGAGAGCCCTGATTGTGCTCTTTCCAAAAAGACCCCACTTTAGGTATCTCACACTAAAACTGTAGAAGTTAGCTGAGAGGTGAATGTTTTGTTCACCCTTATTTGGCCTGAATTTTACCATACCTTCTGTAATACTGGTTCTAGTTCAGTTTGGCTGGTACCATTGGATAGCCCTGACTTAGAGCTTCATTTTGCATCCCCATTTGATGGGGCTAAGCCTCTTACTCTGTATTTCAGATGGGAGGTGAAAATTAAGGTTTGTGCTCAGCAATAACTTTGAGCATGAATAATGTAAGGTGTGGATATGAAACTTTGATTAAAAATCAAGTACTTTTCCTGTCCTCAAAATTTGTATAAGGTAAAAATCAATTAAAAATAGTAAGAAATATTATTTTTAAGAGAAAACACACCAAATTTATTGTTTATAGCTTTATCAGTATAAAACAATAATATTAAAAAGATTTATTGTTTTACCAACAATAAAAATTTATCCAAAAATACTCCACAAGAGATATTTAAGGCTACAAAAGAAATTTCTTCAAGAGCAATTTCAATTGGAATTAATCGAGAAAAGAACTGCAAGAAATTAATTAAAGAACAAAGTCTTTAAAAAAATATTAAAGAGAAAACACACCCAAAAGTGACCAGAGTGAATTTGGAAACAAAGTGACAAAGTTTACAGTGATGAAAGATGCTTTAATTCACTTTTGGGGTGGTTCAGGGGTAAAAATGATTATAAAGGTTACAAACAATGATTATAATGATTTTTTCACGTGGTTAAAAGGTTTAAAATGATTTAAGAAAGGTGGTTGGAATCTTTTATTGATTGGTTTAACAATGTTTAAACTAATTATAAAAGGAAAAGATTCTAACATGAAGAGAAAAGTGGGGCAAAGAAGACATTCTTTTATAGCCATCAATTTTCTTACTCCAAAAGTAAAATTTACTCTTGTCAGTCGTGAAAAACAGTCTGACAACAGAAAAGCCAATTATGGCATCATTGAACTTTGGTTTAGACCAAAAAGGGCCGGTTTAAGCCATTTTTAGCCATTTTAGACCCTTAAATCAGCCATTACTATAGCAATACCTGGTCTAGAGCCTTCAAAACACGTAAGAATGTGTGTAAGAGACATAGAAACCAGTTAAAACTGTTTTTACTATGATTGTTTTATCTTGAGGGTAGTTTTACCCTCTTGGCAACAGCTAAAACTACCCCAGTTGGTATCAAAACCTCATCATCAATTGAGTCCACAGACCCTCTAACTCAATTCCAGGCCAAAAGTGATGAACTTTTGCGTGAATTTTGACACCACACGCCTGTCAGAAAGGATTTTGGGGGTCTAGCTCCCCCTTAGAGCTGGAGTTCCTTTTCCCCCCCAAATTTAATCTTTCCAATTTATTTTTCCTTTAATTCCTCATCATGTATTATACTTAGAATTTACATATGTAATTCAATTGAGCTGTACAGCTCAATACAGTAATAATTGACACCTCATATGTAAATCAAAGTTCACTTATGTAATACATGCGCACATTTTGACATTTCAATTGAATTCACTTGAAAATACTTCAATTCCTCATAACTTCTAAACTAAACACAACACCTCAATTTTAACACAAAATTTGATGGTTAACACCACATGTGGTGTGAATTAAATTAAATTTTTGAGGATTTTCAATTTTTGTATTGAAAATACTAAAAACTTAATTTAAGCTTATTTAGAGTTGAGTTACAAAAATTTCACTCAGAGGTGACCCCACCTGATTTTTTATGAGGGATCCAATGGTGAAATAATTTTTATATGTTTATTTATTGGATAAAAAGTTATAATAATTTTTATTTAACTTTTTCCCAAATTTATTTTATTTTTTATAATTTTGTTAAAAATTCATTTTTACTTAATGTTTTCAAGTATAAATGTAATTTTATAATCTCAAAATTTAATGTAATTTTATTTTTAATTTTGAATATAATTTTATATTTATATTTTGATTTTTATTATATTAATATAAATATTTATATGTTAATTCTGTATTTTTGGTCTTTTGGGTATATGAAATTACCTTTAAGGCTCACAAATAACTTTTTTATTCTTTGTCCTATGATGATGGGACTTGTATATTTGGAAAGGGGTGAGTTTCCTCTTTCGTTTGATACCTTTTGAGCTAATTTGGCCCAGCTCCATTTTTTGGTGGTATCTTGGCTATATCATTGTTATATGGTATTTTGGCTGTCATGCTTGTGCTCTGGTTTTGAGTCACAGGCTGACAGAAAAGCAAAGAGTGGGTAGATATACTGGAAAAGGAAAGAGCCATTCTAAATCATGTAATCAGTCTCAACTTCTTAATAAAGAAACTAGGTTGTTCAAACTCAAATCATTATTTTAGATCTTGTCAATTTTCTGTTGAAAATTTTTTAAACCCATTCCTTCTAAGGAGCTTGAAGGAAAAGAATTTAGATGCTTTTTTTTAGAAAAAAACCTGTTTTTGGAGATTCCATTAAAAGCTATTACCATTCCATTGATTCAGGCCTTACAATACTATATGATAAATCAATCTCTCCTTCCTCAGATCAAGTCTTTTCTATTATTAATTTGATTCCATTTAGAGAAATTACTGATAATGAGAAAGAAAGATTAAATTTTGTCTCTCAGTTTTTAGTTGAATACATCCCTTTCTTATCAAAGATTCAAGGATCAGGAATCAACATCACTGGCTTCATTTTTTCTATTGGCTGGAGTCCTCCAAGACTTGTTCAAGTAACCATTGGCTGGTATATCTCTTCTTCTAACATTTCCAAGGACATCCCAATGTATGATCACTTAAGAAACAAAGTGCCTGAAGTGGCCAAAATTCTCAAGCAACTTCTCCAAAACCTCTCTTTAAACATCTTCAAAAACAACAACAAAGAAATGACTGAAGTTGGAATTCCTGGTTTTGAAATGTTGGATTTTTGTGACTCTCAAACTGAATCCTTTTCACAGAAACCAAAATATACAATCAATAATTCTTCTAAATTTCCAGATTGTGATAAAGCTTATCATCAAGAATTGGCTTACTTTCTCTCTATTCCCATCTCCAAAGGAAATGGTAGTATTATTTTCAATAATAATGATCTTTTTAATGAATTTTTTGTATTTCCAGACTATTAAATAAATCTCAACTTAACAGGAAGACAACTAGGAATTGGTCAAATGGTGTGGAAAGCAAAAAGGTATATCCTCTGGTTTCTTCACAATATTATCAATGTCATTACAAATTTCTAGAAATACATACAACCTCTTCAAAAAATTAGATGAGGAGAAAATATCCGATTTTAGTGTAGATGATCATACCCAAATTGTAACTAGGTTAGCCTCTACTTCAAAATAGGATTTCTTGCTAACAATATATTCCTGTTAAATTACTTTCACTCTTTAAAATTGACAAAATAATAATAAAGTTAATAATTGAAATTAGAATTTAAAAATTTATTAGAAATTTCATTAGCTAATTATAAGATTAAGAAATTTCCTGCATGATTAATATATCAATAATTATACGTATAAATTGATAAACTAACTGTTAAATTGGTAAATTAATTGCATATTCAATGAATAAGCTGTAAAGCTGATAGATTAATTAGAAAATTAATAAATCAAATTCAAAATTAAGAAGCTGATAAATGAATCTTGAAAGGAATAAATGATATATAAAGTTCACAAATTAATTATCAAATTATTTAATTAATTATAAAACTCATCAAGCCAATATAAAATTACTACATTAACTCAAAATTATTGAATTAATTTTAAAATTAATATAACAGCTATAAAACTCATATGCTCATTATAAAGCTAACAAATAAATTAGAGAATTAATAATTTAATAATAAAATTGAAGACTTATCTATAAAATTCATAAATTAATTATAGAACTAATAAATGATTTCAAAGATTAATGTGTTGATTATGAAATGAATAAATTTCAAATGAAATTATTTAATTGATTATGAAATTAATAAATCAATTATAGAATTACTTAATGAATCATAAAATAACAAATTAATTATAAAATAGTTAAGTTAACTATAGAATTATGAAACTAATCTACAAATTAATGATTTGATTATAAAACTAATAAATTAATTTTAAAATTGATAAACTTCTTATAAAATTGATAAATAAATCATAATATCATTAAATTATTACCAAAATAATAAAATATTTCAAGATTAGTAAGTCTATTAGAAAGTTAATAAATTAAATATTCATTATTAAATTGATGATAGAATTATAAAATTGATCATGAAATTAATAGATTTATGATCAAATTGATTAATCAATAATAAATCTGATGAATTAATAATAAAATTGAGAAATAGATTATCAAGTTAAAGAATTAATTGTAAGATTATTAATCTTGTTATGAAATAAATCAATCAATTTTAGAACTAATAAATTAATTCAAAAGGACACAAATCAATTCTAAAATCAATAAATATTTATAAAATTGATGAATTAACTCTACAATTGATGAAAAAATTATGACATTAATCAATCCATTGTAAAATTAACAAATTGATTATAGAATTGATAAATGAAAGACAAAATTAATAAAATAATTATATAATTAAATCCCAAAATTTGAAAATTAATTGCAAAATTAACAACTTAATAACAAAATTAATAAATTAATCCCAAGATTGATAAATGAATTCCAAAATTAATAAATTAATTCCAAAACTAATAGATTAATTCCAGAATTAATAAATTCATTCCAAAATTAATAAATTAATTCCCAAATTAATAAATTAACTCTAAAGTTAATAATTTAATTCTAAGTCTAACAAATTCATTACAAAACTGATCAATTGATTATAACATTCATGAATTAATAATAAAATTCTTAAATTAATTAGAAAATTAGTAAATTGATTGTGTAATTATTGAATTAATTCGAAAGTAAAAATATTCATTATAAAATGAATAAATTGAGTCTAAGATTAGTAAGTTCATTATAAAACTTCAAAATTAACTTTCAAACATTTACATTAATTAAAAAATCTATAAATCAATTATAAAACTAATAAAGTCATTGTAAAATTTTTAAATCAATTTCAAAATTCATAAATTAATTGTTAAATCATTAAATTAATTATAAAATCAACAAATTGGTTCTAGGATTTACAAGTTAATTATGAAATAAATATTTTTTTTTTAAAGTTAAAAATTCAATTAATATATTAATAAATGAATTATAGAATTAAAAAATAAATAACAAAATTAATAAATTAGTTACAAAATTAATCAATTAATTATAAAATTCAAAAATCAATCATGATCTTAATAAGATAATGATAAAATTATTAAATTGATCAACAACTTAATATATAAATTGTAAAATTGAGAAATTAATTATAAAATTGATGAATTATTCAAACAATCATAAAATTAGTAAATCAATCATAAGATTAAGAAATCATTTCTAAAATTATTAATTAAACTCTAAAATTAGTCAATCAATTAAAAAATTAATCAATCAAATATCAAATCAATTAATTTATCAAAAGATTAGCAATTTTATATTAAAATTGATCAATCAATTTCAAAATTAATAGATCTAATATAAAATTGATTAACTGGCTATAAACTCAATACATTAATCATAAAATTAATGAAATAATTCTGAAATCAAAATATTAAACATAGAATTGTTAAATTATATATCCCATTAAATTTATAAATTAATTATGAGATTGATAAACTTGTTTCAAATAAATATATTAATTATGAGATTGGTAGATTAATTAGAAAAAATCACAAAATCATTTTTTTGAATTGGAAGGGTTTGCTCAGTACGAACAAGAGAATATTTTTGGCTTCATGACTGAACTAAAAATGCAAAAATTATTTACTACTAATGTCATTTTTTTATCTGAATTAGCATATGAACCTTGACAAAATGGTGTTTTTTTGTTTCACTTATGGTATCATTGTGTTGAAAATGCAGGCTTTTCTGCACCAATGTGCATTATGTTTTTGCTGCATTAGGGAATTTCTTTGTGTTGGTTTGGGAAATAATTATTCAAAAAATGAAGGACAATTGACTTTCTTTTTGGTGCATCTAGAATCCTCCTTTTTTAGAATTGAAATTTTTTTAAACCAACAAGGTTTCTCTTTTGCTCCAATAGGTAAATTATCTTCATAAAAATGCTGGGATTTCTTCAGTCTTAATGTGCCTACTCCTTTTTCTGGATTAGGAATTTTCTTTTTTCAAACTGGGAATTTTTGGAGAAAAACAAGGATTATTTTTTTTTTACCATAGGGAAATTATTTTGATAAAAATGTGGGATATCTTCAGTCCTCATGTGCCTCATTCTATGTCTGGATTAGCGATTTTCTTTTTTCAAACTGGCAATTTTTTTTGATACACAAAAGGCTTTTTCTTTTTCTCCAATAGGCTAATTATCTTGATAAAGATGTGCAGAATTTCTTCAGTCCTCACATACCCTCATCTGCTGGATTAGGTATTTTATTTTTACAAAATGGGAATTTTTTGATACCAACAAGGCTTTTTTCTTTTTCTCCAATAGGTCAATTATCTTGATAAAAATTTCAAATTTCATCTGTCCTCATGTTCCTCCTTCTTTTTCTGAATTAGGAATTTTCTTCTTTAAAGCTGGGAATCTTTTGGTAAAAATAACGCTTTTTCCTTTGCTGTAATAGGGAAATTATCTTGATAAAAATATGGCATTTCTTCAGTCCTCATGTGCCTTCTTCTGCTGGATTAGGGATTTTCTTTTTTTCAAAATGGGAATTTTTTGATACCAACAAAGCTTTTTCTTTTTATCCAATAGGTCAATTAACTTGATAAAAATGTGGGATTGATTCAACACCAATTTGAATTGGTTTTTGCTGTAATAAGGATTTTTTGGTAGCAACAGGGAATTCTTTTTATCTTAATTTGGGATTTTTCTTGTTAGAAATGTGGATTTTCTTTGATACCAATGAGGAATTTTTTTTGCTTCATTGGGAGAGTAAATTTTTTTTCAAAGTGTGGGATTTATTTTTATTATTTTGAAATGATGTTGACTTTAGTGGTTGAAATTAAGTGCTTAAATGATCTCCAGTAATAGCAGCTAAGCCATTGTGATATATATATTACATATATCAGAGTATTTCAATTTCTTTATTAATCCTTTATATGAGTGTGAAGTGAATGTCCATTAACCCTGAAATAGGACTTCCCACTTATATAAATGAGAGAGAATTGAGACTTACAGCTCCTTGAATTGAAGTCAAGCACCATCACTTGAAGCCTTATTTTCCCTGGTGATTATTGGGTCGTGTGGAAGTCAATTCATGTGTGAGAGTAGGCATGGTAAAGGGGTAATATGATCAGGTGGCGGGGCAGAAGTCATCCTGTGCACAAATATGAGCATGCAAAATTTCTTCCTTGCACCATGAGGTGTAATTACCCCAACCTCACAAATGGTGTTGATATGGGTTTTTGCTTTGAGTGACATAATCATGTGACACATTTGACAATTGACATTTTCTTGATGCAGACATGAAGTGACCCACTAAATCCAGTGACTATAATGTGACACTAACACGACTGAAGCAAGATTTTATACTGACTGGGGTGTGACTTGAAGCCAATCTCCAGAGATTGATGCAACATTTGCCTTGGTGGATGTATTGATCCAACAACCCAAGAAGAGAAAACTTATGGGCATCAAGAAAAGATTCAAAATGAAAAGAAAAAAATGAAGCTTTCCAACATATAAATTTCTTGTTACTTTACTTTTCTTTTGATGTATCTTTTCAGCCTTAGACTAGGAAACCTATGAATGAGAAGGGATGTCTGATACAAACTTGAGTACAAATTGTCATTTGGTGAAATTTTTGGAATATATGTTTTTAAGTGTCCTTAGGAATGTCCTTCATGCATTCTGTTTGAATTCAGGACTTCAAATAGCAAGATTCTTCTCATTCAGATATCTATACAATTATGTTGTCATATCTAAGAATAAAGTTCCTTTCCTCTCTAAATTGACCTGATTTTTTTTCTACTCCAGCTTAAGTTAAAATGATGATTATGTTAAGAAACCATCCACTTGATCAAAAATATTTGAAGATAAGCATCCATCCCCATAAGTGATAAAATGTGTGGCAAAGGAATGCAGAATTGATCTCATGATATTAGGATTAAGCTTAGCATTGTCAAATAATATCATCATCTTCCATGCACTCAAGCTATGAATTAGGAAAGAACAATTTAAGCCTCATTTGTCACTCAAACAATATTTTATATAAGCTCATGTGAAATTCTCTGTAATACAAATAGAAACTGAAAACCATAAGCCAGCCTTATTACTAGAAAAATTACTTTAGTATATATTCTTGCTCTCTAGTTAATTGTATTTACCATTCATTCCTGTCAAGATCAAACTGAATCTTTTTTTAAAGATGGATTCTTCCAAGCCATATTGCTTTGGTATATTGAAACCCCATTTATGCCTCACTAATCCCATTCAGAAACCTTTTTCACAGGATGATTGGATTTTTTCATGTCAGACAAGTCAAAATTAATTCTTGTATACATGACATCAAAGAGAATCTTGGAGTAGCCTTCCTCTTGATGTCACCTCTGCACTGGTACCATTACTGGGTGACCCAAATTCATTTCTATCCTGAGGTCCTGCTGGCATGTGACACACTAATCTAGAAAAACCCCCAACCAAAAAGTCTTAATTGAAAGCTTTCTCAAGTTTAACTCTTAAAACAAGATAAATATCACTATTCCAATAGTAATATTGATAATATTGTTTTCCACATCAAGCATGGATATATTTGACCTCATTAGGCAGAATTCAATATCAATTCACCAACCAGCCAGATACAACAGCCCTAAACATTGTGGGTGTTCACTTATCTCACACATGGAGCCCAAGCCGGTTATCTCTGCTCAGAATGTATTGTTGTCACCTGAGTTGCACTGACAGCTTCTGAAGATTCCAAATTTAAATGACCTTCCACAAACTCAATCCCTAATACCATTTTTAAAAACATCACTCAAACCTCATCAAAAGCAAGTATTAGCATTCCTCCTGGATAAAGAAGCCCCAAATGGAAAATAAGAAAATTCTCTGTGGTTAAATAAGCCATCATCCTCAACTAGAAGAATAAACTAGATACCTAGCATCACAAACAATCAAGTAAACAACCTCCAAGACTCCTTCAGCAATATTCCCTTGGGCTGTCTGCTTGCAGATGACATGGGACTAGGCAAATCAATTCAGTGCATATCACTCATATGTATGACTCTTGAAGATTACAAAAGAGATATTCCACCATCCATCAAGGTTCTTAATAAAAAACAAAAACATTCCACACTCATAATATTCTTACCTTGTTTGAGAAAGAATTGGGAAGATGAATTCAAATTACACACATGTATATCCAGACTAAATCTTGTCACCTGTCATGGGAGGAAAAGAAAGGAGATTGGACTTAAAAAATGGTCTGAAGCTTATATTGTAATATCCAGCTATCATTTGTTAGCGCATGGGTTTGGTCAGCCTAATAATATAGAAAGGTTTTGGATTTACCATAGTCAATGGTACCAAGTTGTCTCAGATGAGGCCCAGTGAGTTTTAGACTTATTGTTCATAGATTGTGGAATTATGATGAAAGATATATAAATTGAATTGAAATACCTAGTCAGATAAGAAGTCAGGAGTGAACATTCTTCAAAGCAATTAGGGAAATCCAAATATCCAGGTGCATTTGCCTTACAGGAACGCCTATTCAAAACAGTATAAATGACTTAATGAACCTAATCACCTTAATTACAGCACCTCAAAGTGAAAAACAATATAATTGGGTATCAACTATATTGGAAAATATCAAAAAAGGAAATTATAGCCCCCTTCAGTTATGCCTGAGGTATCTTTCTCTAAAAAGAAAAAAGGACAGCATTTGAAGTGATCTACCTGAAATTAATCATGATTATATCCATGAACCTCTCTCAGATTGGACATGAGATAGATATAATGAGAATCACAACGAGTTCTTATGATAATCTCATCAAGTCCCAGAGATTTTCATCAAGTATATAAACAATCTTTCCCTTTTTTGCAATCATCACTTGCTTAGTGAAAGTATATATGACATTGAAGGTATGATCTAACCATATGGGACACAGATAGAAGGGAGTTTCTTGAATACCATAAGGACACATATTGATGCGAAGACATGTCTACAAAGGAATAAAATTCAGAGGCTCTTGAAAATTCTTCTATCACACTGCAACATTAAAAACTCAACCACAAAATCAGTGATTTTTTCACAGTTTACAACATTTCTTGATTTGTAAGCTTAGTTATTTCCTTTATTTTGTCTATAAAACTTCCATTTTTTACCTCTCCTTTGATAACTATCAATATTTTGATTGACAATTATTGGTGATAAACTGGTAGGATTGGAATTGTTTTAGAAAACAATAAGATTATTTCTACATGTGTTGACCAAACAATAGGCCAAGCTACACAGGAGGAGGAAGTTCAGAAATTCGGGAAAAGCAACAATTTAGAAGTACTTGTGGCTTCAATAGGGGCTTCAGGGGTTGGCCTGAATATAACTTGTGTGGAAGTTGTATTTATAATGGTATGAATTATGAATATATCTCCATGAGGGTATATTTTAATATAATTTATATATTTAATATATGTCTAGGAGCCTCATTGGAATCCAGCTGCTGAAGATAAAGCTATTTATTGTCTACATTGTATTGGGCAAAGGAAAAATTTAATGGCATACCATTTTATATCACCTGATACAGTGGAGATAAACAAGCAAAGGGTATGTTAATTCATGAGAAGTTTTATTTAATGAAAACTTTAGAGCCACTTATTTTATATTTATGAATTACAGGTGCAACAAAGGAAGCATACTTTGACAAGGTGTGTATATTTTGCTCATTCAAATCTCTGATTGGATTTTATTTTCCTGTCCTTATGGTGGTTATTTTTTTGATGTAAGTAAAACTGTAGCAAGTACTTTGAAATATGATGAGATATAAAAACCTTTCTTCTAGACTCATATGAACATCCAAATTTGCAGAATGTGGATATCAAACTTTAATTAGAAATAAAGTACTTTTCCTGTCCTCAAAATTTGTATAAAGTAAGAAAATGATTAAAAATAGTATTAAATAGTATTTTTGAGAGAAAACATGCCAATATCTTTGTTTTCAACTTTATAAGTATAAAACAATAATATTATAAAGATCTATTGTTTTAAAAACAATGAAAATGTATCTAAAAATACTCTACAAGAGATATTAAAGGCTACAAAAGAAATTTCTTCAAGAGCAATTTCAACTGGAATCAATTGAGCAAAGAGCTACAAGAAATTAATTAAAGAACAAAGTCTTTAAAAATGTATTTAAAGAGAAAAAACACCCAAAAGTGACCAGAGTGAATTTGGAAACTAAGTGACAAAGTTAACAGTGATTAAAGATGCTTTAATTCACTTATGGGGTGGTTCAAGGGGTAAAAATTATTATAAGGGTTACAAACAATGGTTATAATGATTTTTTAACATGGTTAAAAGGTTAAGAATGATATAAAAATGGTTGTTGAAATATTTTATTTGTTGGTTTAACAGTGTTTAAACTAAGTATATAAGGAAAAGATTCTAACATGAAGAGAAAAGTGGGGAAAAGAAGAAATTCTTTTATAGCCATCAACTTTCTTTCTCCAAAAGTAAAATTTACTCTTCTCAGTCTTGAAATAAACTTTGAAAACAGAAAAGCCAATTATTGCATCATTGAACCCTGTTTTACGCTAAAAAGGGCTGGCTTTAGCCATTTTTGGCTATTTTTACCCATTTTAGACCCTTAGATCAGCCATTACTATAGTAATACCTGGTCTAGAGCCTTCAAAACATGTCAGAGTGTGATTAAGATACATAAAAACCAGTCCAACTTGTTTTTACTAAGTTCTTTTTGACTTAAGGGTAGTTTTACCCTCTTGGCAACAGTTAAAACTGCCCTGGTTGATATCAAAACCTCATCATCAATTGAGTCACAGACCCTGTGACTCAATCCCAGACCAAAAGTGATGAACTTTTGCATGGATTTTAACATCCCATGCCTGTCAGAAAGGATTTTGGGGGTCTGCCTCCCCTTTGGAGCTAGAGTACCTTTTTCCCCCCAGAATTAATCTTTCCAATTTATTTTTTCTTCAATTCCTAATCATGTAATACACTTGTAATTCACACATATAATTCAATTGAGTTTTTACAGTACACAACTGTAATAATTGATACCTCATATACAACTTACAGTTCACTTATGTGATACACGCACACATTTTGACATTTCAGGTGAAAATACTTCAATTCCTCATAACTTCTGAACTACACACAACACCTCAATTTTAACACAAAAATTGATGGTCAACACCACATGTGGTGTGAATTAAATTAAGGTTTTGAGGATTTTCAACTTTGGTGCAGAAAATACTAAAAACTTAATTCAAGCTTATTTAGAGTTGAGTTACAGAAATTTTACCCAGAGGTGACCCCACCTTATTTTTTATGAGGAATCCAATGGTGAAGGAATTTTCTTAAGTTTATTTATTGGATAAAAATTTCTAATATATTTCATGTAACCTTTTACCAAGAATATTTTAATTTCATTAATTGTATTAAAAATTAATTTTTACTTAATTTTTTCAAGTAAAAATGCATTTTCATAATTTTAAAATTTGAGGTAATTTTTATTTTAAATTATAATTAAATTTTTATTTTTGTATATAAATTTGTATTTATATTTCAATATTTATTTTTATAATATAAATAAATTCATTTTATTTATATTTGTATCTTATTTTGTTATTTGTGGTCTTTTGGGTATATGAAAAATACCTTTAAGGCTCACATTCCCTCCCCCTAAAAAAAGAATATTACTTTGTAATATTGTTATTCCTAGTGTTTCTGAACCTTCTGAGAAGCTTAGTAGCTTCAGCTATGCCCTTTTCTGCTAACCATTCATCTTCACAAGTTGGGTCACTGTACCTAACAAGGTATTCCCTTACTTTATCGGTTCTCAACTTTCTTTCTTTGAGAAATTTGGTAATTTTCTTAATACCAGATTATTCAATAGGAGGTATAGCTTTGCGAACTTCATTCCTCAAAGGAAATGTTTCAGCATCACTAGATTTATATGGCTTTATCAAGCTCACTGGAAATGTAGGATGCTTATTGCTAAGTTCTTCAGATAATTCTACTTCAACAGCATTTTTTCCTTGGAGGGCCTTGATAACAAAAGTTCCTGCAGAGTAATCTATCATCTTCTTACATCCTTTGATGTTCTTGAAGTTAGTGGTGGATACTAGTACTAAATCCCCCACTTTGAAATCTGGAGTGGCATGTGACTTGTCCCATTTGTCTTTAGCATATGCAAAAGAGTCTTCTATGCACCTCACTGCATGCTTTCTAGCTTTGTCTAGAATTCCTTTGAAGCTAGAAGTTGTAGGATGTATTTCAACCAATTCTTTCCTCAAGGAATCTTGAGTTAATTTGGTATTCCATCCTTTTTCTAGAATAGCAGCAGTTTGATTGGAACTAGAATGGATGGATGTCTTATATTCCAATTCTAGTGCTTGTAAAAGAGTACACCAATCATGGGTAAATCCTTCACAATCTTTGAATTCAAGGCCATATGCACAAAATCTTCTTACTATATCTTCCAAGGCTTGGATCATCCTTTCAGCCAGACCATCAATTTGTGGATGTTAGGCTGTAGAGAAGGGTAATTTTTTCCCAAATAGTTGGTGAAGATTTATCCATACTGCTGAGGTGAATTTGGGATCTCTGTCACTAATGATGTTTGTGAATATGCCAGTCCATGATATTACTCTATTCCATATCAGAAGATCTGTATCCATGGCTGTATCATCCTTGTGACATGGTATAAAGATTGGAGTCTTACTAAATCTGTCAACAATCACTAGGCAAGCATTATAAATTCTGTCACCCCCTGGTGGCAGGCCAGTTACCCAATCCATATGGAAACTTTCCCAAGGTCTTCCAGGTTCTTGGATCTTAGTCATATTTTCAACTCTTTTCCCAGTGGATTTATTTGCTTTTTGACATCTGTCACAGGTTTTGCAATACTCTGCAACATATTTCTGCCACATTGGCCACCATATGCAGGTTTTTATTATTTCTCTTGTTCTGTCCTCAGACATATTTCCTGAGAAAGGGCTGTCATGGAATTCTTTAACTACAAGATTGATTAAGGACCTGTCCACAACTGTAATGACACATTTATGCTTAGTTCTGTGGTAAATTATACCATCCAGTAAGTGGAATCTTCCTTAATCATATTTTTTTTCCATATCTCATCTAAGGCATGTATCAAAGAATTGTCTTTACAGTCCTTAATAAGTAATTGGCATAAAATGCTACAATGTTTATCCTGAGTATAGCTGTTTCTTACCTCCTCAAAGAAAGTGGTGTTCAGGTCTGTAACACTAATTCCTTCTATGGGTATTTGTGGGGAAGCTTCCTCTGGAACATAAGCAGGGTTATCAATATTTTTTGGTAATGGCCATCTGCTCAGTCCATGTGCATTTTTATTAATATTCCCATCTTTATGAACAATGGTCATATTGCCCCTATACTCTTGTATGGCTATTTGCCATCTGAGCATATGCCTGTTAGGAGTCTTCATGTTTAAAAGTGACTTAACAGCAGTACAATCTGTTATGAATTCAAAAACACATCCTTCCAGAAAGTAATTTATCTTTTCCAAGGCCCAGAAAAGGCATAAGCACTCCATTTGACTGGCTCCATATCTGGCTTCAGTTGGTTTGATTTGCCTGGATGTGAAGCATATGGGTCCTTTCACAGGTTTATCATTGATAATCTGGACTTGATGAAGTGCAGCACCAAGCCCATCTCCTGATGCATCAATATAAAGCTTAAAAGGCAGCTTAAAGTCTGGCATCAGTAAGAGTGGAGCAGTGGTCAAGGCTTGTCTCAGATATTCAAAGGCCTTGACTCTGTCACCAGTCATTCCAAATACTGTGTCTTTTTCACATAATTTATAAAGAGGTCTTGCTATGGATGCAAAATCTTTAATATGTTGCCTGTAATATCCTGCAAATCCCAAAAATGACTGAATTTATTTCTTGTCCTGAGGCATGGGTTTCAGAAATACTTCTGCAAGCTTGTTCTTGTCAATTCAAAGGGATAAACCAGATACTAAATGTCCCAGTGCTTTAAGTTCTATAAATTCAGAATGGCATTTCTTTAAAGAAATTCACATGTTTACTGATTGGATTTTTGTCAAACCTCTGGATAATCTGTACATATGTTCTTCCCAAGTTCTGGAACAGACAATAATTTCATCAATGTAAATGATTAACCATCCTTCTGAAAGTTCTTCCAGGAAGATTTCATTCATCATTCTTTAGAAGTGTGAAGGTGCATTCTTGATACCAAAAGGAATCATCAAATATTTATATAACCCACAATGAACAATAATTCTCAAGTATTTTCTTGCCCTTGGTGTCACTACATTCTGATGAAATCATTTAAGGGCATCCATAGTGATTATATATACTGCTTAAGATATCTGGGTAAGGGAAATTTGAATTTTTGGTATTAGGTACCTGTCTGGAACAGTGTAAGTGTTCAGAGCTCTAAAGTCCCCAACCATTCTAGATTTTCCATTATGCCATGCCACTATGACTGGTGTAGTTCTTTCTACTTCCTCATTATGGCCAACCTTTCTTATTAAAAAAAGGTCTAGAAGCTCCTTAATATCAATTTCCAGAGCTTCTCTTGATTTAGGACTTGCTGGATATGCAGGTCTTCTTAAGAGTGGTGGATAAGGTCTATCAATATTAAGTATGATGTCAACTTCATGACCAAGGATTTCCCCCAAAGGTTCTTTTTCTCATGCAAATGCTTCTCTGTGGTCATATAAAAGGGCAGAAAGTTCATTTTCCTGTTTATAAGTCAGATGAAGGCTTATTTCAGCTTCATTTAACTTTTCAGATTTGAATTTTTCCAACTCTAAGCTGACTGGTGCTACTTTTCTCACTGTAATTTGTCCTTTAAATGGTAAGAAGGCAAATTTCTGACGCTTATTGTCTCCAATAGTAAAGTATCTGTCCTTGTGGTTATGTAAGTATCTTCCATACATGATCAAATAGTCATTTCCCAATATAAAATTGGTACTAGAGCAACTTTCCATAACAACAAATTCAACAGTGATTCTCAAATTTTCATTAATATGTCGAAATATGACATTGGTCTCAAAGATTCCTAATGCTTTCATTTGATTACTTGCACTATTGAATTTTATGCCATCAATTGGTAAAAATTGGTCTTCAAAATTTGTTACACAAGTCTTAAAAAAAGATTTGCCAACACAAGAGAAAAAGGCTCCTGGGTCAAGTAAACGTTTAGTGGGTTTGTTGCCAATTACCACTTCTATTATACAGGAGTTTGGAGCTGTATAACCTTTCCCCCTGTTTGGTTTGGTTTTCATAAGTTGTGAATCTTGAATTTTTGACAAATCATGCTGACCATTGCTTAATTGTGGCAAGTGGGAATAAAATTCCATGATGTCAAAAGTGGAATTGATATTTTCTATATCTTTCAAAGATTCAGAAAATATTGATGACTTATCATCTGAATTTTCTTCAATTAAATTATTATATTTTTCAACATCAGGTTCTTTTTCAATGTCAATTTCATTTATTTTCCCCCTCTTTGGACATGTATTAGCTAAGTGGGTGGTGCTTTGACAAATATGGCACTTTCTGATTATATCTGCAGATTTATACTTAACATTATCAGAATTTTCTTTGGGATTTTTATCCACAGAATCTTTACAAGGTGTATTAAACCTTTTTTTGAGACTCACCCTACTAGAGCCAATCCTGGTTCTGGTGGTTACTTCTTCTAATGAATTAATACCATCTTCTGCTGAAGATTTTTCAGTAGTCCTTCTTCTGAAAGCATGCTCTAAGTCACCTCCACATTGTCTTAGAATCTTTCTGTGGATCATAAATTCTGACATTTCATTATACAATGCTGTTAATCTGTCTTTTGTTGGCAAAACCATGGTAAAGCTTTGTCTTTATCAGCATTAAATTGGGCAGATTAGAAGGCTGTTTCCACTTTAAGCCTCCAAGAATTATTGGCCCATTTGTTGATAATTTGGGTTTTCCACCAAGTCCAACTTTGGTTTCCATGTGCTTGTCTTAATTTGATATACCATCTGTGGGCTGATCTGCTAAAAAAAGTGTTAAATCTTTCTTTTACCAATCTTTCTGGTAATTCAAAATCTTTTTTAATCATGTCAATACCTCTGATGAATTCCATATGGTCATATTCTCCCTCACCGCTGAAGTGAGGCCATTCTTTAAGTTTTGGTACTTCTTTAAGGAGTGCTTCGCCCATTGATGGTTCCAAGTTATGAAAAGAAGTGGGAAATTCATTTTTTAACTGTGAGTTTTCAACCTCCAATACTTTTGTATTTGGAATTCTTGTGCCCTCATTCTCATTTAAAGGTGTAGACATTCTTGGTAAGGTGTGAAGTAATTGTTCAATATCATTCATTTTACTATTGTTACACCTTTGGGAATTTCCAAATTCATTTTGTAAACTTTGTATTGAGTTTATTACATTAGTTTTATGATTATCTTCTGTTTATGTTAATTTTTGCCATAGTTCTGTTTGTCTAGTATTATCAGAAGTGATCTGATTCAACTTCATTGTTAATTTTGATATTTCCTCTTGTGAGGTGTCAAAACACTTTTTCAAGGCAATTGTATATGTCTTTACTTCAGCAAATTATTTTGAAATATTCTCAAGAGCCCTTTTTTCTCCTCTTTGATAGTACTTATGGCTTGTCATATTCCTGTTTCAATTATGTAATGAATATTGAATTTAAAATATTTTTCTGTTAATTCTTTAATAATTGCAGATTGTTCATTTAATTTATTCCCAAATGAATTGTCATTACTGGAAGTTTTGATTTCTCTTAAAACTTTTTCAAAACACATAAGTGTCTCATTTATTTAGCTCAGACTTAAGTTGTTTGTTTTAAGATTGTTACAAATGGATGAATTTTTATCAGATACAAGAGTTTTTATGTCATTTATAGCTTCATACAACTCTGGGATAGAATCAAAAATTACAGAAATCATTTCTGATATTTTAACCTGGATTCCACCCTTTTCTGTAACTCCTTCATTGTTCTGTCCATCTGAAATACATTCTCCATGGCATCCTGCTGAATCTTTGGGATGCTGTAGCCCTGGCTGTAAGGTTTTGTGGCTGGTGCCTTGTCTTTGCCCTTGTTTTGAGCTTGTGGATGCTTCTTCACATTGTAATTGCTGCTGCTGGCTACTGGGGCTGTTTTTGGAACTTGCTTTGGTGCTGGAGGGTTGTTTTTCCTCCATTCTGCTGTTAAAAGCATCATGTTCTTCTTTTCCATCAATGGATGCCATACATTGAGTAACTTGCAAGCGTTGGGATGGCCCAGGAATTTTCTCACAGTCAGATAAGAATTCATGCAGTTTTTCCACAGATCTGCAAGGATCTGGTACTCTTTGTGCTGAAATGCATTGTTGTAAGCCTTCTGGCTGGGTTTTTATATGTCCACTGAGGCTTCTTGTGGTGGTTTCACCTCTGTTTGAAGGTAAAATAGTATTATCAGATTCAGAAAGACATATCTTATTAATTTGGAGGTCATTAACTGACCCTTGTCCTTCTGTAACTGATTTTCTTCTGCCATAATCATGTCTATGACCTTCTTGGGAGCTTCTTGAGGGGTTATAGCTGGCTCCTGATCTTGTTGAAGGCATATTTTATGATTAAAAGGGTTAAAAAATAGTATTTTACGTCAAAAAACTCACTATTGGCCAAATTCTTTGCCTTCTGAAGGGTATTACATATATCCAATTTAGTTAATACAGAAGAAATTGGTTCAGGTTAATTATTCTGAGTTATAATAGCTGTACTATTATGGTCAGAATTAACAGTACTTGCAGGAATGATGGTTGTTACTGTTGAGGTTGTTTCAATATTTTCTTGTCTTACCACGTTTTCAGACACTAAAATTGATGAAAAAGCCAATTGATTAAGTAAAAAAGATTTTTTCAAGAAAGAAATGAAAAAAGAAAGCCCCACTTATAATTTGAAAAAAAGCTATTTTTTATGGATTTTTTGAATTATGGGTATTTTTTATATGTTTTTGAATTTTTCAATATAAGAAAAAAAGATTTAAAAAGAGTAAAAAATTATGTCACAGGTAAAATATCACGGCTGAGCCCCCAAATGTAAGGTGTGGATATGAAACTTTGATTAGAAATGAAGTACTTTTCCTGTCCTCAAAATTTATATAAGGTAAGAAAATGATTAAAAATAGTATGAAATATTATTTTTGAGAGAAAACACACCAATTTTATTGTTTTCAACTTTATAAGTATAAAGAAATTAATATTATAAGGATACATTGTTTTACCAACAATAAAAATTTATCCAAAAATACTCTACAAGAGATATTTAAGGCTACAAAAGAAATTTCTTCAAGAGTGTCAGGGTGACTCTATGATATAGCTTCAGAATGATAATAAAAGCTATAACTCTGAGTGTGACACGAAAATGATGATGATATTAGAGTGAGAATATGAGTGAAAAGGGCTATACTAAAATAATTTTAGTGATGGTGAGTACTGCTGATAGCCCTGGGTGCAGTGTTTGCCTGTTGGTTTACAATAGCAAACCCTACAATACTTACTTTAAAGTATACCTGTTAAATTCTAAGAGTATCACTTCCTTTTTAAGAAGTTATACCACGTAAGAATATCAAGAACAGGATGCTTTTTTTGCTTCCTGGTGAGGCAAAGCCTCCTTTTATCTTGTTCTGGGGTAGTGGGAGGTGGTTTACCTCTGCACACGACCACAGAGTGAAAATTTTCACTACTGTGGGCTGGTTTGTGGTCTAGTATTGGGTTGAAATGTGGTTTTAGAACCACAAGTAGTCAGTTTTACCCTATACAGGGTGAAAATTTTCACCAATGGACTTTACAGGAGTATTCTGGTGCTCCTGACGCGTCAGAAACTGTACAGAACCTGTATGGAACTCTGTATTTGACTTATTTATGAGGTATTGAAGTATAAATAAGCTTCAGCGTCTGTTTGACACCTCATAATCAGAGTACAACTGTATCCTGTCATAATACAGCTGTATTGGCCATATTGTGGGATTATAACCTTCAAACAGCCATGACTCTGTCAGTTGTTGAGATATCATGCTCAAAGTTGGCTCATTGGATAGCCCTGTATGGGCTCTACACATTGATACCCAATTTGGTATGGTTATCATTAAATATGACAAAGTTATCCCATGTACAAGGTTTTTTGTACATAGGCATGGTTTGGGCAAAAAGCTGTATTGAGCTTGTTTGCCTCATAACTTCTGTTATAGTTGAGATATAAAGAAGTGAATGGCACCATCAGATAGCCCTGATTGTGCTCTTTCCAAAGAGACCCCACTTCAAGTATCCCACACTAAAACTGTAGAAGTTAGATGAGAGGTGAATGTTTTGTTCACCCTTATTTGGCCTGAATTTGACCATAACTCAAGTAATATTGGTGCTAGCTCAGTTTGGCTGGTACCATTGGATAGCCCTGGCTTAGAGCTTCATTTTGAGTACCCATTTGATGGGGTTAAGCCTCTCCTTCTAGATTTTAGATGAGAGGTGAAAATTAAGGTTTATGCTCAGCAATAACTTTGAGCAGGAATAACTTTGTTATTTCTTGTCCTATGGTGATGGGACTTATATTTTCAGAAAGGGGTGAGTTTCCTCCTTCTTTTGATACCTTTTGAGCTAATTTGGCTCAGCTCCATGTTTTGGTGGTATCTTGGCTATACCATTGATTTATGGTATATTGGCTGTCATGCTTGTGCTCTGGTTTTGAGTCACAGGCTGACAAAGAGAAATTTCAATTGGAATTTATTGAGCAAAGAACTGCAAGAAATTAGTCCAAGAACAAATTCTTTAAAGAGGTATTTAAAAAGAAAACACACCCAAAAGGGACCAGAGTGAATTTGGAACCAAAGTGACAAAGTTAACAGTGATGAAAGGTGCTTTAATTCACTTATGGGGTGGTTCAAGGGGTAAAAGTGATTATAATGATTTTTCACGTGGTTAAAAGTTTAAAGATGATATAAAAAGGGTGGTTTCAATCTTTTATTGATTGGACTAACAGTGTTTAAACTAAGTATAAAAGGAAAAGATTCTGACATGAAGAGAAAAGTGGGGCAAAGAAGACATTCTGTTATAGCCATCAATTTTCTTTCTCCAAAAGTGAAATTTACTCTTTTCAGCCGTGAGAAACACTCTTGCAACAGAAAAGCCAATTATGGCATCATTGAATCCTGGGTTAGGCTAAAAAGGGCTGGCTGTAGCCATTTTTGGCTATTTTTAGCCATTTTAGACCCTTAAATTGGCCATTACTATAGTAATACCCGGTCTAGAGCCTTCAAAACACGTCAGAGTGTGTGTAAGAGACCTAGAAACCAGTTAAACCTGTTTTTTACTAAGATTGTTCTAACTTGAGGGTAGTTTTACCCTCTTGGCAAAAGTTAAAACTGTCCTGGTGGGTATCAAAACCTCATCATCAATTGATTCAAAGACCCTGTGACTCAATTACAGGCCAAAAGTGATGAACCTTTGCGTGGATTTCGACATCCCACGCCTGTCAGCAAGGATTTTGGGGGTCTGGCTCCCCCTTGGAGCTAGAGTACCTTTTTCCCCCCAGAATTAATCTTTCCAATTTATTTTTTCTTTAATTCCTCATCATGTAATATACTTGTAATTTACACATATAATTCAATTGAGTTTTTACATCACACAACTGTAATAATTGATACCTCATATGTAAACTACAGTTCACTTATGTAATGCATGCCCACAGTTTGACATTTCAATTGAAAATACTTCAATTCCTCATAACTTCTAAACTACACACAACACCTCAATTTTAACAAAAAAATTGTTGGTTAACACAACATGTGGTGTGAATTAAGTTAAGGTTTTGAGGATTTTCAACTTTTGTACAGAAAATACTAAAAACTGAATTTAAGCTTATTTAGAGTTGAGTTACAGAAATTCTACCCAGAGGTGACCCCACCTTATTTTTTATGAGGAATTCAATGGTGAAGTAATTTTCTTAAGTTTTTTTATTGGATAAAAATTTATAATATATTTCATGTAATGTTTTACCAAAAATATTTTAATTTCATTAAGTTTATTTAAAATTAATTTTTACTCAATTTTTTCAAGTAAAAATGCATTTTCATAATCTCAAAATTCAATGTAATTTTTATTTTAAATTATAATTAAATTTTTATTTTTGCATATAAATTTGTACTTATATTTTAATTTTTCTTTTGATAATATAAATTTATATTTGTATCTTATTTTGTTATTTGTGGTCTTTTGGGTATATGAACAATACCTCTAAGGCTCACAAAATTGAAAGTGGGTAACTGTGAAATTCTAGTTCTTTTGGATTAAAAACAATTTCATTGATTTAGTAATCACTTGTATGAGTGGATTTATCAAATTACATCCATGAAAGGCGTGAAGACATATCTGAATACACAATTTTATGCATAGGTGTAGGCGTAAATTTTAGGTTGAGGTATGGAAATATCACTCCTCTTCATTTTCAATATTTTATGTATGAAAATCTGAAAATATTCAAAACCTTAACTTAATTTGAACCACAGAGGTTTTCAACATCAATTTTTTTTGTTAAGATTGGGGTGTGGTGTGTAGCTTAGAAGTTCTGAGGAGTTAAATTATTTTCAATTGAAATGTCAAAATGTGTTCATGTATTACATAATTGAAATTGGATTTACATATGTGGAATCAATTCTTACAGTTGTGTACTGTAAATTTTCAATCAAATTATATATTCAAATTTCTAGTATAACACATGATGAGGAATTAAAAAATAAATAAATTGGAAAGATTGATTTTGGGGGGGAAGAAATCTTGGCTCCAAGGGTGCTGGGCTCCCCAAATTAGTTGCAGACAGGTGTTAGATGTCCAAATTCACTGAAACGTTTGTCAGTTTTGGCCTCAAATTGAGTCACAGGGTCTGTAACTCAATTGATGAGGAGTTTTTTATACCAACCAGGTCAGTTTTAACTGTTTCCAAGAGGGTAAAACTACCCTTAAGCTAAAACATTCTTAGTAAAAGCAGCTCTAACTGGGTTTTATTTCTCTTACACACATTCTGACATGTTTTGAAGGTTTCAAACCAGCTATTACCATAGCAATGGCTGATTGAATGGGCTGAAATGGCCAAAACCAGCCTTTTTTGGCCTAAACCAGGGTTCAATAATGCCATAATTGGCTTTTCTATTTTCAGCGTGTTTCTAACAACTGATAAGAGTAAATTTTAGTTTTGGAGTAAGAAAATAGGTGGCTACAAAAGAATGTCTTCTTTTCCCCCTTTTCTCTTCATGTTAGAATCTTTTCCTTTTATAATTAGTACAAACACTTTTAAACCAATCAATAAAATATTCCAACAACCCTTGTTAAATAATTCTAAACATTTTAAGCGCTTTAAAAAATCATTATAATTACTTTTTGTGACTCTTATAATCATTTTTTACCATTGAACCACCCCAAAAGTGAATTAAAGCATCTTTCATCACTATTAACTATGTCACTCTGTTTCCAAATTCAATCTGGTCACTTTTGGGTGTGTTTTATCTTTAATATTCTGTTTAAAAAAATTTCTCTTATATTAATTTCCTGAAGGTCTTGTCTCAATTAATTTTGATTGAAATTTCTCTTAAGGAAATTTCATTTGTAGCCTCAAATATCTCTTGTAGAGGATTTTTGGATAAATTTTTATTGTTGGTAAAACAATCAATCTTTATAATATTATTTTTTTATACTAACAAAGCTAAAAATAAATAAATTTGGCATGTGTCCTGCTCAAACTCTTAAAATTTACTATTTTTAACTAAATTTTACCTTATAAAAGTTTTGAGGACAAGAAAAGTACTTGATCTTTAATAAGAGTTTCATATCCACACCTTAAATAATAGCTATTTAAAACTTTCCCTGGAATATCTGTAATTTTTTTAATATTGTAGTTAAACAAATAGGTTTTAGGTATGTTAATAAAAAAATGAGAATTTTCCACATTTCTAAACAGAACTTATTTATTTAGAAGAAAATTTGAAGTCAATTCCTATCTTAAGGAAATAAAAATACATATTGTCTCTTCAGAAGCTAAACACACCATGTTTTTTGATGAAATTTTAAAACCCAAAATTTCTATTAAATATCTCATTGAGAAAATATGTAAAAGGGTTTTCTAAAGTGATTTAAATAATTTTAATTTTGAGATTATGGTATAATTTTTTTTATTATATTGACTCTTCCTTCCTTTAATTAAATTAATTAATTCACCTAATTATTCTATATTTATTTTTAAGAAAACATTAATTAATAGTGCACAGATTAAATATTAAGTTATTTCTGGAAAACTCAAAAGTTCCAATTTTATCTTTTAAACTTGTAAAATGACAAAGAATAAGATTTTGATTCAATATGGTTGAAAGATGGGTTATTTTATGAAAGCTTCTTCAATCCATAATAAGAAATATTGTAACTTCATCTCTGGATTCTTCATTTTCTTCCATTCTCCTTGAAAGGTGAAATAAAAAAACATTTCCTTTTCTCTTTATTAAGACCGTGTCAGAATTTATTGAGTGTAGCAAGATCTCATTTTTAGATAGCTTAATACTCTAACAAGATATTCATAAGGTGGTGTAAAGTTTTGGAATATTTCTTTGCATTAAGATTCATAATTTTTTAGCTCATGCAAAAATTTTAAGAGATAGGAATTTAATTTTCTTTACTTCTTCATTATAATTCTCAGCTAAGTCTTCCTCCTCATTTTCCATTTCTATTGTCTCAATACCATAATTTTCAAATTTAATTTACCAAATTATTCATTAAATTTTCTAATTTTCTAATTTTTACAAATAATAATGATTTATATGCTTAGGAGATAAAAAAAAATTATTTTAAATGGAAAGAAAGCTAAAAAAAATTCATTGTCGCAAGCCAGCTTTTAAGGGACCAATAGTATAATAAGCAACTCTCTACCATAGAAATTTGATGATGACTTAATTTGTGGTTCTTTAAAGCATGCAAATTTCTGTAATATAAAGGTTATCCTGAGTCTTGATTTTGAGCTGATGCTAATGAATCACTTAATTCTTCAATTTGATAATATAGCTACTGAACCAAAAATATTTGCCACATTTTCTCAGCATAGAAGCATTCTAATATTAAAATTTAAGTTTTCATTATTGATACTATAATAAATTTCTGTGATGATATTCCTATAGTTAACTTAAGATTTGTTTTAAATTTGGAATCTTTACTATCAAAGTTGAAGATAGAATATATCTGTTAAGTATCCCTTATTTTATTTATAAATTCTATCAAGATCACTTTTTTGTCATCATTCTGGGTTTTATTTTCTAAGAAAGGTTGTAGATGATTCACTCTTTCCTTCATTTTTTATGATTTCTCTTCAATTCAATATTTTAACATAATAATTATGCTATTGGATCAGTAGAATGTAATTATTAGTGTAGCTATCATTTAATTATTCAATCTGATGAATGCCAATGTTTGAATCTCAAAAATAATATTTTCTTTAACTAGTCCAAACTGCTGAACTTCACAACTATTTAGAACCCCAAAACTCACTTATAAGCTTGAGAATATTCAATGTACTTTAACCAGCTTAACCTAACCATTCTTTCCTTACGGAAAGTTTTGAATTAAAAAATTTGAAAAAGAAACATTTAAAATTGACTTATTCAAAGTTTCTTAAAAATATTCAGTAGTTAAACAAAGTAATTCAAATAATTTCTATTAATTTCAGTAAGTGGTTTCGAGTAACCAATTTATTTTATTTTCCAGTAATTTTATATTCATTGATTGTGATATAAATTATAAGCAAGCAAGAGGTGATCAATAGGCATTTGGTATTTAATTGGGAGTTATCATAGCCTAATTCTTTGCCAATTTTGGAATCAGAAGGAAAATTTCTAATTTTGAATCAGATTTCTTCATTCTCATTTCTGATTAGACCTTCATTCTTTTGGCTTTCAAGAATTTTTTGTTTTAAGTGTATCTTTTTGCCTGTGGGTTAAAAGTAAGGAAACAGAGATTTCACTGTATGAGTGAGAATTTTTGGTACCTTCAGTGATTTATTGATTGGTTCTTTTACTTGAGTAATATTTTCTAGAGACATTACCATCTTCATATGAACGTATGGGTTTAATGGCTGGAATTTTTCCTTTGATGGAGCAAAACATCTGAGTAGTTCTGTTCCTGTTTCTTTTATCATTTCCAATTTTTTCATGGTTTTCTCATAAAATTACATCTTTTATTATATAATTCTAATGGTATTTTAAGAGGAATATTGAAATTTGAATCAATATTTTGTGTCTTAAGAGGGTATTGATGATAGGATGTCAAAGAGAATGGGGTTGTAAGGGTATTCTATAAGGAATTTATGAGGATTTTATTGGAAAATTTTTCTTTTATGTTGGATTATATATAAAATTCTTTTCCTTTTGAAGCACATTTTAGAGAAAAATCATTTCTTTCAGTATGATGATTTTCCATAGAAGTGAAGTGAAATCAGCTCAGAGAATTCATTACAACCGGGTACGTGATAGGTTTTCCCTTGCAGTATTTAGAAAGTATACTCAACAAATCTACTGGACCCCCTCCTTGAAAGGGTTGATAAGCACATGAACTTCATACAAATCTCATTCCCCTTTTAATCTATCCACCTGCTTACATATACAGCCACAATGGATGAGAGAAAGATATAGATATGTATATTCCATAATGGCAACAAATCAACCCCTGTGTAGAACCAAGGGTGACATATGCAACGTTCATTACCAAAAAATTCATCCAGAATCAGTTTAGATATTAACTCTGGTCCTTTTTGTACATTTTTCTCCTAAGCTCAATTTTTAACCCTCTTCTCTCATTTTAACTTCATGAATTCCTTTTCTCAACTAATCAAAATGAAATAATTCTTGTAGATATCTATTTTTGGACTTGAATCTTTCTTTTAGAGTATTTTTGGCTCAATATTTACTTTTAATAAAACAATAGATATATTTCTTAGAAGTGTTTCAAACCCATAAATTATAACCAAGAAACTGCAGAGTCTTTTCCCTTTACAATTAAGTCATAATTTAATCTTTAATTATTTTTACTTGAATTGAATTTTGAGGAAACAAATAATTCTAGTTTTAGATTTAATTTTTATACCCATACCTTAGAAAATCCTTACCATTATATAGGAATATTATTATACAGAGGTAAATTTGAGCTAAGGGGACTTGAGTGTGTGGTAATTGATCAATATGATATGTTTCCTTCAAGTAAGATCTGTAATGAAATAAATTGATCATATAGCTTCATTAGCTGATATATTCATTCTAACTAGATTATTAACTCCAATTTAAACAAAATTTCAGAGTAATTTTACAAAAAATATGCAGGTTCCTAAGTTAATGAATGGGAAAATCAGTGGGAAAGTTAAACTTAATTGTAAGATTAAGATTTCTGACATTGATTAAATAAAGAAAAATACATTTAAAGCCTCCCATTATGTGTTTTATTTTGATTGGTCAAGTTCTTGATAATAGTCCAGATTTTTTTGACCTGAATGTTATATCCTATTACCTCCTTGATTTACTATCATAACTGTCTTTTGGAATTTCATCATAGAAACTTGGAATGCCTCTAGTGACTTGGAAGTTAAATTTCATCTTGACAGAAATATAATCACTAGAAATTGATGATTACTTTTCCCTTGTCTCAGTATTGTGAGTTGAAGCCAGGTATTTGAGCATTTGTGGTAATGGGAAAATTGAGAATTTTAAAACAAACTCAGTAATATTTCTGTATTGTCGGTATCTCCCACAAAAGGGGTTTTGAAAATATGCCCGTTGAGCTGTAAACAAACTACCCCTTCCTCGATTGAGATAAATTTGATTTTAGTGTTACAACATGTCATTTCTGAGATCATTGATTTTGCCTGTAAACCAACGCTGACTCATGGGTTAGTCCTGTCAGCTTGTACTAACCAATGCTTGTCATTTCTTGATATGAGCTGGATTTTTCCCAGACTGAATATAACTTGAACAAGTATATACTGGTACCACATAAACCAAATTTCAGTTTTTACCTTTTAGGCTTGCATAAATGAAAATGCACATACACACTGTGGCAATCAAGCTTTTCTTACTTAATTGTGATTATCTTGCTTTTTTTGGGAATTATTGAAAATGAAGTAAATTTCAAATTGTTTTTCTTTGGAGATAGCTCTTGTTCTCTTCACTGATCATAGTGGCAATACCAATTAATATTTTGGGTTGTCCTGAACTGACACATTTTAGGACGATTACGCAATGTTGCAAGTATACAATAACTGAAAGCATTGTGATAATCAGAATACTCAAAACTGATTTGGTATCTGGGAGCCAGCCTTGCTATATACTTTCCCCTCTTTGTCTCCTAATGTTTAGAAGTCTTTTCTCGTTGCTCTTACTATCCTCAACAACCAGAGGTCACATAAAATGTCAAAAAATATAACGCATTTCAATGCTGAACTTGAATCCCTCTCCTTGTAATTTTTACCAATCAAGTTGTGGTCAGTCACGTCAATTGACTGTTGTGGTTGGGAACTACTTAATTTGACTTGACTGTCTTGACTGTGGGCCTGAAGTGCTTCTTGATGATGCCTAGAATTAATGGAAAGAAGAACCGCGCATACTTTGACTGATCCCATGATTGTATTAACAAAACCGCCCTAATTTTAAGCCTCAAAAATTAAATGCCACACCTGAGCTTGTCCCATGAAATCCGTACATGTTGCAAAATACTTTCTAGCTCCTTCCCAGAGCCATTTTGGGTTGAGTTTGATTAAGCTCATTTGAATTTATTCTTAAAAGCGGATACATGTTCAATTCTATTTACAAGCTTGATAAGTTGAATTGAGTTTGAATTCTTGGATTTTATTCTCATCAAAATTTCATTTAGTTTCTGAATGAGAGCTGAATGTAAAAGTGCGGCATCAGATTCTCTTCCATGGACGAATGTTTCAAGTTATCATCCAGCCTTGCCATGACGGCTTAATCGGGTTATACTGCGATGTTGTATGCACTTGAAACAATACTCGAAACCGACTTGGGTCCAAAAAGTTGACGGCCCCAGTGAACCTTTGAAAGAGTTTCTTCCCTTTTGGAACTATCATAAGTTTTTTGGGGCAGCGTTTTAGTGCTCGCTCAGACTCAAAGCGAACCACCTACTTTGGCTTGAGTGTATGCGTTGGTATTGGTATTCTCTTGGGTTAGACTGCTGCTGTGCAGTCCGTTTCCCCTTCTGTTGACTACTTGCTTCCGGCCATGGACGTGAAGGGAGATACTTGTGGCGACGCTTTTATCGTAAATTTCATTTTAGAGCAAACTATCACTGATCCTCGACTGAAGACAAACTTACCAAGCTAAAGGACAGTTCAGATTTCTGATCAAGCTCGTTAGTATCTTCTTGAACGGATTTCTTCTTTGATCGTGGTCTTCATGATTATTTTCAAGACTCGATTCCGGTCTAGATTGGGTTCCGTCACCAAACCAATACCAGTCAGTCTCATTCCAGCCGGTTGATGATTCTTCTCAGGGTGGAATTCTCAGCGTCTAATTTTTTGTACTGCACGCAGTGCGCAAAGGAGTAATTCACGAAGCTGGGCATGCCCCGCCGCATCGCGGTTCTTGTTCAGCCGTCAGTTTCTCAAACGTGTTGCAGTCATAGCTTCACACTTTTTGACGTTGCCTGATTTCGTTTTAGAAACAGATTTTCTCATCATAATACAGAATGTGGCAATCTCAAGAGTGATGAGCGGCCGGCCCAGAGCCAGCTACTTAAGCAAGCAAACCCTGCGACGACGAGGTCGCCCCTAATCCTTGCGCCTGATCCTGCTAGGGTGCTAGAATGCTCAAGCTTGCTGAAAATATTCCTTGTTACAAGCTCCATACATGGCTCTTAATCAGCTTCGCTGTGCGGGCAAAGTGCATGATCCCTATCTCAACCGATCTACCTCAAACAGTGGAGCACGAATATCCAGTGGTTCAGCAGGTGACCACTCATGCCCCCCAGCAATTTGCCCAACGTCTGGCTCCTAACCCTAATGCCGACTTGATTGACCATCCATCCTGCAACTCCGGCCAATTTCTTCAGCCGGGGCTACCAGTACTTTACGATGTACGTGAGCAGCCAAGCGTATCATCGTCAGTCTATGCACGCCCCCGCCCTTTAACATTTGGTCCAGCCTTTCAGCCAGCGTACTCAAAGATCAACCTACCTTACGCTGTAGTGCCGAATTACAACCAACAGCAAATTGCACCGGTCATGATTTCTGGCATGACTCCAGCACCCAACAGCATGGTTGTTGGGGTACCTGTGACCAGCACTGTAGGACCATCAGCTCAACTACAATGGCAAACGCCACATTTTTATCATTCAATTCTTCCACCTGGATCAAATTATGGCCTGCTACCGTCCGTCCAACACACTTGGGAAGGGGGCTCCAACAGCTTTGGAGTCCATCCAATGCATCTTTCTGCGCCAAACGGCCCTAGGCTTGCACAAGCTATGTCACAACCACCTTCAGATGTTGGCACCTTAGGAATTCTTCAACAGATTAGTACCTTTCCTGAAGCGCTAAACAAACATTCGATTACAGAAAAGACTGAGGAAAACGAATCCGCCAGTTTGGAAAGAATGTTGAGACTAAAAAATGCTGAACCATATATCCCTCTCAAAAGAGCGTAAGTTTTTAACCACAAAACCCCTGTCCTTGCATTACTCCCTTTCACCTCTTCCGAATTTCTGAGAACTTAGAGCCTAAAATATTCGTGTTTTTTCACCCAAGCAATCCCGATGCCACTCATTCTGATAAGTCCGACCCTAAAGCGCCTGAAACCGCAACTTTAGTCAGATCTAATCAAGAGACTCTTAGCGCTAACATAAAACATGATATGGAACCACAACTTTCGAGCTCTCAAGACATTTCAGAACTCGCCAAACAACCTCTTACCACTCAAGAGGGCAGAAACGAAGGAAGCATTGAGCCAAAAGGTAATTCCGCTACTCGCAAGCTCAAGCAAATTTTGGGCCTCCCAGTTGAAAGTGGAACACCAGAGCCAAAAAACGTAATAAAAAAACATGCCAAGGTTCATGTCAACTTTCTCTCCTCGGTTATAGATGTAAAATATGCTATTTTTAGAAGAAAAGAAAGTTCATTTTAGCTATTCCTTTCCAGGTCTTTGATGAGCCCACCGCTACTCCGGTTGAGACGACAACGCAAAGCAAGGTACCTACCGGTTCCAGTGAATCCAACACTATATTACCCTTACAACCTACTCAAAAAAGCGCACGTTCAATACCTTCCCCGTCAAGACCTGATGATAAACTCAATGAGGTGGGAGGCAAGGGAAGTACATCTTCACCGACCACTCAGAAAAGTCTAACCTCAGAACCTTCAACGTCAAAGTTTCCGAGGGTCAATGGAAAAAATCCCCTTCCCGAACCTGCGACCTCAAGCTCTCTTGATGAACCAACCCACATGAGAGATGAAAATAGTGCGCCTTTAACAATAAGTCACAAAAATACCATATCGGATCCCACTAAACTCAAGTTTGAGGGTCATGAGAAAGACAAGATAGAGAGAAAGCCTAAATCGTTGCTAAACCCAAACTCTCCTCAAGAACAACTGAGCTCAAAGCTCAAAGAGGGTGATCAAAGCGATCAAAAAGTAAGGTCCAAAAAAAAAGAGAAAAACTTATCCAATGCCATTGCCAACGAAAACAAGATGAACAGTCCACTCTTGGCTTGCGGTACAAGTGAGCTCGCGAAAAAGGCTGAGAGATTGGCATCCACTGAAGAGGCGTTTGTGCCCTTTGATTTTCATTCTGAAAATGATTTTCCTGATCTTTCAGCTGTTTCAAATTCTAATATTAAAAAAGCGGAGATTTCTCCGAAAGCCACTCAGACGAAGAGTACTGTTGCCCTTCCTAAACAAGATAAATTTCGTGGGTCAGAGAAAAGTATTTTTCAATCAGGCCAAAACTCATCACCAACAGCGCAATCTTCAGAAACTGTCCGTGAATCCCCAGATGGGGCTCGCAAGATGATGAAAAAAGAGCAAGCTTCACAAAGATGCCAACCACAAAGCTTCAACCGCCAAAGCTTTTCAGAAATTCAAAAGCTCTCGCAAGGCTTCAAGAGTACAAAAACTGGCCTACAGCGAGGACGCATCATTCAACCTTATTACCAAAGAAAGGATAACTTTTCAAATTTTTATGCCAAGACCAAGCAGATTTATCAGGCTAAGGCCCAGAAAAGTGAACTTGAAGATGAGTTTCATAAGTTTGATTCCTCTCAAGTCCAATCTACCGATTTAGAAGCTTCCGAAAAGATCCAAGAGCCTGAAGGTAACAAACGTATTTCAGATCCAAATTCACCAGTGAATCCTGCGGAGAACATACCAGAATCTAAATCGTTGAGGTCCCAAAGCGAAATCGAACCCAAGCTCAGCTTAAAAAATCATATGAATCGACGTGAGCCAAGCAGGCTTTCCTCAGAGCTTTCAAAACCAGAAGAGGACAAAGACACACACGAAAAAGATTCTGAATCATCCTCCATATCACAAAATAATCAAAGAGATATTATAAAAAATTCGCACAAGAAACCTAATGAGATTGTATTAAGTAGTAGACAGAGCCCTGCTGTAAAAAACCTTTCAAAAAATCCGGAAGACAGAAATAACCAGAAAATACAAGGCACAACGGGAGTTGTTCAAGACAATTTTCTATTGGAAAATCCGGCTGGATATCCTTTATCTAAATTTTCCATTGTGTCAAAAGAAGAGAGAAAAGTAGTTCATTCTTCAGACAAGGCTAAAGAAGCCGCAGCGCAGGAAGTTAAAGATCTCAAAAAGAAAAAAAACTATGAGGAGACTCAAAGTTCACGAAAAGAACTTCCATTTGAGCCATCAACTCCAGAAAATCGTGAAGCCTCGCACCAAGGCTCTGATAGATTATATTTTATATCAGGAAGCAGTCAAAGTGATCCTGATCTTGAAGTCTTAAAAAAGGAATCTACCAAGCCCAACTCAAGCGCAAGCCAGATTCCTGGTCCAGTAGCCGTACCAAAAAAGCCTAAAGGTAGGAAAGGACGGGATATCAAAAGCCTCACATCACAGAAATCGGGTCAATTTTCCACAATGAGTCCTTCAGGAAAACCGCAAGAATTATTTCTTGAAAACAAACAATTTTTGGGCGAAAATGCCCAAAAAGCTCAAAAAACACCTTCCACTTTCATGAGTAATCAAGATTCGAAAAATTCTATAAGGTAATCTAAACTTGCATAATTTCTTCAGATAGGATGACTCATAAGCTCATGAATTGGAGCTTTAATTTTTTCTCTAGGCCTATTGTGTCTGATACCGCAAATTCGAAAGGAGGGAAAAAGGCTGCAGTTGATATTAAAACAAAGCCAGAAGAAAAGCTTAATCCAAGCCCCAAATCGGTTCATTCTGAAAAAAAACAAACCAAAAATGATTTGACTAAACCTCTGGACCCCAGAAAACCAAATGACCTTCAGGTTGAAAGTATAAGGTAAATTGCTTTTGGATGAAGGATAGATAGCATCATTTTATAATTTATGTCTGTTTTATGTTTTTCTCAGTGACAATAAAGCCGAAAAATCCTCCCGAATTCCTTCTTCTATTTCTGGAGGTATTCAAGCTGAAACCAAAAAGAATGTATTGAGTTATCCTGAAAATGTGTTTGACCATGGCCATCCAAGCAAAGAAATCCAAGATGAACCAAATGAGAAAATCGGAGTGAAAAATCTATCTCTAAAAAGTGCTCAAAGAATAATGACTGCGCAGGCGGAGATCAATCCTCATCAAGCTGGGGAAGAGAACTTTGTAACCAACGCGCCATCTACCTTGAGCCCCGATCATTCTAATGCAAAGGACCCATCTTCTCAACCAAAGCGGCCTGGACTCCCTTCGAATATTGCTTCCGCACCAAGCACCCTCACAGCCAAATCAACAGCAAACTCACATACTTTTAGGTACAATGACGAAAATGCCAAGAATCTTGGAGAAAAAGTTCTGGAAATGTCATTGGAATCTGCTTTGTTTACATATAAGCCCATAGGCGACAAAAGAATTTTCCCACCGAATCCGGAGCCGGGAACTGGGGCTTACGAAGCCGCTATCAACATTTGGGGTGAAAAAAAAGTGTCAGAGTGGTATCAAAACCAGTTAGATTTTTCGCTAATGGGAATGTTGGAGCGTGAATTACAAGTAGACAGGTTCGACCCACACTTGAAATTCCGTGACGCTCTTTCCATTGAGTGTTACAAGAAATTTAAAACAGTGTGGGAGCTTGATAAAAAACAAGCCATACGAGCACTGGATTTCTGCAAAGGCCTTCTCCCTGTGACTGAAGGCCTGAGGCGACTTTCGGCCCTGATAAAAAAACTTCAAAAGCATTCGCTAGCAGTGAATTGGCAGCATATAAATACGCCGATTGATCATCGTTTACCAAATCCTAGCTGGAGACACCTATCGCTCAAAGAATTTTACGGTTCTAACGGGGCCAATAGGCGGATTGACTTAAGCCAATATTTAAACTCAAGAGTCAATCCCAACATTTGGTGGGACACCAAAAGGTTAGAAAAGGATAGTAACTTGCAAGGACTCGATGTTTTGTCAATTATAAAAGCTGGGGATGCGCTGCAATTTGGCTCTCAGTATATGCTAGAGGGAACTGGTCGTATGCCATTTGAATCCGCTTGCGCGCAATTAATCACAGTCATGACAGATAAGTCACAGCTTGTGCAATGGTTTGACTCCTCTGAACGTTTTTGGCTTCAAAAAACCTACGGGCCATTATACATGGAGCGACTTCATGTTCTGGGTGACCTACTACGCGATGTAGATATTCGTAAACTCAGCCAGGATAATATATTAAAAACTCTGTTGGTGAAGCAACAAGTCCGACTCAAGTCAAAGTTTGAATTGGGTGACTTATTGCACGGGCTAGATGTGGGACTCGACATAAGAAAAGCCTCACGACTCAGCCGTATAAAAGAGCACGAAGAAGATTATATGTCTCATTGGAAGAAGTTTCTTGAGAAAGAAGAACTGCAATTATCAGAAACACAAGAAGCTGATCTTCAGGCTTGGTTTACGTGGAAGCGTGAAAGAGCAAACCACCAGTCAAGCATTTTGGAACCCTTATTCAAATTCGCAGATCGACAAAAAATGGCTTGGAAGACACGCTTCCGACCAGCAACAGATTTATCAGCATTCTATGACGTGAGAGTATAAAACTGGCTAGTTATTTGGCTCATTACGATCCAGTACATTATCTAGAAGTGTTAGCTCACGCATGACCATTGATGATATAGCCATTTGAATTGTTGATTATGTCTAATCGTACTTAATTACGAATTAATTTGTATTAGAATTTGCATCTCTAAGTTTCTCTCTCCTCAAACTACTAAGATTTTTGCTTAATGCATCAGAAAGCTGACATTGTTTTGTTGATTTTTGTTTTATTTTAAAGATAACTAATAATTCTTGATTATCTCTAAATACATGTTCGATCAATCTGTCCTTTTAAAAATATGAGTTATTTCAAGTTTGGGAGCAGGCAATCATTATCTAAGTAATCACTTTCACAATGCATGATGCCTTTTGAATGAGCCAATCACAAATACCAACCCCTCTTCAATTCTTAGTAGTCTGCGAAGAGGTTTTTTTCTTGATCTCTGTTCATCTTCTCATTTTACTTTTAAAACATTTCTTGCTGCAATTAGAATTTTGAGCAAAACAGCTTACCAAGCTTCATCAGATAGTGCTAGAAAGATTTGTGAAGATTTGTGATTATGTAACTGCTTCATAATAAAATGTAGAATTTTAATCTTGTTTGGAAATAAATTTTGATAATATAATTTTATGATGCTTTTTTTTAGAGCTTTAACTTCAACATGACAATACGCAGTTATGAAAACCTTTAAATAGAAAATATTTCAAGAATTGTCTCACACCTAAACAACTTCAACATTTTTCAGTTATGAGCTCTTATGAGTAATGTGACCCATATCTTCTGTTAGAATTAAAAAAAGGAAATGATAAACGTTTTGTTAAACTGGTATAATAATTTTTTTGGAGCAAATAGTGATTCAATCCTTAAAATCTTATTATTATTACTATAATAATAATAATAATAATAATAATAATAATAATAATAATAATAATAATAATAACAATAATAATAATAATAATTGCTTATAGAAAATAAGTTTGATAAACCTTAAAATAAAAAATATAATAATACTAATAATATTTGTTCAAAAATTGATTATTGATTAAACACCAAAAAAATTATAGTGCAAGCTAGCCTAAACTATGCAATGTGACAACCCATACTTAATGGTGCCCACATTTTTGGTACAGGAAAAAATTGGGAAAAAAACTTTGAAGTATCTAAATAAACCCGAACCTCTAAAGATTTACACTCTGAAACCAAAGATCATCTTTGACTTCCATCTTTACTTGCAAAAAGTTCACATGAATTTCAATTTTTTCAATACCAGTCAATGTGCAAAATAATCATCTAGATTGTTGATGTCAAAGAAATAAATTCAAGTACCCTTCCCCCATTTCAGTTTTCCAATTTATTCCTCTTCTCTCTGATTATTTTTATTTATTGCCAACCATTGATTCATTTGCCACTAATTGTCAAAATGTCATTTTTTTCTTCGTTCCATTGATTGATTGCCTCTTGAATATTCTTTTAATTCTGCATAAATGACCTCGAGATATATCTCAATAATATGATTTCTAAAAAATCCAAAAGAGAAGAATATCTCACTCACAATTTCAATAGGGGAAAACATATTTTATTATAATAATGACATTGGATCGACCATGAAAAAAAAGTCTTCATGAAATTCTCATCTTTTTAGAATTAATTCTGGATTATGAATCCAAGGGGAAAAGTTTTAAAATAAAACAATTAATCTGAACTATTATAGAATAGAACGAAAATTATTCATAATAGATAAGAATTTTAAGAAAGAATAATATTTGAAGTACAATCTGATAAGTACACCAACTCTGAAAAACAACATAAATAAAAATTTCCCTATAAGCTTTCTGATAGAAAATACAAAAAGTTAAATTAACAAGAGTGCTAAATTGAATATCAAATAAATGAATCATAAAGATCAAATTTCATTATTATATATATATAGAATGGAAATTCAATAATGGTGAAATTAGAGTAGGAATAAAAATGCTGAAATTTTGGTAAATTTTACATACCTGTGCTCCAAAAATTGGCCTAAAAAACCAAGAATCTTGGGTTGGCTCAGGAATTTCTATTAAATAAGATTAATTTAATATACAATCTCAAAAAGAAAGAACTTAAACATCAATAATATTCTGAAATATTTTATTTATAAAATCACCATGATTGTTATAATTTTGGGAAAACAATGACTTTGGATTTAATGATGTGTTATAATACCAAAATACAAATTTATTTTCTTAATAAATCAGTATTGCTAGTCCTTGAAAATGAGCTAAATATGACACAAAATTATATTTCATGTAAAATTATCTGAAGCTGAGCCAAACAATCTCAATGTCACAATTATGGAAAATAAAACTCCTTGGATAATATTATGAAAATATTTTTTCATATTCATTTTATGGAAATTTGTTAATATCCATAATCCTTTGCTGATTTTGATATATTCATTTTTTATGATAAATTTGGAAATTTCATCATCTGGGGAAGGCCCGGCCCTTTCAACAACTCAGGTCCATCTTTGGAATATTTTATGCCCTTAGTCATTTTGGGAATTTCCTATTCAAAAAGGGAAATCTAACCCAAATTAAGTGATAAAGCTCAGCTTTTCACATATCAACTCCTCCCTTTCAGTCATGGGGCTTTCCCAAGTGAATTGATCTACTAGTATTTATTCCTATCATTATTTTCTCTAATCTTGTTAGTATATAGCTATATTATTAATTAATTCAGTTAAAAACTTTCTTCTTTTGTTCATTGGATATAGTGGCCATATACTTTCCTAATTCCTTGGTTCCTTGTGACAGGTTGAAAAAGTGATTAAGGACTTACTTGTCTGGATTGTTTCCATAAGAGATCTTATTTATGAATATGATTTTTAATTTTATTATCTTATTAAATAAAATTCTTTTGTAGTATTCCAAGTATTCCCCCTGATTACTAAGTTAAAGGAAACTCTTGTTTTCCCCAAGAGCCCCTGAGACACTCAAGGAAAAATTTCTAGAGATGATCCTACTATGTAAAGGGTAAGGCCTCAATATAAAATTTTGAAATTGACAAAATTGCTTTTTTAAGTCACTATTACTTGATTTAATTTTGAGAATTAGATTTATCATGAAAAGGATATATTCTTGAGACTTGCCAAACATGAATGTAAAATACATAAAGATTGAATGAAAAATAACTATAAAATAAAATAATATGATCTAAGAGAGACTAAAAACCCTCTTTATAGGATGATTTGTGAAATAAAATCATTTTGAACAAGTGAATTTCCTTAATCCAGGATACCAATACAGATTTAAAGAAACATAATTAATACAAGAAAACATGTTTCAGAAATTTTTTTATTTGTTTGAATTAAAAAATATTCATGAGAAAAGAAAATATATCTCCATTTAATGACCTCAAGGGATACATCAATACAAAAGGCCCTTCCAAAACTCCATTTTAATTTCCTCAGACATAACTCATAGCTCAATCCTTAGAAACTAACTAAAGGATCATCTAAGCCCACAAAAGGAATCCATGCCATAGTTTCCTACCATATTTTTTACAAAAATCCCTATGCTGAATCTTTAAAAGAAACATTTTTCCAAACATAATTAGAATAAATCTATATGAGTATAAAATCTTCAATAAAACTCTATTTTATGTTAAAAGCTGAAAACATCTGGAATAATACCAAAATATTGATAGTAATCAAAAATGATGATCCTTTGATTCTTTCAGGAACACAAAATTAATTAGTCCAAGAGGAAACTGATGTGTAAAATGACAAAGAATTTCTTTTAATCTAAAGAATCTTTAATAGGGAAGCTAGAATATGTAAAATATGGGGTTTTTAAATTAAAACTTTGACCAAAAATGTTGAATTGAAAAATCACAATTTTTATTCTCAAAATCCCAAATGTTTTTCAATTTAACTCCTCTTGGATTTAACTCAACTTTTTATTCCAAAATCAAAAAAGGTTAAAGCTAATTCTTTTATCAGTTTCATTATTTTCATTTGAAATCCTTATAGCTCATTTTTTCAACTTTAGAGATCACTATGCCTTGCAATAAATGCAAAAATATAATTAAACTCATCAAAACAGCCAATAGAGCTTGATTTAAAATCATCTTTTCTTTTTGAAAATTCTTATTAATTGTGTATTATTAATTGGATCTCAGTGAATTCCAACTTTGGTTCTTTTTTGGGAAACTTGGGAAAAAGCTTCCTACCTTGGCCAAACTCCTCTAAACAAAATTTATCTCACCAGTTAGAAAATGAGGTTAATAAAAATTATTGAAATATGTTTCATCTTAGTTCCAAAAAAAAATTATATTAGAAAGGAAGAAAATATTAGAAGAACTAAATAATTTCAAAATTATTTTCAACAAACAATGAATTTTGAATTACTTCTGATGATAACAGAAAGGATATTGGAACAATAACTCAAATTATTGAGTATATCTGTCCTTCAAAAAAATTCATTTTTGTGAGCCTTGAGGTATATTTTACATACCCAAATATACAACAATTATCTTCAAAATAAATTCTGAACTATGGGTAACCCATAAGTCATGCACATATTCAAAATTCATCATTTTGGATTTCAGAAAAGATGAATAACATTTTTGTGGGTAATTAAATCCATGGATTTAAGGCCCAACCTGGATTCTACACAAAAGTTTACCTAGGGTAGCACTATAGAGTGAATAATCTTAAATTAACTCCATGAGGGGGTAATATGGAAAATACTTCAACACTAAATCATCAATAACACATAAAATAATTTTTAAATTTTTTGTTTTTCTCAATTTTATGCCAAAATAATGGGAATTTGAGAAATCCCATATTACATATACACTAAGAATAATGTTATTAATGTTTATGGAACCTGAAATTATAGTTTTCTTAAATACAGCTATGGAAAACACATATTGGATATCAGCCTTCCAGCCTTATTCACAATTTTTGATGTGAAAATACCTAAGGGGGGCAAAAGGCATCAAAGAGAACCAGGGTACCCAGATCCTGAGGCCTCTGAGGCTTGGATAGCTCTAAAGCTTGGAGCCATGGCTGATAATTGCCCAATTAGTATACTAAACCTTTTTGGAACCTGGTTACCAAGTTAAAAATCTCATTAAATCAAAAGAAAATTGCAAATAAGCTGCTACTTCAATGTGACAAGGAGGTAAAGAGCACCTTATACTCCTGTAACCATGTCAGTTCTTAATTATTTTCCAGGGATAAGCCTTAAAAGAGTAATTAAAACCCTTTCTTGACTAATATCCACTGATTTACCTCATAGCAACCAGCTATATTGTGCTATTTGCAATTCTACATAGAAATGAGGTAAAATATTCATTCAAAATACAATTATCAATGAATCTTTCTGAAATCTTCAGGACCAATGGATAATGGTATGATTCACAAATAAATCAAAAATAATCATGCTTATGTAAGTAAAATTAAAAGTTTTACTTAAAGTCCATTTTTGATGATTCCAAATGAAGCACTGAATCTTCAAAAATTCACAGAAAATACAACCTGTGATGAAATTTCCAAGAACATTGATAACCTAAAGGGATAATGTTTATTATGAAGCCAAAGAATATTTAAAGTTTTCAATCCTTTTATTCTTAACCATACATGGGTTGGTAGTCATTTGAAAGCATTAATTAAGTAATTATGATAATCTTATGTGACAAAAGATGATGCAATCAATAATCCAAAAAGGATTATTGTTTTAAAACTAACTTTTTTTTCAGCTTGCTCCATGATATGCCTCTGTGAAGTGTTTTTGACTTAAAAGAGGACTCCTCTTGCTGTTTTTTCCAAATCATCTTATTATCCAATAATATCTTTGTTACCAACAAGTAAGGATTAGTTGAAATCTCTTCTTAAATGCTTTAAATATTTCATAATCAATCAGAAAGACACAAAATCATGGAAATCAACTATATATTGTTGTAATACTATTACAAATTCATTTTGATCCTCTAAATCCATAATCTATCTGTTGAATCTCTCTGCCAAATTCTTTCCAAGGCTCATTGGAGTATTAGTGAGTGGTTTTGATTAATTCTTAATTTTTTTCTCTAGTATTAGTTTTTATTCAAGAATTATAATTATAATTATTATTAAAAAAGCTAATTATATATTAAAATAATTTTATTATTAAATACTTCTTGTAATTGATTCTTGTGGACAATTACTGCTTACTGTTATAATCCTAGTAGTGTATAACAAGTAAAAGAAATAATTAATTAATTATTTAATTGTGGTTATGATAATTTCTATTATTATATTTCATAAGAAAAGCTATATTACTGTTGCTTAATAGTAATATTATAAACAGTTTCATAGACAACTCTTACAATTTTCTTGTTGGGGGAAAGGAAAAATGTGAATAATTTGGACTTTTTAGATAGTGATAGAAATCCAGAATTAGAAAGAATTCAGAAAAATAACCTGTTTGCAGAATCTTGAAGAATAATCAAGATATAGAGATTGTTGTAATTCTGAATCATAACTATGCAATATTGAAGACCCAGATGAAAATGCAGTCTAAAAGGGTATCCAACATAAGGAGAATAATATACATAGTCACTCAATGCAAGATACTGAGTCCAATAATGATAATGGAATAATAATTCAGAAAGAAAAACTTCCAAGGAGAAGCACTTCAATAATATCTTCTATTAATTGTGATATTTTGAGGAGGTTATGCAAATAATAACAAAATTTACTAATTTATTGTCTCCCCTTCAGAAAGTTCAGTTCTTTATTGGGATGATTTAATGAATATATGAACAGAATATGATTTTGAAAAACCTAGTATGTTTTGGTATTCCATAACCATTCATTAAAGGTTCAAATACACAGTATTAGAGCTGAAAAGGTAATAAAAAATATATAAAAGTCAAAATAAAAATAAAAAGGTCTAAAAAAATAGAATTATATAAAAATATCAAAGTAAAGTATTCTAATTGAATTTAAACCAAAGTCTACCCATAGTCACATATTGCCTCAACTCCATAGCATAAAGAATTATGTTGGTATCATGGATCAAATCAAAAAACAATACTATAAAATCTACACTAAGTACAAGCATATTCTTGAAGGAAAGTTCCAGATGGTTTAGGTACTTAATATCCATAGCAATATGTAAAATTACATAAGCTATAACATCACTCTTACAACAATATGTGTTAAATTGCTCCAAATACCAAAAAACATAAAAATGAATGAAAATGGCATTAAATTACTCAATTGCCACTTAAACTCCGATGACAAAAAATGACAGGAATAATTTATAAATTAAGGCTTACATATAAAAATAATCAACTAAATATAGCTCAAGACTGTGCAGAAGAGAAAGAAGGTTAGTAGAGATAAGAATAAAATTAATAAAATGGTGGAATAGAACAAAAATATGGTTAAATATCTATAGGAAATGACACCCTTCAAACATTTCTCACCCAAATAATTCTCTCCAGAGTATGCATAATAGGAAAAAATCTCAGTTTAAATACCAGTATATTCTAACAAAAGTGTCCATCAACCAAACATATGGTGCAATATCTGTATCAGATGACTCCATTTAGAAGTTTCCCACCACAAACCGTATCTAAAGAATGTGAATAATAGGAATGAATTTTAGTTAAAATATCAGTATTTTTCACCAAAAATATGGTGAAATATCTTTATCAGATGACATCATTTTAAAATGTGTCCACTAGAAGAAATCTCTCAAGGCTGTGAACCAATAATAATAAATTAAGAATGGCATAATAAGCCAAACATATTGTGCAATATATTGATAAAACAACACCAATTCAAACTTAACCATGAGAAAAAGTATCTCAAGGTGGAATTATTTTAAGTCCCTTTTTTAAGAAAGGCTCTATGATGGGTGTGAAAGATATTAGTAAAGGGCATCTCTTCCTGTTTCCAACCCCCTGAACGTGACTCCGCCAATGATCTTATGAATAAATCCATTCCTTATATAGTAGGAAAATCAATTATTATATTGAAAAGATAAGTAAAAAGTGTAAGACTTGTCTATGAAACTGTTGATAATCTTACTATTAATCAACAGTACTATGACTGTTCTTATGAAATATAATAATAAAAATTAAACAATTAATTAATTAATTATTTCTTTTACTTGTTATACACTATTAGTGATTATAACAGTAAGCAGTAATTGTCTACAAGAATCAATTACAAGAAGAATTCTATAATAAAAACGTCTTTATTAAAATAATAAAATTATCAAGATAGCTCTTGAAGAAAACTATTACTAGAGAAAAAATTTAAGAATTAAGATAAAACACTCATTAATACTTCAAAGAACTTATTGAAAGATAATAGTAGAGAAATTTGAGGGGTGATTGTGGATTTAAAAGAATCAAAATTGAATTATAACAAGATTACAACAATATATAGTTGATTTATATGATTTAACGTCTTTCTGATTGATTATGAAAGAATAAAATACTTAAGAAAAGATTTAACTAATACTTACTTGTTGGTAATGATGGTATAATTGAATAATGTGATGATTTTAAAAAAACAGCAAGAGAAGGCATCTTTTAAGTCAACAACAGCTCACAGAGGCATGCCATGGATAAAACTGAAAAAACAGTGAGTGAAAAAACAATAAAACATTTTGGATTATTGATTGCATCATCTGCTGTCACATAAAATTATCATAATTATTTAATTTATGCTTTCAAGTGACTACCAACCCATTTATGGTTAAGAATGAAAGCAGTAAAAACTGTAAATCTTATTTTATTTAAAAATAGTCATTGATTTCTCAAAGGTATCAATGTGATTGGAAATTTCATTGCAAATTGTATTTTCTGTAAATTTTTAAAGATTCAGTATTTCACGTTGAATCATCAAAAATGGACTTCATGTAAAACTTTTAGTTTTACTTGTAAAAATATAATTCCTTTTGTTTTTTATATAAATTATACAGTTTGTAATTCATCCTGAAAGTTTCAGAAAGATTCATCAAGAATTGTATTTTGAATGAATTTTTGAAGTTTTTAGCTCATTTCTACATAGAATTGCAAATAGCAGTATATGGCTGGTTGCTATGAGGTAAATCAATAGATACTAGTCCAAAAAGGGTTTTAATTACTATTTTAGGGCTTATCCATGGAAAATAATGAAGAATTTACATGGTTACAGGAGTCTAAGTTGCTCTTTACCTCCTTGGCATGTCAAAATAGCAGCTTATTTGCAATTTTCTTATGATTTAATGAGATTTTAACTTTGTAACAAGGTTCCCAAAAGGTTTTAGTATAATGATTGGGCCAAGATCAGCCATTAATACAAGCTTTAGAGATATCCACTGCTCAGAGGCCTCAGAATTTGGGTACCCTGGCTCTCTTTGATGTATTGTGTCCCCCTTGACTATTTTTCACATCAAAATAGAAATTCAGGCTTCAAGACTGATATCCACTATGGGTGTACCAAAAGTGTATGTAAGAATACCATGATAGTACGTGCCACAAACATGTATAACACTATTCTTAGTGTATACGTAGCATGGGATTTCTCACATTCCCATTATTCTGGAGTGAAATTGAGACAAAAATTTTCACAATTCCTTCATGTGGTATTGATGATGTAGTATTGAAGTATTTTCCATATCACCACCTCATAGAGTTACTCTGAGCTTATTCACTCTATGGAGTTACCCTAGGTGAATTTATGTGTAGAATTAAAATCTGGCCTTAAATCCATGGATTTACTTCCTCAATAAAAAGTTATTCATCTTTTCTGAAATCAAAAATGATGAATTTTGAATATATGCATGACTTATGGGTAATGCATGGTTCAAAAACTATTTTTAAAGATAATTGTGGCCTCTTTGGGTATTCAAAATATACCTCAAGGCTCACAAAAAGGCTCAGTATGTAATAGTATTCTGTATTATTAATTTAACATATGAAAATTGTCTTCACCTGAAAGAAGGTGTTGCATTTAATTTAAAAAATAGTTTCTGTCTTTTAAAAGACTTGATAAGTACACTGAATGTTCAAAAATCAAGGGACATTTTCTTCAGCTAAATTTATTATTGATTCAGAATACATAAGAATATGGCTTCTTATTTCTTCCATAAAGCTCAAGTTGGCTGAGAGAAATTCTTCTCCTGAATAAAATGCTCCTCCTGAAGATGATACTTAATTTGCGTTTTTTGTGTTTTATATAGTCAATTTTATTTGAATTAAAAACAAACAAAATAAAAAAATCAGAATCTTTTTTTGATGAAATTTTTAAAAAAATAAAAAAGTAAAAATAACATATATTTTCAATCCTATTGATTATGATTCTATGAAGATAATTATAAATTTTTATTTTTATTTTATTTAATGAACCTTCTTATTATAAATAAGGACAATAAATTCTTTATTAATAATGATCTTTCTTCCCTTCTTAGAAGAGAAACAATGCCTTTATTTTCTGGTATTTTGAATTGTTTGTTTTTTTATTGTAAAGGAAAGTATAAATGTCTGTGAATAACATCCTGTTACTGAAGAAAAGGTTACTTTTTCTTTCATTTTGAATTTCCAGAAATCAAAGGGCCAAATACTGTAAGAAATTTAAACAGATATTTAAAGAAGCAGAAATTGAAGACCCTGACCTTGAAATTTCTTATTATAATTAACAATTTTACAGTAGCATGCCTCACAGGTCTTCTACTGTAATTTTGAATGGAAAAATAATAGAAAAGTATCAATATCTAAAAAACTTCAGACAGACTGGAACATAACCAACCAAAAACACAATTTATTAATCTCATAAAATAAGTAAAACATTTGATGATAGAATTCAAAAAGTGAAGTAAAATGAACAAATAAGATTTTTTGAAATTAAACAAAACATACTTTTCCCTACTAATTTTCTTTGAAAAAAAATGACAAAAAAATTCCAACAATGGGAATAGAAAACATATATAACTAATTTTTCATAATTTTTCTATGATTATTTCTTTTAGGAATCCTTTGTTCTTGATTATTTTAGAAATAAAAGTTTTGATTAAATTTTTTGTGGTGTTGTTTGTTTATCTTTTTACTTTAAACAATCAAGAGAAAAACATTTTGTTTCAAAACAGAAAATGGGAAAAGCAATTATTGGGAATGTATTAACTCAATATCCTGCTTATCATATTGCTTTTGAATTTGAATATTCTGTTGAAGACTAAGAGATAAGTACTAAGTCACTTAACATCCACAAATTATATGCCTATATTTCTCCTGACCTTGAGTAAAAAAATATTTAAGAAACATTGTTATAGTGTAATACTGTTCAACCCAAGTCAAAATCCAAGCTATGAGTATTATGTAAATTTTTCAATGCTCAAAAGAAATCTTATTATCTTAAAGATTTATTTATAAAAAGTGAATCAGTATTCAATTGAAACAAGCTTATGATTAATGAATTAGATTTGTAACAAATTAAGTGTATGAAACAGAGTCTTATTTGTGAGATTTGATATTAAATTTAGTACAATTTTAATAGATTACAATTCTAAACTGATTGAAATATGGCTGAATTCATTGTTTAATATTAAATTCTTCATATTGAATATTTGTAATGTGATTATGAAACTGTTTTGAATCTGGTTTGATATGGCTCTAAAGTGATATTTGCATCACTTCAAGCCTAATTCCAAGAAATGTTATGCTTAATTATGTAGCTTACACTGGAAGAATATCAATTAAACTCAATTGATATTATATTTTATCAAGAAACCTCAATAATAAAAAAAGAAGGAGGCTCCTTTATATTTTATCTTATCAATATTTAAATAATATAAATTTATTATTCCATCACCTATATTTAGAACATGATTTATTATTAAAAAATGACTTTTATTTTGGGTTTAAAGAATATTTCAAGTTACATTGATGTTCAGAAACTTCTCAAAGTCTTCATAAATGACACTCAAGAAAGAAATTGGTTGTAAGCACTTATTAATCCCAAATATGTTTTTTAATATCAAATAGTACTTAATTATGTAAAAAGAATTAGTTTATTATCTATCTGTTCAGAAAAAAAATATTTTCTAATTCTTTTCACTAATTACCAGATAAGTATATTATATTTGCTTCAAATTTAAAACAGACTTTACATAGGTTCCCCCATACCTTTCAGGTAAATAAGAATATTATTTCTTGGGAAAGATTTCCTAGTTTTTCTCTCTTAATGGTTTAGTATTGAAAAAATTTAATTCCTTTTTTAAGAATTAAATCTTTTATCCATTAAAAACAACAATTTTGGTCTTTAAACAAATGTAGAGCTCTCCATAAATCCCAATTATAAAAAAAAGATTAAAAGCTAAGTAATGAAAAGAGAAAGGAAAAGGTAGCTCTTATTAAATATAGAAATAATAATTAAAAGAAAAACTAAATAGAAAATAAAATCAATGGAATATTTAGAGTAAAAACTCAATTTGGGAAAATTGAGCTCAATCATATCAATATATAAAGGTAAAATTCACTAATATTAAACATTTATAATTGAAGTGGCTTGATATAAAATATATAAATGTCAATTTCAAGAGCTATGATCAAATTCTTTATCTGGTTTCTCCCCTGCTTTTCTCAAAACAACAAATCATAAAATCAATAACCTTGAGAATATTATCTTATGTTTTGAAGTATTTAAATGTGCCATTAGATAAAGATAATCCATTTCCAAAAATAATATTCTCCACAAGTGATATATTAAGTGACACCTAAGTAAGTATTGCCAAAGAAAATGTGTCATTGTCCAAAAAAACTAAAAATAGATATGTGACAGGAAAATTAAACTAGCTATTTTATGGTTATACCATGGTTCCTTTCTTAAAATAAAATTGATTATTAATTTGTATTTTTTTTATTTTATCCCACATAAAATTAAATACCCAAATAGGCCAAAATCAATATCAAAACAAAATTCTCAACTATGCATAACCCATAAATCATGCATATATCTAAAATGTATCATTTTGTATTTAAGAAAAGATGAATAAACTTTCTGTGAGTAGGTAAATCCATGTATTTAAGGACAGATTTGGATTCTACACAAGAACTCACCTGTGGTAACTTCATAGAGTGAATGAGCTTGAATTAACTCTATGAGGTGGTAATATGGAAAATACTTCAACACCACATAAAGGAATTGTGAATTTTTTTGTTTTTCTCAATTTCATTCCAAAATCATGGGAATGTGAGAGATCCCATGTTACATATACACCAATGATAGTGTTATGCATGTTTATGGAACTTGAAGCTACATTATTCTTACATGAATTTGTGGTACACCCATAGTGGATATCAGTCTTCCAGCCTGAATTACTTTTTTTGATGTGAAAAATGGCTAAGGGGGACAAAATACATGAAAGAGAGCCAGGGTACCCTACTTCTGAGGCCTCTGAGGTGTGGATAGAGCTAAATATTGAATCAATGGATGATAATTTCCCAATTATTATACTAAAACCTTTTGGGAGCTTGATTACCAGGTTAAAGTCCCATTGAATCATAAGAAAATAACAAATAAGCTGCTATTTTGATGTGACAAGGAGGTAATAAGCTACTCCGACTCCTGTAACCATGTAAATTATTGATTATTTTCCATGGGTAAGCCTCAAAAGAGTAATTTGAAAACTTTTTTTGACTAGTATCCATGAATTTATTTGATGGAAACCAGCTACAACTGTGGTATTTGAAATTCTATGTAGAAATAAGGTAAATAATTCAAAAATTCATCCAAAATACAATTCTTAATAAATCTTTCTAAACCTGTCAATACTTATGGAAAGAAGGATAAGAAAAATCAGAACAAAAAAAAACCATGAATTCATAATTCAAATTTAAAGTTTGACTTGCAGTCAATTTAAGATAATTCCAAATGAAATACTGAATCTTCAAAACTTCACAGAAAATAAAATATGCAATGGAATTTCCAATAAAATTGTCAACCTTTAGAAATTGATGATTGTTTTGAAATGAAAGAAGATTGAAACTTGTTATTTCTTTGTGTCTGAACCATAAATTGGTTGGTAGTCAGGTAAAATGACTGAATTAAGTAATTATGATAATATTACATGACAAGAAGTGATGTAACTAGTTATCAAAAGAGGATTAATGGTTTATACATCAATGGATTTTAGGTTGGTCCATGGAGTGCCTCAGTGAGCTATTATTTACTTAAAAGAGGCCTACTATTTCTGTTTTCCCACATCATCTTATCATTCAATTGTACCATTAATAACAGCAAGTAAGTATTAGTTAATCGTTTTCTTAACTGTTTTAGTTCTTTCAGAATAAATCAGAAAGATGTGAAATAATAAAGATATACTATATAGAATATCTTTCAGCTATTATAATGTTTTATTACTTCTATATTACAGTTTTGATCCTTTCAATTCACAAATTATCCATCAAATCACTCTAATAATTATTATCAATGTATTATTGGTTTATTAGTGAGTTCATTCACTTAATTCTTGAAGTTTTTCTCAATTAATAGTTTTTTTCAAGAATTATCTTTATAATAATTCTTTCAAAAGATAATTATACAGTGAAATTATTTATATTCTTTTGATAAGAAGTTATATTATTAAATACTTGTAATTAATTCTTGTAAGAAATGACTTCTTACTGTTATAATAACCAGTAGGGTATAAAAAGTAAAAGAAATAATTGAGAAATTAATTATTCAATAATGGTCAGAATATATTTATTTATCATATTTCCTAAAAAAAGTCATATTACTTTTGATTAATAGTAATATTATCAAGAGCTTAATAGACACATCTTAAAATTTATATTGAAATATAAGTCACAAGATTTCCAATAAAGAAATTCATAGGCTGAAATACTAGTCATATTTGATTTATGTATATTATATCCTTGTAATGCCTTCTTAAATTAGCTTTTGTGATATTAAGATTAAGTTTCTTTCAGATTGAAGAAAGAAAACCTGACTGTAAAAAAGAATAAAACTAAGGTTTATTATGTATCACTAAATGAATTATTTTGGAAGAGGTACCAATCTGATTTCAGGGTCACTCCCTTGTGATATCTATATTCTTCTAAGATTCTCAATTCCTTGATAAGTTTATTCATTAATGAGATATTTAGAAATTCAATGGCTCAATTTTTAATATTTGAAAGCTATGGTTCTCATATATGGGTTGCTGAATCTGTAATGTCTATGTGAAAGACTGTAAAAATGGCCATAAATCATGATCTTTCTGTCCATGAAATGATCTCAATTAAGTAAAAAAGTGAAAATAAACAGTGAATTGAATAAACCCTTTTGAATTTATTTTGAATCTATTGAGCTTTTACCAGCCTGTACAAACAAGTATATTAAGAAAGCAAAATTGAAACCTTTTGGCTTGAATTTATTTAAAAACTACCATTTTAAAATCTAGCTTCGTTCAAATCTCCCATTGGCATTCAATATATCTTCCAGGTCAAATTCTATTTTGCTCATGGTGATTAATGAAAAAAGCTGAATATATTTTGATAGTCCTTATTTATAGTAATAATGTTGAATTAGTTTCTTTGAAGATATTAGCATTAGTGATCTTATGAAAATTATGAATATGCTTCATTTATAGAAATGATATATCATCCCTTATCCTTATACCTTGTATTATACCCCTTATCAAAATACTTATTATATTCATATTCATTTAAATAGTATTATATAGTTATGTTATTGATATCTTACAGGTGAATCAACCATACTGTAAGGTGTGGTTATGAAGCTTTGATTAAAAATCAAGTATTTTTCCTGTCCTCAAAATTTGTGTAAGGTAAAATTATTTAAAAATAGTAAAGAATAGTATTTTTAAAGAGAAAACAGGCCATTTTATTGTTTTCAACTTCTTAAGTATAAAACAATAATATGATAAATATTTATTGTTTTACCAACAATAAAGATGTATCCAAAAATACTCTACAAGAGATATTTAAGGCTACAAAAGAAATTTCTTCAAGAGAAATTTCAATTGGAATTAATTGAGAAAAGGACTGTAAGCAATTAATTAAAGAACAAAGTATTTAAAACAATATTTAAAGAGAAAACATGCCCAAAAATGACCAGAGTGAATTTGAAAACAAAGTGACAAAGTTAACAGTGATGAAACATGCTTTAATTCACTAGTGGGGCGGTTCAGGGGTAAAAATGATTATAAGAGTTACAAACAATGATTATAATGATTTTTCACGTGGTTAAAAGGTTTAAAATGAATTAAAAAGGGTGGTTGGAATCTCTTATTGATTGGTTAAACAGTATTTAAGCTAATTATAAAAGGAAAAGATTCTAACACAAAGAGAAAAGTGGGGCAAAGAAGACATTGTTTTATAGCCATCAATATTCTTACTCCAAAAGTGAATTTTACTCTTTTCAGTCGTGGAAAACACCCTGAAAACAGAAAATCCAATCATGGCATCATTGAACCCTGGTTTTAGCCATTTTTAGCCATTTTAGACCCTTAAATCACCCATTACTAGGGTAATACCTGGTCCAAAACCTTCAAACCACGTCAGAATGTGTGTAAAAGGCGTAGAAACCATTGAAAGCTGTTTTTACTAACATTGTTTTAGCTTAAGGGCAGTTTTACCCTCTTGGAAGCAGTTAAAACTACCCTGGTTGGTATCAAAACCTCATCATCAATTGAGTCACAGACCCTGTGACTCAATTCCAGGCCAAAATTAATGAGCTTTTGCGTGGATTTTGACATCCCACGCCAGTCAGCAAGGATCTCGGGGGTCTGGCTCCCCCTTAAAGCTAGAGTTCCTTTTCCCCCCCAAATTTAATCTTTCCAATTTATTTTTTCCTTTAATTCCTCATCATGTATTATACTTACAATTTACATATGTAATTCAATGGAGTTTTACAATACACTACTGTAATAATTTACACCTCATATGTAAATCAAAGTTCACTTATGTAATACACGCGCACATTTTGACAATTCAATTGAAGTCAATTGAAAATACTTCAATTCCGCATAACCTCTAAAGTATACACAACACCTCAATTTTAACAGAAAAATTGATGGTTAATACCACATGTGGTGTGCATTAAATTAGGGTTTTGAGTATTTTCATACTTTTGCACAAAAAATACTAAAAACTTAATTTAAGCTTATTTAGAGTTGAGTTACAGAAATTTCATCCAGAGGTGACCCCACTTTATTTTTTATGAGGAATCCAATGGTGTGATAATTTCTTTATACTTATTTATTGGATAAAAAGTTATAATATATTTTATATAAATTTTTACCAAAAATATTTTGATTTCATAATTTTTATTAAAAATTCATTTTTATTTAATTTTTACAAGGAAAAATGTATTTTCATGATTTTAAATTTTATTGTAATTTTATTTTTGAATTATAATTAAAGTTTAATTTTTAAATATAAATTTGTATTTATATTTCAATTTTTCTTTTCATAATATAAATAAATTTATTTTATTTATATTTGTATCTTAATTTATCATTTGTGCTCTTTTGGGTATATAAAAAATACCTCTAAGGCTCACACATACCATCCTTATAAAATTATCTTACCTTCAAATTATTGTATCTATATTAGTATTATTAATAAATCACTTTTAAAATCTGAAATAGCTATCAAGAGTATTCTTAATATTAATAGTGATATTAAAAAATGGTATTTATTTATCTTGATTATTAAAAGGAGGCAGCCAAAAATGATTATATCATAAACAGAAAGAAGTTAAAAAATTCTCAATTATCAAAAATAATCAATAAGAACTATTACTCATATTATAGTAGTGGTAATTTGTTGAAAGACCTATAAAGACTGCTGAATAAAGCTCTCTAATTAAAAACTCACAAAATAAAACTCCTTATATGTGATTTAAAAATGAGGGTATATTTTGAGTATATTTAGAGTTTCAGCTAATAAACCTTAGCACTCATGGTTATTGGCTAATTCTGTAATTCAATACAGACTCACCAATAGTTTCCTGCTGTGAGCCTTAGAGGTATTTTCATATACCCAAAAGACCACAAATAACAAAATAAGATATAAATATGAATAAAATAAGTTTATTTATATTATCAAAATGAAAATTAAAGCATAAATAAAAATTTATATACAAAAATGAAAATTTAATTACAATTTAAAATAATAATTACATTGTATTTTAAAATTATGAAAATGCATTTTTACTTGAAAATATTAAGTAAAAATGAATTTTCAATAAAATTAATGAAATTAAAATATTTTTGGTAAAACCTTACATAAATTATATGATAGATTTTTTCCAATAAATAAACTTAAGAAAATCACTTCACCATTGGATTCGTCTTAAAAAATAGGGTGGGGTCACCTCTGGGTAAGATTTCTGTAACTCAACTCTAAATAAGCTTAAATTAAGTTTTTAGTATTTTCTGTACCAAAGTTGAAAATTCTCAAAACCTTAATTTAATTGACACCACATGTGGTGTTAACCATCAATTTTTGTGTTAAAATTGAGGTGTTGTGTGTAGTTTAGAGGCTATGAGGAATTGAAGTATTTTCAATGGAAATGTCAAAATGCACGTGTGTATTACATAAGTGAACTGTAATTTACATATGAGGTATAGATTATTACAGTTGTGTACTGTAAAAACTCAATTGAAATGTATATGCAAATTGCAAGTGTATTACATGATGAGGAATTAAAGAAAAAATAAATTGGAAAGATTAATTCTGGGGGGAAAAGGAACTCTAGCTCAAACGGGGTGCCAGACCCCCAAGTTCCTTGCTGACAGGCATGGGATGTCAAAGTCCACGCAAAAGGTCATCAATTTGGCCTGTAATTGAGTCACAGGGTCTGTGACTCAATTGATTATGAGGTTTTGATGCAAACCAGGGTGGTTTTAACTGTTGCCAAGAGGGTAAAACTACCCTTAAGTTAGAGCAATATTAGTAAAGAAAGTTTTAACTGGTTTCTACAGCTCTTGCACACATTCTTACATGTTTTGAAGGCTCTAGACCAGGTATTACTATAGTAATGGCTGATTTAAGGGTCTAAAATGGCTAAAAGCCGCCCTTTTTTGGTCTAAACCAGGGTTAAATGATGCCATCATTGGCTTTTCTGTTTTCAGAGTGTTTTCCACAACTGAAAAGAGTAAATTTCACTTTTGGAGTGAGAAAATTGATGGCTATAAAAGAATTTCTTCTTTGCCCCACATTTCTATTCATGTTAGAATATTTTCCTTTTAAAATTAACTTAAACACTGTTAAACCAATCAATAAAAGATTCCAACCACAATTTTCATATAATCTTCAGCCTTTTAACTACATTAAAAAATCATTATAATCATTGTTTGTAACTCTTATAATCATTTTTACCCCTTGAACCACCCCAAAAGTGAATTAAAGCATCTTTAATCACTGACAGCTTTGTCACTTTGTTTTCAAATTCACTCTGGTCACTTTTGGGTGTGTTTACTCTTTAAATATCTTTTTAAAGACTTTTTTCTTTGATTAATTGCTTGAAGTTCTTTGCTCAATTAATTGGAATTGAAATTGCTCTTAAAGAAATTTCTTTTGTAGCCTTGAATATCTCTTGTAGAGTATTTTTGGATAAATTTTTATTGTTGGTAAAACAATAAATCTTTATAATATTATTTTTTTATACTTATAAACTTAAACACAATAAATTTGGCTTATTTCCTCCTAAAAATACTATTTCTTACTATTTTTGATTATATTTCACCTTATACAAATTTTGAGGACAGAAACAATACTTGATTTTTTAATGAAAAATTCATATCCACACCTTACATTTGGGGGCCCAGCTGTGATATTTTACCTGTGACATAATTTTTTACTCTTTTTAAATCTTTTTCCTTATATTGAAAAATTTAAAAACATATAAAAAATACTTATAAATTTATAAAAAGCCATAGTATTTTTTTTTCATATTATAAGTGAGGCTTTATTTTTTCATTTCATGTTTGAAAAAAATCCGCTTTCCTCCTTGATTAATTGGATTTTCCATTAATTTTAGTTTCTGAAAACGTGGTAAGACAAGAAAATATTGAAAAAGCCTCAACAATAACAAGCATTATTCTGCAAGTACTGTGAATTCTGACCACAATAGTACAGTTATTATAGCTCAGAATAATCAACCAGAACCAATTTCTTCTGAATTAATTAGCTTGGATATAAGAAATACCCTTCAGAAGGCTAAGAATTTGGTAAATAGTAAGTCTTTTGACATAAAATTACTATTTTAAGCCTTTTAATCTTAAAATATGCCTTCAACCAGATCAGGAGACAGCTATAACCCCTCAAAAAGCTCCCAAAAAGGTCATATACATGATTATGGCAGAAGCCAATCAGTTACAGAAGGACAAGGGTCAGTTGATGACCTCCAAATTAATAAATTATGTCATTCTGAAGCTGATAATACTATTTTACCTTCAAACAGAGCTGACACCACCACAAGAAGCCTCAGTGGACATCTACAAAGCCAGCCAGAAGGCTTAAAACAATGCATTGCAGCACAAAGAGTACTAAATCATTGCAGATCTGTGGAAAAACTGCATGAATTCTTACCTGACTGGGAGAAGATTCCTGGGCCATCCCAACACTTGAAAGTTACTCAATGGATGGCATCCATTGATGGAAAAGAAGAACATGATGCTTTTAACAGAAGAATGGAGGAAAAACAACCATCCACCACCCAAGCAAGTGCCAAAAACAGCCCCAATAGCCAGCAGCAGCAATTCCAACATGAAAAAGCAGCCACAAGCTCAAAACAAGGGAAAAGGCAAGGCACAAGCCACAAAACTTTACAGCAAGGGATACAGGATCCCAAAGATTCAGGAGGATGCCATGGGAAATGTATTTCAGATGGCTAGAACAATGATGGAATTACATAAAAAGGAGGAAGCCAGATTAAAATATCAGAAATGATTTCTGACATTTTTGATTCTATCCCAGAGTTGTATGAAGCTATAAATGACGTAAGGATTCATGATTCTGATGAAAATTCATCCACTTGTAACAATCTTTAAACAAACAACTTAAGTATGACCCAAAGAAATTAGAAACTTGTGTGTTTTGAAAAAGGTTTAAGAACAATTAAAACTTCCAATAATGGAAATTCATTTGGAAATAAATTAAATGAGCAATCTGCCATTATTAAAGAACTGACAGAAAAATATTCTAAATTCAATATTGATGACATAATTGAAACAAGAATAAAAAAAGCCATAAGTACTATCAAAGAAGAGTGTCAGCCTGTGACTACAAACCAGAGCACAAGCATGACAACCAGATACCATAAAATCAATGGTATAACCAAGATGCCACCAAAACATTGAGCTGAGCCAAATCAGCTCAAAAAGTATCAAAATAAAGAGGAAGCTTACCCCTTTCCAAATATACAAGTCTCATAACCATAGGACAACAAATAACAAAGTTATTCCTGCTCAAAGTTGTTGCTGAGCATAAACCTTAAATTTCACCTCTCATCTGAAATACAAAGTAAGAGGCCTAACCCCATCAAATGGGTATTCAAAATGAAGCTCTCAGTCAGGGATATCCAATGGTACCAGCCAAACTGAGCTAGAACCAGTATCACTGAAGTTATGGCCAAATTCAGACCAAATAAGGGTGAATAAAATATTCACCTCACTTCTAACTTTTACAATTTTAGTGTGAGATACCTAAAGTGGGGTACTTTTGAATATGAAACAATCAGGGATATCTGATTGTGGAATTCATTTCCCTATATCGCATCTAGAACCAAAGCTATAGGGTAAAGAAGCTCAATACAGCTTTTGCTTAAAACCATGCATATGTACAAAAATCTTGTACATGGGATAGCTTTGCGACATTTAAAGATAACCATATCAAATGAGGGACCACTGTGTAGGGCTCATACAAGGCTACACACAGAACCAACTTTGAGGTTGATATCTCAAGAACTGACAAAGGTATAGCAGCTTTAAGGTTGAAATCCCACAAATTGGACAATACAGCCTTACCATGGGATAATATCCCATAACCATGAAGATGAGGTGTTAAACTGATGAAGGAGTATGTTTATACTTCAATACCTCATAGTTCATCCTATACTGGGGTCCCATACAGGTTATGTACAGCATTCTACGCGTCATACATGTCAGAATCAGGCTGTGTGGTCCCCAGATGAAAATTTTCACCCTGTATTGGTGAAAGTTTCCCAGATGTGGCTTCAAAGCCACATCTGAGCCCAATACAGGTTATAAAGGACTTTTGCAAACCACAAGCCTGTCTTAGAGTGTGAAAAATCTTCACTTCCTCTACATGGGAAGATCTAGCAGCCTTTTCACCCCATTTCAGGATAAAAAGGGCCCTTTTCACAGCCAGAAAAGATTTCCTCATTGTGCTCTTGAATTCCTACATAGTATAACTGTCAAAAACAGTTTTACTATTGGAAAATAAACATGTATACTTCTAATTTTCAGTATTGTAGACTTTATTATTGTAATCCAACAGGTAAAGCTGCACCCAGGGTTTTCAATAGCGCTCACCACCACTATTCTTCAATAGTAAAACCCTTTTATCTTAATAATAAACCATTATTATACTTTAACACTCTTACTTTTTAATATTTCTAACCGTGTCACAGTCATATTTAAGTAGTAATTAGCCTATTTATCGCTTTATCATAGACTGAGCCTGACATTTTGGGGGCCTGGCCGTGCTTTTTTGATCTTTTGGACCTTAAGAGTGAGTATTTTTACTTATTTTCTTTATTTCTGACATTTTGTTTTATCTTTTTAGGCATAAAAAATCATTAAAAATATATATAATACATATCTTATTATATGTTTATTTTTTGGTATATTTCTTATACCAAATTATTTTGAAATTATTATTAATAATAATACATGGTTAATAACCACCATTAACTTATTTTTGGTGTGTTTTACATATACGAACACATTACAGCCATTAATACAGTCCAAGTTTTAATTAAACAAGGACATCTTTTACTGTAAAACCAACAGTTGAGGCGTGGTGAGGTGTATTGTTAATTCAATTACCCTCTTATACAACCACTTTTGTACAGATTACACTTGCTAGCTACGACTGAATCTGTATACCAGGCATCTGTAAGCTGTAATTTTGACGTGAAATTGTTAATTCAATTACACTTTCATTATACAGGGAATATTGTAGTGACATACAAGCCCAGAGGCCATTCTTAGATGTGCAAACAGCATTTTAAGAAGTAGCTCAACCGACAATAAGCCCTCTTTTTCCTTTTTAATTAAGTGGAAGAAACCTACACCACACTAGAAACCAAGTCACAGGCCAACACACCAGTGACACCCTTAGAGCCAGAGGGCAGCAAGGGCAAAGGAAAGAGGCACAGTGAAGGCCTGATTAAAGAAAAGAAGTGGACACCAATAGCCACCCAGAGGAGTGGAAAACCACAAAACTCTGCTTCAATACAAGGTAAATTGCCCAAATCAGCAGACAACAAATTTGTACAAGGCACAGTCAAAGGTAAGTACCCTAAGAACATAAAGTGTTTGACTGCTTGAAAACACTGATATGTCACCTGCATACCTCAGAGACCTTGGCTTCCAAAGGAACCAACCAGAGGACAGAGAAGGCTTGTCCAGAACCAAAAGACCTGGAAGAGGACACCTTGGACACAGTGGTGGATGGCAAAACAATGAGGGAGATAATATCAACCCTGCCATTCACACTTTAATTCAACAGAAACCTCAAACCAGAGGACTGGAAAGACATGGATCAAGTTCTTCAGCTCCACCAACTCCTCAAAGATTTATTTCAATGGAGCATGGACAACAAGAGGTTCAACCTGGCATCTCACTGGGCAGAACTTGGAGCAAGTTGCCAGAAGATCCGTCTCAAAGAGATAGACTTCAAAGAACTTATGATAATCACCAAAGGTTGGAATCCCACCAGGAAGTTCAGACTCCTGGAGGTGAGGGCAAACAGGATAAGAGAGAATCAAGCCACTATCCAAGCTATAGAAGAACAACTGACCCAGACAGGGCACACTCAGATTCCTTCAGGCTCACAAGGAGCAGGCCAAATCAGCTCTCCAGTGGCTTCCCACAATTCAGAAGCCAACATATCAGTGGCAAAGAGTCACCATCCTTCACACTCCCAGAAAGTTTCCAGGAGAAGACAAGGACACAAGGGATAAAACAAGACCTCTTTTCCCCAAAGGCAGAGAGAGTCAGATTCAATGATCCAGAGACTGTTGGACTTGGTGAAGGAAGTACACAAGAACCAGAAGTAGCTGTAAATAACTCTAGAATCAGTAGTCCCATTCATGGAAATATTACCCCCACTCAGATTGAACACAATGCTGTCTCATCTGAGAGTAACCTAAACAAAGATGTACTGTGGTTACAAATGTCCCAATTTTCTGAGTGAACTCAAAAACAGTTTGCAGAATTAGAAGCCAGCCATGAGAGGATTAAAACTTTAACAGCCTCCATGGATAAAATTGTCAAAACTCTCCAAGAAGGACATGCTCAATTGAGCAAAGCTTCTGAAGAAACCAACAGAAGACTTAATCTAGTCTTTGAAGAACAACACCACAGCAAACGTGGAAGGGATTGTCTGGATCAGGACATAAACAAACTGCTTAATGTCTACCATAACATGAAGAACCAACCACAAGGCCATGTTATGGATAATTCATATTATGAAGATGACATCAAACCAGATGCCATGTTGGTTAATAAAGCAAGATCTCCATCACAATACCAGGATGGAGATAATATGTCTTATACTGAAAAGGAAGCCTTGAAACAGCTTCCTGAGGCCTCAAGCTGCCCCAAATTCTCTGGAACTGGAGAGTATAATCATATGGAGCTCATAGACTATATTGATGTACTCCTCATTGATGTACCAAGCATACAAGACTACTGGATTACTGCTAGACTTAATACAGCATCTAAAGGAAATGCTAGTATATGCTACACAGAAATTAAAGAAATCCATGGAAGAAGAAGCTGGCCATGGTGGAAGAGTCAAATTATTCAAAAATACAGCAATGGTACTTGGATAGGGCAGAAGACCATGTAATTTGAAAATGACAAATACTTTGTGGACAAAGATCCATATGAGTGGTGTCTCAGACAGTCTAAGAGACTCAAAGCCATTGATCCTCAAATGAACACCCAAATGAGGAATCACAAACTTCTGACACAAATTCCAGGAGAACTAGAGAATGTAGTAAAGTGCAGATGCAACCACAATTGCACTCTAGATGACATTGCCAATACCTCACAAGAGGTAAGGAAAAGAACTAATATAGGGAAATTCACCCCATATAAAAGCAGTGGTTTAAAAGAGAAACAACCTTTCAGGGTAGAGTTTAAAGACAAACCCAAAGAAAGAGTGGCAGAAATGGAAAAGAAGAGAAATTCTTGTCACAATTGTGGTTCAACAGACCACTATGCCAACAACTGTCCAAAGGCAAAGAGAAATTTCTATGCCATTGAGAAAGTCCCAGAGGAGGAATCCCCAACAGAGGATTCTGAATCAGACTCTATGGGGGATGCCATCAGAGAACAATCTGATGATGACCAAGACCCCAGAAAAGAATTCCTAGTGGAATACCAAGAGGAAACCCCACTAGAAATCCAGGACATACAGTTGGAAGCAGGCATGCCACAGGACACTGCCAACAAGAACTTGTGCAAGCACACACAAGATGCACAAACATTCCTAGTCACACCAACTAAAGGAATGGCATATATACATGGAACAGCCACAAAAGATGACTGTCTGTATTGACAATGCTCAACATCCATTGATCATTGATAGCAGAGCACATTGCTCCATAGTGGCCAGAAATTATCTGGACAACCACTTCCCAAATTGGGAAAAACAGCTCTTGCCCACCAAAGCAAAGAACTTTAAAAGTGCATCAGGGAAGATGACTTCCATTGGGACAATTATCAAAGAGATAATTATACCTCATAGGAAAGGTAACATCAGACTCAACCCAGAGTTTGTAGTTCTTGATGATGCCCACATCCAAGGGTTCCTACTAGGAACATATTACCAGAGGATGTATGGCATTGATATTTACAACAGTAAAAACAGGCATATTACCATTGGTACCAACAAGGAAAAGAAATTTCCACTTGATATATACCAAGTTTTGACCCATGACCCTATGGAAGAGTCACTGAATGAATTCATAGAAGGCCAGTTTAGCACTACCCTCACCAGTAAACAAAAACTAAGTTTACTGAAAATTCTGAGAAAACATAGACCAGCATTTGCCATTGGTGAAGAACCATTAGAAAAAATTAAAGGCCATGATATGCAACTATTTTTGGATGTGGAAAGACCATATCCACCTATGCTCAGGGGACCTCCACACCCAGCAATTCTGGAAACCAGGAAGGAAATTGAGAAACACATCAATGAGCTCGTGGACATGGATTTCATCAGAAAGATAGGACACAATGAAATAGTGTAAATCATCACTCCTGTCCTAATCACCTGGCACATTGGAAAGTCCAGGTTGTGTGAAGACTTCAGAGCCCTGAGCAACTACACAAAAGCAGACAGGTACCCTATACCCAGGATACATCATGTCCTGGACAAACTGGCTAAAGCCAAATACATAACCAAAATGGATTGTATGAAAGGCTTTCACCAGAATGGAGTCAAACCAAAATTCATGAAGTTGCTCAGAATCATATGCCATATGGGTATGTATGAGTACACCAGGATGCCATTTGGCATCAAGAATCCACCAGCCCACTTCCAAAGGATGATGGACACAATATTTCAAGAAGAAATATTTGAAGGCTGGATGGTAGTATATATTGATGATATCATTATATACTCAGAGAAATGGGAAGACCATGTACAATACATAGGCAGAGTGCTAAGTAAATGTACACCCATCAATCTGAACATTTCACTTAAAAAGTGTAATGTTGGCCAACAAGAGCTACTAGCTCTAGGACAAAAAGTCTGAGGTCTTAGTCTGGCAATTGACCAGAATAAAGTAGCAGCAGTACTGCAAAAGCCAGTACCAAGAAACATCAAAGAGATGCAATCTTTCCTTGGGTTTTCTAGCTACTATAGAAACCACATCAAAGACTTTGCCCACATAACTAGTGGTTTATACAAGTTATGTTCAGAAGATGTAGTTTTTGAAATCACCAAGGAAAGAAGGGATGCATATCAGAGGATCAAATATAAACTCACAAATGCACCTGTGCTCATCTTGCCTGACTTTGAACTACCATTCAAGTTATACATAGATCCAGCATGTATCCAAGCCTTAAGAGCAGCCCTTCACCAGAGACAAATTGTGGATGGTGAACAAAGAGAGGGAGGAATATGTTATATCTCTAAGCAGCTGAAATATTCAGAAGCCAGGTATGGGGCCACCCAGACAGAATGTCTATGCCTAGTCTGGGCTCTAGAGAAACTCTATTATTATTTTGAGGGTGCAGTCTTTGAAGTCTACATAGACTGCACACCCTTGAAGTCTTTACTAAACATGAAGACTACAAATAGACACATGCTGAGATGGCAAATAGCCATCCAGGAGTATAGAGGGAACATGAACATCATATACAAAGAATGTAGAAGCCATACCGATGCAGATGGCCTCAGCAGATGGCCACTGGATAATGTCAAAAGCAACCCAGCTTATGAACCTGAAGCTGCAGCCAAGATCCTATCCATTTCATGGAAATAGATAGGAGGAAGAACTTCAGATTCTCTGAATGGGCATCAGGAAGTGGTACCCTTGACAGTGGAAACACTGATTCAGAAGGAACAGAAACTCCCATACTGGGAATAAGTTCCTCAGAACTGCACAATAAAGTTTTCAGTGCAGTACTGAAGTCTTATGCCAAACACAAACAGTGTGGCATATTACTGCAACTCCCTCAACAAAAATACAGGAGTCTAGAACTGGAATCCCAGCTGGAAGAACCCTGGTTGAGGGCCTATAAGGATAACAAGCTCTTCCTTATAGATGGCCTGCTCTACCACAGAGAAAAACACACAAGTGCACTCACAGTGGTAGACAGGGACCACATCTGTCTGATCCTGCAAGAATGCCATTACTTCCCCTACATGGGACACATGAGAGAATAAAGGACCAAATAGAGGGTAGCAAGCGCAGCTTTGTGGCCCAAGTGGGAACAATAGTTGAGTGAATACATCACTACTTGTGAAAGATTCCAGAAGGCAAATAGGAAACATGGGAAGAAGTATGAATTACTTCAACATATAGAAGAACCCAAAAACCCATGGGAAACCATCAATATGGACTGGGTTACAGGAATTGTTCCAGGAGGCAAAGAAAACTACAATGCCCATTTAATAATAGTTGATAGGTTCAGCAAGAGTATGATGTGTCTACCATTCCATAAAGAGGACACAGCTATGGATACTGCTCTTGTATTCTGGAATAACATAATAGCTACCTGTGAAGTCCCTAAGATCTTCATTAGTGATAGGGACCCAAAATTCACATCTGAATTTTGGACAAACTTTTATGACATGCTTGGAACCAAGCTTGCATTTTCCACAGAATACCATCCACAAACAGATGGACTAGCTGAAAGGATGATCCAGACAATGGAGGACATCCTTAGAGGGTTCTGTGCCTATGGCATGGAATACAAGGACCATGAAGGATACACCCATGACTGGGTTACCCTTCTACCAGCAGTCCAGCTGGCTTATAATACAATTCAGCACTCTACCACAGGAAAAACACCTGCACTTGTAGAAAAAGGGTGGAATCCCCTTTTACCTGTGGACCACTTCAAGAAAAATCTTCTAACCATCCACCTCACAGCAAAAGACTTCCATGAAATGTGGAAGAGGGCTTGTGACACAGCTGAAAAATGCATGGCTGAGGCAAAGGAGTATAATAAGCAGAGGTGGGACAAGTCACACATGGAACCTGACTTCAAAGAAGGGGACCAGGTGCTGGTGTATACACTAAGCTGTAATAATCTCAAAAGACCTAAGAATATGAGAGAGTCATTTGTAGGGCCCTTAACTATCATTAAATTGGTAGGGAAGAATGCAGTGGAGGTAAAACAAACAGAAGATTTCTCCAGGAAACACCCAGTGTTTCCAGTAAGTTTGGTCAAACCATACTTCTAAACAGAGGATGATAAATTTCCCACCAGGAAGAGGAACCCCACACCACAAGAAATAGTGGAGGTGGAAGACTACTCTGGACCAGTGCAGAAAATCATAAGGGCCAGGAAGATCATACTTAATGGTAGGGATCAGAGACAATACTTAGTCAGATTCAAAAACCAAACAGCTGATAAAGACAAATGGTTTGCAGAAGATTCCATACCAGATGGGAACCTTCATTTAAGGGAATTCAGAGACTCTAGGAGGACTGAACAGTCTCATCAATGATGCGCCTTTTTTAGAGGCAGGGTATGTCAGCCTGTGACTCAAAACCAGAGCACAAGCATGACAACCAAATACCATAAAATCAATGGTATAACCAAGATACCACCAAAACATGGATCTGAGCCAAATAAGCTTAAACGTTATCAAACAAAAATGTAAACTCACCCCTTTCCAAATATACAAGTCCCATAAACATAGGTCAAAGAATAGCAAAGTTATTCCTGCTCAAAGTTTCTGCTGAGCATAATCCTTAATATTCACCTCTCATCTGAAATACAGATGAAAAGTACTAACCCCATCAGATGTGTATTCAAAATGAAGCTCTAAGGCAGGGCTATCCAATGGTACCAGCTAAACTGAGCTAGCACCAGTATTACTGAGGTTAGGGCCAAATTCAGACCAAATAAGGGTGAATAAAATATTCTCCTCACATCTAACTTCTACATTTTTAGTGTGAGATACCTAAAGTGGGGTATTTTTGGAAATAAAATAATCAGGGATATCTTATGGTGCCATTCATTTCCCCATATCTCATCCAGAACAAAAGCTATAAGGCAAACAAGCTCAATACAGCTTTTGCCTAAAACCACGCATATGTACAAAAATCTTGTACATGGGATAGCTTTGCCATATTTAAAGATAACCATATGAAATGAGGTACCATTTTGTGGGGCTCATACAGGGCTACACACTGAACCAACTTTGAGGTTGATATCTCAAGAACTGACAAAGGTATAGCAGTTTTAAGGTTAAAATCCCACAAATTGGCCAATATAGCCTTACCATGGGATAATATCCCACACCCATGAAGATGAGGTGTCAAACTGACAATGGAGCTTGTTTATACTTCAATACCTCATAGTTCAACCAATACTGGGGTCCCATACAGGTTGTGTACAGCATTATACGCATCATACACGTCAGAATCAGGCTGTGTGGTCCCCAGATGAAAATTTTCAACCTGTATTGGTGAAAACTGCCCAGATGTGGTTTCAAAACCACCTCTGAGACCAATACACGCTATACAGGACTTTTTCAAACCACAAGCCTGTCTTAGAGTGTGAAAAATCTTCACTTCCTCTACATGGAAATGTCTAGCAGCCTTTTCACCCCATTTCAGGATAAAAAAGGGCCTTTTCACAGCCAGAAAAGATTTCCTCATCCTGCTCTTGAATTCCTATGTAGTATAACTGTCAAAAACAGTTCTACTCTTGGAAAATAAACAGGTATACTTCTAATTTTAAGTATTGTAGACTTTATTATTGTAATCCAACAGGTAAAGCTGCACCCAGGGTTTTCAATAGCACTCACCACCACTATTCTTCAATATTAAAACCCTTTTATTTTAATAATAAACCAACATTATACTTTAATACTCTTAATTTTTAATATTTATAGCAATGTCACAGTCATATATAAGTAGTAGTTAGCCTATTTATTGCTTTATCATACACTCCGCCTGACAAAGAGAATGAGAGAGTTTTTGAGAATATTTCAAAATGATTTACTGAAGTAAAGACATATACAACTTCCTTGCAAAAGTGTTTTGACACCTCAAAGAGGAAATATCAAAATTAAAACTGAAGTTGAATCAGATCACTTCTGATAATACTAGACAAACAGAACTATGGCAAGAGTTAACAAAAACAGAAGATAATCATAAAGCTAATGTAATGAATTCAATACAGAGTTTACAACATGAATTAAGAAATTCCCAAAGGTGTAACAATAGTAAAATGAATTTCATTGAACAATTACTTCACACTCTACCAAGAATGTCTACACCTTTGAATCAGAATGAGGGCACAAGAATTCCAAATCCACAAGTATTAGAGGTTGAAAGCTCACAATTGAGAAATGAATTTTCCACTTCTTTTTATAACTTGGAACAATCAATGGGCCAAGCCCTCCTGAAAGAAGTACCAAAATTTAAAGAATGGCCTCACTTCAGTGGTTAAGGAGAATATGACCACATGGAATTCATCAGAGGTATTGACATTATTAAAGAAGATTTTAAATTACCAGAAAGATTGGTAACATCAAGATTTAACACCTTGTTTACCAGATCAGCTCACAGATGGTATATCAAATTAAGACAAGCACATGGACACCAAAGTTGGAATTGGTGAAAAACCAAAATTATCAACAAATGGGCCAATGATGCTTGGAGGTTTAAAGTGGAAACCGCCTTTGAATCTGCCAAATTTAATTCTGATAAAGACAAAGCTTTACCATGGTTTTTCCAACAAAAAGACAGATTAACAGCATTGTATCCTAACATGTCAGAATTTATGATCCATAGAAAGAGTCTGAGACAATGTGGAGGTGCCTTGGAGCATTCTGTCAAAAGGAGGACTACTGAACAATATTCATCAGAAGATATTATTAATATATTAGAAGAAGTAAACACCAGAACCAGGATTGGGTCTAGTAGGTTGAATATTGAAACAAGGCTTAATACACCTTGGAAAGATTCTGTGGACAAAAATCCCAAAGAAAATTCTAATAATGTTGAATATAAATCTGCAGATATAATCAGAAAGTTCCATATTTGCCAAAGCACCACCCACTTGGCAAATACATGTCCAAAGAGGGGGGAAATCAATGAAATTGACCCTGAAAAAGAACCTGATGTTGAAAAAGATAATAATATAGTTGAAGAAAATTCAGATGATAAGTCATCAATCTTTTCTGAATCTTCAAAAGATATAGAAAATATCAATGCTACTTTTGACATTATGGAATCTTATTCCCACTTGCCACAATTAAGCAATGGTGACCTTGATTTGTAAAAAACTCAAGATGCACAACTTATGAAAAACAAACCAAACAGGGGAAAAGGTTATACAGATGGTAACTCCTGTATAACAGAAGTGGTAATTGACAACAAACCCACTAAGCTTTTACTTGACCCCAGAGACTTCTGCTCTTGTATTGGAAAATATTTTCTCAAGACTTGTGTACCAAATTTTGAAGACCAATTGTTATCAATTGATGGCATCAAATTCAATAGTGCAAGTAATCCAATGAAAGCATTGGGAATCTTTGAGACCAATGTCATATTTACAGAGATTAATGGAAATTTAAGAATCACTGTTGAATTTGTTGTTATGAAAAATTGCTCTAGTACCCATTTTATATTGGGAAATGACTATTTGATCATGTATGGAACAGACTCACATAACAACAGGGACAGATACTTTACTATTGGAGATAATAAGCATCAAAAACCTTCCTTTTTACCATTTAAAAGACAAATTATAGTGAGTAAAGTAGCACCAGTCAACTTAGAGCTGGAAATATTCAGATCTGAAGAGGTAAATGAAGGTTAAATAAGCCTTCATTTGACGATTGATCAGGAAGATGAACTTTCTGCCCTTTTATATGATCAGAAAGAAGCATTTGCATAAGACAAAGAGCCTTTGGGGGCAATTATTGGTCATGAAGTTGAAATCATTCTTAATATTGAGAGACCTGATCCACCACTCTTAAGAAGACCTGCATATCCAGCAATTTCCAAATCAAGAGAAGCTCTAGAAATACATATTCAACAACTTCTAGACCTTGGTGTAATAAGAACGTTGGCCATAATGAGGGAGTAAAAATAAATACACCAGTAATAGTGGCATGGCATAATGGAAAATCCAGAATTGTTGGGGACTTTAGAGCTCTGAGCACTTACACTGTTCCAGACAGATATGCAATATCAAAAATCCAAATTTCCCTTACCCCAATATCTCAAGCAGTGTATATAACCACTATGGATGCCCTTAAAGGATTTCATCAAAATGTGGTGACACAAAGGGAAAGAAAATACTTAAGAATTATTGTTCATTGTGGAGTATATGAATATTTGAGGATGCCTTGTGGTATCAAGAATTGACCTTCACACTTCCAAGGAATGATGAATGAAATATTCCCTGAAGAACTTTCAGAAGGATGTTTAATCATTTACATTGATGACATTATTTTCTATTCCAAAACTTGGGAAGAACATATGTACAGATTATCCAGAGTTTTGACAAAAATCCAATCTGTGAAAATGAGAATTTCTTTAAAGAAATTCCATTTTGGGTTTAAAGAACTTAAAGCACTGGGATGTGTAGTATCTGGTTTACCCCTTGGAATTTACAAAGACAAGGTTGCAGCAGTATTGCTGAAACCCATGCCTCAGAACAAGAAAGAAATTGAGTAATTTTTGGGGTTTTCAGGATATTACAGGCAGCATATTAAAGATTTTGCATCCATAGCAAAACCTCTTTATAAATTATGTGACAAAGACACAGTATTTGAAATGACTGTTGACAGAGTCAAAGACTTTGAATCTTTGAGACAAGCCTTGACCACTGCTCCACTCTTACTGATACCAGACTTTAAGCTGCCTTTTAAGCTTTATATTGGTGAATCAGGAGATGGGCTTGGTGCTTCACTTCATCAATTCCAGATTATCAATGATAAAACTGTGGAAGGACCCATATGCTTCATATCCAGGCAAATCAAACCAACTGAAGCCAAATATGGAGCCAGTCAAATGGAGTGCTTATGCCTTGTCTGGGCCTTAGAAAAACAAAATTACTTTCTGGAAGGATGTGTTTTTGAAGTAATAACAGAATGTACCGCTTTTAAGTCAATTTTAAACATGAAGACTCCTAACAGACATATGCTCAGATGGCAAATAGCCATACAAGAGTATAGAGGCAATATGACCATTGTTAATAACAATGGGAATATTCATAAAAAAATGCAGATGGACTGAGCAGATGGACATTAAAAAATAATATTGATAATCCTTCTTATGTTCCAGAAGAGGCTTCCTCATGGATCCCCATAGAAGGAATCAGTGTTACAGACCTGAACACCACTTTCTTTGAGGAGGTGAGAAACAGCTATACTCAGGATACAAATTGTAGCATTTCATGCCAATTACTTACTAAAGAGTGTAAAGACAATTCCTTAATACATGTCTTAGACGAGATATGGAGAAAGTCATATGATGAAGGACAATTCCACTTACTGGATGGTATAATTTACCACAGAATTAAACATACATGTGTCATGACAGTTTTGAACAGGTCCTTAATCAATCTTGTACTTAAAGAATGCCATGACAGCGCTTTTTCAGGACACCTTTCTGAGGACAGAACAAGAGAAAAAGTGAAACCCTGCATATGGTGGCCAATGTGGAAAAAAGATGTTGCAGAGTATGGCAGAACATGTGAAAGATGTCAAAAGGCAAATAAATACACTGGCAAAAGACTTGGAAATATGATCAAGATCCAAGAACCCAGAAGACCTTGGGAAATTGTCCATAGGGATTTGGTAACTGGCCTTCCACCAGGGGGTGACAGAAGCTATAGTTCTTGCCTAGTGATTGTTGACAGATTTATTAAGACTCCAATCTTTCTACCATGTCACAAGGTTGATAAATCCATGGATACAGCTCTTCTGATATGTAATAGAGTAGTATCATGGACTGGAATATTCACAAACATCATTAGTGACAGAGATCCCAAATTCACTTCAGCACTATGGACAAATCTTCAACAACTATTTGGGACAAAATCGTCCTTCTCTACAGCCTACCACCCACAAACTGATGGTTTGGCTGAAAGGATGATCCAGACCTTGGAAGATATGGTAAGAAGATTTTGTGCATATGGCCTTGAATTTTAAGATTGTGATGGATTTACCCTAGATTGGTGTACTCTTTTAACAGCACTAGAATTGGGATATAAGACATCTATTTATGCCAGTGCCAATCAAGCTCCTGCTATTCTACAAAAAGGACGCAACCCAAATTAACTCAAGATTCCTTGAGGAAGGAATTGGTTGAAATACATCCTACAGCTGCTAGCTTCAAAGGAATTCTGGACAAAGCAAGAAAACATGCAGTAAGGTGCATGGAAGACTCTTTTGCATATGCTAAAGACAAATGGGACAAATCACATACCACTCCAGATTTCAAAGTGGGGGATTTAGTACTTGTGTCCACCACTAACTTCAATAACATCAAAGGATGTAAAAAGCTCAAAGATTCCTTTTCAGGCCTTTTGTTGTTAAGGCCCTTCATGGAGAAAATGCTTTTGAAGTAGAGCTATCTGAAGAACTGAGCAATACGCATCCTACATTTCCAGTGAGCTTGATAAAGCCATATAAATCTAGTGATGCTGAAAAGTTCCCTTTGAGGAATAAATCTCCCCAAGCTATACCTCCTATTGAATCATCTGGTATTAAAACGATTACCAAAGTTCTCAAAGAAAGAAAATTGAGAACCAATAAAGTGAGGGAATACCTTGTTAGGTACAGTGACCCAACTTGTGAAGATGAATGGTTAGCAGAAAAGGACATACCTGAAGCTACTAAAATTCTCAGAAAATTTAGACACACTAGAAATAGCAATATTACAAAGAAATATTCTTTTTTAGGGGGAGGGAATGTGAGCCTTAGAAGTATTTTCATATACCCAAAAGACCACAAATAAAAAAATAAGATATAAATATAAAGAAAATATAAATATAAATATAAATACAAATTTACATATAAAAATAAAAATTCAATTATAATTTAAAATGAAATTTACATAAAATTTCAAAATTATGAAAATGCATTTTTACTTGAAAAAATTAAGTAAAAATTAATTTTTAATAAAATTAATGAAATTAAAATATTTTTGGTAAAACTTTACATAGAATATATTCTAAATTTTTATCCAATAAATAAACTTAAGAAAATTGCTTCACCATTGGATTCCTCATAAAATATAGGGTGGGGTCACCTTTGGGTAAAATTTCTGTAACTCAACTCTAAATAAGCTTAAATTAAGTTTTTAGTATTTTCTGCACAAAATTTGAAAATTCTCAAAACCTTAATTTAATTCACACCAATTTTGGTTTTAACCATCAATTTTTGTGTTAAAATTGAGGTGTTGTGTGTAGTTTAGATGTTATGAGGAATTGAAGTATTTTCAATTGAAATGTCAAAATGTGCGTGTGTATTACATAAGTGAACTGTAATTTACATATGAGGTATCAATTATTACAGTCGTGTACTATAAAACCTCAATTTAATTGTATGTGTAAATTACAAGTGTATTACATGATGAGGAATTAAAGAGAAAATAAATTGGAAAGATTAATTCTGGGGGAAAAAAGGAACTCTAGGTCCAAGGGGGAGCCAGACCCCCATATTCCTTGCCAAAAGGCATGGGATGTCAAAATCCACGCAACAGTTCATCACTTTTGGCCTGGAATTGAGTCACAGGGTCTGTGACTCAATTGATGATGAGGTATTGATACCAACCAGGGCAGTTTTAACTGTTGCCAAGAGGGTAAAGCTACCCTTAAGTTAAAACAATCTTAGTAAAAACAGTCCTAGCTAATTTCTACAACTCTTGCACACATTCTGATGTGCTTTGAAGCCTCTAGACCAGGTATTACTATAGTAATGGGTGATTTAAGAGTCTAAAATGGCTAAAAGCCACCCTTTTTTGGTCTAAACCAGGTTTAAATGATGCAATCATTGGCTTTTCTGTTTTCAGAGTGTTTTCCACAACTGAAAAGAGTAAATTTCACTTTTGGAGTAATAAAATTGATGGCTATAAAAGAATGTCTTCTTTGCCCCACTTCTCTCTTCATGTTAGAATCTTTTCCTTTTATGATTAGCTTAAACACTGTTAAGCCAATCAATAAAAGTTTCCAACTACCATTTTCATATCATGTTAAAAATTTTAACCACATGAAAAAAGCATTATAATCAATTTTTGTAACTCTTATAATCATTTTTACCCCTTGAACCACCCCAAAAGTGAATTAAAGCATCTTTCATCACTGTTAAATTTGTCACTTTGCTTCCAAATTCACTCTGGTCACTTTTGGGTGTGTTTTTTCTTTAAATATCTTTTTAAAGACTCTCTTCTTTGATTAATTTCTTGCAGTTCTTTGCTCAATTAATTCCAATTTAAATTGCTCTTGAAGAAATTTCTTTTGTAGCCTTAAATATCTCTTGTAGAGTATTTTTGGATAAATTTTATATTGGTGGTAAAACAATAAATCTTTATAATATTATTGTTTTATACTTATAATTGTAAAACCAATAAATTTGGTGTGTTCTCTCTTAAAAATACTATTTCTTACTATTTTTGATTATATTTAACCTTATACAGATTTTGAGGACAGGAAAAGTACTTTATTTTTTAATCAAAGTTTCATATCCACACCTTACACCTCCTCAAGGTGCTATCTATTATTTATCCCACAATTAAAGGAGCTTTCATAACATGACAAAAACCTCAATGAATCCTTGGAATTTCCCAAATCATTCACAAATGATTTGAATATTTCTCATACTATTTTTAGAAATTTTCCCTAATAAAATTCAAATTACCATCAAATTGGAATATCAAAATGAAGCTTTTGTTAGGAAGAGAGACATGATGAGATTCAATCTCAAGAGCTGTATTTTTTTTCAATTTTAAACTGAATTGAAACCTAGAAGATTCAAGATTCAATCAATCAAAAATAAATTTACATCAATAATATCATCTTAATTCAACCACATTAATCAATTAAAAAATCTTTTGATTAATAAATAGATTATTTGAACAAATTACATAATATTAATTTTAACCTCTAAATTTTGAAAAATATCTCCCTTCTTTGAAACCAAGTTGACTCCTGTTTCAATTTTTAAGTCTACCTTTTAACTTCAATATTTTCTGTATACAGGAACAAGGAATACATTTTATATTGAGGTTATTTTATTTTATCCATTCTCTTTCTATTATTTCTGCTTGTCTGAAAGCCTGCTCTAATTTTTCCTCTAGAGCCATTATTTTTGCTCTAATTATCAGATATTTACTCTTAATATTCTATTCAATAGCTATTATTTCTATGTATTTGTTGAACCCTAATCTTACTGGTGTATCTTGTGATAGAATTTCTAAGAAAATATACCTTTGAATAGAATTTTTTGGTTAGATTTGAATTGTTAAAGATTTTTCCAAAAACATCATTCTTTGAGACTTCCAAATAGAAATAAAACAACTTGCCATCATTATTATTTATCATTAATATTACTTATTAATACTTTCATATTCATAGCTGAGCTGAATGAAATTCTGAATTAGTTAATAGATCTCACAATAAATCAAACAAATATGCTAAAAAACTAAACCCATCCAATCACAAGAAAAATGGAGTATGGATTTAATATAAAAATTACATTTTCCTATAATTATTGCTTTAATCAAATTCCTTCAAGTGAGAAAACAAAAAGGAAATTTTTCCTCATTGGGATTACCAAATAAATTGAATTATCATCTCAAATCAAACACATCTACTGTAACATTCCTCATGGATTCATTTTTCTACATGATAATTTATCTACTATTCCTCATAATAATGGTTCTTTAGAAGTAGATCTCCAAGCATTCAGTCAAATGAAATCAGATAAAAGATATTAAATCCAGTTTATTTCAACATTATCATTAGAGCCAAGAGACTTCCTTGGTAAATTTAAATAATGTGGAAATAAGATTAATTGTTCCATGTATGAAATAGGATGGTGCCCTCCTGGAAATGGTAAATATTTATGCTCAAAGAAAATTTATTTTAATTTAAAGAATTATCAAGATGTTACTTTTTTCACCCAACAGGCCTTTTTTATTCTCAATAATTGCTTCAAAGATGTTGCACTCACAGTATTTAACCAAGATATAGAAAAATTGTTGGAATATACAATACCGGACTTTCAAGACCTTAATTTCTCTGACTTCTTTGATGATTAACCTTCTTCTCATCACTTTACTTATACTCTTGATAAATTTCATATATTTCCTCACATTAACATTTATGCCTCATAATGTTTGTATTTTCTGTCCATTTATATCAATAAAAAAACTTGTGAGATTTCTATCAAAGATTAAGATCTATTTGATGAATTTTTTGATTTTACAGATCTTGTTTTCCATCTTAATTTAATGGTTAATAGTCCAGGAAATTTTCAAAATTTTATGAAATGAAAGAAAGACAAAAAATTTCACTTTATATCCCCAAAGTGCTTCTAGTGAAAACTTCAACAGGCTCTCAATTTCAATGAAAATATCCAAAAAAACCTCTAATATTTTCAAATGAATTAATGAAGGAAGACTTTACACATTAGCTTTTGATTCTCAAAACTCCATTTTCAATAGGATTTTGTTTACTTCTAAATAACTTCTATTGGCTATTTGAAATCACAGATGAAAAATAAATATAACAAAGCTCACCATATTAATTATTATTTGATTATCAAAATTAAACTGTAAATAGTATTTTTTGGAGCCTTAAATAGTTTTTTATTTGCAATTATAAATAAGAAATGATGTTCAAAAGATATTTGAATAAAATTTACTATTAAATCAAATATTTCTGTTGAGAAAAATACTAAATTGAATAATTGCAAGTTTTTTTTAACTGATTCCAAAAATAAAGCTCACATTCAAAACATTCTTCATAATTTTTCAGTGTTTTTATTTAATTGTATCACAACTTTCTAATGCTAAATGATTGACCTTCTCCTGAATCCTCAGGAGCTTTACATTTTTGACCAAAAAAGGTATATTTCAAAGGTCTGGTGGATCAGTCTCTTCATCAAGCTTGTCCCATTAATATTCAATATGTTCCAAAAGCTTATAGATATTTGAACACATAACAAAAAAGTCAATGAAGAGTTGGAATTGCTTTATATTTTTGAATTCTATATACAATTTCTCTGAGTTATTACCATTGAGCTTTAAGTATTAAAATTTCATGTTCAATTTTACTCATGATTTTGCAAGGAAGAAGTTAAATTTACTATTATATGGATTATGTGCTTCATCTATCTTATAGGCTAGAGCAATGATAATCAATAATATATAGTCTGGGTGAGCCAAAGATATTTCTTTTGGAAAAAGTATATCCCAAGATTTTTATTAATCCTTATATTTTGATATACACTTGAGTCATTTATTGATCTGGAAATCCAACATGAAATAAAGTAAAGAGTATATTGACATAAAATACTAACCTTACTGACATTTATTAACTAAATAGAAAGCCATTCTCAGATTCAATCACACTCTTTAGCCAAAGCAATGATATTTTATATTATAGAGATGGGCCAAAGAAGAGAAAAAAATAATTCTTTTTATGGCCATATCAAAGATATCCATCATTGGGTAGCCTTTGGGATAATGGAATAAGACTACCATCAATCAATCAACAAAACAAGGAAAGCCTTCAGCGTGTATCACTTGTGAAATTTCAATCAATTCTTGTTTATTTAAACATGGGAGGTATGTGTTTTTCAGCTTTATTAAGAATCAAACAAGCCTTTTTGTATATAGAACAACTGCACCATTTCTGAAACATAAGATTTCGCCAATATTCCCAAGCAATTCACCATTGAAATTGAAACCAAGTCTTGAAAGGGCCACTGCTCTTTTAATTTCTGCATAAAATTGATGATAGTTTTAATTTTTGTGAAAAACTTCATTCTTTCCAATAGGAGATATCAGAGGAAGAGATGAGTTGAATGCTTTACTACATAGCTGCTTGAGCTTGCTATCAGGGAGACTTTAAAGACTACCTTATCTTGAGATGTAAGGAGAGAAAAAGAACTACCATGTTCTGATGCATCAATTTCAATGAATTGAATTAAAACCTGTATATCATATTCACACTCTTCATTAGATTAATTTTTAGTTTCATGTGATGATTGTTCTGCTTAAACATCACATTTGATTAGAGATGTTGATGAGATCTTTTGGAATTTTTTGATTTTTAAACTTGAATTTCTTATTTTAGTTGTTTCTGGGTGTATGTGAATAAATTGCAAGAGACCTATGATTTATCAGTATGTTAAAGTGATGAAATATTCAATTTGATGGTAAAATAAATTGATCCTTAGAAAAATTCCTAACAATACTTTGGATCTAGGAGAAATAATTGAGGATTTAGTAAAAAAAACAGGTTTATGGTGAATCAAAATACCAAATCTCATGAGGTGTGGTATTTTGAAAAAGACAAAAATTAAGTTCAGTATTTTGCTGAAAAGATTCAGTGTTTGGAACTCATGATCGGTCAGATTTGAAACCCCTCAATCAGTGTAAATTAACTTGTTAGCCCTCCATCAAAAATATTGAGCTACACATTAGAACTTAGTGGTGAGATTTCAATAATATTCTCAGTATTGAGGAAATAAATCTTCATAAAGTTTATGAAAGTCAGTCAATATTAGCTAGCAGCTCAAAAATGAAGTACAAAAGAAGAAGAAAATAAAATTTGATATCTCATCAAGTATCTTACTCATGAAGCTCAAATCTAGATTATTAAAATAATTATACACTTAAATCTTGATCTTTGAAGCATTACACAATTAAGAATTTTGAAAAATCAACAACAAAATATTTCACGCCCCCTTAATCACTATTAGAGAATGAAAGGCCATACATCTAAATATAACTAAGCTAAAGACTAATAAGAATAAATTAAATTAGTATCCTTCCAAAAAATATATTGAGGAATGGCTCTATATAACATTTTGGAAATAGGCTTTAATGTCTAGAGCTATGAGCTTGAATCATTTGATATGATAAAAAGTAATATTTCAGCTTTATTTTAATAGTCCATTAATACAAAAATTAATCATTATTAATATATATATTATAAGCTAGCTCTAACTAATCCTTTAAAGAGATCTGGTTTGTAAATACTTTAATGATAGCATAAAGGCTTATTTTATGAACTTGAGGACTCTGAGAGCTTTATCTGTGATTTAGAAAAAATTTAAAATTTTCAAATAGTAATTATTTACTGATGAGTGAGCCACTTCTCAAAAACATTTTCAAAGCAAGCCCTCCTTTGACCTGATGGATGGCTCTTGAATCATAAATATGTCATTTTTGACCTATAAGGGGGTGGGGATTATAGTTAGAGCCCAAAATTACAGTCTTGGGAAATTTTGAGACATTAGAACAATTACAGAAACAATCACTAGGATTATGATTGCTCATATTGTATGCTTTTAGTATATATAAGGCTTCAATTCAAACATATGGGGGCACAAAATGATAAAATCCTTACACACCAAATTTTGGCTTGAAAATAATCTATTACATATACCTCTCCCAATAATTAAAATAAAGTTAATGAGCCTTAAAGGCATTTTTATATACCCACAGGATTGAAAATTGAATTACAGATAATAAATAAAGATAAAAGCCTTATTTTTAATTTATGAGAAATTTTTTGGCATGAAATAACACTTAAATATAAATTGTTAAAAAAACTATATGAATACTACTTCAATTAGAAAAATTAAATGAAAATAAAAAATTAACATTTATTTTAATAATAAGATACCTCTTCAAGAAAATTTTATAAAACTTATCATAACACTTCTCTGATGAAAAATATTGTGCATTCTTTTTACCATTGGAATTCCCATGAAAATTTATACAAGGTCAACTCTGAGTAAAAATACTTCAGCTCAGCGATAAATAAGATCAACTAAATTCTGAAGAATTTTGAGTATGAAAATATGATAATAAAAAGAGAATCAAATTCATTTACATCAAATATGGTATTAAAGATCATTTTTTGTGTTTAAAATGAGGTGTTGTGTGTAGATCAGAAGATGGGATAAATTGAAGTATCAAAATGTGTGCATGTAATCAATTATTGAACCTGGATTTACAAATGATGAATTGAAGATTACAATTGCATAGTGTAATTTTTAAATTTAATTAAACCTTTAGAAATTCAAGTAAATTGTCAGGGTGAGTCTACGTGTAAGCCCTAAAATTGAAATAAAAGCTTGATACTAGGACTGTGAAATGGTAAAGATAGCTAAAACTGAATAAAAAGGCTCTACGTTTATGATATAAGAGTAGTGATTAGTTTGCTGAGAAAATTTGTTGCCGTAATAAAGTATAAAATGATAATATAATCATTACAATAATTAATTAAATTAATGATATCAATACTATTTCAATGATACTAGATCTATAATATAGTTTTTCCACGTAAGACTACTAATAATTGATGGTAAGTGCCTTTTAGGTAATAAAAGGCCTTGTTTTATCCCTTTTGAGGACTGTGAGTGATTTTTATAGGCTTCACACATATTCATCATAAAAAGTTTCACTATGGAAGCTGATTGGTGGTTCTGTACCATCAATTGTGATTTCAGTATAGTCAGAATTGTGGCTTTGGGACCACAAATGATCATTATGGTCCAATAAAGGGTGAAAGAAATCTTCCCAGGATATTTTAGTACTTTTATTATTCATCCAGAGTTTTCATATGACTAATATGATTCATTCTGGGTTGATTTAAGCTTTAAAATTCCATTATTTTAAGTGTTACACCAGTACTATGGATGTTAAAGGTTTGTACAAACCCATTATGGTCAGAAATATTCCAATCAAGATACCTTAGTCAATATTTTAAATAAAATAATCCAAGGGTATTTCCAGCTCTTTGATCACATATTATTCATATTCACCCTTCTGCAAAAATAGCAAAGTTATAAGGGTTTGAAGGGCTTTGATGTATTTTTGTACATCAGTATTTGACTTCAAAAGCTTCCAAGCCATATATCTCCTGAAGTTTGGAAGATATCAGAATTCTAGTGATAAAGAGGCTTAGAGTTTGACCAGATATAAAATTTGATATAATTTTCAATAAATCTGGATGGATATATAGAAGAGATACAAGGATTTCATTATATCAATATTTTCAGAAAACCTGTATTTTGTTTAGAAATCATTAAGCCAATATTTCTCAGTACATTTTGGAAATAAAGATGTCTAAGGTTTCTCAAATTGAACATATCATTAACATCTTTCATTTTTTTGAATTCTGTACGGTTCTTTACAAACCCTCTTAGACCTTTAAAGGTGTGAGTGTGGTATTTTTTGAAGTTGGGGTGCCATTGGGAAAGGAATCACACCAATTTATATCTCTCACAGATATCTTTAAGAATAATACCATTTTCATGGCTCTTTAATCAAATATTAATAAGATACATGAGAGGTGAAAGTAAGGTTTTTGCTTATTTGGTCTTTATCCAATCTGTAATTGGTTATAGATTTTCTAATTCTTATACAATTTGTATAAGAGTGTTATATTGTTAATTGGGAAATTTCCTGCATTATTCTTACAACTTTACAAGCTGTATTTGGTAAGTGCTTTTTTGAGCCTTTGAAATATGACCAAATATTCAAAAAGGTCACAAAACAACCTTACAAAACTTATTTTTATAATAAAAATTGAAATTACAATCTTAAAACAAGTAAAAATGTCATAAAAAGTCATAAATTCTTGTTAATCTCAGAAAAAAATAGATCAAAATGTAAAATAAAATGAACCATTGGATTCCCCATAAAAAACTACATATATGACATTGTTATTACATATCTTTAAAACCAATACTTACTAAGATAACCTGGATATGTGCACTGTTATAGTCAGTGCATATATTCATGATTTTTTGCTCAGATCTCTTTAGTTACACATGATAAAAAGTTCATTAAAAGGAAATGCACCACAAAATGACTGTAGTAATCAAGATATAAGCTTTATTTGGCAACCTAGAAGGAAGGATAAAAAATACAAGGGGATATTAGGAAAAATAGCTATAGCTGTTTACCACTATAGAGAAAAGTGATCCAAACTTGAAAATAAGTAGATATTAGGATTCTAATAGCCTATATGTAACTCAAGACATAATTTTTATTATTATAATTGAGGTATGATCCCTTGAAATAATGGTTTTAGGTTTAAAATAGAAAATCTCAACAGAGAGGATGGATTACAAAACAAATAACCAAAAAAAAGAGTTTTGATGATGTGATTCATTCCCCTTAAAAGCTTAGTGAGTTAATTTACACCTATCAGGATCAAGTCTCTGAAGCTTTTTAGAGTGAGTGACCTGAAGGTTAAAGCTTAAAAATGATCATTTCTGATCATTAACTCTAATCTTATTTTAAGCTTAACAGGTAAATAGAAAATGAAACTTATTTATATTGATACTTTAGGATTAAAAATATTAAAAAACATGAAAATGAATTATTTTCCACGCCTATTATGTAAGCAATATTAGATTTACAGTAATAACTATAAGAAATGATGTAATTATGAGATAAAAAGTCTTAATAATGATGTAAGCATTACCAAGCCTTAAAATGTTGATCTAGTCCTGTGGAGAACATCATTTAATGTCTACTAGGAGGAAGTATCTTAGCTATAAAAGGACTTCTTCCTCTGTTTCCCCCTCAGACACATCAAATACAATAGAAAATTGAATAAAAAGTTAATTTATTCATTATTTAGATATAAAACTATTATATCATTAAATACCAAAGATCAATCTCCTAGTAACCACAAGCTTTGATATTTTTACTCCAATATTTCATTGGTTTTGTTAAAAATCTCTTGAAAATATCCAGCTCCACATGAAATAGTAAAGTCTGTTATTCTCTTTATTTTGTATTTTAAATACAATTTAAATGAGTTTTATTTCTATTATCAGGTGTAATAGTATTCAAAATTATTATATCAAGTGTTAGGAGTAAACTATTTTGTCTTCTTATAATATTATTTCTCTCTATTCTCATTTTGAGTAATTCTATAATTAATACAAATAGTATCTATATTCATTAATAGCTTTAATATTGGTAATATTATTGTTATAAATTTCCATCTATTCTTAAAAAACAATTGTTTACACATCTATTATTTGTTGATAACATTAATAAATTTTCATAAATAGATTAATATATTTAATTTTTCATATTCTTTTATTATTTATTAATAATATGATTAATTTTACACCATAATTATAATATATCTTTCTTATAATGCAAATATGTTTGAAAATTTGTCAAATTTTGAGGTTCCTCAAATATTCAATATTAAATTTTCATCCTGAAAAAATATTCAGAATCATATTTGAGCTATCTTCAAATATTTGAAAATGAATTCTTGAGTTTTTTAATATTTAAAATCAAATTTTGGATTCAGGTTTTTGGAATAATAAAAGACGTTTTTGCATAAAAACTTTCATATAGGGATTTGGCCAACCCACATAAGCCCTTACATGTTTTTTTCCATAAGTTTCTATGAAAATGTAATTTTCTGGTAAAAAATCATAAGGGTTGTTGAAAAAATAATCTATGAAACTTTGATGCCATTTATGGTACTGTGAGTGCTATAAATGACAATATCAATTCACTCACAAACATGAACCAAAAAAATATAAAAAACACTTTTTGGGCCTACAATTTTCCCACCCAAAAATATGGGCTTCTGTTTATTTATTCTAAACATTCTCCCCCTCATTTCAAAGATATAATTAGGTGAATTCATAAGTGGGAAGAATGTTGATGAATTTTTCAAAAATGGCCATTTTGCAGAAATTCGGCAAAAAAAATTGAAAAAATTTGGGGATATTGACATCCCATGTCAGAAAAAATATGTAAAAAAATCAAAAAATCCTCAAAATTAGGGCTGGGAATGTTTTTAAACAAATAGGTCACTTACATCTTTTTAACATAAAGCTACATGTTTTGGCCATAAATTGGTAAAAGCATGTAAGGGCTTATGTGTATTTATTGAAAGCTTACATGCTTTTACCAGAACCCTATGTATAGTTTAATTTAAAATTCTTGTTTAATTTGGGTTTTAAAAAGTATATTTCTTGTGAATAGTTTGAAATTTGGCTGGTAGATTCATTGAGATCGATCAGGAAGATTATTTGACTCATATGAAATATGATATGAGGAGGTTTTAATTAATATTAATTTAATTCAAAAAGAGTATAGGAAAACTTTAATTATCAAGACCAAGTCAGTCCAAATAGCTGGGGTTATAATTTGTTTACTTTCAAAATAAATCTCACACACATATTAATATATAGCCTAAATGCCTTAGATTTTCTTTGAACTAATGAGTATTTGAATTAGAAAAAAGATATTTAGAAAAACATAAAAGGATTATTAAAAAATTGAATCATTCAATTATTATGCATTGATTGGCCATTACTTACATATAAAACCTCTCAATATCACTAATATCACATAAAGTAATTCTTACTAGTCATAAAAATACAATTGATATGAGTGGATAGTTTTTTTCAAAGAGATGATTAATATAAGGTTAACATATAACTTTATTCTTAATGTCCTCTGGGCGAAATTTTATAATAAATTAGATGCTAATTGTAATACTTTGTGGGAATTCAGATTAAAAAATTAAAAAAATTATGACATACAACTCCTTAGTGATTATTATTGAACAGGTTTATTGTTAAATCTTATTTGAGCTATCATTGAAACAATAATAAAGTATGTTATTGGGATCTGATCTTAAAGCCAGTCCCAATAACTTAAAAGATAAAAAAAATTGATATTTGGAGATTTTTGGGTGTTTAGTGGCTTAATAAGCTTGTAAATTATGATATAAATACTTATTATGACAACCTTTGATGTTAAATTGGTTATATAGCAATAGAATAATGCTTTTAAGTCTTTATCATTATTGTGATAAATAATTAATCAAGGGGTGTATTCTGATTATGCATTAATTCATTAATATTATTAAGTAAGGGATTATTATTGTGGAGCCCGATTAATTAGCATAATGATTAATTTATCACCTTTTATAAGGGAAAGAAATGGATAATTTGGATCATAGTCCTTTTTTTTGATTCTTAGTATGATAATATCATTAAGAATTAAAATGAGTAATATGTTAGCTATGGCTATAAGGAGTTTATTGATTAAAATTTGTGCATGAAGTTGAATATAAATCATGGATGAACCATTGCTATAATTTCTTAATCAAATAATGATTCCTAAATTTATTAATTATTATTATATATTTTTGAGTATAAATCTTTTGGTTAATTATTACTATAAATAATTCTTCTTTATTATTATGGTGTATTGTTTCATTAGTATTATATATAGTTTCCTGATTACTATATAGAAGAATTATAATGTTCAATATGATTCATATCTTGATTATTACAAGAATTATCTTATTAATTAATCTTAAATTTGTAAAGGATTGATATCTTGGTTAGTTATTATTACTCTAATATGAAGTATTATCAAGGAATTTATGATGATATTCCTGACCACGAACTCCTATATTATTATGATGACTTACTTATTGAGCTTATGAATTATAAATTATGCATAAATCTGAATCTGAATAACTCATGAATTATTAATCAATGAATGTTTGGTGATATTTATAAGGAATTAATTAGTTATTATTCTTTCATTTATTAATTTATTATTTGTATTTTTCATTCTTTATTATTTATGGGTTAATAGTTTGTTATTTAATTTTTTATTTATGTATTTTTTATTACTCATTTATATTTCTATAAAGACTTGTTGATTGAGATTTTCAACTATAAATTAGGCATAAATTTCTTTATAATTAATTGATGAGTCATTTTTATATTTTTGTTATGTTTTTATTTATTTATTATTCATTATTCATCATCAAGGATTTATTTATATTTTTATTATAACTTACTAATTTCACTCATCAATTATAAATGATGCCTGAATTTGAATATAAATTATTGATGAATCACTATCATAATTGAATAATTTAATAATTATTCCTTTAATTTTTATTATTTATATATAAATTATTTAGTGTTTAATTATTATTTATCCATTATTTAATTTATTTATTAATTCCTTCCATTTTATTATTTGTTTATTTGTGGGTTTTTATTTTTTATTATTTATGGGTTAATTGTTTGTTATTTCATTTTTTACTTATTTATATTTATATTCATCATATATTATTTTTGGTTTTTTATTGTTACTCATTTATGGAGTAATTAATTTTGATTCCATTTTATTATTTATTTATAATTTTACAATGACCTATTTGTTTAGCTTATGAGTAATAAACTATTTTATTTATTTATTACTTACTTATCATTTGTTAATTTTTGAATTTCTTTGTTTATTTCTTACTTTTTATTCTTTATTTATTCTTTGATAATTATGTTGACTATTCCTGATCTCCAGATAATTTTGGATGTTTTATATTTTACCAGTTTAAGAAATTTTGGAAGCAATTACCCAATAAATTGGAAGTTCAAAGTAATAAAAATACTCGTCATGGTGTGGGCCCCCACCATGATAAGAGAAAATTGTAATCTAATTCAATCAATTAATAAGTGTAAAGATTTTATTTGTTTAAGATGTTGAATTTATCTAATTTTATAGTCGTGTTTCACTCTTTATTGTGCAGGGAACTTTCAAAAGAGTCACTGAACATATTGGAATGGACTGCTCCTATTTTGTGGATCAGGTGACCCAAGCCCTCAGTTTTTCAGTCTCTACAAATTGTTACAGCCTCAAGCCGTCTCTATGCATGTGCACCCACACAGATAGGCAAAGCCTTAAGAAACACACTTCTTTAACCAAGTCAAATGAGAGCTTTCAGTTGAAAATGATATGCTGGGGGGAAAAGGCTAGAAGAAACAATGAACATTTGAATCTATTGCTATTAGGCCCAGTGACTTTTAGAAATGGAATATATCCCATAAGCTAATTAAAAAATGCTTACAAAGAGTTTTATTTGAAAATTTCAGCTGCCACTGAGCTTGAATATTTATTACACTTGTTCTAAGACTACTTTTTAATCTTACCAAGCCCATGTGCACCATGCTTTATACCATTCTGAATCCAGTTCCAATGAAATTTATAAGATTCCAAGATATCAGCGACAGTAGGCTAAATTTTAACAAAGCATTATCATTCAAAAAAGAGGCTTCATTAAAAGGGAGTTAAAGCAAGGTAAAATGGACAAGAAACCATATTTAGTTAAATTGAAATGATTTTATAATTAGGAAGGAAATACTTATTTGAGTCCATTGTTGATGTCTTTTCTCATAAAGAATTTAAAATGACGCTGACATCATTTCAAAAGCTTCATTCATGTCTGTTTTATATGCTGGTTTTTACTCGGTTTGTCATCCTTACATACTTTATATGCTCTGATCTCTTCAGGTCCTGAAAGAATTTGAACTCACACAACCAAGATTTGAAGGTAAAAACAATCAAATTAAACTAAAAGACCAAAACTGGAACAGGAGTGGAGCATTGGAGCTTACTTGTAATTGCGACTATAGCTTTCTCTGCAAAGGGTAGACAGCTCAGTATCCAAAGTATCACAAGCCTTGTTAATCAATTCTTGAGAAATGGCATTTTGACCACAATGAATTAATAAAATAGCCTTGAACCACGCTTTCTCAGCCGAATCAGAGTTCAGTACATTGATGTAACTATCCATGCTATCCCATTGAGATAACCCCCACATTGAAGAAGCAGCCAATGGAGCCATCGTGCGCTTTACTCCACTTGAAAGAAGTTCTGAATGGTCTTGTGCTATTACAGATAGTGATTCCCATTCCCCAATAGCATGTAGGAAATGAATACCACCTAAAATTAATTTTATAGGCTTAGGGTCTTTGTCAATATTTTGAGTGTAGCTGTTGAGTGAATCTTCCTATTTCCCAAGGTCCCGAAACCATTCTTTTTGGATCGCTATTTCAAATCGTTGCTGGGCCATTTTCAATACACATTGGGCTGGGCCAAGTTGTTTTAAATTCGAATTAATTTGTATCAAAATTTCGAAAGTATCAGCTGTGGGCTTGGTAAAAGCTTAAATTTTGTTATAATTCACGGCCTTGGCAACAGCATAACACTTTCTAGCATACATCCCCAAGGTACTCATTCAAATGGGACAAACGTTTTCATCATTCTCCATGAATTCAGCAAAATTTAAAAAAGTTTGAGTAATATTGGGAGCAATATTTGGGGAGGAAAGAGCTGTTTGGATAGCCGCAACTAATTCAATGTAGGAAGTTTTGAAAAGGCAAGGGACTTGAATTAATAAGCTTATTATCAAAAAAAGAAAATTCCACGAACCTGATACCTGTTGAACTGCTCAGCACAGAAAGAACCAAAGGCATCATTAAAAAGATTGCAAGCCAGTGGAGGATAAACAATGCAAAAATTGGCTCAGTCCCTAAGACTATGGCTGGGGATGATTTCAGTAATTGAAAAAAAAGCGCTTAATCCAATCTTTCAAGTCTTCCACTTTTGGTTTCTTGACTGTTGAAGTCTCCCAGCTGACTTGAGGTTCTGTTGATTGACATGGAAGCTGGTTCTTCCAGCATCTTGTAAAATTTCCCATTTAGTTGCATGGCTGTTTGGGTTTGGTAAACGTTTTCCCCTTGATAGCTTTAATAGCAATTACTTGTACAATGGATGAGTATATTGTGCTTGAATCAATGCCTACGAAATTGAAGAGAATGTCCAAGAGCCTCAATTGATATGGAAATTTTATTTATTTATTGTTGAAGACAGTTGGGAACCAACTTAAATGGTTAACCATTGGCAAGAAGAGCTTGAAAGCTGACCTGTTGTGAAGCAGGTGGCTTGTTATCTTTGGAAGCATCAATTCCAGAAGCACACTGTTACAAACACGGGTCAAATAGGAGGTATAAACCAGTGGTGGTATGTCAGTCCGGATGGTCAGTACAAACCGGCCAAATAAACCTCACGAAAATTCTAGTTTAATAAGCTCAAGGTTGGTAAGTAACCTGGATAAATAACCATGACCGCATAACCCCAAACCTAAATCCAAAAGATGCAGTCCCTGCACATGTAGCAATAAGCGCAAACTTCTTAATCCTGAAAGTAATCTACGATTTCCTCCCACGTAAAACCCTTAATCGCTTTTTCACCCTCACTCCTCACCACTGCCTTTTATTTCATTTCTTCCAAATTTGTAATTTTAAATCAAAAATCTTGCATTAACTCACCAAACAAGAATTTACAACAATTCTAGATCGAAAAGCTTACTCCTTCCTACCAAAATAGCGACAAATCACATCTTCATTCTGATTCTTCAGAACAAGTCTTATATTGATTTGAAATATTGTATCGGTGCAATCACAGCTGAACCTTAATCCATCATGAATCCTTCAATTATCATCTAATCCATCATATTTTGAAGATATCCACCATTTACCTTTGTCTTTGGATATTCTATATAAGCAGTGATGTCTGGTCTACAATTGAATGTTACATCATCCATTGGGGGTGGCCTTCAGAATCTTGCTCTGTACATTTGTGAGTTCTTCCCATTTTTCTGTTATTCTCATAAGAAAATTGTGACTTACCTCTTTTGAAACAAAACCAGGTAAATACCTACTGAACAGCATGGGTGATGATCGGACAAGTATGGAGGAATATATGAGGACAAAGATCTTTTCAATGCAACTGCTAGTTGTGGAGAGATTTACAAATGAATTGATTATAATTGCCATCTAGTCAAGCCCATAAAGTGCCAATGTATACAATCTGATGTGTACAGCCATTATGAGGTTAGTCTGATAGTTGCCTCTTTTGGCCACTGTGGCAAATTTATGCATTGGTTTTCTAAGAGTCTTCCCCCAAATGGTGAGTGGGTGCAATATAAGAGTCATTTTTGTTATACCTACAAATGTAGGCACTGAAAATGAGTATTAACTCTTATGAAAATGAATTTTTGTAGTAGAAGCTAATTATAATTCTTTGAAGAGTTTTTATTGCAGTGTTAGGCCAAAATATCTCCAATTCGAATAAGTACCACTCCAAAGTGTCCATACAGGTAAGGCCCTTGCATGGAATGTGTGGGAGTCTCTATCCAAGTGTGGAATGGCTCATCAATTGTACAAAATCGCTGGTGATAATTCCACCAATAATTCTTCAATGGCCATTGAACTTGAGTGAAAATTCCACAGTGTCAATATCAAGTAGCCACCCAATTCTTGCTTTCATTGGTGCACCTGCCATGTCATCGATTTAGCTGCAAAGGAATTTTCATTGAATATTGGAGAACAAAATAATGAGGGTTATGAGTTCTTCAATGACTACTTATCTCTGAAACATGAACCCATTGAAGATAGAAATGACAAACAACCTCCATTGGCCCAAGAATTACAAGGTGAATAATGGGTCAGCTATTTGATATAAGAATTCTCAACTAAACTTTTCTCTATTAATAGCCTCCATCAAGAGAGCTTGGAATTAACTCTATTGGAAATCTCAAAAGCACAAAAATCAAGCATTAAATGAAGCTACCTTACAAACACAGGACAAAATTTGAATCCCTTAATATTTTTATGGCCAATGATAGATCATGCAGGGTTGATATTGAAAGTAATATCATTCCAATTTTATTTCCTCCAGGTGAGCTCATTGCCCTACCCATCCCATTCCCATGCTCATATTTTCTTAATACAGCTCTGTCTGGGCGCACAATTGTGTGGGAATTAAGAGACCTCTTCTCTCTCATATATTTAGCTCAGTAAAACAAAGAGATCTCTTCATTCAAGCACAAAATAAAACACAAGACCCAAAGGTTCTTCCAATCAATATTTCAATGACTCGTTGGAATTTTTTCTTACACCAGATATTGAGAGCACAACACCTGAAGCTTTCCATCCATTTGTACACAAATACTCCTGATAGCAAGAATGACAATTTCAGCAGGGACATATGGACCTCCATGGAAGTAATGGAGCCCATATGGGTACTATTTGAAAAGGCTTGGAATGTATTCCAGTCTAAATCTCCAACTAAACAGTTAGTAATTCCCTATTATTGTGTGATAATGAAACAATTGCAGGATTATGCTCATGTTAGCACGATGAGTCGGAATCAGGAATGCAAGGAGGCACAAAGAAAACTGCAAAAATATTACCATCTTGAGGTGAAAAATGTTTATATATTAATTGCAACCCTCCTCAACCCAAGACATTGCAAAAGAATATTTACACATTTTAAGGTCCCAGAATCACATGCAAATGTTATTGTAGGCCAGTCAATGAATTAATGTGCCATAATGACTTGCATCAGAGCTGTGGAATTGGAATACCAGGCAGATTCCAATTTATCAGATGTAATAAGTGAAGCTGAAATAAATGATTATCTTAATCACCTGGCTCAAACTCCCATTGAAAAAAATGATGAAACCCCACAATCCCACAAGGATGAAGTGGTTTCTTATCTGCAAAGTCTCCATCCAATGTCAAGAGTTGAGCATATAGTTTTTTGCTGGAATGTGAGAATTCTCCCACTTTGTAATCCACAGGCTGTGATACTAATGCTATCCCCCATTGGTAATGTCAAATTTTCACAGTAAATTTCCCCTTGTTTGGTAAAATTTCCTTGCAATATTTGAGAATCCCGGAAGTGTCAGATTCAGCTTAACAAATCTTATCCCCAATTTGACACCTCAAGTATTCAGCTCATCCCAGGATAGGATCACAAACAATTGCACATCTTACTTGTCTGAAGGAGTGGTTCAATGATAAGCAACCTCCTTTTTCAATTAGGTGTTATTCGACATCAGATTATGTTTACTAAGCTGTTTAGGGATTGTATGCAAGGGCTTTTTTTTACAAAATGCAATTCTATTACTTATTGATTGAAATGTGAACTCTTATTGAAAACTTGTTTATTTCTTCTCCGTAAAAACTGAAACTGAATACTAATATTAGTACTTTGAGATCTATTAATTCATACCAACATACAGTGTATTTCGGAAGTACTTGGAACACAGGGTATCTTAAGATATCAAATGTCAAACTTCTTTGGAAGAAAAATTTCACCCCTGGTATAAACCCTTTCTGGTGATACACCTCCTATTTGATGTACATGAATTTAGAGTAATGAATTCCTAAGAAATGAATCTAAATAATGAATAATAGAAACTAAAAAATAAGTAAGCAATAAAATTATAAAATAAATGAATACTTAATAGTAAAAGGTGAAATAGAAATGATGAGAAATAAAAATTTCATAATAAGCTTTATTAATAATTGGCAAAAACTTCAATGTAAACAATAAAATATTAATAATGAAAACTGAATCATGAAAATAAATGATTAATGGTAAAACTAAACATTGAAAATTAAAAACTAAGGAATATTAATTCAATGGATAAATAATAAGGAATTAATAAAGACATAGTAAAAAAGAATAAATGAGTAATTAATAATAAAACCAAAGATTCACTAAGAAAAGATTAGATATAAATTTATAATAAAGTGTTTATAGAGAATTAATACTAGTTGGTATTATGAGTAAATAGTAAGAGTTAAAAAATAAATAAGAAAAAATACATAACTAATAAAACCTAAAAATGAATAATACAAAATGAACTTCAAAATTTGCATAATAGAAAGTAAAAAATAGAAAAGGAAATAATAAAGAATAAATCAGAATAAAAAACAAGAATGAATAATAAAAATAAAGAATAACATTTAAGAAATAAATGAGAAAAATTGATAATTAAATAGAAAATAAATAATAAAGAAATAACAAATCAATAATGAATCCCAATGAATTTGAGAGAATTCGAATTATTTTCAATCAATCTCAATTAATTATAATTAATTTTAATGAAATTCAGTTGAATTTAATTTAAATTAACTACTTTCAACTAATACGAATTCAATTAAAACTGATATTAAGTAATTTCAATTACTTAAATTTAATTATGTTTAAGTTAAAGCAATTTTGAATACTTAAATTTAATTACAATTAATTTTAAGTAATCTTAATTGTTTGAGTTTAATTAAAAGAAATCTCAAGTAGTTATAATTACTTGAATTTGATTGAAATTAATTCTAAGTGATCTTCATTAATTTTAAGTAATTTTGATTACTTAAATTTGGTTAAATTTTATTTTAAGCCATTTGAATTAATTTGAAGTAATTTGAATTGATATTGATTAATTTCAAGTAATTTTACTAATGGTAATGATTTTAAATTAATTTTTATTATTTTTAATTAATGGTAATTAATTTTAATTATTATATCAAACTATAATTGATTATAATTCACTGATATTAATTCTATGTAATTTGAATCATTTTTCATAAATTCATGTAATTTTAACGACTTGAAGTTGATTAGAGTTGGTTTTGAGTAATTTTACTTGATTCTAAGTAATTTTAATTAATTGTGAGTAATTTCAGTGCCTTTAATTTGATTAAAATGAGCTTTAAGGAATTTTAATTCATTAAATTTAATTATGATCAGTTTCAAGTAATTATTTACTTAATTCTAAGTAATTTCAATTAATTTTAAGTAATTCTAGTGACTTCAATTTGATTACAATTAATATAAAGTAAATTCCATTAATTCTAATTAATATGTATTAATTTTAATTAATTTTAATTCATGATAATGATTTTTAATTAATTCTAATAAGCTTTAATTAATTATAATTCCTTATAGCAAGCTATAATCAATTATAACTAATTATAGCTAGCTATAATCAATTTAGCTTAGTATTAGTAATTTGAATCAATTAAAATTAATTTGAGTCAATTGCAACTATTTGTAATTAATCTCCCTAAATTATAATTGATTCATATTAGCTTTAATTGATTGTAATTAATTTAAATGCATTGAATAAAATTCGTATCATTTGAAATAAATTTAAACTAATTATAATAAATCTTAATTCATTTCCATTTATTTGAATTAATTTTGATTAAGTTTTATTAATTTTAATTTATTTTCAATACTTTCAATTAAATATGAGTAGTTTTAATTAGTTTTACTTAATTTTCCTTAATGATAATTAGTTTTACTTAATTTTAACTAATCTTCATTAGCTTTAACTAATTTTAATTAATTTTGACTAATCTTGATTAATTATAGCTAATCTTAATTAATTTCAACTAATTCTCTTGCATTTATTTTAATTTGAATAAAGTTCACTCAATTTGACTTAATTTCAAATGAATTTAACTAATTTTTGTTGATTTAAATTAATTAAAAGAAATTCCAATTAATGAAAATTAATGAAATTCAATGAGAATTAGTTGAAATGAATTAAAATAAAGTCAAATTAATTTGAATTTCTCTCAATTAATTTCAATTAAGGTTAAGTAATTTTACTTAATTTTGAGTAATTTCACCTAATTTTCATTAATTTGACTTAATTTTATTTAATTCCAATTCATCTTAGGCTGTTGTAACTAATACAAATTAATTTTAATTGATATTAATTTCTTCTAATTAATAAATTGCTTCAATAAATCATTTTTTCAAGATAAAAGCTAAATTTTTTTAATTAATGAATCATTTGAATAAATAATTTTTCAACAAAAAATTAAAAATTTATCAATTTAATTCAGTGGTTTAAAAATTTCAATTTGTAAAGTTAATATTTGAATTGATCCTTTGGTTCATTTTTTTTGAAATTTTTGTTTTCATTTAGAGGTGGAAAAATTTGAATTAGAAGATAAATTTTTCAAATATTCAAAATCAAACCTTTCAAATAGCCATGGATTTATTTCTTACACTTATTTTTAATCTTATTATTCATTAAATTGCAAATTTAATAGCACATCAAGTAAAATATTAGCAGTTTTTACTTATTTTCTCATAGTCAAACCTTACATTTGGGGGCCTGGCTGTGATGATTACTCAAAAGAGCCTATAAAAAGATTTAAATTGAGTGTATTTCAGCCTGTGACATAAAGCCAGAGCACAAGCATGACAGCCAAATACCATAAACCAATGGTAGAGCAAAGATACCACCAAAATATGGAGCTGAGAAAAATCAGCTAAAAAAGTATCAAAATAAAGAGGAAACTAACCTATTTCCAAATATACAGGTCCCACCATCATAGGACAATGAATAAAAAAGTTATTCCTGCTCAAAGTTTTTGCTGAGCATAAATCTTATTGTTCACTTCTCATCTTGAATCCAGAGGAAGAGGCTTAACCCCATTGAATGTGTATTCAAAATTAAGCTCTAAGTAAGGGCTATCTAGTTTTACTAACCAAATTGAGCTGGAACAAGAATTACAGAAGTTATGACCAAAATAAGGTCAAGTAAGGGTGAATAAAATATTCACCTCTCATCTAACTTCTACAGTTTTAGTGTGAGATACCTAAAGTGGGGTGTTTTGGAAAGAGCACAATCAGGGCTATCTGATTGTTTAATTCATTTCCCCATATCTCATCTAGAGCAAAGGTTCTGGGTAAAACAAGTTCCATACAGATTTTAAGCAAATCATACATATGTACAAAACATTTTGTACATGGCATACCTTTTCCATATATAATGATAACCATATAAAATGAGGTATAATTTTGTAGAGAACATCCAGGGCTACACAGTGAACCAACTGTGAGCTTGATATCTCAAAAACTGACAACGTTATGGCAGTTTTAAGGTCAAAATCCCACAGTTAGACCAATACAGCCTTACTGTGGTATATTCTCCCATAACTATGATTATGAGGTGTCAAACAGATAAAGAAGCCTTTTTATACTTCAATACCTCATATTTTGTTCAATTCTGGGGTCCTGTACAAGTTATGTACAGCATTCTACGCATCATACACATCAGAAGAGGGCTATGTGGTCCCCAGATGAAAATTTTCACCCTGTATTGGTGAAAACCACCCAGATGTGGTTTCAAAACCACATCTGAGCCCATGAAAGGCTATACAGGCCTTGTTAAAACCACGAGCCAGTCCTTGTAAGTGAAAAATTTTCACTTCCTCTATGTGGAAAGTTTTATAAGTCTTTTTCACCCAATTTTAGGATAAAAAGGAACCTTTTCTCCACCAGAAAAGGTTTCCTCATCCTGCTCTTGAGTTCCTATGTAGTAAATCTGATAAAAACAGCAATACTCTTGGAAAATAATCAGGTATAGTTCTGATTTTAAGCATTTTAGTCTTTATTATTGTAAACCAAAAGGTAAAGCTGCACCAAGGGCTTTCAACAGCACTCACCACCACTATTTCTCAATAGTAAAGCCCTGACTATTCTTTCATTAACCTTTATTATTATTAAAAGAAACCTTTTATACCATTTTCACTGTGTCACAGTCATAGTTAAAGCTTGTAAATAGTCATTAATAAGCTTCATCATAGACTCAGCCTCAAAGTTTATCCAGGAATAAATTGAAGTTATAATCATGGAATTATATAATAATCTTATATTTATTGATTTTGAAAGCTATTGAGGAATTTGGAAGGTGATTGTATTGTCTTACATGTTGTTTTTTGCATCCTTAGACGTGAAAGATCTTTCTTTGAGTGACTTTAGTAATTAAAGAAACAAATTTATATCATGATTTAATCAAAAAAGAATAATGTTATTTTTTATTATTCATAAATTAACAAAAAATATAAAACAACATTTTTCTTTCAATTATTTCTCTTAAATGAAATATATAAAAGCAATTTTTTATGTGTAAATGGCCATATCCTCATAAAAAGACTGATATTTATTTCGATTTTTATGTGTTTAAAGATAATCCAGCCAAGGACAATCAAACAACTTTTGAAAGAATGGTAGAAGAAACTTTCAAAATTTCTCCAACACCAGTTTCTACTAAGAAAAGAAAAGCTACAGAATTAGTTTCTCCAGTACCCACCATTCAAGACTCTGAAGGTGAGCACCTCTTTTAAATTGCTATGAAAAAGAATTTGTTTTATTATTTTTATAATTTCTTTTTATCTCTTATTTTATAAAACTGACTACCAGAAGAGGTTCTCAATACTCCATCCAATCAGATGGAGGTGGAATTGGAAGTAGAAATTATCCCACAAAAGGGAAAATAAAGGGCAAAATCTCCAGTGTAACAGAATCCACAACAGGAAGTGCAATATTACATATGCAAGTCCCTGAAATGCACATTATCTCTGAGCCTGAATTGGAGCTATTTCTGAGTGATTAAAACAGAGACAATTTAAATTCAGAGGGCTCAGATAGACATCTACATGTTCCAGCACAAACAGTATTACACAGTATACAAAGACAAAGACTGGGAAATGCTACCACAAATCCACCAAGGGGTGAGAAACTCCTGGAACATCCTCAAAGCATTTTTAAACAAGGAGTAAATAGTGAAATACTTCAATGGATATAATTCACTATCATCCAAGCCTCAAATAAAGAAAATGAAGGATTGGCACAACAAAAAGAGGGAGGCAAGGAAGGAAGAATTCCAAGTAGCTTCTACCAGCAAGCCACAAGCCAAACAACCTTTCTCAGAGGGAAAGAAATGCATAAAATAACTTTTATAAACAATATTCCCCAATTAAAGGAGCACAAAAAAATCCAAAAAGATGGAATGGACAATGTCTTCAACATGTCCAGAACCTTGATGGAATTCAAAGACAAAGAGGAAAAAGAATGAGGCCACAATCTTTCCCAAAGAAATAACTGTGTCTCCTGATGTTGTAAATAATTTAAAAGGAATCAAAATTAGTATATTACCTTTAAAAGACATCAAATAAAGTCTATTATAACCAAATATTAATGAACAGTAGTATAATATATTTAACCCCAATTGTTGTACAGAATAAAAAAATACACAATTTTGAATTTATGGTTGGAAATAATAAACCAAAGATCTTAATTGAAAGTACTCAATAATTAATAAAAAGGACCACAAGAGTTGTATAAGTACAAGGAATATATCAAAGAAAAAACTTTACAATCAATTATTACCAAATCATTGACAACTTAAGAGAAAAATTAAACAAAATGTCAATTTCTGTTGAAGAATTTGAAGAAAAGACTTTATCGCACCAAAAACTACTTCTGGGCCATGTAGAAAAGAGTTATTAAGCAATAATGAATTCTAAATATGATATTTAAAATTCAATCAGAATTATTACTGAAAAAATGGATAAAAGAAATGAGGCTAACTTAACTATGCCAAAGTCATCAACCCCATTTTCCCACATAAGAAGTCCTGTTGATCCAAAAGGAGAAATGAAAAATTTTTTAATAACAGACTTAAGTCATCAAGAAAACAATCAAGTCTTAATGAAAAATCACCTCAACTTAAGGAATGTCAAACATTCACAGGTGAAGGTGAATATAACCACATGTAATTAATTAAGACATATGACATTTTTCAAGAAGATTGTGCCATACCAGATGAATTAATCACTGCAATATTACATTAATTATTTGAAAAATCTGCAAAAAATAAGTCATTATTTTATAAGAAAAGCAAATGGCAAAAATACCTGATCTTGGTAGAAAAATGATTTCTAGAGTTATAAAATTTAAAATGCATTTCAAAACTCATTTTTTGACCAAGAGAAAGACAAACCTGTAGTTTGGTTCTTAAAGAAAGTTGAAATATTAAATGAATTATATCCAGAAATGTCCCAAAAAGGTTTGTATATAAAAATACTCAAGAAGTGTTGAGAACTTGAACCTGCCCTAAGGAGAAGGTGCATAGAACCATGTGCAACAGAAGAATACATAAACTCCCTATAAGACATTGTGACAAGAGCCAAATTTGGAAGAAAATGGAAAACATTGGACATCAAAAGCCCAAAAAACCCTTCATTAAGAAGGACAACCCAAAAGAAAACCTCAAGCCCAAAAACACCAATGACAAAAGAAAATTCCATAAATCTGGTGGTTTTGGAAAATTAGCCAATAATTGTCTTAAAAATTCAAATAAAAATGCAATTGTGGAAACAGAAGACCACAATGACAAAGAAGAGGAATCTGATTTTGAAGAAGATACTGAAGAAGCACAGACCTCTGAAAGTGATGAAATAAGCATAATTAATGCCCAAATTAATAATACTGAGTTATTCTATGAAGTTCTAGATGCAAATTCAAATTTTCTACACATTGGAACATCTGATACATGCATTACAAATATACAAAATGCCAAATTACATAGAACCGAACCTGAAAAGGGAATGGGCTATACAGCTGGAGAAAAAGGATAAGTGCTGCTATTCTAAAAAATCAAAAGGCAGACATAAATCTGGACACATGTGTATACTGCAAATTTGTTAGAAAAACTATTTACAAATGCTTATACCAGATTGGGAAGACAAAATCATACCAGTACAAGGGTTTCACTGTAGTAGCTCAAGTGAAAGTATGAAGCCCCTTGGAATAATTAACTGAAAATTTATTTTTACACATCCTTCTCAATGTATAAGAGTTAAAGTGCAATTTGTAGTAATGGATAACTGTAACAGTAGCCATTTAATATTTGGAAATTATTACTTATCAATCTATGGCATAGATATCTCTAACCAAAAAGATAGATATTTTAGCATAGGGCACAATGAAAGAAAGAAATTTGCCTTCTTAAATAACAAAAACATTTACTTTTGTAAAACATGAAGCAAAAAACTCATAAAAACACTTATTCATAAGTGAGAAACTAATAGAGGCATAATTAAATCAATAATTGACAGAGAAACTGAAATAAAACTGATTTATCTCTTATATAAGTACAAAAGTGCCTTTGCAAATGACAAAGAACCACTTGGTACTACTATTGGACATGTGGTACACATTATTCCAAATTTAAAAAACCCTTACCCACCCCCATGAAGAAGATCAGCTCATCCAGCAAGCCCAAGATCTAGAGAATCTCTAGAAGTATAAATTACAAATTCACTGGACTTGAGGGCTTTAAGGAAAGTAGGACGTAATGAGCAGGTAAAGGTGACTACACCTGCTATTAAAAGCTTTCATAATGGTAAATCAAGGATGGTAGGGGATTTTAGAGCTTTGAATACCTATACCATCCCTGACAGATATGCAATAACTAGAATCCATGATACATTAACACAATTGTCTCAATATAAGCTTATTACAGCCATGGTTGCTCTAAAAGCTTTCCATCAAAATTTATTAATAGATAATGCCAGGAAACTACTAAGAACAATAGTCCACTGTGGCATATGTGAATACCAAAGAGTACCTTTTGGTATACAAATGCCCCTTCCCATTATCAAACAACAATGAATACCATATTCCCTAAAGAAATATCAGAAGGATGGCTAATCATCTACATTGAAAATATCATAGTTTTCTCAGGAAATTGGGAAAGTCACCTGAAAAGAATTGTAATAGTCTTACAAAAAATAGTACAAATAAGTATGAAAACTTCCTTGAAAGAGTGTCATTCTGCATTTAGTGAACAAACTTCACTAGGAAATGTTTTATTTGGACTGAGCTTGGGCATACACAAGAATAAAGTAGCAGCAGTACTACTGAAGCCAATTCTCAAAACCAAAAAAATAAATGAAATGATTTTTAGGATTTTCTGGATACTAAAGACAACACATAAAATACTTTAAAACACTGTGATATATCTGTCTAAACCCTGTTATCAGCAGAAAGTGTATGAAATTGTTGAAGAAAGATTCAAAGCATATGAGGAACTGAAAAAATCCTCTACAAATTCCCCTTTTATCTTAATTCCAGCTGAGAAATTTCATTTCAAACTGCACATTGATGCTTGTGGAGAAGGATTAGGTGCTTCACTAAGCCAAACACAAATCATCTATGGTAAGCCTGTTGAAGTTCCAATTCTCTTTTTTTCAACACAGATTAAACTAACAGAAGCAAGTAATAGAGAAAGACAAATGGGCTTCCTTTTCTTAGTGTGTGATTTAGAAAAATTATATTATTGGTTGGATGGAACAGTCTTTGATGTAATTGCAGACTTTAGTTCTGTAAAATCACTATTAAACATGAATAAGCCAAATAGAAATATTCTGAGATGGCAGATTACTATCTAAGAATATGGAGGAAATATGACTATAGTCCAGAATTTTAGAGATATTCATAAAAATTCAGATGGTCTTAGCAGATGGGCTCTAGCAAATACACCTGAAAACCCAAAATGGGTACCACAGGAAGAAAATCATATAGAAGGAATATGTGCCACAGGAATTGGCACAGAACTCTACAGCCAAGTCAAAGAGAGCTATAGGATGGGCAGGAATTTGAATATTCTATTCCAACTCTTGATTAAGGACTGTAAAGACCCATAATTATATTCCAAACTAGATCAATTATAGAAAAAATGACTATGAGGAAGGAAGAGTCCACCTTGTTGATGGAATTCTTCATCATAAAACCAAAAATACATGTGTTATTACCCTTACAAATAGAGTATTAATAAACAACATACTACATCAATCCCATGATAGTGTTGTTTCTGGAAACCTCTCAGAAGACAGGACATTGGAAAGGGTGAGGACCTGCTCTTGGTGTGCAAATTGGAGAAAGGATGTTGTAGAATCTTTTACAACTTGTTGCAGATTCCAAAAAGCAAACAGAGCCACAGAGAAGAAATTTTGAATGAGTATTCAAATCAAAGAACCAAAACTCTTATGGGAAATAGTTCATAAGGAGTGGGTAACAGCTCTACCCCCAGGAGGAGACAGAATTTTCAATGTATTCCTAGTATCAGTTGACAGGTACAGAAAACCCCAATTTTTCTGCCATGTAATAAAGATGAAACAGCTATGTATACATCCATAATGATATGAAATTGATTTATTAGCAATACAGCTTTGTTCCAGAATGTCATAATTGATAGAGATCCAAAATTAAATTCAGGTCTATGGACAAATATCCATGACCTGTTTGGCACAATATTATGATTCTCAACAGCCTATTGTTATCATATTGAGGTACTAGCAGAAACAATGATAAAAACTTTAAAATTAATTATCAGAAGAATTTGGGCTTATGGCCTACCATTCAAATACTCTGATGGATTTACCCATGATCTGTGTACCCTAATACCAGTTGTTGAACTAGCATATAAGACATCAATTCCTTTATCAATAGGTAAAACACCTGCAATTTTGGAAAAAGGTTGGAATCCAAGACTACTTTATGAAGCCCTTGAATAGGACTTGGTTGACATACATCCATCAGAAAAAAGCTTTAAGAGAATGCTTGATAAAGAAATACATCATGCAAATAGATTTATCCAAGATTCTTTCAAATATGCAAAATAAAGATGGGTCAAAAGTCATAAGCCACCTGATTTTTAGATAGGATAATTGCTATTAGTATCAACTTTAGACTTGAACAAAATTAAAGGGCCAAGGAAACTAAAATGATCATTTGAAGGATCTTTTATTATAAAATCCCTACATGGACCTAATGCTTTACAACTGGAGCTATCAGGTTAATTAATGAATGAGCACCCAGATGTACATGTATATCTAATAAGCCCTTACAGCTCAAGTGATGAGGAATTATTTCCCCTAAGAACTGAATCACCACTTGAAATTACCCCTCTAGAAGAAGAAGAAAAGGAAATTGTCAAAGTTCTTAAAGAAAGGAGCACAAGAACAAGAAATAAAGGAAATACCTTGTGAGTTACAAAAGCCCAACTCAAAAAATGAATGGCTACTTGAGAAATATATAACTAATTCTTAGAAATTACTAAAAAGGCTCATATGTGAAAGAAGACCTAAAGAATAATAAAACTAAGAATCATTAATATTCAAGGCTAATAAATCCTATTGAAGAGGTAGGAAAGTGGATGAAAGCCTAATATACTATATTTTATTGTGGTACAATCTATTTTTGTGGTAGGAGGTGTGAGCCTTTCAGATATGACCACATATCCAAAAAGGTTGCAAAACGGCTTTACAAAACTTTTTTTCATAATAAGAATTTAAATTAGGATCTTAGAATAAGTAAAATTCCATAAAAAGGCATAAATTCTTTATTATATCCACAACAAATTAATAAAAATTTGGATTCCATATTGGTAAAACCAATACTTACTGAGATAGCCTGGATATATGCACTTTTATGATCAGTGCATATATTCATGGTTTGTAGCTCATAACTCTTGAATTACACATAATATAGAGCTTATTCAGAAATGAAGCTACCACAAAATACTGTACAAATCATGATATAAACATTATTTGGAAATCTATAAACAAAGTTACAAAATGAAGCGGTATATTAGTAGAATAGCAATAGTGGCTGACCACTCAAATTCAAAAGTGGTCCAAACTTAAAAATAAGTATATATTCAGCCTCTACTATTATATATGTGAAGAATGAAATAATGTCTTCTATGATATTCAAGGTATAGCCCCTTGAAATCATGGTTTGAAGTTCAAAATAGAAAATTTTAACAGATAAGATGGATTGCCAGAAAAATAATCAAAAATCAATCTTTGATGATGTGATAAATTCCTCTTGGAATATTAGTAAGAACATTCCAAGCTATTATAATTAACTTACTGAAGTGCTTTAGAATGAATAACTTGAAAGGTATTAAGAGTTAAATTCAAAGCTTGAAAATGATAATTTGTGATCATTAAATCTAATTGTATTTTAAGTTTAATGGGTAAATAAGAAATGAAATTTATACATATTAATATTCTATGATTAAAAAAATTAAAATGCACAAAAACAATTTTCTAAGCCTATGATGTCAGCAAGAGTAGATTTACAGTGATAACTCTAAAAAATGATGTGACAATGAGAAAAAAAAGTTTCCTAATGCTGTAATCATAACTAAACCTCAGAATGTTGATCAATTCCAGTGAATTAAATCAGGAAACATCTACTAGAAGCTATCTTGAAAATAGGAAGAAGGATCTTTACTATAAAAGGACCTCTCCTTTCTCTGTTTACCCCTCAGACACATCAAATACAATAAGAAATTAAATAAGAAGGTTATTTCTTTATTCTTTAGATGTAAAAATCTTATATTATCAAACACCAGAGATTGATCTTGTAGTAACCACTATATTTGATGTGTTTACTCTAATATTTCATTGGTTTTGTTGAAAATCTCTGAAAAATCTCTAAATCCGCATAAAAATAGTAAAATGCATAATTCTCTCAATTTTGTATTGTAAATACAATTTAAATAAGTCATATTTATATTCTTAGGAATAAAAGAAGTACTCAAAACCATTATATTAAGTGTTAGAAGTAAGCTATTTTCTCTCTATTATTAGTTTTAATAATTCTATAATTAATATAAATATTATTTATATTGCTCAATAACTTCAATATTGGTGATATTATTCCTAAAACTTTTTATTTATCATTAAATGAAAAATGTTTCTGCAGTTATTAACTGTTGGTAATCTTAATAAGCTGCATTAATATACTAATATAATTAATTTTATGCCATAATTAAAATATATATTTATTATTATAATTATTCTTAATTTTATTATCAATTTAATGAGAACATAAATAGTAAATTAAGTAAAGTATTGGTAGCTTCTACTTATTGTCTCATAGTCAAACCTTACAACTTTCTATACAACTATTTATAGTATGTGAATTTCATGCTGGTGGTCTGTTTTGAGACACAGGCTGACATATAGTATATGTGGAGTAATTTAATAAACTTGTGTATTGGAAGGATTAATTCTTGAGGGTAAATAAGAATCATGGCTTCACAGTTATTGGACTCCCCTGAATTCCTTTCTACTAGACTTTGAACTTGAGAATAGAAAAAACACTTGATTATCTTTGGCTCATAATTAAGTCACAGGGTCTTTGACTCAATTGATAATGAGGTTTCAATACCAGCCAGGTTAGTTTTTAACTGCCTGAAAACAAGGTAAAGCTAATCTCAAGCTAAATCAAGCCCAAAAAAATATTTAAATGATTTGAAGGGACTTTTAACACATGCTGGTATGTTTTTGACCCCTGAAGCAAGGTTTTACTATGAAAATAATAGGTTTGAATGGCTAAAAGGGACAGATTAGTGTTTTTAAAATAATATAAGGGTGGTTTTGCTATTATTGACTTTTCTTATTCAATTATTATTCTTGTCTACCTTTAAATACTCTTTTTCTATGGTGGGATAAAATCCAACAGCTATAAAAGAGTTTCTTCTTTGCCAATATTTTGTCTTAATGTTAAAGTCTTTTAGGCTTATAATTACTTGATAATTGCTAAAGCAATCAACAAAATCATCCAAACAAAATTTAAAACTACTATAATCATAGCTTTCAACTTTCTATGATATTTTTATCCTCAAACCTCCACATAAGTGAGTAGAAGAATTGTTTGTCACTGTAAGTGTTTTTACTTTTCTTGAAAGTCCAGTCTGATCAATTTTTGGCCTAAGCACCAATCAATATTCTTTTCAGATATTTTTCTCTCATATCAATTTCATGAAGCTCTTTGCTCAATTAATTCCAATTGGAATTTCTCTTGAAAAATTGCCTTTTTAGCCTCAAATATCACTTTTAAAGTAATTTGGGTTAAATTGTTCTTATTTATAAAATAAATATTGTTTTTTAGTAATATGGGCCGAAACAAGGATTTTGTGTCTTTCTCCTAAATATCTTTAAGCTACTATGTTTTAATAATATTAGCTTATAAAAACTTTGAGGACAGGAAATTATTGGACCTTTAATCAACGCTTAATATCCACACCCTGAATAAGGGAGGAAGAGCAAAGAACTGGAAGGCTTGATACACTGTAATTTGGCATTCTAAATTTTTCCCTTCTCTTTTACAGAAAGCTTCCCTGTTTCAGATAAAAGACCTTTCAGACCAGAAATCTGAATTTTTCTTGAAATCATAAAGCTTCCAATCAGAGAATTCTTGATTATTCAATAATCTGGTGAGCCTTTACCCCCTGCTATAAAGCTCTGATCAGATATTAAATTTACACTTGGGTTTGTAATTTTCTTAAATCTCTATTTTTGACTAGAATGCTTCCAGAAAAATATCTTGGTCATAATTTGAAATGAGAAGCTTTTCACTAAATATAATCGAAAAACCAACTCAGTATTTTGGAATGGGCGTAGTTTTGTGAAGGTAAATTCATTCCTTCCTCTACTTTCAAAGTTGAAAAGAAACAAGTTTATTTTAAGGAATTTTGTAAGCAAATGAATGATACTATCAGAACATCATTACTGTGAAGTATCAGAATAATACCAACTCTATTAGGTTTTCATGAAAAATTTACATTTATATTAGAGGTGAAGCATGAGTTTTTGGCTGTTTGCATTCTTAGTCAGAGCTAAAGATTGTCCTAATTGATGATAGATTCCTAGATATGAAATTATAATATTAAGTGCCTTATTTGTTTGAGCTCTATTGAATTAATAATCATACTCACTATGATATATGCTACTACAATTAACTATGTTGTAAGCTTCAGTATTGTACTTTGTTTAGACTCACAGGCTTAAATCAAATTTTTGAACTTTCTATCTGGTGTATAATATATAGGAATAAATATAATTATAGCTGATATATTCCTATTCTTTAAGAAAAGATAATAGATATTCAAGAATAATTAAAACAGAAAATGATAATGATGAATAAAATAAATTTTTTCTTATTTTTTACATTAAAAATAGGATAATATTAATGATCTATAACTAAATCCACTCCAATATTCTAACAAGAAAATTAAGGGTTAAAAGTGCTCCCTGACCCTCAGATCGATTAATAAATTCAATCCAAAAGATGAGCTCTAATTCCTACTAACCCAAGAACCAAATGTCATGTTGGCTTGAGAATTATTTTAAGGGTCAAAAATAGGAATTTCTGATATGTTGGGTAAGCAAAATAATTTCCAATAATATTTTCTGGATATTCTGAAAACATTTGGCCCCACAATTTCAAATTTTTGAGAATTAAAAAGCACATTCCAAAAAGAAATTTGGTCTTAAAGATCCAGTTCCAAATTTTTTGAAGAGATCTTGAAGCACAAATGGGTGAACCCACTGGCTTGTTCACCTCAACTATCCTATTAGAGAAGGTTTATCAATGGACTCACTCGGGCATGAATGGGAATTTATGGTCTTTTTTGCTGCTTGTATTTCTTTTGTTGGGGATTTGTAAAAAAGAGGGGTCACGATTTCTTTTAAAATATATCAAAGAAGATCCTGAAGAGCTAAATTTTTGTGTCCTTCAAGGGTTAAAAAATGGGCTTTCTAGGCCGTATTTAGACCTTGCCTTTTTTAAGAAAAAATAATTTTGTTTCTTTAGTAAGAAATTACTAATTAAATGCAGGATAAATTAGCGTTAATTGAGAAACAATACAAATGAAAATGGGAAAATATTAACCAAAGTAAAATTTATGCTGGAGTATTTGTACCAAAATTTGGCTTAAATAATGGTATACTATGCCATATTTTCTTCTGAATTAATTTTCACCTACATGAGGAAGCTAAATTAGCTCATAATAATTCAAAAATGAGCCTACAGCTATCCTTCAAAGCTCAATAAATTGCTTATCTTACCACAAAAACCTTGGAAGGGGGATAAAGTAATAGATTTTATACTTAAGAAAGACTTATCAGGGAGATAGAATACATCAAAAACATGTTACCATAATATATATATGCAATTTGAAATCAAATTTACCAAACCACATTGTGGAAAAAAAAGAATAAATAAGATTATGAAATCCAGAAATAACTTATTAATTGCTATAATTGTAATGGGAGGAATAGGAAAGTACATTTATAATTGTTTTATGAAGCCTGAATTTACTTTTGATATTCAAATCAGGTTCAAGGTCAAAAATTAGCCATAAAAATATTTATTTTGGGAATAAAAGCTAAATTAAAGCATTGAAAAGGTATTTTTGGGGAGAGTTTAACCACATGTAAACCAGAAACCAAGATTAATAATATAAGGAAATTTTGATACCTAGAAGAGATAAAAAAGGTCACTTCAAACCCTATTCCCCTTCACTTTGAAAGTGTTCTCTCAAGAGACATAAAATAATTTCCCCTGCCTTTGGTAGAACATGTTATGGTATAGTAGATTTTTATCAAAAATACCCAGTAGATAATCTCAGTAGTCAAGTATTACTAAAAGAGGGTTTATAAGCATTATTTCCCATTTTCTTAGAACTATGAATGCTCTTACCTGTATTATTTCCAAATCATTCCTTAAATTGAAATTCAAATTTATTCAGCCCAAATTTTTCAATCTTGTTATATTCCTATTTTAAAATTTGAAAACCTTATAGAAATATTCATCAGAAGTTTATTAGCCATCTATTATTTTCTCCTCTTGGAGATTCTATAGTATCTATATTAAAGATATAATCAAAAATTCTTAATCAGAAATCCATTACATAAATAATTAGTCAAATTAAATCTTATCAATTAATATTCTGAGCAATAACTATTGTAAGAGCATTTATTATCAATGAGAACCCTATTTTAAATCATATTTGAGCCTATATTTTTGACTGACAGTTCAAATATAGATTTCTGGGTTAAGCCTTTTTCATTTTAAAACTTATTAAGAAATTCAAAGTTGGTTTTTCATTTCCAAGAAATATTTTTCCATTATTTGAGCTGAGAGAGATGAATACATATATTCACCCTTGACTATAGAGAAAATTTCAGAAATTTCAAAATGTCTCACCCTATAAATTTTCTCTCAATTTTCTTTTGCAATTTGTAATTTTAAATTATTTAACAATGCATGATAACATAATATAATGAATGTAGCGGTACTATAGCATTAGAATAAAATATTAATATAAAAGTAGTTGATAAGCTTGAACCGTAATTTCTGTGAATAAAATATGAATCTTTTCTACCAAAATACAAATAAAATGATAATATTACCAGTATTTTCACTATATATAATATGAAGACATCCTGTACTTTAAGGATAGTAATGATGTGATAATAATAAGATAATATATGATTATAGAAGAAATTACATATCCCTAAAGCTGAGATTAGTAATTCTTAATGATTCCATATCTCCTTATAAAGGTAATTCAAGAAAAAGATGTCGATGGTAAGTAAAACTAAGATTTTTGATAAGAGGAAATGGGAATTTGGATTTCTCCTATTTTTTGACCCAATATTATTTCTCTTTTGTGATTTTTCCATTTTTATCTATTTGGGGATCTTTGATTCCCACAACAATATTTGGAATTTGATTTCAATAAATGATGTGTAAATTCGATAATATTTTATCACAGACAGAAAGGTAAATATTTATCAATTTTAGAGAAAGGTAGAAATATTCTGTTTTCCTGGAGAAAGTTTTTACTTTGTTGATGTTCATTTTTGTGATGAAATCTATTTCTGAAATACTTTTGAAATAGGTCACTCAAAATAAAGCATAACTTGGGAATGAATTTCATTAACAAAGTAAACCAAAACAAATATTTATTCACAAAAACTAGAAGCATTCTCCCTTTTCTGAAAGTATTTATTTTTGTTTCATAGGCTGAATAAAGGTACCATTTCTCCTATGTATATAATAAAAACTGAATATTGAGTCAATTTCTTGTTAAAATTGAGTTTTAAAAGAAAATTTGAGAATAAATCTTTCCTTAAAGAGACAGAGAATGAAAAAACATTACAATAATATTATGTTTTTCCATAAAAGAATTTTAGAGATACATATAAAATTACATTACTTCACCATTTCAGTATTTGTCTTTAATATTTCCCAGGTTATATTATAGCAAATTATTTAGTTCAATTTTTGAGGAGCTGATGTGGAAATGAGTTTTCAGAAGAAAGAATAAAATAAATCATATTTATCAAATAATTATGAGATAAACTCAAAGCTTGTGAGCACATATATATTTCATTAATGATAATTTACTATGACAATGGTAAGAGAAAAAGCTAATACAAGTTTTATCTCATTTCATTGAATAATTTCTCAAGTATTTTCGGCCTGAATCTCAAACCAAAAGCACAAGAATTACATCACAACTCGCTCAAGTGATGCACCGGGGCGAATCTCGTGTCAATCGTCGGCGATTGACTTCATGTCAAGCAAACGTCAAGCAGGATAAAAGTCGAGCTCACGTCAAGCGAAAATCAAGCAAACGTCGAGCACACGTCCTACTCTTGTCTTACACCAAATCCTGTGACATCCAATAATATTGGTTCCCCTGTGCCTTCAACTCAGATTCCTCACCACCTGATCATCCCACAACCATCCAATGATTGGTAAAAATTACACCAGACCCGCCTGTTTGCACACACACACATCAAAGATGTCCTTCAGCCAGTCTTGATGTAGGCGGGGGGTTTGACTTCACCAGGTCATCCATGAAGTGTGCGTGTGCATGCGCGGGGGCGGGTGCGTTTGCGTGTGCATTGGCGTGTGCGGGTGCGTTTGCGTGTGCGGGTGGGTGGGCGTGTGCATTGGCGCGTGCGGGTGCACATGCGGGTGTGGGTACGCAAAAGCCAATTCCGCTTCCAACATGATGATGGCGCAGTTAGAAATTTTGGATGCTGTGAAAGGTGAGTGTGTGGGTCATTTGATCATTGGACTTGGCTTATTCACACTGTACCCAATGTCAAAATAGTAAGCTCTTTGTGGCAATGTGAAATAATGGGCTCTGCTTGTCACAATGGCATGTCTCTGTCACTAAATTTTGAGGCAGTTATTTCACTAGCAAAATTGCTAATGAATCTGAGAGATTTGCATTTTGGTAGACTAAATATCATGAAATAATGGCTTTATCATTACAAGCAGTCCACATGACAGAGCTTTGTTATCATACAATCCACAGTTACCTTCTATTTCTTCTTCAGATATAATCAAGTGTCCATCATCAAAACCAACAGCTTTATAAATATTGAGATACGGCCAATCTGGTAGGAAATTCACATCAATCTTCAAAGTTTTTAAAATCAGAAAGTTATTGTTCAGTATGCTAGATGGCTCAGAGACTTTGAAAATGCTATCAATAATACCAAATTGTCGTGAGTTGCCCCTTTGAAAAAATATCACACTGTTGCTGACATTTTTGGATTCAGTTGAAAATATATTGTCCCCCATATTAATGTTTGAAACTGGAAAATACCAAGGTGAGACAATCCTTGAAGTGGGATGACTTGTGGATTGCACGGTATTGTCTAAGCTGATCCAATCAACCATTTCCCTTGTTGCATGAAAAGTCTGTAAGTACTCAACCAGGCAATCATAATTTTGTTGGTCATGGCGGGATGGCTTGTTATATTTATGGTGATTGAACACGGCAGGTGGCTGTGATTCAAAAAGCTGTTTTATTTCACATGGCACAGATGGGGATTTCAGGAGAACGGAAAGGTTGGAACATCGACAGATATGTTGAAGTAAGGTTTTATCTATATCATCTATTCAGAGTTGCAAAAAGTTAGTCATATTCAGTTCAGGTGTTTAATCAATGTGAATATATTGATCTTATTAATTGACGTACATATCTTGTTATTTGTTGGCATCTTTGCAAATACTCCAATCAAGCGCTCATAACCCCATGTGGCTGAGGCTTGTGCTGGGCCCCAACGTTGGAAGAGTTCGGGAATATGATCAGCAAAATGATGATTTGGTTTACTTTTCTGTTTTGGGAACAGGTGTTGATTGGAAAGGTGGAATTTTTTCCAATGTTCAGCAAATGCAGTCGCATCATCTATTGAAACAGTCCAGCTTGTGGCAATGTTGATAGCACTAATCAAATGGAATGTATTCTTGGCTAGTTCATTTGCAAGTTCTTCTGACTGACCCATTTTTCTTTGAGTGTTGGCAGATTGGTGTGCATCTAATGACATCTGTTGACTGAGAATTAGAAATGGAATATAGACCTTATATAAGAGAGCCCATTCAGCGGCTTTTAAGCTACCATGAGAGGGGGAACCCATGTTGCGGGGTACTCTTGTCCATGATGAGGGAATTATTGTCTCAGATATGATTTGACGGAGATGCTCCAGAGCCTCAACCTTGATCTGGTGATCACTCAGTGCAGTGATATCCAATTCAGAGGGTATTTCAGAAGTGGGGATGTAATCGGCATCAAATGAAGGAATCTCCGCAGAACCACTAGATGGATGTTCTGTGTTAGGGGTGGGCATTGGGAAGTAGTTTTTTTGGGTGGAAGTAGTGGGGAGTGGCTCATTTATTATTTTTGCTGCGTCTCTTCTCAGGGAGCCGGCCTCTCTCAATGTGATTTTATCAAGAGAGCTGTTGGAGGTCTTGGAATCTGAGTCTGAACTGTTGGTGTCATTGGATTTCCTGTGGGACCTGAAGTAAATTTTTGATTTGGACTCTGGAATGCACAATTTGAAAGTTGCATGATCCTTCAAAATTCCAAGTATTAAATTATGCATTATGTCAAGATTAACCATTCTGGTTGCATCCCAATACGGAAGGTCTTCCAAAATTGAATATCGCACTCCATACTCAGAGAAAATTGCTTGTCTTTGTTGTGGGGTTGCCTGAAGCCATTTGGCAATGGTTGATTTATGACTTTGGTATGAGCACGTGTAGTGAAATTGAGGACCAATTTCTTCAATTTGAGCTTTGTGAATGGTGCAAAAATTACAAAAGTGGTTTCCTGAATGGGAAATAAATCCAGTAAGCTTGCGCATGGCAACCACATCCGCAATGGCTGTGAGGATGGCAACACGGATAAAGGATCCTGATGGACCTGTTGAGGTGGGTGCAAAATGGTAACCTTGCCATAGCTCTTTGAGCTCGTTGATGAGTGGCATTAATAGATAATTCAATTGAAGCGCAGTTGGCTCCTTTGGACCAGGGATGATTCCTGCAACATAGACATTCTCGGGCTTCAATCTTTCACTTGGGGGGAGATTAAGACAAATAAGCATGATAGGTCCAATGCTAGCCAACCGGGTTGACTTTCCATGTGCATTAAACCAGTCCACATATATGGAGAAGGCCAATGCACCAGGAATGGACATGAATGGGGGATCATGGATATTTCTAGTGCCAGTGAAGCGTCTCCAGACCAATCCATCCCAGACATCACATTTGGGGGTACCTTCAGGGGTTTGGGATTGTTGATGTTGATGCAGAATTTCCATAATTCCAGCCCGCTGGAGGAATCTGGCAAGCCAATTTTTGAATGGTTGATAAATGAAATGTTTTGTTGGTATAAATTTTTGCTTCATGTTGGTGGTGTTTTGGGTGTGGGGTTCAGATGAATAGATGAATTTGCCTAATGATTGTGTGCAAGGGGGATCATAATCATTTGGGTCATTATGGCGTTGACAGTGGGGTTGGTCAGTTGTGACTGATTCAGTAAGGCCATTAAGAGAGAAACATTGAGGACAACATATATAGTTTTGAATCACTGGCTCCAATTGGAGATGTTCAAATATGGTACTCAGATCTTGAGGTATATGGAATGCAGGAATGGGGGGACCACCGGAGCTTGAGATGCTGGACTTGATCAGCAGGTTCAGGGCGGGGTTGAGTATGCGTGAAGCCCTGCGGGGTAAATTATACCTTAATGATAGAATGGCAGATATTATCATTCCTAGGTCTTGTGGGGGAAGGGTTTGACTGCCACTATATGGTTTCTGTGCAGTTGAATTGAGACCCGCTGGAGTTGAGAAAGTGCTTTGGGTCAAACGTGAATAATCAGCTGGGAAGATTTGATCCAATAGAATTTGTGGGCACCCAGATCCTGATGCAGAAGTAGGGATGTTTGGAAGAGATTTGGGTGCAATGGTTGATTTGAGCTTTTTAATGTGCTGTTTATATTGGAAAGGTGTGAAGGCAACTCCAGGCCTATCACCCTCAGGGGAAGAGTGTGTTTGAGTTGAGCAGTGTTGACACATGCATATACGCATTGAGAAATGGGGCCGGGTTGTCATTGTTGCAGGAATTGGGAGTACGGTTGGTTTGTGTAAAAATATCTATGGGTGATGTGAAAGTGTTTAGGAGTGTTATTAATTGGAAATAAAATTCAGTGATTATTTATGAAGGGGGAGATGATTTGAGCCAGCTGAGGATTTTATCCCATTTGTAATGGTGCATGAGCTGCAGTGGATAAAGTGTAACATGTCTCATCTGGATGGCGGAATTGGTTAGGCATTTAATTGGGTAAAATGCCATGCTGCTCAATGCTCATACATATTCTAGTTTATTTACACTTTGTGATAGTGCGGGTTTGACCATTGAGGGGGTTCCATTAGTGAAGTGTTACCATTGAATTGAGGGGATTAACATTTAATCCATGTACGCTGGCACGCCATCGTACATGGTTTAAACCTTATTACAGACATAACTATATAACTCTATTACATAAGGGGTTGGAGTGCAGCTAAAGTCTTGGTATTTGGTTTGAGTGCGGCGGGCTTTGAATCAGTTGGAATGTGATTTGGATTGTCTTGCCTTTCTTGAAAAGGTGATGTCTCTTTTGTGGGTGAATCCTTCATGAATATACCCCTTTACAGATGTACAATGTTGCGGAATTTCAATGCATATATTGGCAGTTTGGATAATTCACAAAATGTGACAATGGGGAGGCGGGAATGTTACCAAATATGATTACTTATGGATGATGGGTCCCCTTTCAGATCAAGGAAATATCACATTATATGCTGGTAGGCCGTGCAGGGTGGTTTCCGACAAAAGCGGAGGAGCTCAAGAGGAGGCAGGGAGGATTCTCCACAAAAGAGTCTTATCCGACTTCCACACAACACTTGGTTCCAACTATTCATAGAATTTCTCTATTCTAAATTTGAAAAAATCTCATATCATATCCCTCTATTTTATCACAATACTGAACTGTTTTATCAAGTTAAAAATATTACTGTACTTTTTCGGCCCTTATGTCATCTTCCAAGTCACATAAATCCCGTTCAGGTTCTGTTCATGACTCAGATAGTGAATCTAGCATAGAATATGTTCAAACACAATCACCATTGAGTCCCAACATTCCTCTCACAACCCCTATCGCATCCTCAATGAATGTATCAGGTCTTAACATTGATGTGGGAAATCCGAAGGCTCCAACTTCCAGCACTTGGGCGATCCCAAATATTTCTGTCACTCCAATTCCCCCGAATCCCACTAATACACAAATGCATGTGTCTGAGGGGCCGGAAGGCACACCTCAAATCTCATCAAACGCTAATCCCCAATCAAAATTTCCATGTGAGTTCCTCCTTAACCCCGGTCGGAATCCAGTCGCATCCCAGGATCCCTTTGGACGAAGTCAACAGCCAACCCTCAATATTCCATCAGGATCTCAGGCTCATGTGGGAAATGAAAGGCGCGTTGATGGCGGGCAACAAAAAAGACCTTTGGAAAATGTAACTTGGAGCGGTCTGTCGGAGGGAAATCCAGGATTGACGCTTCATCAAAGTAAGTCATTTGAATTTTGGAGTAGAAACCTATTCACAATTTGATATGTTTGTTTCATGGGTTAGATATGGCACCTAAAGGCAAGTCAGTCCGATCTCAGGAGCCAATTGAAGATTGTGAGTATGACCAGTCTTCATTAATTTTTTGATGTGTTAACTGATGATGTGCATGGCAGGTGATGAACTTTATGCATCTTCACCTCTGGTCCATAAAGAGAAAGTCACTGGACGTCATCATCCATATGCCTCCAAACCAAGAACGGGTCATGCCAGTACATCAAGAGAAAGAATTGTGGATGATGAGGATGAGAACATGTCTCCGACTCAAAGTGAAAAAAATGATGAACCAAGGAGGGACGATTTCACGGCGCATGAGCAAGGCACTCAATCAAATAGTGAGTTCACCCATCCTCAGCTGGGCCTTGCCCAGAGTATGCTTGAACAATCCGAGGTCAGACAGCAAAGGAACCAGGCCCGCAAAGCTCACAATGTGGCGAAACGTGCAAGCCAGAAGGAGCAACAAAAATGGCTGAAGGCAGAACTTCCAGAGAATGTCCATGGAATGAGATCAGCAGTACACGCACATTGCCTGTTCCTACTCAAAGTTAGGGATAAGGATTTTTCCTCACTACCAGCACCACCCAGCAGAGAAGAGCGTGAAATTGCAATTCAAGTGGCTGGTCATCTGGGATATGTCCCCGGGGATGTTTTCAATGAGCCATCAACACAGGTTCAGTCTCAGGGTTTCCAAAGCTACTGCAAAAATGAGCTCCACAAGCTAGGACTAAAGCGATTCACTTGGGACTGGGAGAGCTCATGGCAACATCCGTTCAATGAGCTGATGTCTATGGTGTTTTACCGTACATTCCGTCTTGCACTGGTCAGCACCGAGTATCATCATTACTGTTGGAACAAGGATCATAATAACTATGGGGTCGTGGCGGCTTTAATGGAGCGATATTTCACTTATTTGAAAAGAGAATGGAAGTCTATTCAAAAGGATGCCGAGTATTTGGTTAAAAAGAAGGAGAATCAAAAGCTCGCGAAGATTCGTCAAAGGGTTAGTTAATGTATCTCTTCTTCATTGTGAGCAAAGACTGATGATGATCTACTTCATTATGTGCAGACCTGTGAGCGCCGTCGTGAATGGTGTGATACGGCTAATTTTCCCATTCTAGCATCACAATTCAATGACCCTCGAGTATGTTCAGATACTGAGGAGGTACTGGAAAATGGCCGTCAAGTTTACCGCAAAGTGGGATTATGCTGGCGCTCCCAGTTATTTAATGAATTGGTATTAAAAATTGATCGAGACATAGAGTTTTGTAATTGCATTAAAAAAAAGGGTAAAAAAACTATTGATAGATTGCCAGAATTGGGATCGACAGATGATGGTGATATTCCGGAAGGCTTATCATTTCAGGTATTTGATCAAGATTGGCTCAAAGGCTGTAGTAAGATGCAGACTAGCGCCCTCAAAATACTTGACATGCCAGTTATTAGGCCGAATGGTGATGCTCTGCAATAACTTAGTAATATAAATGTATAGCACCGTTACAAATTGTCATTTTGTGAATTATTTGTGCAGGTGTAATAAAATCTGATTATTATCTCTTAAGGATGCAACAACTTGCTAAATATGTTAGAATATAGACAATATGAATTGAAATGTATCACCGTCTCCCTTAGCAATAATACTCTATTGCTCATTTTCATTGAGGAAATATTGAAGGAGTTCGATCCAACTCATGGTGTTCATAATTGTGGACCTATGCCAGGGTGAACAAGAGTTATCAACTTGGTCAAACACAAATTATATAATATCAGTAAGGCTCACGCAGTTAATGATTTTTTCTTTTCTTGGACCTATTGGTGTTTGGAAAATGGCATTTCCATAAGGAAGGATTTTAGAATAGAAATACAATTAGGGTCAAAGATGATCTTGAAAGGTACCTTCCGCATGTTGACCTCAACTGAATGAGGAGTGATATAGTGTATGACCTGTACAGGTCGTTGTTGGCCAATACGATGTAGACGATCAACAGCCTGAGCCTCAATGGCTGGGTTCCAATTGGGCTCCTGGAAATGTGGATGTCAGGGTCTGAAAATCAGGGGAGAATTTTGGGGGGAAACTCACCATTAAATATACTATATTAGCACAAGTTATATTGAGGCCAGTTCCAGCCGCGGAAATGGATGCAATGAGTACTTCACATTCAGGATTATTGAAGAAATTCTCAAGCGCCTTGTCCTGCGCTCGTGGTGTATTTGTTCCATCAATTCGTGCTGAAAGGATAGAGTGATGGGCAAGAGAAATACCAATTCTACAATATAAAAATGTCAGATGGAGTCAATTGGTAATGGATGCATATTAGAATTAACGCACAAATCTAGAAATTGGGTCCATTGGGTATAAACAACCGATTTGGTTGGACCACACCTTGTTTGTTTGTTCTTCATTAAGCTTTGTAGGAGGTGTGCAATTTTACTACTCATCATGCATGTTTCCACATCCACAATAGTTCGTGTGATTGTTGGTGAGTTATCCTGAGTGCTCCTGCCTTCAGGGTCTTCCAACTCCGCCTCTGCAATTGTGTTAAGCATGATGTGATGGTTACAACATATTCACAGCTTATTAATATTTCTGAAAAACTCTCCTGGTCCTTTGCTTTTGGATGATAGGAATTCTTCATATAATGTGGAATATTCTTGCTGCATGGTCGGGTTGAGTGGGAGCAGCTCATAATGATGGCTAATAGTGGGGAGGGATTCAAGATGTGTGGTTTTGGTGTGGTGCAAACTTAAATGCCGCAATGCCAAATGCAAAATATCATTGCAACCTTTTGAAAGACTACTCAGGATGAATGGTGACCAGTTATCTTGATCGGCGCACTGTGGTTGAGTGATGAATGATATTATTCCCAAAAGGTCATAAATGGTGTTGTGAATAGGTGTGCCCGTTAAACATATTCGGCGGGATGAAAGGAGGCTATTAATGGCACGGTGAGTGGCAGTGTATTGAGAGCGAATATAGCTATAATATGGGGCAAGGGTTATTGGATATAAAAGGTAATTTGAATCATTTAAGATCAGAGACTCACTGTGCTTCATCCAAAATTATACGATGCCAATTGATTCGAAAAATTAATGATGTAGAGGTATTGGTTTGCTTAAATTCTTGGGTGATAGTATTGTAAGAAGTGATGATGATATCATATTTTAAGATGTCGTCTTTGGATAATGAGTGACAAGTGGGACCATGGTAGATTTTGGAATGCAGCGCTCCAGCCTGAGCATGCTTGGATATTTCTGATTGCCAGTTGGTAATTAAGCGAGGGGGGCAGATGATCATGGTGGGCGTGGAGCGATGGGGGTTTGCAATCATCCGCTCCTTGGAGGTACCAATTAGAGCAATGGCCTGAATGGTTTTACCTAATCCCATATCATCCGCAAGCAGGCCTCCAAGAGGGGTATTGGTCGAAAGGGATTCAAATGAGCTAACGACCTTGTTTGTAATGATGTGCCTGGCGTTGAAAGTGGATCCTGGGGGTGAGGTGGCCCAAAGGTTACGGGCTGATTGGCCATTGGGGATTTCTCGATCCCAGAGAAACGCTAGTCCGGTCTTTTGATGAGGGAGGAGGGGGGTTTGAATAATGGCATGGGGCGGGGTCATCATGGGGAGGTCTGATCCACTGGGTAATTGTATCAGTTTTTGCTTGGAAATCAATGATGAAACAGCAGGATATGAAGCAGGCGTCGAGTTTGAAGCGGGAAATGTTGGAGTAAAGAGTTGACATTGACAATGAGTAGTACAGTCATATTCTTTGGGCATTTTAAGCTTGAAATCTTGTGTTCGAAAGCTTTCCATTATGAATAGAATGTTTGGATACCATGTGAAGAACATCAATGCTAGATTGGGTTTCTGAGATGAGGAGGGATCATTGGCATCAGTCATAAATACTCCCTCAACAAATAATATTTGAGTAGGATTGGTTTGGCAATTTTCAATCCATGCCCCACCAGGACCACAGTGCATGAACGTTTTTGGTGCCCCAAGGAATGGTATCAACGTTTGGGAAAGGGTTCCCGGGAGAGAGCCAATAGCATGCTGGTGATTGGGGAGATATACAAATATGCTGTGTTGATTGTGCCATAGGATAATCCAAGAACCTAAGTGGGAATTCTCAGGATTTAAGGTTATATCACTATTTATTTGAATACGAATATTAATCATCCCAATGCAAAGTGGTTGTGAAGGGGTTGACATTATGGCTATGTTCAATTATTTGGGGACAGTTGAGAATTATATGATCGGGAAGGGTTAGCTAAAGGGAATGGAGAGGAATAAGCGCAGGTGGGTAACTTATATGAGTGGCAGCAACAGGCCAAAAGGGGGATGGCCTGTGGTTACGTGCATGGTCATGATGGGGGTGGGCGTCTTGGGTTGACAATTTTCATATCCAATTTGGGGCATATATCAAGGCAAGGTGGCCAAAATGTGGGTGCACCAATATTTTGCTGGATCTGCAGCAAGGTACAAAACCTTTGGTGGAACAAGGTTGACATTAGCATATCCAAAATTGGGTGGGTTGGAGCAAGTTATTGTGGAGGGCATATTAGAGGCATGCAGTCATGTTCGCTGGTGTGACAGCAAACAATGAGCGTATCATCCCCAGTTTAATTTTTGCACAGGGACCTACTGGGCAATGTTGGCGGTTTCAAAGGGCAAACTCACTGTAGAGATGTGTGTGTGTGGGCGGGTAAGATATGTTCGGTGGCGTGCCACCGAACATGAGTTTGATTGTGTCAAGCGCTTGAGAACGTGCAGAAAATGACCCGGAGTGGGAGATCCCGACACAATCATAGGCCGGGATTATTCTAATGCGGATGAGGCTGAAGAAAATCCATACTGATTGACCTCAGGTTTCCATGCGCAAGCGGGTGAGCGTCTGCAGTGCAGCTGACCACCCGACCAAGAAAATAGCCGGTCGGAAGACTGGCAGTGAAATGTCTTCCAGGCGTGTGAAAGTTGCCTGCGTATGACCTGTCGGGTGGTGCATATGAAAAAGTGTGTGGCTGCCTGCCAATGAGCACGCGCGGCCACTCAAAGTTTGCCCCGATATCACCCACTTACATTAACTTGGATTACACGCGCATCGGTGCCAGAGTTAGGCAGAGCTGTCCAACAAGGTGCATCAAAGGGATGCAGTTGAGATATATGACTTGATGGCTTGACGTGATTGCATGTTACATTGCTGAACAGCTTTTGCTCTGCCCTGCAGCATACATTTACAAAGGTGTACTGCGTACCAAGGCTGTCATGTCGGTTATTCCGTGCAGTTCGGCTAAACTGATTTAGGTTGTTAATTCTACCAGAATTAACAGTTCCAACGCGTTTTTTTCGCGCGGAACTGAAACTGACCAATCAAATAGCAACTACGCACTGAATAAATCCCAACTAATTATTTTGCTCAACATCTCATGTATCTCAAATGTTTTATCATTTTTATTTATAATTTTTTAATCATTTTCTTTAATTCTCATTTGTTTATAATGAGCACAAATATACAATCTTTCCAAAAACTCATTCCAATTAAACGACTATTTAATTCATCAATTATAGCTACAATGACTCATAGGTTCCTTAATCCCACTTACAATTCATTGTTGCTTAATACATGTCCTTTGCGAACTACAATAAAGGATGTTCATTTGAAATTATAATAAACACAATTTAAAATTGATAAGATTTTGTTTTGAGCTGTGAGAAAAAGAGATGATAACAAAATATTTTGAATAACGGAATACAATTTTTATTGAATTAAATCCCGGTTAGACTGGAACTGACAATGACCTTATCAGGTATGGTACTTAATGAGGACATAGTGATTACATATCTCGCAAGTTCCAGTACGACCGAATGTTTTTTTAATGAAGTTGTACTTCAGACCGATTTGGGACCGCATATCCAGCCCTGCTGCGTACTACAGTGTTGGCTGTACAGATTAGGAAGGTGTAATACTACTTCAGCCTGCATGCATATAGCCAATGCAATCGTTTTCATATACGTATCTCATGTGCCACATGCTCAGCATTGTGTTTCACCCAATTTGCACACGCAAGCTGAGCATGTCATGGTCAAAAGGACCGTGTGAAAGTTCTCAGTAAAGCCATGGAATGAACTATTTTTGCAATAGCTCATTGGAAGGCTCAGTTTGGAGCACTTCACCAAAGCATGTGAAATGCTGCAGCTGGCTGAAATGTCACCCAATGCTGTCCCAAATGCTCAGATTGTGGGCATACAAAAACGACTGAACAATGGCTCAGCATGGTGCATTTGATATTGTTATATCAATAGTTCAATCACTGTGCCATTAAAATGTTCAGCCACTGAGCATTTCAATTATGACCCGAAAGCAAACCTGAGCAATGGGTCGAGGCAAGCTCACGCTGTATTCACTTGTCTTACAGCCCCCCCCTTTGTTCAAACACTATTACCAGGCCATACGGCCGGTAATCTCGCCGCGGTCACTTGTGACCAAATGCACCGGGTCCATTTCTGCATGGGTCACTTGTGCATTGCACCCACAATGCAGATTCAACGAGGCCCTCACGACCACCCTCCTGGGGTATCGGGTGGCTATGTAAGGAAACAAAGGGGATTTGACTGAGTTTGACAATTCAATCAATAGCATTACTCAGCCAGAACCCCATTGTTCTTCTGCCTCACGCCAACATTGAAGCTCAGTTGCAGCATTTGCTGCGACTGAGCTTCAATTTTGCCCACACGCCTTGAAGCTGAGCCTTTGTCGGGTGCTGCAACTGCTGTGACTGAGCTTCAATTTTGCCCACACACCTTGAAGCTGAGCCTTTGTTGGGTGCTGCATTCGCTGAGACTCAGCTTTAATTTTGCCCACACGCCTTGAAGCTGAGCCTTTTGCGGGTGCTGCAACTGCTGAGATCGTCTCAGCTTCACCATGGTATAAAAGACCATCTTCACACGACAAGCCCTTCACTTTCTTTCTCACCCGCTCCACTTCGATCCACCTCACCCGCTGTTCTCCTTTTTGTGCGTATTACCCTAGGTCTCCCTGCTTTTCCACTCTTTTCTTTCGCACTCCACTAACCACTATCATATCCTTCTGCTTTGTTTTTTTCCCGCTTATACTTCCAGAACCCCCGTCTATCTACTTCGTGCGTTCCATTCAAATAAAGTTTTGTCCACGTTATTATCCGATATTAATATTTTTCTATCTTCACGACTTCCTTCCAGACTTTTAAAAACTTCCAACTAGAGCGTTTTTAAATTGATTCCGTTTTAAATTTATATAATTCATCGTACGTCATCCTTTTCTTTCTTGATTGCTTACTTTCTATTCACTTACTAACCCCAATTTTTTTGTTTTCAGATGTCGTGCACATTATGCACCAAGCGGGGTATCCCCTGCATCCGCTCTTCGACAACGACCGACGCTTGTGATGCTTGCCGACAAGCACACAAGAAATGCTCCTTTGTTGTCCGACCCTTCCGACCACACGGCCAGAGGAGTTCTTGCCCAAGACGACCTCGCGAGGACTCCTTTGTGGTCGACGATGATGAGACCATTTCCGAGCGCGAATGGACACCGGGACCTCAAGCAGGCCGACGGGAACGATTCCGGACGATTAGCCCAGTCCCCTCAAGCATTGATTTGTCCACCCCCCCTCCTAGGCCACCATCCGATGGTCACTTCACTCCTCGACCGGAGCAAAGTGATTATCCGGCCGATGAAGGATGGCGATGGCGAGAGGACATTCGAGCTTGGGCCGATCGTCACCATGTCTTGTCACCAATGGGATTCAAACGCCAAAGTAAGTTTTCTTTCTCCTCCTTATCTCTTTTATCTTCACGCAATAATACTCCCTTTTTTCCATTACTCATAGAACAAAACCCTCCGAATCCCCCCCGACAAGACTCTCCCGTTCCCAGTTTGCCTCGCGAGCAAACCCCGCGGCAACCCACCCCAGGCCCGAGTGGCACCCGATGGTCTGAGGACTTATTCCGCGGTAAGCAGCGAACTTTCTCTTTTCTCATTTTCACTTTCGCATCAAGTTAACTGACTCTTCCTCCTTTTGTAGAAGCCTCCCAGCACGATGAGCCACCTATTCCTGGCGCGAGTCCATCCTCCGAACCACCTGAGGACATTGCGACTCGTGAGCCTCAACCTGAGGTGGCTCCTACGCAATCAACGGAAGAACCTTTTGGTAAGTCCCTAGTTCATCTTTTTAACTCTACTCAACTTTTCTGAACCCCTCCTTCGACCATCTCCAGCTCGTCCCGCCACTCCCTGCTTGATTATCATCATCGACAATACGCCAGTCGGTTCCCCCCCTCCCCCTTCTTCACCGACTCCACCACCTTCCCCTCCTGTACCCCCTCCCTCCACTCCTACCCTGGATATCCCTCCCATTGCCACTGACAACCCAACCGCCTCCTCCCCCCCGGTGCCAACCTCCTCTCATTCCTACGATGACGCTCGCCAGGAATTTACCAACTTACAACCGACTTTGATGATCCCTCGAGCCATCGTCCACGAATCGATCAACCGAATCTTGTTGGAGCATCGTCGGTTGCTCCACATGATTCCTTTCGTGGATGCAACTCATCGAAATGAGATGCACCGGGAATTCCGGGAGGAACTAAACTCCCTCCTTGGCGCGGCGATGGAGGCTTATCCAATGGAGGACATCACCGGGATAGTCTCACAATTCTTAGAAAAATAAAATCCACAAAAAAAATTGTATTCTTTCCACTTTTTACCTTTTGTATTACACTCCTTTAGATAAATTTTTTGTATTCAATCAAAGATATTTTCAATTTCTCTTACGTTCTTTGTTCACGTGAATTTATTATAATTCCTCAATGATTCATATTTACTATTGTGTGAGAATAATTTTCGTAAGTGCCCCACCAAAAGTTTGAGTTAGTATTTGTATGTGAGAAAATCTTTTGCCAAAAATGCGCCAATAGTCACCATTCCTGCCTCCTATATTTTCTTCCTCCAATGTTTAGAGCCATATCAAATCTTAACTGTAAAAAATTGGGAGGTTCCGGCATGTGAGCAATCCACTCCAGATTCATGAGAAATTGCCGTTCCTATGGTCACACGCTATTAATCTTAGTCATGTATTGAATTGTTTAAATTATTGGGAACCTTCACAAGCGTAACGATTGGCGTGTGAGCTGTCAGGAGCCTGCAAAGGCGTAAGGATTGGCGTGTGAGCTGTCGGGAACCTGCACAGGCGTAAGGATTGGCGTGTGAGCTTTCGGGAGCCTGCACAGGCAAAAGGATTGGCGTGTGAATTGTTGGGAGCCTGCACAGGCGTAAGAAATTGTCAGCATTGTTGGCAACCTTCACAAGCCTAAGGATTTGCGTGTGAGCTGTCGGGAGCCTGCACAGGCGTAAGGATTGGCGTGTGAGCTTTTGGGAGCCTGCACAGGCATAAGAAATTGTCAGCATTGTTGGCAACCTTCACAAACCTAAGGATTGGCGTGTGAGCTGTCTGGAGCCTCAACAGGCGTAAGGATTGGCGTGTGAGCTTTCGGGAGCCTGCACAGGCGTAAGGATTGGCATGTGAGCTGTCGGGAACCTGCACAGGCGTAATGTAAGGTTTGACTATGAAACAATAAGTAAAAATTACTAATTTATTACTTATTGTACTCTGAATGTCCTTATAAATTGAGTAAATAAGATTAAAAATATAATAATAATAAATAATTATTATTATTATGGCATAAAATAATTATTATTATTATGGCATAAAATAATTATATTATTAAATAAATATAATAATATAATTTATATTATGAAAATATAATATAATAAATAAATATATTAATATAAAATAATTAATATATTAAAAAGCTCTTTATTATTGTTACCAACAAATAATAAAGGCGTAAAAAATTGTTTTTTATTAATAAAAAACAATTAATAACAATAATATTACTAATATTAAAGTTATGAATTAATATAAATACTATTTATATTAATTAAAGAGTTATTAAGAGAGTAATAATAGAGAAATTATTATAATAAGAGAGAATAACCTACTTTTAACACTTAATATAATAATTTTGAAGTATTTTACGCCAAAAAATATAAATACAACTTTTTCAAATTGTATTTACAATAAAAATAAAGAAAATTACAAATTATTCTGGATTTTTACGTGGAAATGAGTTTTAGAGAGATTTTTAACAAAAACAATTAAATAAATGATTTAATCACGTCAAAATAGATGATTATAGCAAGGTGGTCTTTGGTCTTTAATAATATAATGCTTTTATATATAAAGAATAAAGAAAATTACCTTTTGATTTAATTGATTTAATGTTTTTGATGCGTCTGAGGGGAAAATAGAGTAAAAAGAGCACTATTTATAGTAAATACCTCCCTCCTAGAGTCCAACAGGCTTCTAGTAGACGTTTACTGATCATATCCACTGGAATTGATCAATATTTTAAGGTTTGAGGGTGATTACATCATGATCAAACCATCTTACATCATTATTGCACCATTATTTAAAGTTATCACTGTAACTTTAAGTTTGATGACATCAGAGGCTTGGCAGAACCCCAAATTTCGTGGATTTTATTAGTTTTAATCATAAACTAATAGTATTCACCAATTTTATCACTCTTGTGACTGTTAAACTTAATTTAAGGTTACAGTAGGTGATCATAACTGCTCAATTTAAGCTCAAACTTTGATCTTCAATAACTTTTAAGATTTACACGCTACAGCAATTCAGAGAGTGAATTCTGATAGCCTGGCATAACCTTATTATGCTGCCAAGAGTTTATCATTACATCATCAAAACTCTAATTTTGATGATTTTTCTTGTAACTCACCTTTTCTGTCGAAATTCAATATTTTAAACTTCAAACCTTGATTTCAGGGGGTTATACCCTGAATTTAATAATAAAAATTACATCATTCTTCACGAATGAACTAGTAGAATCCAACTGTATACTTTTTTTTAAGTTTGGACCACTTTCACAACAAAGTGGTCAACAGCTCTGTTGATTTTTATCAATATTTCATCATAGGTTTTAACCTTGTTTATGATTTGTAAAATAAAGTTCATTTCTGTGTTCTTACAGTAATTACGTGGTAACTTTATTTTTGGTTCATAATTCTATAATGTATAGTTTAGAAGATATTAGCTATGATCCTTGAATATATGCATTGACCAAAAAAGTGCATATATTCAGGATAATTCCTTAAGTATTGACTTTGAGAATTAGCTTATTAATTGTTTTATGTGTGGATTTTTATGGGGAATCCACTGGTACAATTTATTTCACATGTTGTTTCATTGGTTTCTGAGATAAATAGGATTTTATGGTTTTTGTAAGGTATTATACCTTATAATTCATTAAATATTGACTTCACAGATATGCCATAAAAATGGTATATGTGTATTTTTCCATGAGGAATCCAATGGTATAATTTATTTTACATGTTTATTCATTGGTTTTTAAGTTAAACCAATTTTTGTGTTAATTTATGGTATTTTTTGTATATTTAAGTAATTAATTTTAATGTATAATTATTCTAAGTAATTTTATTATAATTATATTAAAGGTATAATTATTCTTAATCTTTTTGTGACCTTATTGGGTATGTGGTCATATCTCAAAGGCTCACATTCCCTACCACCAAAAAAGATTGTACCACAATCTGATGTGTATGATAAGGGTATCATCCACTGTCCTACCTCTTCAATAGACTTTGCTAGTCTTGAAGCTCAATAATGCTTAACTTTTTTATTTTTCAGGTTTTCTTTCATGTCTGAACCTTCTTAGTAGTTTATCAGCATTTGTTATATCTTTCTCAAGTAGCCATTCATCTTCTTGAGTTGAATTTCTATACCTTACAAGGTATTCTCTTTCTTTTTTGTTTCTTGTCCTTCTTTCTTTAAGGACTTTTACTATTTTCTTTTCCTCTCCTTCTTCCAAGGGGGGAATCTCAAGTGGGGGTTTATTTCTTAGTGGAAATAACTCTTTGTCACTTGAACTGTAAGGTTTTATCAGACTTACAGGGAAAGTTGGGTGTTTGTTCATTAGTTCACCTGTGAGTTCCAATTGCACAGCATTTGGTCCATGAAGTGCTTTTATCATAAATGGTCCTGCAAAGGAATCTTTCAATTTCTTTGGGCCTTTTATGTTATTGAAATTAAGGGTTGATACTAAAACCAAGTCCCCTATTTTGAAATCAGGTGGCTTATGACTTTTATCCCATCTTTCTTTTGCATATTTAAAAGAATCTTGCATGCATCTGTTTGCATGGTGTCTTGCTTTGTCAAGCATTATCTTGAAGCTGCTTGCTGTTGGATGTATATCCACTAAGTCCTTTTTGAGGGTATCATAAGGAAGTCTTGGATTCCAACCTTTCTCTAGCATTGCTGGTGTTTTGCCAGTAGAAGAATGGATTGATGTCTTATATGCCAATTCAAGTGCTGGTATTAGTGTACACCAATCATGGGTAAAACCATCAGAATCTTTGAATTCTAGCCCATAAGCACAGAATCTTCTGATCATATCCTCTAGGGTCTGTATCATTCTTTCTGCTAAACCATCAGTTTGAGGATGATAAGCTGTTGAGAATGATAACTTTGTCCCAAACAGGTTATGGAGATTTGTCCATAATGCTGAAGTGAACTTTGGGTCTCTGTCACTTATAATATTTTGGAATAAGCCTGTATGGCTAATGACTTTATTCCATATCATTATGGCTGTATCCATAGCTGTGTCATCTTTATGACATGGTAAGAACATGGGAGGTTTGCTGTATCTGTCAACTAGCACTAGGCATGCATTATAACTCCTGTCTCCTCCTGGAGGTAAGGCTGTTACCCAATCCATATGGACTATTTCCCATGGGGATTTTGGTTCTTGGATTTGGATCATCATTCCAAATTTCTTTCCTGTGGCTCTGTTGGCTTTTTGACATCTGTCACAGGTCTGGCAGTACTCTGCAACATCTTTCTTCCAATTTGGCCACCAAGAACAGGTTTTCACCCTCTCTAGTGTCCTATCTTCTGAGAGATGTCCAGATGCAACACTATCATGACACTCATGTAAAATGGTGTTTATTAGTGTTCTGTCTGTTAAGGCCATAACACATGTATGTTTTGTTCTATGGTAAAGGATTCCATCAAGGAGGTGAAATCTTCCTTCATCATATGCCTTTTTCCATATTTCATCTAGTTTTGATGAAAGTGATGGATCTTTGCAGTCTTTCATTAGAAGTTGGCTTAAGATATGGCAATTTTTGTCTGTCTTATAGCTTTCTTTAACTTGGTTAAAGAATTCTGTGCCAATGTCTGTAACACATATTCCTTCTATATGGTGCTCTTCTTGTGGTACCCATGCTGGATTGTCAGGGGTATTTGCTAGAGCCCATCTGCTGAGACCATCTGCATTTTTGTGAATATTTCCAGATTTATGAACAATAGTCATATTTCCTCTATATTCCTGGATAGCAATTTGCCATCTTAGCATATGTCTGTTTGGAGTCTTCATATTTAATAGTGATTTCACAGCATTACAGTCTGTGATTACATCAAATACTGTGCCATCCAAATAATAATGCAATTTTTCTAAAGCCCACACTAGGCATAAGCATTCCATTTGGCTTGCTCCATACCTTGCTTCTGTTGGCTTTATTTGCCTTGAAATGAAACAAATTGGTCCTTCCACTGGTTTATCATTGATAATTTGTGTTTGGTGAAGTGCAGCACCTAGTCCTTCTCCACAAGCATCAATGTACAGTTTGAAGGGTAGTTTCCAATCTGGCATTAGGAGAAATGGGGCATTTGTTAAGGAATTTTTCAATTCTTCATATGCCTTGACTCTTTCTTCTGTCATCTCATAGACTGTTTGTTGGTCACATAGCTTATACAAGGATTTAGCAATCTTTGCAAAGTCCTTTATATGCTGTCTATAGTAACCAGCAAATCCTAGAAATGATTGCATTTCTTTTTTGGTTTGAGGCATTGGTTTAAGTAGTACTGCTGCTACTTTATTTTTGTCTATGCCTAGACTAAGTCCAGATACCACATGTCCTAGTGCTTTTAATTCACTATATGCAAAATGACACTTTTTCAAGGAAATTTTCATATTCACTTGAACTATTTTCTGTAGTACCCTTTCTAGTCTTGTAAGGTGATTTTCCCAAGTTTCTGAGCAAACTATAATATCATCAATATAGATAATTAACCATCCTTCTGATAATTCTTCAGGAAATATGGTATTCATCATTCTTTGATAATGGGAAGGTGCATTTTTTATCCCAAATGGCATTCTTAAGTATTCAAAAATTCCACAATGGACTATTATTCTTAGTAGTTTCTTGGCATTGTCTGTTAAGACATTTTGATGAAAGCCTTTAAGAGCATCCATAGCTGTGATGAACTTAGCTTGTGACAATTGGGTCAATGTCTCATGGATTCTGGGTATTGGATATCTGTCTGGAATGGTATAGATATTCAGGGCTCTGAAGTCTCCTACCATCCTTGACTTTCCATTATGCCAAGTTATAATGACAGGTGTAGTAACTTCTACTTGTTCATTATGTCCAACCTTTCTTAATACTCCAAGGTCCATTAATTCTTTAATGTGTACCTCTAAGGCTTCTCTAGCTCTTGGACTGGCTGGATAAGCATGTCTTCTTAATAAAGGTGGGTAAGGCTTTTCTACATTAAGAATTATATCCACTTCATGTCCAATTATGGCACCTAGTGGCTCTTTGTCAGTTGCAAAGGCATTTTTATACTTAAATAAGAGGTCAATCAATTTTTCTTTCATTTTTTCTGTTAATTCTTTATTGAATTCTGCCTCTTTAAGTTGTTCAGATATAAAAATTTCTTTTTCTGGAATTTTTTCTTCCTTCTTAATAACTGTGATTTGTTTTTTGTTATTTAAGAAGCCAAACTTTTGTCTTTTGTTATCTCCTATGGTAAAATATCTGTCTTTTTGGTTGGAGATATCTATACCATAGATTGATAAGTAGTCATTCCCAAGTATGAAATGATTACTAGTACAGTTGTCCATTACTACAAACTCTACTTTAATTCTAACACATTGTGAGGGATGAGGAAAAATTAGTGTTAAATCAATTATTCCAAGGGGCTTCATGCTCTCACTTGCACTACTAAATTTGACACCTTGTATTGGCATAAGTTTTTCTTGCCAATTTGGGACAATGGTTTTTAAATAACTTTTGCCAACACAAGTGCAATATGCTCCTGTATCCAAGTTAACTTTTCCTTCCTGGTTATCAACCATAACAATACTTATACTTGATTTTCCAGCTGTATATCCCATTCCTCTTGCAGGTTTGGTTCTATACATTTTGGCATCTTGTATGTTTGTCAGGTTTGTGTCAGATGTTCCAACTTGTGGTAAGTTTGAATTAACATCCAGTACTTCATAAATTAAGTCAATATTATTAATTTGTGCATTAATTATATTGATTTCATCACTTTCAGAGCTTTCTGACTCTTCTGTCTCTTTTTCAGAGTCAGATTCCTCTTCTTTGTCATTGTGGCTTTCTGTTTCCACAATTTCATTAATTTTTGCTTTTTTAAGGCAATTATTGGCTAAGTGTCCAATACCTCCACATTTATGGCATTTTCTTTGCTCATTATTGTTGGATGTATTGGGCTTAAAGGATTCTTTTGATTTATCTTTTCTGATAAATGGTTTATTTGGGCTTTTAATGTCCAATTTTTTCCAAGTCCTGCCAATTTTTGTTCTTGTCACTATATCTTCTAGTGCATTTATATACTCTTCTGTGGAGCATGGTTCTATACATCTGCTTCTTAGGGCATGTTCTAGTTCCCCTCCACATTTTTTAAGTATTTTCATATGCACCATCTTCTGTGACATTTCTGGGTATAGTGCATTAAGTCTTTCAACTTGTTTTAAGAACCAAGTTAAAGGTTTGTCTTTCTCTGGGTCAAAGAAAGAGTTTTCAAATGCATTTTCTATCTTATACCTCCAGGCATCATTTGCCCACTTGGTGATTATTTCTTGTTTCCACCAAGACCAGGTATTTTTACCATTTGTTTGTCTTATGCCATAATACCATCTTTTTGCAGATTTCTCAAACAAAGAATGTAATCTTGCAGTGATTAATTCATCTGGTATGGCATAATCTTCTTGTAACATGTCAATTGTTTTAATGAATGACATGTGGTCATATTCACCTTCTCCTGTGAATGTTGGCCATTCTTTCAGTTGAGGTGCTTCCTTCATTAAGACTTGGTTATTATCTTGGTGACTCAAGTCTGTTATGAAAGGATTTGACAATTCCTCTTTTGTTTTAACAGGGCTTCTTATATGAGAAAATGGTGTTGATAACTTTGGCATATTTAAATTAGCCTCATTAATTTTATCCATTTTTTCAGTGATAAGTCTTATTTCACTCTGAATATCATCTTTCAGATGCATTCTTGCTTCATCACTTTTTTCCACATGGTCCAAAAGTAATTTTTGGTGTGATGAAGTCTTTTCTTCAAATTTTTCTACAGAAATACTTAATTTATTCAATTTTTCTGTAAGATTGTCAATACTCACATCATAATTGATTGTCAAAGTTTTGTCTTTGATATCTTTTATGTATTTATACAATTCTTGTTGTCCTTGTATTAATTTTTGAGTATTGTCAATTAAATTCTTTGGTTTATTATTTTCAACAATAAACTTAATGTTGTCAATTTCTTTCTTGTTTTGCACAACAATTTTTGTTAAAGAAGATAAATTGTTATTTATTTCTTGTAGTGATAATAAACTGTCTTTAATTTCTTTTAGAGGTAATATACTATTTTTAATTTCTGTTAAAGTATTTACAACATCTTTGGACAAGGTTATTTCTTTGGGAAATGAGGTTGTCTCATTCTTTGCTCTTCCTTGTCCTTGAATTCCATCAAGGTTCTGGCCATGTTGAAAACATTGTCCATGGCATCCTTTTGGATTCTTGGGATTCTGTAGCTTGGGGAATATGGTTTCCTCCAATGCTTTTTCTTGTTCTTCTTCCCTTCTTGGGGAAGTGGGTTGGCTTGGGGCTTGCTGGTAGAAGCTACTGGGGCTTCTTCCTTGGTTGCCTCCCTCTTTTTGGCATGGTAATCCTTGATTTTTTTGATTTGAGGTTTGGATGACAGTGGATTCCATCCATTGGAGTATTTCACTATCTCCTCCTCTTTGAGGAACTTTTTCAGGATGTGCCAGGAGTTCATCACTCCTTGGTGTATTTGAGGCAACATTTCCCAATCTTTGTCCTTGTACACTGTGCAATACTGCTTGTACTGGCTCATGTAGATGTCTATTTGAGCCCTCTGAATGTGATTTGTACCTGTTTGAGTTACTCATACTTAGTTCTAATTCAGGCTCAGATATCATGGGCATTTCTGGGACTTGCCTTTGGGATAAGGCACTTCCTTGTGTGGATTCTGTTCCACTGGGGATATTGCCCTTTCTTTTCCCTTTTGAGGGATCAATTCTACCTCTGAGTCCAGCTCCATCTGATTGGATGGAGTATTGGGAACCTCTTCTGGTAGTCATAATTAAAGAATAAGAAAAAATAAAAGTATTTTAGAATAAAAATTCTTCTATGGCAATTATAAAAAGAGGTGCTCACCTTCAGAGTCTTGAATGGTGGGTCCTGGAAAGTCTAATTTCTTAGCTTTCTTTCTTTTGGTGATAACTGGTGTTGGAGAACTTTGACAAGTTTCTTCCACCAACCTCTCAACAGTAGCTTGGTTATCTTCTGTTGGGTTATCTTCAAACACTAAAAAAGACAAATAAATATAAGTCTTTATATAAGAAGTGTTATTTTTGGCAAGATATGGCAATTTTCCACGTAGAAATTGCTTTATATCTTAAAAAATTGAAATAAAATAAAGAAATGAATAAAAAATGAATAAAAATAACTTTTTTTATTGGTTTTTAATATTTTTTATGTATTTTTTATTTTTTAAAGAATAAAATAAAAAAGAATATGATTCTTATAAAATTAAATTATAATAAAATTATTTTTAATTTATAAAATATCTTTTTTAATCACTAGAGTCACTCAAAGAAAGTTCTTGCAAGTCTAAGGATGTGAAAAACCACGTGTAAGACAGTACAATTGCTTTCCAAATGCCTCAATAGCTTTTAAAATCAATAAAATATAAAATTATTATATAATTTATTATTGGATAAACCCAAATAGAATCTTTTTAAAGGTCTTTTAAGTAAATATCACGGCCAGGCCCCCAAATGTAAGGTTTGACTATGAAACAATAAGTAAAAATTACTAATTTATTACTTATTGTACTCTGAATGTCCTTATAAATTGAGTAAATAAGATTAAAAATATAATAATAATAAATAATTATTATTATTATGGCGTAAAATAATTATATTATTAAATAAATATAATAATATAATTTATATTATGAAAATATAATATAATAAATAAATATATTAATATAAAATAATTAATATATTGAAAAGCTCTTTATTATTGTTACCAACAAATAATAAAGGCGTAAAAAATTGTTTTTTATTAATAAAAAACAATTAATAACAATAATATTACTAATATTAAAGTTATGAATTAATATAAATACTATTTATATTAATTAAAGAGTTATTAAGAGAGTAATAATAGAGAAATTATTATAATAAGAGAGAATAACCTACTTTTAACACTTAATATAATAATTTTGAAGTATTTTACGCCAAAAAATATAAATACAACTTTTTCAAATTGTATTTACAATAAAAATAAAGAAAATTACAAATTATTCTGGATTTTTACGTGGAAATGAGTTTTAGAGAGATTTTTAACAAAAACAATTAAATAAATGATTTAATCACGTCAAAATAGATGATTATAGCAAGGTGGTCTTTGGTCTTTAATAATATAATGCTTTTATATATAAAGAATAAAGAAAATTACCTTTTGATTTAATTGATTTAATGTTTTTGATGCGTCTGAGGGGAAAATAGAGTAAAAAGAGCACTATTTATAGTAAATACCTCCCTCCTAGAGTCCAACAGGCTTCTAGTAGACGTGTACTGATCATATCCACTGGAATTGATCAATATTTTAAGGTTTGAGGGTGATTACATCATGATCAAACCATCTTACATCATTATTGCACCATTATTTAAAGTTATCACTGTAACTTTAAGTTTGATGACATCAGAGGCTTGGCAGAACCCCAAATTTCGTGGATTTTATTAGTTTTAATCATAAACTAATAGTATTCACCAATTTTATCACTCTTGTGACTGTTAAACTTAATTTAAGGTTACAGTAGGTGATCATAACTGCTCAATTTAAGCTCAAACTTTGATCTTCAATAACTTTTAAGATTTACATGCTACAGCAATTCAGAGAGTGAATTCTGATAGCCTGGCATAACCTTATTATGCTGCCAAGAGTTTATCATTACATCATCAAAACTCTAATTTTGATGATTTTTCTTGTAACTCACCTTTTCTGTCGAAATTCAATATTTTAAACTTCAAACCTTGATTTCAGGGGGTTATACCCTGAATTTAATAATAAAAATTACATCATTCTTCACGAATGAACTAGTAGAATCCAACTGTATACTTTTTTTTAAGTTTGGACCACTTTCACAACAAAGTGGTCAACAGCTCTGTTGATTTTTATCAATATTTCATCATAGGTTTTAACCTTGCTTATGATTTGTAAAATAAAGTTCATTTCTGTGTTCTTACAGTAATTACGTGGTAACTTTATTTTTGGTTCATCATTCTATCATGTATAGTCTAGAAGATATTAGCTATGATCCTTGAATATATGCATTGACCAAAAAAGTGCATATATTCAGGATAATTCCTTAAGTATTAACTTTGAGAATTAGCTTATTAATTGTTTTATGTGTGGATTTCTATGGGGAATCCACTGGTACAATTTATTTTACATGTTGTTTCATTGGTTTCTGAGATAAATAGGATTTTATGGTTTTTGTAAGGTATTATACCTTATAATTCATTAAATATTGACTTCACAGATATGCCATAAAAATGGTATATGTGTATTTTTCCATGAGGAATCCAATGGTATAATTTATTTTACATGTTTATTCATTGGTTTTTAAGTTAAACCAATTTTTGTGTTAATTTATGGTATTTTTTGTATATTTAAGTAATTAATTTTAATGTATAATTATTCTAAGTAATTTTATTATAGTTATATTAAAGGTATAATTATTCTTAATCTTTTTGTGACCTTATTGGGTATGTGGTCATATCTCAAAGGCTCACACGTAAGGATTGGCGTGTGAGCTGTCGGGAACCTGCACAGGCGTAACGATTGGCGTGTGAAGCGTCGGCAGCCCGCATAGGCGTAAGGAACTTTTAGCATTGGCGGAACCTGCACAAGCATAAGGATTTGCGTGTGAAGCATTGGCATCCTGGACAATAGCAACAAACTAGGACAGATGTACGATGGCATGCCACCGTACATAATCCACTTCACCCCTTTTTCATGTGAGACAGCCCATCTCCCGCACTCGAATCCATCCAATCCTGGTGTATATTGTCCTCTGCCTTACCCCACCATTACTTACCCAACACACATGCAAATCTCCTCATTCTTTGAATTGGCATGAGATTGTATTACCATCCCTGATTTGATAGCCCGCTCTCTTGCCAATCTCATAATAGCCATGGTTTTTTTGCTGCATTGTTTTTGCTAACCTGCTTGAGCATTGTGCGGACATACCCACTAGTGTCGTGCTCTCGTTGTCCTGTGCTGGATCAGTATAATGAACAAATGTACTACTGGCCCACACTACCTGAATGAGCCCATGACATGCGGATAGATCAATCCAAAAATGCTCATTTGGGAAAATCAATTTTCCCCCTGTACACCGCTTTGACGCATCTCTTTGAATTTGGCCGGTCCGCTTATCAGCTTGAAACCACCATCCCGAAGCATACAGCGATGCATCCTTATCAACATGAGGTGCGTTTTTGAATCCATTCATGGTGAAAGTGAGTGCGGAAGCGAACTCGAATGCACCCTGATTTGCCGGAATATTGCCTTCATAGTTGACTTGATCAAAAGACGGAACCCCCAATGAATTGTAGGAATTTTGAATCTTCTCAAATAAATTATCCCTAACATATTGTAAGGATTGACCTAGAATGCAACCCACCGAGCTAAGATTGGCACCTCGGTTCCGCCATTCATCTTTTGCATTTTCAATTTTGCCAGCACTTCCATACAGACCAAATTGTTCATTCTTCGTGGTGCATTTGCGCCACCCAATTGCGAACATAAATCCCTCCAGTAATGCTCCATTTGTTGCAATAGGGTCAGTGAACTTCTTTTCGCGAAATAAGAATTGTGATAATTCATCCCATTGATTGACCTCGACTTCACTCATTGTTGTGAATGGTCGGAATTCGACAAGGGCAATGAGTAATCCGGTTGAAGAGAAGATTGCCACACAGCCAAAGTGAATGCGTTTGATCTGATTGACATCCACAACCCTCTGAATTTCACTTGGGGTCATATTTGCTGATACTGGCATTGATATTTGTGCTGTTGGGCGAGAGGAGGAAAACAACCTATTCATTCGGCTCGTTTTGCGCTCATTTGTCTTTTGGGATCTGCTACTATTCCCGAGTGGTTGAGGGATCACTATGTGTCGAAGCACACAAGATATCAGATATTGCCAAGGAGCTTTCTTTGGCACACATCCTTGAACTTCCCTGTTGGAGCCCACATGACATTGGCACAATCTGAACTGACTAAAGCCAATGTTCTTCCGTGGGGCCCAATGAGGGTGCCACATAAATGTGGAAGAATATATACACTGAGATTAAGCGAGTAACTCACACTTTCCTTCCTCAGCCCGACGCTTTCTCGCGAGTTCCCTTTTACGCTCTTTTCCTTTTTTGGTGAATGGCATGCTTTCAGCAGAAATTGAAATGAAACCGAATGATTACTGATTTATTAATATCACCTAAATTGAATCGCGGTTGATGAATCTTTTTTAATGGCGGCTAAAAAGAAAGATCACACCTGACCTTTGCAAATTCGCGATCTCAAATACCTGAGCCTGAAAATTGCAGTGGATAGTGCATTATTCAATTTTACACATTGATGTTCCCATGCAATCACTTTCCAATCCAACCATTTGGAATATTGCAAGCACACGCAAATGCAATATGCATCCTGCTGCGGATCCCTAGCTATCCTAGTCCTCTTGAAAGACAGAGGAACATTTGGCCTATTATGGGCTGGCGGGAAGTGATAAACACGACTTCCCGCAATGCACCCGCGTGTGCTACTCGCGGGCACAACGCCTGACTCAGCTTGCGTCTTGTCGGAGTCTTTGCAATGATGTACGGAGGCATGCCGCCATACAATTACTATTGGTACTCAGACTGTGGCATCCGGGCAGTAGTAGGATAGGAAGTCATGATTATTAAATTCATAAATCACTTTGCAAAATTAAATTACAATCTATCTAGTACAAAGCTAATCTAAAATGGGTCAATCCTGGTTGTAAGTTTAGCTGACCTGGGTACAGTCAAGGTGACCTCATCACTTGAATCAAGACCACGCTTCGCCACCCAGGCATCACCAAAGTCTAATACCAAGCATCGTGCAAATTCAAATCTAAGAGGTACAGTGGGGTTAAAAGACTCTGATGAGAAGAAACTTTTATTCAGTAAATTACATATATACTTATTAGTACGTAGCCACACTGGCTCCACTAGATTTTTACCCTCTGAAAGTGTTGCGGAAATGTCAATTAGTGATAAAGCACCTTTAACGGAGCTTGTTCTCCAGTCATCTGAGCATACCATCAAACCACGAACCCCCGCCGCACAGAATGCCGCTAATATACCATAGCAAATTCGATTTATTCCGAGATTCTTGTGACACGCCAAAAGATCTTTGATGGCCTCATTTTTTTGGAGTTCGTGAGTTTTCCTTTGATGCCATTAACTTCGACCTTTGTATGTGCACGTACCATGTTGTACGCAATCATCAAATGGATAACTGTATCCATTAGATCCTCCAGGTTCTTGTGCGGCTTTGTGGATATCTCATTGTCAGCGCCGCCACCTTCAATGCTGAGTTGGGTTGCACGTTGCTTCGATCTACTCAAGCAGGAGGCAAGGTATTCAACTGCTCCGCGTTCGAGTCCAAGAGGATCGGTCGAATTTGATGTTGGTGCAACATATGGTTTGGGTGCAATCACATCGTATGAGACTAAACTAATGGATTCAAACATAACATTTGCCCAAAAATGTTTAACTGGATTCGCGGGTTAAAGAAGGCTCTGAACCATTTTGAAGAAGGAGTGTTCAGATTTTGGGAGATTATCTGGAGGTTTAGCTGATTCCTTCATCAATTTGAGATTCCAAATGTTGTGATCAAAAAACGCTTCTGTTTCTGTTGGCTTAAAAAAATCTAACCCTGTATATTTCAATTTATATCACCAGTCAAAAGCCAATAATCAAGTATCATGCACAAAGATTAAAAAAAACTCACCTGCCATCTCAAGGTCCTCCAGCCAAGCCGACATTTTAAGCTCTCTGTTACTGATCACCTTAATACCAACGGGCAGGAATGTATGAGCATCCTTTGTTGGTAAATTGTCCCATCTATTTTTGTAAATCCTATTGATATTATCAAGCCCCCTTTTCCATGATTGTTGAGAAATATTGGAATGATAATTCAAAATGCCTGCAAACTCTTCCATGCGGGATAAAAATATTCCTTGAAAATTCGCAGCGGATGACACTTCGGGCTCAGCGTTGGGAATTATATCAGTCATATCTCGTCCCATTGTATCATGTTTAATTGTTTCCCTTTCTTGAAAGGCTTGAATATTCCAAGGAGAGGCAGGAGGGGTTGCATCATGCATTGTTTCATTGGGTATCGGGGGGCTTTCAGTATGTGGAGCTTGATCATGGATTGTTTCATTGAGTATGGGGGGGGTTCAGTATGCGGAGGTTCATTATCAATATGGTCCACTCCAACATTGATAATTTCATGACCTTGATCGCGAGAATTGTTTGCGGCTTCAAAGGTACGGCGTTTTTTGTTTGTTTTTTTGGTCGCATGTATATTTGGTCTTTTTCCTAATCCTTTGCCTGGAAATCCAATGACGACTCGAGATCCTTCAGGTAGAGATTCTCCCACCTCCACACCTGCCCATATATTGTAAGCAGCTATTTTTATCAATTTTGTTTTGAGTTATTAATGGACTTACGGTTCAAATCCATTTTGAGTAGGCTCATGGCTTCAGCAATCTTTTGACGCACATAATCAGGAATTTTACTATCATTTTGGATTTTTTCGAGCCTTGGGATTGTTTGAGCAATGTTGGAGACAAATTGTTCCTTGGATATAATTTCCACCTCCCCACTGAAAATTACATCATCTTGCCCATCATCTTCTGTCGGTGCACAAGGTTCAACAGTCTTTTCCTTCTCATAACTTTTAAAATTCGGTTTCTGAGAGCTTGGAGGCTGCCCTGAAATAAAGGCTATGACACAATATCAGGTTTTGAGAGATTTGAAATATTCAAGATGGATGCATACTCACATTCCGGAAGAACTGGTGGATCTTGATTATCTTCATGTGACTGGCTCTCTACTTCAATGCCTAATTCACGACTACTGGCGATATCAGAGATTTCACTTCCACTCTCTGGGGCTGAAGTTGGTCGTTCATTGAATTGAGTTGAATTTCCCGGGGTTCGGGCCATCGCGGAGGTAGTTTATTAAGCAAATAGATGGTGACGAGTTGATTGATAACTTGTTTGAAAATTTTTGAATAAAAAGATCCAAATTCAAGAAAAAAGGTGCAAGTAAAATAATTGCATTTGCAAAATGCGATTTGTCGGGAAATTGAAGGAGGCGATGTTTTGCAAATTATTTCATATCATGCAAATGAAATCACTTCCCTGTGAGACATTGAATAAAGTTGACTAGTGAGAAACCTACTAAAGTCAACTTTTGAACTATTCAACGCTCATGAGGTAAGGACTAAGCAAAGTGTTCCATTTGAATGATATGAAATAAAATGGTTTTGTCGGCGAAACAGGAGACACAATTCTTGTCTTAAATAGTCCACTTATTAGGTTTTAATTTGTGAGTCTCATGATTTAAACCCTAACCACAACATTGTGAATATACTGACCAATTTCCCCTGAGGTCCTGTTGGCAGAGAAGGCCACTCAGCATATTTCGGTGATGGTGTCCATTGTGTACGCCAACAAGCCACCGTACACTGTGGATGTAATACGGAAATGTGAGGATGGTAAGCAGTGTCAGAGGCATGTTGGGAGGGCACTCCGTGAGCGTAAGGATCGTAAGCAGTGTCGGGAGCATGTCGGGAGGGCACTTCATGAGCGTAAGGATCGTAAGCAGTGTCGGAAGGGCACTTCATGAGCGTAAGGATCGTGAGCAGTGTCGGGAGCATGTTGGGAGGGCACTTCATGAGCGTAAGGATCGTAAGCAGTGTCGGAGGCATGTCGGGAGGGTACTTACTAGGCGAGCGTAAGGATTGTAAGCAGTGTCGGGAGCATGTCGGGAGGTCACTCCGTGAGCGTAAGGATCGTAAGCAGTGTCGGGAGCATGTCGGGAGGTCACTCCGTGAGCAGTGTCGGGAGCATGTCGGGAGGGCACTTCATGAGCGTAAGGATCGTAAGCAGTGTTGGGAGCATGTCGGGAGGTCACTCCGTGAGCGTAAGGATCGGGAGCATGTCGGGAGGGCACTTCATGAGCGTAAGGATTGTAAGCAGTGTCGGAGGCATGTCGGGAGGGTACTTACTAGGCAAGCGTAAGGATCGTGAGCAGTGTCGGGAGCATGTCGGGAGGGCACTTCATGAGCGTAAGGATCGTAAGGATTGTCGGGAGCATGTCAGAAGGGCACTTCATGAGCGTAAGGATCGTAAGCAGTGTCGGGAGCATGTCGGGAGGGCACTTCATGAGCGTAAGGATCGTAAGCAGTGTCGGGAGCATGTCGGGAGGGCACTTCATGAGCGTAAGGATCGTAAGCAGTGTTGGGAGCATGTCGGGAGGGCACTTCATGAGCGTAAGGATCGTAAGCAGTGTTGGGAGCATGTCGGGAGGGCACTTCATGAGCGTAAGGATCGTAAGGGTGGGGGTGTGAAAGCGCAAGGAGTGGTGAGGACGGAGATGGGGGGGCAGGCAGTGTCAGAGTCTCATCTGGAGGGTGGTGCGGGTGCGTAAGCATGCTAAGCGTTGGAGAGGCGGAAGCTATTAGGTCAAATTACCCGAACGTTGCCAATAGTGTTGAAACGGGTTTGGGCTTTGAGTGACATTCTCATGTGACACATGTGACGATTGACGTTGTGTTGACGCTGACGTGACGTGACCCACTAAATCCAGTGACTATAAAGTGACACTAACGAGACTGAAGCAAGATTTTATACTGACCGCGGTGCGACGTGAAGTCAATCACCAACGATTGACGCGAGATTTGCCCTGGTGATGGTATAAAAAAGGTATCACTAAGAGTAAACTTGAAAAATAACTCTCATATAGAACTGGAAGAAATGAGGAAGAATCTCTTTTCAATTATAAAACATCCTCATCCAAATTGTAGAAGGAATTAATGAGATAGAATCATTAAAGCCCATATATGGTTCTTGAAGATGAAACCTCTTATAAAGATAAGAAGGGGATTGAGGAGATACCCTCAAAATTGTGTTAATTTTGAAGATCTCAAAGTTCCCTTTAGTCATAGCCACTATCTGACTCTTTACCTGAAAAACTGAATTATATATCTTTGTTGGAAAATTTGAAAACTAAAAATACAGTTTTTACAAGTCACAAAGCTCCTTAGTTTGACTATACTTAACCGAAAATATACATTTAGTGGTACCAAATTCAAGGGAACATCAATAAATTCAATTCTGCCCTATTGAAACTTGGATATCATCAAAAACTCCTGAGATTTCTAAGATGGCAGCTATATACCATCAAGTCCTTGCGCAAAGGAGACCCCCTAGGGGGCGGCAGTTGAAATCCTGTCCTTCATTTTTGGTTACCAAATTCACTTCCAAAAAACTATCCTATTGAGGGAACTTGAGGTCTTCTGGATGGTCTGTACAAAAAAAAATACAGAAGTTATTAAAAATAGAAAAATTTCAATGCCTGATGGCTTCTGTATTAGAAGAGAAGAGAAAACATAGGACATACATAATTTGAGAGCTAATAAAGACCTAAAGGTTTGAACCATCCGTTTTTCTGTATCTCAAAAATTGGCTGAAATATCTGAGCTAGAAGCTTTGCAAGCCACTTTTTAGTGTAAAAGACCTGTACCCAACTGTACTCCAGCTATAACTTATTAAGAGTTTCTGGATGACTAATATTCATCTGTAATTATTAATTTTCACCCAGATTAAATTTTCTACACTAAGTCAAAGAGATAATAGCTTTGTCAAGACTTTTTACATGGCCTCTGGGAGTGGCTTTCCCTGCATAAGTCAAAATGACAAAAGGTTTTTCTAGATTTACTGATAATCATTTAAATGAAATGCGACGAACTGATTCAGAAATTTCCTAACCTTTCCAAAGATTCTGAAGTTTCCTATGGACGGTTTTTATGCCTTTTAAGACTTAAATAATGTCTTTTCATCCCCAGAACCTCAAACCTAAGCCTGTATGAGGCTCCAAGACCACAAGTGAGCCTCCAATAGTAAAAAGTTCCACTCATGATTATTTTTGAAGCTCAAAATAGCTCTCAAAGTCCCTAAAAGAAATATAACAAAGCCGTTCCATCAATATGGATTCTCCTTATTCAATATCCACCTAAACCAATGTAGTAAAATATTTATAGCATTATTTCCCTTAATTCAGAACAGATATAGTTATGATATTAATTTTGGTAATAATTAAAATAGTTATTCAATTATTTATTGCTGAATCCTAGGCTCACAGAAGATAAATCAGCAATATTTTAATAGTAGATCCTTATAAATTCATAGATTCCTTATATTTACATTTCACTGTCATTATTGTAGTTTATCATTATTACCTTAAAAGATATTATATAAATTCATCCTGAAAAGCATAAAGGACAGTTGCAAGGATAGGCGGTCTTTTAATAGAGAATATCCTCCATCAAGTGAGAATTATTTCCTATTGACTTTCAATAATTGGTTCTACCAAATAAAGCTCTAATATGAATGTTTCAATGTGATTATGACTTAATTAAATAAATTTGTATTTCAAAATTTGTTGAGATTTCTGATTACGAGCTTCAATATCGTCACTTGAAATATGTCAATATATCTTAAACTGGAAAATATGTAGATTTAGAAGTTAAATTAATTAGATATAAATCATTTTTTCTGACTATGATAATGGAAAGGCATCAGTGTTATCATAAATAGTAATGAATATTAAGTCTCATGCATTATATTTAATACAATTCAATTACTGTATTTTTGATACCTCAATATGTTGAAGATAGAATATAGAAATAAAATAAAATTATGGAAACAAATGATAAAGGATCTCATTCTGATGCTCTCTGCTTTTCAGGCTGTTTTTCTCTGATTATTTCTATTTTCATTTTCAAAAATAGTTGATAATAGGTAGCCCACAAAATTTGTGCAGAAATTTGTAACATTTTTTAACACATGATGATTTAAAATGAATTTCTGAGCTCAAATTTAACCTTACACCACTTTGATAATCAAAATGGTCAACTGAATCACAATCTATCACATTATTTCTGGCAAGACAGGGTAACAGCTCACTAAGTGGGTTTATAGTTTATAAGCCAATTTCAATATTTCTCTTTGGAAGCCTCAGAATTTCTAAAAAAAAAATTCACGTCTTAAGTATGATAACTATTTAGGATACTGTAAAAAAGAAGCTTTTATGTAGAAATAGTCAGAAGAACTAAAATACAGGTCATGCTATTCAATATTGGTGGTGAATATATGCTTTAAACTTAAGCAATATGTAAAATTGAGTTTTGAAATCAATAGTATAGCTTATCTTCTCAGTTCTCTTAGTGTATCAAATATACAACAGTTAGCTTCTGAGATTCTTAAAGTATAATTATTTTTGATTATTGTAAAGATTAAATATTAATGTATTTTTTCCATAAGATAATTTCTTATTGGGAGAGTAAATAATTCAATCTGATACAATTATTTATACAAATTATCATATGTTGTTAATAATTATTCTATAATAAATTTGATTATCATTATTATATTTTTCTATAGTTATTGAAAATAATTTCATCATTTATTACAATTTAGAAAGTTTTTTATCCTATTTACTTAATTATCATTATCTTCTCCTTTCATAAGTACTATTTTCACATGAATTAGGGACCAATCTAGATATCTCAACCAAACTTGAAATGTCACAGGCTCAAATCCCACAATATCCTATTGATATCTATTTGGAAAAAAATGAATTATGATTATATCTCTATCTATTTCTCAAAGCCGAAAAAATATTAAATTAAAGAAGATTATCAATAGAAAGCTTAGAATGAGATGAAATGGAAATTAAGAAAGATTCCAAAGCTGAATTGAGATACTTTTGTATATTTCTTAAATCTGGTTCAAACAAGTAATTATATCAAAGATATTTCTTATTGATGTTTTATATTAATACCGAAATATATCCTCAAAAAGACAGGTTGAAATTTTACTTAAATACCTTGATCATACATTTTTTTCGACACCGGAGTATCTTCAAAACTGAATTATCTTTTTATTTTGGTTCAATTTTCGGGCCTCTATTGGCCATTTAAGATTGAATCAATCATACATGAGGAATCAGCTTCAATTGGAAGATCTTTGAATAATCAAGTCAACTAATCCTCCCCAATTTTTGAAATATTTGAATTCAAACCTCATATTTTTATTCACAAAAAGGGACTAATTTGGAATGAAAATCTTATACTAAAGGAATTTTTACCTTCATACAATTTGATTTGAAATAAAAAAATGAAAACACTTTTGTAATTCAATAGCCATTTTTAAGAGTTCTTTAAGGCTAAAAAATGATACTGGCGAATAAATAAGATGATCTATTTTTCCAAAAAATAACTTTTTCATTACATATGGTGTCTGGATTTTGAATTTGAAAGAAATGAGCCTATACAATATCAAAACTGTTTTGGGAAATTATTGTGAAACTTAGGCAAAGTTCAATTCAAGATGAAAAGAATTGGGGGGACTATTGAATTGAGGAAAGGACCACAAAATAAAAAACAAGAAATTCAGAATTTTGCAGTTGGAGAATAAATTCCACATTGGGAAAGTAAATTTTGATTCTACATGATTAGAAAATATTTGAAAGGAATATCAATATGGTTATTTTTCTCTGCCTATTAGCACTGTTTGATCTTTCAATAGATAGATTATTATTCCTATTATCGGAGCCATTCTTACTATTGAAAATTGCTATTTCTCCACCAATATTGGGGTCTATACAAATATGAATATAGAAAAATTGAATGGCAAATTTCCTTATTAGAAAGTCTCATATTGTAATCATGGACCTCCATCAAACACACCACGGGATCTAAATCTATTCTAAATAATATTATAAAAATCTCCATGCCTTCTCACAACTAATAAACTCTAAGATCAGGAGAATCAATCAATTTAGTATTAATTAAAATATAAATATGGAATACATTTTTGAGATAACATGTATGTTCTAACTTATTATTTTCTTTGAAAGTAGAGGATAGATTCTCTAGATAATCAATAATTTCAATTAAAATAGTTTTGTGTAGTTCTTTAAGGATTCTGAAATTCTTCAGGTTGGATCTCATAGTAAGAGCTAATTCAGCTAGGAACAACACCAATCAAGAGAGAATAATACATTATTAATTGATATTTTTAAGAAATAGCTCGTGTTCTCCAATAGAAACCAGGGATTTCCTTTAAGGCAACCATATATATATGAATTTTTAATTATTTGGACAACAAAAAAGACATATTTCAGCTCCATGAACTTAGATAATTACTCAGGATCATACTACTTATGGGAAATAAAAATGAAAAAAATAATACAATTTTTTCATTTATTGACTCAAAATTTGTTTTTTATTACTTGATATTGCCAGGCAGTAAGCTTGAGAGCTATTCAGATACCAGAAGATAATTTCAGTAAAGATCACAATTTTCAAATTGAGAAAATTATGATTGAGTAAAACTTTGGCTACCCTTCTAATTTGGCTTGGGATTTCAAATGGATCATTTGATATAAAAACATTTCTTGAATCGGTTTTCTCAAAGTCTTAAAGCTCGATAGTTCTTCTGAAATTTAATTTAACCAAATCTGAAGTTACTCAAGGATTCTGTAAGTGTTTTCTAAAACAATTTCAGAAATAATACTTATTATTCGTAGCACTATGAAAATCCTCAAAGAAAGAAATAATATGATTAAGTATTACAACCAAAAACATGGATAATCTCACTATTACCTGTAATAGAAAAACTTTAAATAAAAATTAATATTCTTGAAAATCTCAATAATGAATATTATATAATTCTTCTATTATTATTTAGAGTCACTAAGAATTATAATAATAAAAATATGAAAGCTCTACTTTAGACAGTCATATTTTTTCAAAATTCTTAAAGAGGTTTAATAAGTAATATAAATATTATTTTGAGATTAATTCATTATAGAAAACTATTTAATAATTATCTATAAAAAGAGTTCTATAGAAAAAAAATATTAAGTTAAAAAAGAGAATATTAATACAAAATATCTTATAGCCTATTATTCAAGTAAAAAGTGTCGGAAAGGATTATTTAATAATGAGAATACTCAAAAAATTCCAAAAGAAATAATCATAGTGATTTTCAGAGGATTTGTGAATTTTGCAAAAAATCTTCAAACAAGATTTTATAAAAAAAAAATTGAGATATAGTATTGCAGTTTTTCACTTATAACAATTATAAAGTATCAAAAAATGAATGATTAAGAATATTTTTTTTCTGATTTATGGGGTAAAATAGTACTTAGATGGCTCCTTTCATGCCTTAAAAATATTCTTTGTGGTAATAGATTCTCTGGAAGGTATTTTACCAATCAAATTTGATAAAGACAATTGTAGAAAAGCAAGATTTCTCTTGAGAAATCTCAATTTTAAGCTATAATTCAAGCTAAAGGTGTTATTCTTAACTTCAAGTCACTATAATCTTAATTAGGTTATACTATGTCTAGGTTAATGCTAATATGATATATTTCTTTCAAATTTAATTGAATCATAATCTTTAAAATAAAATTTGAAGAAAAAAGTTTTTAACTTTAATTTACAATTCATTTTCAGAGAAATTTTAATTTTCTCTTGGAAATGATAAAATAAATTGGAGAAAGGTAAACAAAAAATAATCATATTGATGAAATCAGATTGATTTTTCTGTGTACACAAATAAAATTAACTTTTAATCTTCATAAAATCTTGAAATAAATCCATTAATAAATCAGTGCTCTATAAATTTTTGAGGTTAATACTCCTTTCTATGTATAAATAGGAATCTACACTAAATCTTGACTTTTTGAGAAGTTTTTGATAAAGCTTTATTTTATTTTAAGCTTATTTAAGCTTTTAAGGCTCATAGGTCCTTGATAAAAACCATTTTCATTGGAAGTTACCCTTTGAAAGATTCTAATTCCTGTCCAAATGGAGGATAAACCAGCTTAAACTTTGAAGTTTAATTTAAGTCTAATCTTAAAGCTTAAATTAAGTGGAAAATCCTTCAATAACAGAGTAAGCCATTTTCTGGGATCTTTCAGATCCCAAATTTGGGGTACCTTGGAAAATTTTTCCATTAATCATTCTTTCCCCCTCTTTTGTGGCTTCTTTGTAGTATAATTTATTCCAATCAAATTGCATTGAGCCTATGCAGTATTCAAATTCTATATGAAGAATACTCAGAAAATTCAGTAAGCATACTTAACACATCAATTTTGATACCTTTTTGGAAGATTACATATGTATTATGTATCTCTCAATTTTTCTCAAAACTCACAGTTTGAAAGATCTTCATACTTTCTGGAATTTATCAATTTTTCAGGAGAGTTTCTAATTATTCTGATAAAATCCAAAATAATCATTTTTGGTAATAACACCCTATGGGGTTATCATAGGTTATTTTTGGTGTAAAATTAAGATATAACATAAGAGCTGTAACATTTTCTATCAAAAGAAAATTCATATTAAGATTTCATTAATTTTAAAATGAACTTTAAAATTAATATAATGAATAAACCAAATATTTCAAACATTATTTGTGACCTTATGCATATGTTATACATACCTTACAGGCTTACTTTAAGGTATTTCAATGAAACAACTAGTGAAATATAGGCTAGTACACCATGAATGTAATAAAATTAATATAATAAAATAGTATTTATCATCAAAAAAATATTCAAGTTTTAAATTAGTTTCAAACTTTAGAAAATGAAATTATTTTCCCACAAGGTATAATAAATTATATCAAGTAAAAAAATAGAATTATCATATATTTATATAAAATAATTATTCAATCATAAAAATGTTACCAAAAATATTAATATAAGGGTTATATTTACTTACCAGAGCTCATCTTATTGCAAAATGATATAGAATCAAGAATTATTGGACAATATTACTCTAAAAGAAATATCAAGAATAATTCTTTTTATTGAGAATGCTATAAGACACTGACTATAAGAGGTATTTTCAAGCCTAATTATTCATCAAATTGATGAAAAGAATTGTATAAGGAAAATAAATAAATAAAACAGAAAATTTAAACCAGGTAAAACCAAAGGATTCAAAGTTATTGAGTATGTATAATAAGAGTAGTTATGGGTTTACAGTAGAGTCTCATAGAATTGGAAGCAATATCAATTCTAATTATCAAGATACTATTATACAATATTAATATTTTTATTCCACATATTCTAAGAGCTCAAAAATAATCCAAAATTCTCCATAATACTTTTAGGGTGTTGGTAAAAACATGTAAGCAAATTGGTAAAAACACGTAAGGGGTGCCCTGGGCCCATTTTTAATTAAAAATGAAACACAATTGGGCCTGTATTGGGCCAAAACATGGCCAAAAGAGGTTTTTTCCCCACAAAACCTCTCTAACTCCAAATTGTTTCAGATTTTTTTGCCCAACCCCCCCCCCCCCCAAAAAAAAAAAAACAAGCCCAAACACCCCAAAATCCACATTATCCCCACCCCAAACCATTGTTTTTTTTTGGAAAAACAGCATTACCAAAGCCATTTTGCAAAGCTTTTCACACTTTTTTTTCTTTTTTTCCCCCAAAGACAGCATTTTCCACCACAACAACCTGCTTTCAAGCCTCTCAATTTTCAATTTTTTACCTTCCCTCATCTATTAATCCCACATTTAAACCACTTTCTTTCACTCTTAACCCCTTCTGTTCATTTTTCACACCTTTTTTCACCTCTTTTTCACATTTCAAAAGGTTCTTACCCCATTCCAAATCCCCCAATTCCCCCTTTTTTCACTTTTATACATAATTTTCATTAGAAAAATGCTTCAACCCCCCACTGAAGGTGAATTTCAGACCCTTGAGCTTCTTTGGCAACATGTGCATAATGTTGCCAGGGCTCAGGGGTATGCTGTGTCCACCTTGAGGTCCAATATGACCCACAACCACATTGAAATATGTTGTGACAGGTCTGACACCCCAAATCCCAACAAAAGCCCCTCCAAAACAGTCACCTCAAGAAAGCTTGACTGTCCTTTTAGACTTTATGCCAGGAAATATGCCAAGAGTACCACTTGGACTCTTAAAGTCAAAAATCCTGAACATAGCCATGATGCCACTGAAAATATCATGGCACATCCTGCTTTCAGGAAATTCAATGAGCAAGAAACATCCCAAATTGCTCAAATGTCTGAATCACTGCTCATGCCAAGGCAAATTCAGGCCCAATTATGCAGCCAGAGGGAGTCTGACAGGCCTGTAATCCTTCAAGACATTTACAACCAAGTCAAGAAAATCAAGAAAGACAAACTGCAAGGCAGAAGGCCCATTGATGCTCTTATTGACACTTTCAAAGAAGAAAATTTTGTTAGGTCTTCTGCAAGGGATTCTGAGGGACACATTAACTCCTTGTTTTTTACTCACCCCCTGGCCATAAAACTTCTTCATGGCTTTCCTCATGTCATTCTTATGGATTGTACTTATAAAACCAATAAGTACAAAATGCCCCTTTTTCATATTGTTAGATTCAGCTCAACCAATAAGGCCTTTTCTGGGGCTTTTTGTTTGATGAAGAATGAAAATGAAACTTCATATACTTGGGAATTAAATCAATACATTGAAAAGGTCCTCAACAACACCAATCTTGTTCCCCCTCCAGTTATTGTTATTGACAGGGATCTGGCCTTGAAAAACTCTATTAAGAAGCTCTTCCCATACTCCAAAGTCATGCTATGCATTTGGCACATAAACAAGGATGTATCTGCTCATTGCATGAATAAAATTGGTCATGGAACTGATTTTGAAAATTTTATGGGCCTTTGGAATCAAGTAATATACTTCTTCACTTTATTTCACTTCTTTTCTTATTATTGTCTTTATTAATGACTTTGTGATTCATTTCTCAGCTTATGTATTCATCCACTGAAAAGTCTTTCAAAGACAACTGGAAGAAGCTTCAAAAGCAAGTTAAAAATTCTGAGGCCTTGCAGTATTTGGAAAATACCTGGCTTCCTCTAAAGGAGTATTATGTGCCAGCCTGGACCAACCACCATTTCCACCTGGGTGTGGGCTCCACCTCCAGAGTTGAAGGTTCCCATGCCATGGTTAAACTTTGGCTCCAAAATTCCACTGGTACTCTCCTGGAGGTAGTCAGGGCTCTCCACATGGCATTCAGAAAACAATTTATTGAAATTATCAACAGAAGCTCCAAGGAAATGATTGTCCATGTCAAGAATTTTCCTCCACACATCTGTGCCCTCAATGGCAAGGTGTCTCATTATGCTCTTCAGATTGCCTTTGAAAATTTCAAAACAAAAATTCCTCCAAATGAAAAATGCACCAACAAATACAACAATTATAAAGGCATTCCTTGCAAGCATAAGACCCAAAAGGCATTTGCCAAGCACCAAAGGCTTGAATTATCAGACTTCCATCCTCAATGGCATTTGAATTTGCCTGTGAGGCTATTTTAATTTCTTATTATTATTGTTTTTCTTATTAACTGATTTTATTTGTCATATTCTTCTCAGGCTGGTTTTCAAGGTGATTATCAACGTGTTGAAAAAGAAAGAAAGAATGAATCCAAGAAAATATTTGAAGACATTGGGGAAGACCTGTTTGAAAGACCAATGGCAGAAATCACTCCAATACTTCAGCATTTTCAAGATGTTTTGACTGGAAAAGTCCCATTTGATCAAATTCCCAAAAGTCAATAGGATGATCAATATTATGAAGACCCTCTAGAATGCAAGAATATCCGTGGAAGACCCCAAGGAGCCAAGAATAAAAACAAAAATCAACACAAAAGAGAACCTTCAAGATTTGAAATTATTGAAAGTCAATCCAAGAGAAGAGGAAGACCCCCATCAAAAGTGACCAGCACAACAACATCAACATCCCAGTCAAATGTCCCCTCTCTAATTATGAAAGTGGACTCATCTGAAGATTCTGAAGATTCTGAAGATTCTGAGGACTCATTATCTAAATCCATCAGCTCATCAGATTCACTACCCTCAGCAACTGAATTAAATAAATCAGAAGTAACCCTAAAAGGTCCATAAGATTGGCAATTGGAAGCAAAACCTCACAAAGAAAAACACACAAGCCTGCCACCAGTTCAAATATCTATGATGAAATTGACTTGGCCTGTGACCATTTTCAAAGCAATTATCACACAAGTGATGAATGCTCCAAGCTGTTTGTGAGTTTCTGATTCTTTTAATGTAATTTTCTGTTGTTTATTTTGATATTTATTCATTTTTTGAACTTATTTTATCAGATAACTGGCTCAGAAGACTTGCTCAAGTTTATATTGAAATACACCTTCAAGGCCATCAATGTCCAGGGTGATGGAAACTGTGGCTAAATAACAGTATCCCACTTCATTTACAAGACTCAAGATCAATGGGCTGATGTCAGAGGTGACTTGGCTGAAGAAATTCACCAAAATCAAGACCTTTATGAAGCCATGAACACCTTAATTCCCTCAGTATCCTCTTATTTGGAAAGAATTGAATGGTATGAAGATGTTGGCCAGGCTCCAAAGAGCAAGTGGATGTCCATGCCAAACATGGGGGATCCAATTGCAAATAAGTATAAAAGACCAGTTTTCTTTTATTCCACAGCCCAATCTTTTTCTTTTTTCCCTTATTTCTGTCCTCCAAATGATAATCCCCCCATTTTCATCTGCTTCTTTAATAGTTGTGCTCATTTTGTTCCTTTGGACATCATCATTTCTAAAGTTTATCCAGTCCCCCCACATTACTGTGTTCTGGGAGATTCATGCCCAAAAACAAGCCCTGGGGTGGGCTGATAAATTCAAGAAACACAGAATGTTGTATTTGTCCAATTTCCTCCCCCCTCTCAAGAAAAAACCCACTATTTTGGAGGTTGATTCTGATTGAATGATTTTTGTATATACAATTTATGCCAATTATCCCCCTCCTCAGTCATTTTTATTGCTTAAATCCCACCTCAGTCTCCTTTTTTATCAAACATGTGGAAGTTTTGTACTTGAAAATAGTCATATTACACACAAGAAAAAAAACAGTTGAAAAAAACACTCATTGCGCCTTCACTTGTTGTCCCACCAAAAAAAATTTCCCAATTCATGAGCTTCTGGTTCTTTATTGTCCAGATTGAACCCTTTAATTTAAAAAAGAAATGAAGGAAATTCATAAGTGAGAAGTTTTTAAATTCACTTTTTAAAAAAGGCATATTACAATGACGGGAAAAAACATTTGAAAAAAAAAACCTTTTTGCACCTTCACTTGTCCCACCCAAAAAAATTCCCAAAATTATGGGATTCTGGTGCTTTATTCTTCACATTGAAGCCTTCATTTTGGAAAATAAAATAAGGAAATTCATAAGTGGGAAGATTTTAAATGAATTTTTGAAAAAAATATTCCATTTTGGCATATTGGCCAAATTGGTGAAATTTGGCAAAAAAAAAATTGAAAAAATTTGTGCTTATTGACATGCCAAGTCGGGAAAGATATGGAAAAAAAATATTAAAAAAATCCTCAAAACTGAGCCTGATGAATTTTTTTTGAAAAATAAGGTCACTTACATGTGTTTACCAACACCCTACTTTTATTATACCTGGAAGTAGCTATAATTATTTCAATATATATAAGCTGAAGTGATTATAAGATGAATAATGAAAAAAACAAATTAGGAAATATTCTGAGTCTAAAAAAGCTCTCAGAGATCTTAAAAGGTGTTAGCTTGATAAGAAATTACTGTGAGCCTTGAGGTATATTTTACATACCCAAATAGGCCACAATTATCTTAAAAAGAAATTTTGAATTATACATAACTCATAAATCATGCATATATTCATCATTTTTGATTTCAGAAAAGATGAATAACTTTTTATTGAGTAAGTAAATCCATGGATTTAAGGCCAGATTTGGATTCTACACAAAAATTCACCTAGGGTAGCTCCATAGAGTGAATAAGCTCAAATTAACTCCTTGAGGTGGTAATATGGAAAATACTTCAACACCACATCATTAATACCACATAAAAGATCTGTGAAAATTTTTGTTTTTCTTGATTTTACGCCAAAATAATGGGAAAGTGAGAAATCCCATGTTACATATACACTAAGAATAGTGTTATACATGTTTTGAGCACTTAATATTATGGTATTCTTACATGCACTTTTGGTACACCCATAGTGGATATCTCACTTTAAGCTTAAATTTCTATTTTTACGTGAAAAATAAGCAAGGGGGACAAAAGACATCAAAGAGAGCCAGGGTACCCAACTTCTGAGGCCCCAGAGGCGTGGATAGCTCCAAAGCTTGGTTCCATGGCTGATATTGACCCAATTGGTAAACTAAACCTCTTTGGGAACTTGGTTACCAAGTTACAACTACTGTAAAACACCAGAAAAGAGCAAATAACCTGCTATTTTGACGTGCCAAGGAGGTAAAAAGCTACTTACACTCCTGTAACCATGTCAATTACTAATGACTTTCCATGGATAAACCCCAAAAGAGTAATTAAAACCCTCTTTGGACTAGTATCCATTGATTTACCTCATAACAACCAGTCAAACACTGATATTTGCAATTCTACGTAGAAATGAGGTAAAAACTTCAAAAATTCATTAAAAATACAAATCTTGATGAATCTTTCTGAAAGTTTCAGGACAAATTGAGAACTTTATTATCTATGGTAAAACCAAAAAGAATTACAGTTTTACTAGTAAAATTAAATGTTTTACTTACAGTCCATTTTTGGTTATTCTACGTGAAACACTGAATCTTCAAAAATTCACAGTAAATACAACCTGTGATGAAATTGTCAATAACATTGATAACTTTGGGAAATCAATGATTACTTTGGAATAAAAGAATATTTACAAATGTTACTCCTTTTATTCTTAACCATATTGGGGTTGGTAGTCACGTAAAAGCATCAATTAAGCAATCATGACAATTTTACGTGACAACAGATGATGTAAGTACTAATCAAAAAGGGTTTAATGCTTTTTCACTCACTGGTTTTTCAGTTTGCTCCATGGCACGCCTCTGTGAGCTGTTGTTGACTTAAAAGAGGCCTTCTCTTGCTGTTTTTTCCGCATCATCATCATCTTATTATCATTTTTATATCATTGTTACCAACAAGTAAGTATTAGTTAAAGCTATTCTTAAGTGTTTTAAATCTTTCAGAATCAATCAGAAAGACGTTAAATCATAGAATCCAACTATATATTGTTTTAATCCTGCTATAAATCATTTTGATCTCTCAAATCCACAATTCTACGTCAAATTTCTCTACTTTTATCTATCAATAAGTTCTTTGGAGTATTAGTGAGTCATTTATCTTTAATTCTTAAAGTTTTCTCTAGTAATAGTTTTCTTCAAGGATTATCTTTATAATTATTCTTGCAAAAGATAATTATATATTAAAATAATTTTATTATTTTAATAAAAGAAGTTTTTATTATTAAATTCTTCTTGTAATTGATTTTTGTAGACAATTACTTGCTCACTGTTAAAATCACTAGTAGTGCTTAACACGTGAAAGAAATAATTATTTAATTATTTAATTGTGGTTATAATAATATTTTATTATTATATTTCATAAGAACAGACATAGTACTGTTGATTAATAGTAATATTATCATCAGTTTCATAGTCACATCTTACATTTGGGGGCCTGGCCGTGATTTTATCCATAGAATTGGCTTTAATCATATTCTAGACTTCATTATTGTGTTCTAAAAAACCACCATACCTACCAAATCTTACATTTGGGGGCCTGGCCGTGTTTTTTTTGAACCTTGTACCCTTAATTAATATATTTTTAAGTTCTAAAATATATTTAATATTTTTTTTTCTTCAATTTAAAGAAAAAATTATTTTTAATTTGGAATTGTCTTAAAATCTTATTTCATTGAGGAATTTGGTTTAATTTTGTACCGTTTTTACACGTGGCTTTTTCACATCCAAAAACTTATAAAATTATTCTTTGAGTTACTCTGACTTAATTTTTTATTCAAATTCTTAAATATTCATACTTTTTTCTTTGAAAAGAATATTTTTTTAATATCAAAAATAATAAAACTTATAAAAAATCTTTTAAAATATCTTAAATCATAAAAAATAATTTCTTTTATCATATTTTCTCTTTAAAGTGTCTTTAATCAAATACTGTGCAGCTGGCAACAGACTCAGTAAAAGATACATCACTAGTCCTGAATCTTCAGAAGCAGAATCTGAAGAAAGTATTGAGGTGCAAATTGCTAAAAGAGGCACCTTATTCAACTCAGAAAAGAATAAATTACCACCAAAAGGTGTGTTTTTATCTTTAAATTTACTCTTTATCCTTATATTGACGTAAAAATGGTGCATACCAGAAATGGAAGCAACTATTCAGTCCAACCAGATGGATGTGGACAAGGAAGAGGCAAGACCAAATCCAGGAGTGCCAAATCTTCCACAAGAAAGACACATCTGGAGGATGCCAGAGTTGCCCCCCATTCCCCAAGGTCTGTACCAACAGATTTTGACGTGAATTCTGAGCCTGAACTAATTCATGATATTATTTCCAGGGCTAAACCATTTTCAAGTGGCAGCAATAGAAATATATCAATGCCAGTACAACAACTGGCTCAGAGCAGCCAAAGAGGAGGAGTGGGAAATCTGCCCAAGCCTTTGGCAGGGGGCCATGAACTCCTACTTACACATCAAGAGCTTTCTGGGTCAGGAGAAGACCATAGAACTCTTAGGAGGTTGGAGCCCCCTGTCTTGCAAAGACAAGGTCAAAAAGATAAAGAATTGGTTGAAGAACCAAAGTCTTTTATCCATAGACCAGAAGAAAGAGTTGGAAATGACTCCAGCTTTGGAGACAGAGGCACCAGTGGCGTCCACCAGCTCCAAACCAGCTCCAGAAGTGTCCAAGGACAAGCCCAAGGGACCTCAGAAGAAGCAGAAAGGTCCCAAGAACCATCAAGGCAAAGCCAATTGGCACAGACCTTACCCACAAGGGTACAGGATCCCCAAATTGGAGCCTTCAGCCGTGGACAGTGTCTTCAATATGGCCAGGACTCTGATGGAATTCACAGCCAAAGAGCAGGAAAGGATGAACAGAAACTTTCCATGGAAATAATTGGTGTACAGACTAGTATTAATGTAGAGTTTGGTAAACTTGATGGCAAGTTAACTAAAATTGCATCAGATATAGTTGAATTAAAGAAAAATGACAAGAAATACATTGAATTGCACCAAGTGACAAATGCCAAACTTGACTCAATTACCAATTCTTGCATAAGAATTGAAAACATGTGCCAAGTTCAGCATGAGGAGATGGAAGATCTTTCCATTTTTAAAATGAATGATCAACTTGAGACTCTGCAAGACCATGTCTTGAAGATAGTTGAGAATACCAATCAATTTGCTATACACTTAGCAAAAAGTGACAGTGAAAGGCAGAAGTTGAAGAATGAAATAATTGCAAGTGTGGAACAAATTCATAAGAATCATGAACCACATATGCAAAGACATTCTACACCTTTAACTGAAGAAAAACTTTCTGTTAAAGAAAGTCTCACCCCATTCTTGGGAGAAAATGCCTACTCTGCAAGAGATATTCCTAAAATAGAAGAATGGCCAACATTCTCTGGTGAAGGAGAATACAACCATATTGAATTCATCAGGACTATTGATATGTTGCAAGAAGACTTTAATATACCTGATGAAATCATAGTGGGAAAATTACATTGTCTGTTTACCAGAACTGCAAAGAAATGGTATTACAAAATGAGGATTGATCATGGTAAACATGATTGGTCTTGGTGGAAATCTGAAGTGATCACCAAATGGGCCAACAATTCTTGGAGGTTTAAGATAGAAAATGCCTTTGAGAGTGCCATTTTTAACTCAGAGAAAGATAAACCACTTACTTGGTTCTTCAAACAAAAAGACAGATTATCTGCTTTACAACCAGGTATGTCTGACACTATGATTAATATGAAAATATTAAGAAAGTGTGAAGGAGAATTAGAACATGCTATCAAAAGCAGATGTGTAGAACCCTGTTCAACAGAAGACTACATTAATGCTATGGAAGATATCATTGCCAGAACAAGAATTGGTAAAACTTGGTCTAAAATCCCAGCAGAATCCAAGATGACCTCCAAGATTCTCAGGGAGGACAAAAGACCAGAAAAACCTGTCTTAAAGTGTCATAAATGTGGGAGCACTTCACATTTAGCCAACACTTGCACCAAAAAGGCAAAAATCAATGAAGTTCAAGTCATTGAAGAAGTTCAATGTACTGAAGAGAAGGAAGAATCTGATCAAGATTCTGCAATCTCTGAAGATACACCAGTGGAGGACTATCCCATTGAAAACATCACAGCTTTCTTTGAAGTCACTGAAGTCCATACCCACTTGCCACAGTATAGTGAAGATTGCTACAACCTTATTAATTTTCAGGATGCCAGAATGTGTAAAACCAAACCTGCTAAAGGAAAAGGCTATACTGCTGGAGCATCTTGTATCACATCAATTCTGATGAATAATGTTGAAGCCAAAGTCAATTTGGATACAGGAGCATTTTGCACTTGTGTGGGAAAAGATTATCTCCAAGCTATACTTCCTGAATGGAAAAACCATCTATTACCAATAGAAGGTATATAATTTAGTAGTGCCAGTACCAATATGTACCCTTTGGGTATACTAGACACTACTCTTGTATTTACCCATCCTACAGGAATTATAATAATGAAAGCTGAGGTTGTAGGAATGGACAACTGCACATCTCAACATATCATTCTTGGAAATGATTACCTAAGTATTTATGGTATTGACATCAATAACCATAAAGACAGATATTTCACAATTGGGGATAACAAAAGACAGAAATTTTCCTTCTCCAATATGCCAAAGCAAATATCAGTATTATCCTCTGAGAAAGATACTTATAAAGAAGAATTTGTGTCCACACAACTTGTTGAAGCACAAATTAATCCATCATTGTCACCACAAATGAAGAATGAACTTATTGATGTGTTATACACGTACAATACTGCATTTGCCTCTGATAATGAACCATTAGGTGCTATAAGAGGACATGAAGTTGATATTACTCTTAGTATTGACAGACCATATCCCCCGGTACTTAGAAGACCAGCTTATCCAGCCAGTCCCAGAGCTAGAGAAGCCTTGGAGAAACATATCCAAGAGTTAATTCAACTTGGTGTACTAAGGAAAGTAGGCCATAATGAGGAGGTTGAAGTGACAACACCTGTTATCATTGCTTGGCATAATGATAAGTCAAGAATGGTTGGAGATTTTAGAGCTTTGAATACCTACACAGTTCCAGATAGGTATCCAATCCCTAGAATCCAAGAAACCTTGACTCAATTATCTAAAGCCAAGTATATAACATCAATGGATGCATTAAAAGGTTTCCATCAGAATGTTTTGACGCCTAAAGCTAAGAAATTACTTAGAATTATCACTCACTGTGGTATTTTTGAGTATCTTAGAATGCCATTTGGCATTAAAAATGCTCCATCTCATTATCAAAGAATTATGAATACCATCTTCCCCACAGAACTGTCTGAAGGATGGCTTATCATTTATATTGATGATATTATCATATGTTCTGACTCATGGTCTTTGCACCTTGAAAGACTTGCAAAAGTACTCCACAAAGTTGCAGAAGTGAATATGAAAATTTCACTTAAGAAATGCAACTTTGGTTTTGAAGAACTTAAAGCATTAGGACATGTTGTTTCTGGTTTGAGCTTGGGTATTGACAAGAATAAAGTGGCAGCAGTGCTACTTAAGCCAATACCCCAGAATAAGAAGGAAATGATGTCTTTTCTTGGATTTGCTAGTTACTATAGGCAACACTTAAAAAACTTTGCAATTCTAGCCAAATCACTCTATAGAATCTGTGATCAACAGACTGTATTTGAGATGACACAGGAGAGAATTAAAGCTTATGAGGAAATAAAGAAAGCCCTTACAGAAGCACCTTTACTCCTCATGCCTGACTGGGATATTCCTTTTAAGTTGTACATTGATGCATGTGGAGATGGATTAGGGGCAGCCCTACATCAAGTCCAAATTATTAATGACAAACCTACAGAAGGACCAGTTTGTTATATCTCAAGACAAATCAAACCAACAGAAGCCAGATATGGTGCAAGCCAAATGGAGTGCTTATGTTTGGTATGGGCACTTGAGAAATTACACTATTACCTTGATGGCAGTGTTTTTGAAGTGATAACTGACTGTAATGCAGTAAAATCACTTCTTAACATGAAAACTCCCAACAGACATATGTTGAGATGGCAAATAGCTATTCAAGAATATAAAGGAAACATGACTATAGTTCATAAAGCAGGAAACATTCACAAGAATGCTGATGGACTTAGTAGATGGGCTTTAGCCAACACTCCTGATAACCCAGCTTATGTACCTTTGGAAGCTGAACCACAGATTTCAATTGAAGGAATTAACATAACTGATATTGAGACTGAATTCTTTGAGGAGGTCAGAGAATCTTATAAACAAGACAAGAATTGCCATATCTTGACTTCTTTATTAGATAAAGACTGCAAGGACACATCTTTAGTTAATGCACTTGATGAAGTTTGGAAAAATTCCTATTCTGAAGGAAGATTTCACTTGTTTGATGGGATCATTTACCACAGAACAAAACATTCTTGTGTTATGACATTGTGCAGTAGATTACTTATCAATACCATTCTTCATGAATGTCATGATATTATCTACTCTGGACACCTGTCAGAAGACAGAACACTTGAGAAAGTGAAGAACTGTGCATGGTGGCCATCTTGGAGAAAAGAAACCATTGAATATTTCCATACCTGTGACAGATGCCAAAAAGCAAACAGGAGTACAGGCAAGAAATTTGCACTTATGATCCATATTCAAGAACCAAAATCCCCATGGGAAGTTGTTCACATGGATTGGGTCACAGCACTTCTTCCAAGTGGTGACAGAAGCTATAATGCTTGTTTAGTCATAGTAGACAGATATAGCAAAACTCCCATATTCTTACCATGTCATAAAGATGACACTGCTATGGATACAGCTCTTCTTTTATGGAGTAGAGTTATTTCTCATACAGGATTATTTAAGAATATCATAAGTGACAGAGGTCCTAAATTCGCATCTGCACTTTGGACCAATCTTCATAGATTGTTTGGGACTAAGTTATCATTCTCTACAGCATATCACCCTCAGACAGATGGGCTAGCAGAGAGGATGATTCAAGCTTTAGAGGACATGATCAGGAGATTTTGTGCTTATGGATTAGAATTCAAAGACTCAGATGGCTTTACCCATGACTGGTGCACTCTGATACCTGCATTAGAATTGGCATATAAGACATCAGTCCATTCTTCCACAGGACAAACTCCTGCTATGTTAGAGAAAGGATGGAATCCAAGACTCCCAACAGACACACTGAGAAAAGACTTGATTGACATTCATCCTACAGCTTCCAGCTTCAAAATAATGCTTGATAAAGTAAGACTTCATGCAAAACAAAGTATGGATGATGCTTTTAATTATGCAAAACAGAAGTGGGACAAGAGTCATAAAGTACCAGACTTCAAAGTAGGGGACTTAGTTTTAGTTTCAACCTTGAATTTTAATCATATCAGAGGCCCAAAGAAACTTAAAGATTCTTATGTAGGACCTTTTGTTATTGTTGCTTTACATGGAACCAATGCAGTTCAAGTGGAATTGAGTGGTGAATTGGAAAATAAACACCCCACCTTTCCAGTCAGCTTGATAAAGCCTTATCAACCAGCTGATAAAGAATTGTTTCCTTTAAGAAACCCAACTCCTTTAACTGTACCACCTGTGGAACAGAATGAAGACAAAAAGATAAAGAAAGTCATTAAAGAAAGGAGACTTAGGGGTAAAAATCAAAGAGAATATCTTGTCAGATATAGAAATCCAGTACATGAAGATGAATGGATGGCAGAATCAGAAATACCTGACTCAGATAAACTCTTAAGAAGATTTAGACATGAAAGAAGGCCACAAGCCTGAATATGTCTATAAATGTGCTTTAAATTACTTGATCTGAGTGATGTGAAGAGGTTGGACAGTGGACATTAACCCCCTTTGGGGCCTTATTCTTTTATCACTAATAAAATTGTAGTACAATTTTATTTTTTGGTGGGAGGGAATGTGAGCCTTGAGGTATATTTTACATACCCAAATAGGCCACAATTATCTTAAAAAGAAATTTTGAATTATACATAACTCATACATCATGCATATATTCATCATTTTTGATTTCAGAAAAGATGAATAACTTTTTATTGAGTAAGTAAGTCCATGGATTTAAGGCCAGATTTGGATTCTACACAAAAATTCACCTAGGGTAGCTCCATAGAGTGAATAAGCTCAAATTAACTCCTTGAGGTGGTAATATGGAAAATACTTCAACACCACATCATTAATACCACATAAAAGATCTGTGAAAATTTTTGTTTTTCTTGATTTTACGCCAAAATAATGGGAAAGTGAGAAATCCCATGTTACATATACACTAAGAATAGTGTTATACATGTTTTGAGCACTTAATATTATGGTATTCTTACATGCACTTTTGGTACACCCATAGTGGATATCTCACTTTAAGCTTAAATTTCTATTTTTACGTGAAAAATAAGCAAGGGGGACAAAAGACATCAAAGAGAGCCAGGGTACCCAACTTCTGAGGCCCCAGAGGCGTGGATAGCTCCAAAGCTTGGTTCCATGGCTGATATTGACCCAATTGGTAAATTAAACCTCTTTGGGAACTTGGTTACCAAGTTACAACTACTGTAAAACACCAGAAAATAGCAAATAACCTGCTATTTTGACGTGCCAAGGAGGTAAAAAGCTACTTACACTCCTGTAACCATGTCAATTACTAATGACTTTCCATGGATAAACCCCAAAAGAGTAATTAAAACCCTTTTTGGACTAGTATCCATTGATTTACCTCATAACAACCAGTCAAACACTGATATTTGCAATTCTATGTAGAAATGAGGTAAAAACTTCAAAAATTCATTAAAAATACAAATCTTAATGAATCTTTCTGAAGGTTTCAGGACCAATTGAGAACTGTATTATCTATGGTACAACCAAAAAGAATTACATTTTTACTAGTAAAATTAAAAGTTTTACTTACAGTTCATTTTTGGTTATTCTACGTGAAACACTGAATCTTCAAAAATTCACAGGCAATACAACCTGTGATGAAATTGTCAATAACATTGATAACTTTGGGAAATCAATTATTACTTTAGAATAAAAGAAGATTTACAAATTTTACTCCTTTTATTCTTAACCATATTGGGGTTGGTAGTCATGTAAAAGCATCAATTAAGCAATTATGACAATTTTATGTGACAACAGATGATGTAAGTACTAATCAAAAAGGGTTTAATGCTTTCTCACTCACTGGTTTTTCAGTTTGCTCCATGGCACGCCTCTGTGAGCTGTTGTTGACTTAAAAGAGGCCTTCTCTTGCTGTTTTTTCCGCATCATCATCATCTTATTATCATTTTTATATCATTGTTACCAACAAGTAAGTATTAGTTAAAACTATTCTTAAGTGTTTTAAATCTTTCAGAATCAATCAGAAAGACGTGAAATCATAGAATCCAACTATATATTTTTGTAATCCTGCTATAAATCATTTTGATCTCTCAAATCCACAATTCTACGTCAAATTTCTCTACTTTTATCTATCAATAAGTTCTTTGGAGTATTAGTGAGTCATTTATCTTTAATTCTTAAAGTTTTTCTCTAGTAATAGTTTTCTTCAAGGATTATCTTTATAATTATTCTTGCAAAAGATGATTATATATTAAAATAATTTTATTATTTTAATAAAAGAAGTTTTTATTATTAAATTCTTCTTGTAGACAATTACTTGCTCACTGTTAAAATCACTAGTAGTGCTTAACATGTGAAAGAAATAATTATTTAATTATTTAATTGTGGTTATAATAATATTTTATTATTATATTTCATAAGAACAGACATAGTACTGTTGATTAATAGTAATATTATCATCAGTTTCATAGTCACATCTTACAATTACCCTCTTTGTATTAATAGCTGCATCACTTGTGGTTACATGAAATTATTATAATTACTTAATTACATAATTTTGTGTGATATCAACCCATTTATGGTTAAGAAACAATGAGGTTACCAAATAAAATATTCTTCTATTTCAAAAAGGAAATTATTCTATCAATTTTATTTATATTTTTGGAAATTATATCATAGGTTGTATTTTCTGTTAATTTTTGCAAAATCAGTATTTCACCTGGAATCATCAAAAATGGACTGGAAGTGAGAATTCCAATGGAAATTATGAAAGAAAATCTCTTTTTAGTTTTGATGAAAGGTAATCCTTTTCTATACTAGTACCTAAATAATTGGGTTCATTAATCAATAAATGTGTTTATAATGCCTTTTTGAATTTCCACTTCATTCTGTACATGATGAAGGCTACAAGTAAAATAAAATCCTATTTAAATGAGGTTTTCATTAATACTAGTCTTAAATTAGCTTTACTTAATATTTCCTTAAACATACACTTAAAATTTACAAGAATCAACATAGCTAAAAGAGTTTGAGGTGCTCATGACCTCCTTGGAATGTCAAAATAGCATCTTATTTGCTATCTTTTACTGATTTAATGGGAATTGGTGCTACAAATCAGGTTCCAAAGAATTCTTTGATCAATTAATCAAGTACTCAAAGAAAAACTTGAGGTAATATTTCTCTTCACTGTATTTATCTATCCCTTGGATACTTTTATCCCAAAGTCATCAATTTTAGCATTAAGACTGATATTAATTATTTGTAAATAAAATGTCTATGTAAAAAAAATTCTTTTTTATGAGAATAAAAATTAATAACACCAATACCAATGTGTATGTAACATGGTATTTCTCAGAATATCAATATTTTAATTTGAAAATTTTAAAAACCAAAATTTTCACAGCTTTTATATACACTTTTAATGATGAGGTGTTGAATGATTACCAATCTTGACACCTCATCAAGTTATTTTTTGGTTATACACCTAATTGACCAACCATACGTGTAATTTTGAGTGTAATTCAAATTTACCATTGAATCCACAAATTTAATTTACTAAAAAAAGGTTTTTATATTCCTAATTGTAAAATATGATTAATTCTTATTATGAAGGTTACTTATGAGACTTTCATATTAAAAATGTTAATCAAAGGTATTTTTGGCCTATCAAATTATTTAAAGTATACCTCAAGGTTAAAACCTTTTGGGAGATTTGAAAGAGGCTTTTCAAAAAATTCCCCCATCAAGTAAATTTGAAAAAGTATTTAGATAAATTAATAAAACATAATTCATCCAACTATAAGATTAGAAAAATTAATATTAATTTTTTTATCAAAAATTTTAAAATTATTCTTTTAAATTTTATTTTCACTTTCAATTCAATACTTTATTAATTAACATAGCCAAGAAAAGATTTTCAAATAAATAAGATGGACTTATTATACAAGTCCTGTTGTTGAGAAAGATTTAGAAAATGTATCAAAAAAAGAAACAATTTTTCAAATTTGTGTCAGAAGGTGTTTGGGAGAAGTTTCAACCTCTTTGGTATGACTTTCCTATTCAGAACCTTATTATGGGTTCTGGATTTTTTATTATTATAGATTTCTGTATTAAATTGTTCTTGGCTTTTCATTGTCACTGGGTTTCAACCCAAAATCTTTGAAATTCCTGTTCTGTTCAAGAACTGCAATTTTTCCAAAATGGAAAATTCTGAAAGAGATTGAGAAAGAAATATTTCAATTAGAGAATCTGAAAACTTATTTTTGGGGAATTAATTTATTGATACTTTGAATAGAACAGACTTCAAAATTGGTTTCAAAAGCTTTAGTATCATGTGTTATGTCCCAGGTTGTTTTTAAGGTTTTCTCAAAAATCAAACAAATTCCTTTGTAAATAGGGAAATATATCAAAAGGCTTGTAACAAGGCTATCATTGTAATTTTTATTATGACATGGATACATTTAAATCAAATTTACATTATTATTTTTAGTGGTCCAAAAAATATTTCACAATTTATGTTTATAAAATGTTTGAAGTATTGTGGAGCAGGGCTTCATTATTCCCCAAATATTTCTAAGAAAGTGAAAAAAGTGAAACTTTTAGTATCCTGAATGTGAATACCAAAGATTAAAATTTCCACTCTGAGAGACTTTTTTTGATTAATAAAGTCTTGATTTCTTATTAATAAAAACGCCTCACTTAAAGAATCCATTTATGAATGAATTTTTATGAAAGAAGAAATTATTTGACTCTTTTACTTTGATATTTCAAGATATAGTTTAATATTTGCAACAGTATTAATAACATTAATCATGTTTTAGTATCCTAATTTTCAAATAAGGAAGACTTGTGCAGAAAATGAAGAATTCATTTTTGACCCAAAAATCCATTTTTTACCTCAAGAATAAAATACCCAAAAAACTTTCAAAATATTTTTTTTTTTCTTGATGAATTATAAATATTGTAGAAAATCATATATAAAACCCCAAAAACCTCAAAATATTAAAAATAAGAGTTTAAAATTCTTCCCCAATACAAAGTGCTTTAATTAGCTTACCAGATTCACAAGTTTATTTTCAGGAATGAATATTGATAAAGATATTGTGGCTTTTTAGATCATTAAGACAAGCTTCCTTGCTGGGTGTGGTAGAAATATGGAAAAAGGGAGAGAAGTTGTTAAAAAAATAGCCTCACTTAGGTATGTTTTTAAACATTAAATTGGTAATTTCATGCAAGGCTTTACTTGTAATTACCAAAAACAAAATATTATTTTGCAAGAATTTTGTTTTAAGCTCTAATTTTTTTTATTTTTTTACAAAATTCTTTACAAGATTTGAATAAGATTTTAATTCAAATTGCATTGGAAAAGTTTATTTGAGAAAGATCAAATATTCAATCTATATTGTATAATGAAACAAATAATAAACAATTCCTGCAGAAATTTTTCTAACATAACTTTTTCTTCCTTTTTAAAGAGAAATAAATTATTTTCCAAAAGTAATTATGAATTTACAAAGCAGTGCTTCCAGTGAGGTTAGGCATCTGGGCCACACATCCAAATGAAATTTTTGTCTCCTGAGAATTCTTGTCCCTAGGCATTTGAAGAAATGATTGTTTACTTTTCTATCGTTCTCTCATAAAAAAACAGAATGCAACATGAATTCAGATTCTTTTCTATAGGTTTTGGACACATTTCATGAAAAAAAATAGTTACTAAAGAAAACTATTTTTTACAAAGCTCTTAGTTCCTGGTAAGGTGAAATGACATTTTTTTAAAAAAAATTATGTTCTTGAAATTTGGGTCAAGTAATTTTTTATGCCTTTAGTTTTCTTTCAATTATTTCAACTACTTTGAAAGTTTAATATATCTTCTTTGAACAATAAATGGAATAAATAATTTCATCAAAATTCAGAATTAACCCAATAAAAGATGAACTTATATTTCATTAATTCTTAATTAGTTTACATATATATATCTATATTTCCTGTTCAAATTTTTTTGGTACTTGTATGATTTTTGTATTAAAATATTTCCACAAACAATAAAGATGAATCAAAACTTTAGATATAAGTTAAATAAATAACTCAATAAATATAAATGACACTGCCTTATGTTTTACATGCTTGTTCCTAGGATGAAAAGCTACAATAACTATTGGGTGTTGGTAAACCCATGTAAGCTCTTATGTGTTTTTACTAAAAACTTATGTGTTTTTCCCATCAATTGGTAAAAAACATAAGGGGGGTTTTTAAATGCAATATGGCTCTTTATGGCCTTTTGAAGGTCATTAATGGCATTATAAAAGCAATACAGGGTATTATTAATGCCATTAATGGCATTATCAATGCAATAGAGGGAATCATTAATGCCATAAATGGCATTTTTAATGCCACAAATGGCATTGTTAATTCCATAAATGGCATTATTAATTCCCTCAATGGGATTTTTAATTCCATTTATGGTGTTTTTAAGGCCATTTATGGCATTGTTAAGGTCACAAATGACATTAACAATGCCATTTATGGAATTGTTAAGGCTATAAATAACATTAACAATTCCATAAATGGCATTGTTTGTGGCCTTAACATTTTTAGTAAAAACATGTAAGAGCTTACGTGTTTTTACTAAAAGCTTATGTGGGTTTACCAACACCCTAACTATTTTAAGTATGGATTAACTCCAACACACCCACAGGAGTGCTGACCAATAAGCATTTTAAATGTAGATTGTGAGCTTAAAGGATCAGACATAAACATGCAGAGAATCCTACATTACTTTCTCATAGAAGTTTTGACTGCTTGTGGGTATGACTGATGCAGTATCTTTACAGTCAGTCAACTGCAGATTTTGCACTGCAATGGGCGCAAAGTATTCATAAAAACCTCAACACACATTATGAATTGTTGGCCAATAGCAATTGATTGTCAAATTTTTGGCTTCAGTTTACAAGTAGAAGTGTTAAGCTGAAGAGGTCTGACTAGGATATCCTTTCAGAGATTGTGCATGGTCTAAATGCAGAATAAGCTGTCATACACTGAATGAAATTTGAAAAGGAAAAAAAAGATGAGAAAATAGAGTTTCAGCTACCATGAACCCTAGCATCTAAGTTATCGAGACACCAAGTGATACTCAAAACTACTCCCCAAAAAAGTGACCATATAGATGGGTGCAACTCAAGCGCTTGAAAAAGGTATTGCAACATGAAATAAGCAGAATATGGCAAGGTGTCAAATGACTTCCAGAGCATGAGGACTTCCGTATCTTCTTTTTGTATGACTGGAATTTCATCCCCAATTTTACGATTCAATTTACTTGGGGAAATAAATATACACTTTTCAGTTGGACAAGCCATAAGTTGGGAATACTTTTGCTGAATCAAAATATCAGTAATTTTGGTGGCTACTATCACTTGAAGGAAATTTGATGTCCCTCCTAAAAATAGCAGCAGTGCTCTGAGCTGAGCACATATGACGTTACCAGCTGGTGAGGATCATGGCGTCATGCATACATGAGTAGAGGAAAAATTAATATTTAAGAAGAGTCTCAGAAAGGGTCAACGAGAGAAAGATTTATCGGAGCATCAACTAAATTTATTTCTTCTCCTAATCATACTCTATCTAATAGTGGAGTGTCTTGTTAGCGCGATTGCGTTCCACCCCTTTATTTTACCTCAATAGCCTAATATCAGTTATCGTATAGCACCCAGATTCCTGTTCAGAATATTTTACCAATTTTAACATAGGATAACACTGTTTTAAGGTATTATCACTATCTGAATACTCTATTATACTAATGACTATTCTAAACTGACATTTGATTTTCGTGTAAAGATTTACTGCTACTAGTGTTGGGATGCATATGAACGAACCCTAGGAGTCACGTTTCAGTGCGTTTTGAGGTTTGGGCTGCGTTTAAGATTTGTCTTTATACAATCGAATTTTCGATAAAAGAGTGAAGGACTGATGGCGCGTTTTGTGACCAGGTTTTATCGAACAATAACCAATTCTTAATGTAAGATTTTTGTTGCTCTGAAAGATTGGGATATTCAACTTCAAGTATCCTCTCATAATTTGAGATACCGCCATTTCCGCCATCCTTAGTCGTGATTCCGGCAATTATATTTGGGTCAAATCCACCATCATATCCAGCTAGGATATGACCTAGATCGTCAGCATTTTTCAAGTCTGGAATCAGGCTCCTCAAATCATTCATCGCCTTCATCATTTGACGATCACCCTCTGTACTCTTGACATACATTTCCTTTAACAGTTTACCAAGACTGTGAAGTGGCTGAGGGAATCCAGGGTGGTTTCGGTATAACCAAGCGCGCTCTGCAGACTCGAGCCACGGCAGGTCCTTGGAATCATCTCGCATGATTGCGACCAATTGTAAAAAAGAAGAGCTAAGCGACATGGCTGTGCGGTCTTGTTTCTCTAAAGTAAAGCTAAATCGAAGTGCGTCCCCAAGCTTGAGAATTGTGAGGATATCTAGTCCAAATGAGTTACTGTCCATCTCTAGCTGATCTTCTTTCCACCATTTGTGATAGTTTCCTCTACTTTCTAAATACTTCTTTAGTTCGGCTCTTTTCTGTAGTTCTTTTGGTGTGAAAACATCTTTTTTTATAATTGAACGGATTTTGAGAGATAACTCGTCATCAGCGTTGAATGAAGGAGTTAGTGTGGGTATTTCTTTGATCTTTGAAGGGTCCACAGATAGTCCATAAGCAGTTTCAACTTTTTTGAGTTGGTCAAGTGAGAGAACCCTGTTTTCAATCCAAAAGAAACGTTGAATTTGCCAGTTTGAAGCTAGAGAACACTTTCTAAGTTGATCATGGAATGTTACTGTTCTGCGGAGACCTTCAGCGGGGTCTTTCAACTGAGATTTGCACCACTCCTCCACTTCTTCGACTTGCCTTTGATCCTTCTTCCACAATTCTGTGATTTTCAGATAGAGGTCTGAACGAGGAAACTTCAGTGCAAAATTTGAAGTTTTTTCTTGGATTCCGAGATGTTGTGCAACCATTGAGACAAACGAAACATCCCATTTTCTCTGAATCCATAGTTGTTTTGTTGATGTTTCCCATGTATGTATCACGTCTGGCTCAGGCGGCCGAGAATCTGGATATTTTCGAGGGCTATGGGCATCCAAAGCATCTTGTAGGGACAGACTCAGTGCTCTATCTGACGTTCCAACTTCCCTTTCACTTGGGACAACAAGTGGCTTGTTGACTGGTTCGATAACTGAAAGGGTCTGTGAATAAGCTGAGGACTTAGATTTGACGGGAGATTTGGTGAGGTCGCTCGACAAAGGTCTTTTGCCAAGTTGAACCTTGGGGAAAGGTTGACCGCTCTCAAGGTGAAATGAACTAATGGGCTTGAGCGGGTCGATGTTAGCTTCCGCATTCGTCGGTGAAGAGATTTTTTGAGTTCCATCTAGTAAGTTCGATTGATGGGAAAATTTCTTGACCGACTTGCTCATTCTGGAAACGTCTTCTGCAAGTTCTGGCAAAGCCCTTTTAGCCTTAAGGTGTCGAAAAGAGCCGTAGAAAAATACACGCCTTTCCTCTGCGCGAGAGGCTCCATATTTACCGAGCCCACTGTGAGTACATTCGGATAAATTCAATCAGTACTGAAAGCTATGTGAATATGCTGGTAGGAGTGGTCACCTCTGAGTTTTATGGGGAGGCACAGATGAAGTTTCTGACAGCTCGTTCTTTCCAGGGAGAACTCTTCGGAGGAGAACTGGAAGCCGGGTTTCAAATTGCTTGTGACTTGGCCATTGAGCTTGAGAAAAAAAGATCCTCATGGAACCCCTGTAATGCGGCTTGGCTACCTTTTCTTCCAGGTCGTAGAAGAAATGGATGTAATTGGAAGCAAAACAGCTTACACATACGAGAAAGATGGTTAGAAGCCAGGTCTGAAACTTGTGACAACAAAAGTTCGCCGCCACCATTGAAGCAGCTGCCCGATGTGAACCGAAGGAAGCCTAACGAAGATGTTCAAACTGCAAATAGAATGAAGGCTGATTCCATAAACTTCAGAAAGCTTCTTTGTGAAAAGCATAAAACACACATCGGCGCCAGGAACCTTCAATGCACCAGAAATCAATTCCTGCTGTCCATCGCCTTGGCGTGCCGACAAATCGGAAAAAGTCGCAGCAGCGGCTTAAAATACAAAAGGTGCCCCATCAAGCTGTGTCGGACACATCACCTGAACAGGTCATGAGCCGTATCAGCTACTTTTCCTGAAACCGATATCATTGTGGCCCGCCCAAGGCACTCGAGCTCTCGACTACCGACTGGGACTCGCCAAGGACGGCTTAACCACCGGAAAGGATAATCAAATTGACACAAAGAAGGAAGCAACAAATATCAAAATGAGGATGAAAGAATTAAAGATAATAACAAAAGCTCGATTTTTATCTTACCAGGGATAACATATTTTGGCCCGAGGTGCTACATCGCCATATTTACAATACTACCGGGGGCGTAACCAGGCGCATGAATTATCCAATCGAGGGATTTAAACATATTTCAGAGGATGAGATAATTTGCAAACCAAAAAATGGGGCATTGAAAGTACAATCTCCTTTGGAAAAACCCTTACTTACCATGTTACCAAGCTGAATTGAGTATTTACTTCCTTCGCGAACATGAAGAGATCAGTTAAAGTAATATTTTTTGTTGCAATGGTGAAGTACCTGTAGCACAGTCATGAGGGAGATTATTTTATTATTTATCATTTTATACATTATTTCCTTTGAAGTAGTATTGGACTATTTTTAACTTTAGTAAGGCTTATTTGGAAATTTTCACTAATCCCCAAGCACATGAATTTTCAAACAGAAAAAGTATTTTAGAAAATTCCCCCCTATGTCATATTGCTCAGGAGGAAAAGTTCAAGAAAGGATTTGTTGTCAAAATATAATTAAACTACAAAAAGAGACTTTTTTATGGCTTTCTTAGACTATTATTTCCTATAAGTATTATTGTATAGCTTAATTTCTAATAATTGGAATAATTCCCACTTGATTTTGATGTACATTGAGCTTTTAACAGTCTTAAAGATAATAATTTCTTAGTCAAAATGTTCAAATAATTCTTATTATAAAAAACATTCCAAACTTTATGGAGCAAAACCTATAAAGATTTCTGAGAAAATGATTTTTGTAAACCTTGTAATATTAGTTGTAGCATTCCATATTTCTTCTAGTAAAAAAGATCCCCTTGGAATTGTTTGCGTAGATTTTATATGCAAACCAATGCATAGCTATTCAAAAAATTCAATTTTCACCATTTGAAAAATTTGTCTTTGAATTTTAATTTTTGAACCACAAGATGAAAACCCAAAAATTCAAATAAAAAATTATGAAAAAAGGATCCATTTGAATTTTTCAACCTCCAAATTAAAATTCAAAACAAAAATCTTGAATTTTGGTTAAAAAAATGATTTATGAATATAATTCATTAATCAAAAGAAGTGAAAAATGCCATTTATGGCATCAACCACGGAATAACCATGCCATAAATGGTATTAAAAATATATTTATGGCATCAACAATGGCACAAATAATTCCATTTATGCCATTTATGGAACCAACAATGCCATAAATTGGGCTTTTACCAACCTAGGTATTTTTTAGCTAAACTTTAATTAGAAAACACACCTTATTTTTTTTACTAAATAATTACATAATTGTACCAATTTATGGCAAATCCACATAGGGGCATACATGTTTTTGCCAAAGTACTTCCATGAGTTTACCAATAACCCAGATTAATTATGAGTATTTATAGCTTATTGGAATTGATTGAAATGAATTTCAATAAATTGAAGGTAATTGAAATTAATTGAAATCAATGAAACTTAATAACCATTATTTCAAGCTAATTGAAACCATCAAAATTGATGAGCATTAGTTGAGACTAGTAAAAATTAATTAGAATTGTTTGAAATTCAAAATGAATTACAATAATTTCAAATAACTTCAAATAAATAGAACTTGACAGAAATTATTGGAAACTAATTGAAAGTAATAAAAAGGATGAGCATTACTTAAATTGGTGAAAATTAAATAAAACTGCCAAAAATTAATGAAAATTAATTCAAATTAATTAAAATTAATTCAAATTAATTAAAGTTAATTCAAATTAATTAAATTTAATTCAAATTAATTAAAATTAATTCAAATTAATTAAAATTAATTCAAATTAATTAAAACTAATTCAAATTAATTAAAATTAATTAAAATTAATTCAAATTAATTAAAATTAATTAAAATTAATTCAAATTAATTAAAATTAATTCAAATTAATTAAAATTAATTCAAATTAATTAAAATTAATTCAAATTAATTAAAATTAATTCAAATTAATTAAAATTAATTCAAATTAATTAAAATTAATTCAAATTAATTAAAATTAATTCAAATTAATTAAAATTAATTCAAATTAATTAAAATTAATTCAAATTAATTCAAATTAATTAAAATTAATTCAAATTAATTAAAATTAATTCAAATTAATTAAAATTAATTCAAATTAATTAAAATTAATTCAAATTAATTAAAATTAATTCAAATTAATTAAAATTAATTCAAATTAATTAAAATTAATTCAAATTAATTAAAATTAATTCAAATTAATTAAAATTAATTCAAATTAATTAAAATTAATTCAAATTAATTAAAATTAATTCAAATTAATTAAAATTAATTCAAATTAATTAAAATTAATTCAAATTAATTAAAATTAATTCAAATTAATTAAAATTAATTCAAATTAATTAAAATTAATTCAAATTAATTAAAATTAATTCAAATTAATTCAAATTAATTAAAATTAATTCAAATTAATTAAAATTAATTCAAATTAATTAAAATTAATTCAAATTAATTAAAATTAATTCAAATTAATTAAAATTAATTCAAATTAATTAAAATTAATTCAAATTAATTAAAATTAATTCAAATTAATTAAAATTAATTGAAATTAATTAAAATTAATTGAAATTAATTAAAATTAATTGAAATTAATTGAAATTAATTAAAATTAATTCAAATTAATTAAAATTAATTCAAATTAATTCAAATTAATTAAAATTAATTGAAATTAATTAAAATTAATTGAAATTAATTAAAATTAATTGAAATTAATTAAAATTAATTGAAATTAATTAAAATTAATTGAAATTAATTAAAATTAATTGAAATTAATTAAAATTAATTGAAATTAATTAAAATTAATTGAAATTAATTAAAATTAATTGAAATTAATTAAAATTAATTGAAATTAATTGAAATTAATTAAAATTAATTCAAATTAATTCAAATTAATTCAAATTAATTCAAATTAATGCAAATTAATTGAAATTAATTAAAATTAATTCAAATTAATTAAAATTAATTCAAATTAATTAAAATTAATTCAAATTAATTAAAATTAATTCAAATTAATTAAAATTAATTAAAATTAATTCAAATTAATTAAAATTAATTAAAATTAATTAAAATTAATTCAAATTAATTAAAATTAATTCAAATTAATTAAAATTAATTCAAATTAATTAAAATTAATTCAAATTAATTCAAATTAATTAAAATTAATTAAAATTAATTAAAATTAATTCAAATTAATTAAAATTAATTAAAATTAATTAAAATTAATTCAAATTAATTAAAATTAATTAAAATTAATTAAAATTAATTCAAATTAATTAAAATTAATTAAAATTAATTCAAATTAATTCAAATTAATTAAAATTAATTGAAATTAATTAAAATTAATTGAAATTAATTAAAATTAATTGAAATTAATTAAAATTAATTGAAATTAATTAAAATTAATTCAAATTAATTAAAATTAATTAAAATTAATTAAAATTAATTCAAATTAATTAAAATTAATTAAAATTAATTCAAATTAATTAAAATTAATTAAAATTAATTAAAATTAATTCAAATTAATTAAAATTAATTAAAATTGAAATTGATTAAAATTAAAGTTAATTAAAATTGAAATGAATTAAACTTAAAATGAATTAAAATTGAAATTAATTAAAATTAACTCGTGACTCAAAACCAGAGCACAAGCATGACAGCCAAATACCATAAACCAATGGTAAAGCCAAGATACCACCAAAACATGCATCTGAGCCAAATTAGCTCAAAAGGTATCATAGGAAAGAGGAAACTCACCCCTTTCCAAATATACAAGTCCCATCATCAAAGGATAAGGAATAACAAAGTTATTCCAGCTCAAAGATATTGCTGAGCATAAACCTTATTTTCCACCTCTCATTTAAAATACAGAGGAAGATGCTTAAAACCATCAAATGGGTATTCAAATTGAAGCTCCAAGTCAGGGCTATGCAATGGTACTAGCCAAATTGCGCTAGCATCACAATTACAGAAGTTATGGCCAAATTAAGGTCAAATGAAGGTGACCAAAATACTCACCTCTCATCTAACTTCTATACTTTTAGTGTGAGATACTTAAAGTGGGTCTTTTTGGAAAGAGCACAATCAGGGCTATGTGATGGTGCCATCAATTTCCCCATACCTCATCTAGAACAGCAGTTATGAAGCAAACAAGCTCCATACAGCTTTTTGCCATACCACACATATGTACAAAAACTCTTGTACATGGCATAACTTTGCCATACTTAATGATAGCCATATCAAATGAGGTACCATTGTGTAGAGGACATCCAGGGCTACACACTGAACCAATATTTATGTTGATATCTCAAAAATTGACAAAGTTATGGCAGTTTTAAGGTCAAAATCCCACAGTTTGACCCATACAGCCTTAATATGGGATAATATCCCACCACCATGATTATGAGATGTCAAACAGACAAAGAATCATGTTTATTATTCAATAATTCATAGTTCATTCATTACTAGGATCTCATACAGGTTCTTTACATCATTCTACATGTAATACACGTCAGAATCAGGCTATGTGGTCCCCAGATGAAAATTTTCACCCTGTATTGGTGAAAATAGCCCAGATGTGGTTTCAAAACCACATGAAACCACATCTGAGCTGAATACAGAGTCTAAAGGCTTTGTGAAAACCACAAGCCAGTACTCTGAAGTGAAAAAATCTTCACTTCCTCTATGTGGATGGTCTAGAGGACCATTCCACCCCATTTTAGGATAAAAGGAGGCCTTTTCTCCACCCCTCAATGGACAATAGAAATAATTCTGAATCACATAGAAATAACTACTTAATTCAAAAAAGATTGAAAGATAGACAAAGAAAGAATAAAAACATAACCAATATTATTGATAATGTTATGTCAAGTAGACAAGATTATTATTACCATGAAGTCAGAGACCTTAAAGTACCAATAATATTTAGCCATGATTTTCTTACTAGTCAAAATCAATTAGCTTTTCATAATTTCAAACTTTTTGGTGGAAATAATTTTATTTTTGTTGACTCTTCCACAAAACAGAATAAATATTATTGGTACTTTAAGGTCTTTGACTTCATGGTAATAATAATCTTGTCTACTTGACATAACATTATCAATAATATTGGTTATGTTTTTATTCTTTCTTTGTCTATCTTTCAATCTTTTTTGAATTAAGTAGTTATTTCTATGTGATTCAGAATTATTTCTATTATCCATTGAGATTATTAATGAAATTATTGTATAAAATACTTGAAATGTTTTAATATGTAATTATATTTTACATTTTATTTATTATTTATTATTTTTTTATGAATTATATTTTATATTTTATATATTTATTTTTCTTATTATTGATCATTTTTATTTTGTTGTTGTTTTGATTCTCCGAAGAATCAAAAAGAAAGCCAGGGAATGTTCCAAAACCTAACTCAATGATACATAACCCTTCTCAAAGACCTACAAGATGTAATTCCTCTCGATGAAGAATCTTTTCCTCAGGGGAGATCCTTCTTCGATAGATATCAATTTTTTTTACTAATCCTCTCGATATCTCTTCCCTCAAAATCTCCAACTTGATCACTTATTACAATGCTGGACGACTTGTTGCACCATCTTCTCACTGAGATGGCTATGGATGGGGAAGAAGGTAATTTTCATTAACTCTCCTTTGGAAGTTCATTATTGACGATATTTCTGCTTACGATTTATCTTTGCAGGATGTTCGGTGGCTCGTATTGATGGCTGTATAGAGTCGTTTTATTCTCTTCGAAGGTCCTATTATCCATCCGAACCTGCTCAACTCATTGATGCATCTTACAAGAACTTTAAAAATATCATTCAAAAGACGTGGCCCAGAAAGTGTCATGATCTTGATCATCGAGGTCTTCTTTCAATCGCCCAATCATCAGCATCGCGGTATTCGTTTCTCGAGGTTGGTCCTTTTATCCTAGGACATCAAAAGTCTGGTTGCGCAGACAGCATTTATACGTGCTAACTCAGCCACTTCGTATATTTTTATCTTCTCAAAAGCTCATTGAAGCGGCAAGTTGTGGAAAGGAAAATCAAGCTGAAAATAAAATGAAACAAATTCAGAGGCAAATCGAGAAAAATCGTGCAGGATCGGTGACTCTGAAAGCTGAAAACAATGAAGATATGTGGCATGGCTATAACTTGATCAATGTGGTTAGCTTTCCAACTTAGCTTCAAAATTCTCCTTTTCGCTGGTATTTTTCAGATCAAGTTTTCACTCAAACACTTGAAACAAAACAAACTTTGTCATAGCTTTGCTTAAAGCAGAAACCAAGTTCAACGTTGCTGAAAGAATTTGGTGCTTTTTTGGTGATTTTTAACCTCCCCAGGGTGACCAAGTTAGATCGGCATCAATTTGAAAGATAGTCACAGAGACAAATTCAGCAACCGGTGCTAAGGACTCACGTTGTATAAAGCTGAACTTAACGATTGAAGTCAAAAAAGTCTTATATTCTGGTGCAGAGTTACCGTCCGCAGAATCAGCAGCTAATGACTTGATCACTTCAACTCAATCAAGCTCCAATTCGTCCAATGGTGCCTCATTACATCTTTCCGGTCAAATTTCTCAGCAAAACGAGCACGTCAAATTAGGTGCTTTTCATACCTTGGACCTTGAACCCGACCAAGAATTCACCATCATCAAAGGCCCTGATGGCTGGGATTCGATTCATATGGAGAGATTGAGTGATTCTCTTGATGCCTCCAAATATTACCCAATTGGTCAAAAAAGTACTTGGCCAAACCTGAGGTCAATGGGCAGGTCATTTTAGACGTAAGTATCTATCTGTTATATTCTCGGAATACATATTCACGGTTGTTTCATTTCACCTGGAAGAAAGAAGCTCTCTTAATAGATCCAAGAAGCAATGTTAGGCAAGACGCTCAGCGACCTAGAATTGGAATTACTGGCGTGATAGACATTGAAGAAGAAATTTGGTCACCAAAGTACGGTCTCAAAGGCAAAATTGATGCCACTGTGCAAGCATCCATCATTGAAGAACCTTTGAAACCATCAAAGTCCCAGCGGCTAAAAAGAAAAAATCAGGACCGGGTAGTGATAAGGTGATGGAAAAGTTTCACAAACAAATTTATGACGCTCTCACCAAGCACTTTAACTTTGCACATCTTCGAATGATTATTGTTGCCAGCCCTGGAGATATGAAAGATTGAGTCTTTGAAGCAATTTTTTTTCAAGCAACGGTGCGCCGTGGGATTCCCGCTTTGTTTTCATAGCCATCATGACTTATTTTTTGAATTTAAACTCAATCATCAATCACAGCGAGAAAATAATAAAGTCATCCTAACCTCTAAATCAAAATTTCAGCGAATTCATTCTCCTTCAATTCATATTCAATCCTTGATCAAAGTAATGAGTTTGCCTCAAATTCTCAATCAATTAAAAGATACTAAATATTCAAAAGAGATTCAGGCTTTGGATAAACTCAACAAAATGCTGCTTGATGACGCTCACAGGGTTTGCTATGGGGACAAACATGTTGACTGTGCTGCCAAGCGGGCTGCAATCGGAACTCTTTTAATCATTGATTTGCTTTTTCGGTGCATCCCTCTATTTTAATACCAATGTTCTTTTTCTCAAAGCTTTTAGGGTAGAAGCCCTATTTATCGGTTAACAAACATTGACAAATTCAAACCTATGGTTGTATTTTTTAAATAGATCACCTGATCCACTCAAGCGAAAAAAATTTATTGAATTGGCCGAGAATGTCCAACGTTATGGTGGCGAGGTTCTGATATTCTCAAGTTTACATGCAACAGGGATCAGTTGAGTAAAATTTTGATACTTGCCTTTGGGTGTTGTAGCAAGCAATTGATTTCAAATAGTCTCAATAGGGTTGAGCGAGTTGACCGGTGTGGCAGCTATGTTGACATTCCCCCTGGACATGGAAGTTGTTGAAGCCGAGGAAGCATAGAATTCTTTACAAGCATTATCATCGATCATAATTCCTTATATTAAGCTCAAAAACCTATGCAATGCTCACCTGTCGCCATCAGATCACAAACGGCCCCAAAAGCCATTAATCCATCCTCTAAGACTGCTACTAATGTCACCAACCCAACTCCAACCATAATAATGATAAAAATAAGGCAGCCCTCAGCGGACTTGGTCAAAGCAGGGTGTTGCTTCAGGCTTTGCCTCTCTATGTGGGTGCACATGCATAGAGGTGGCTTGAGGCTGTAACACCATGTGGCGACTGATAAACTGAGGGCTTGGGTCATCTGATCCACAAAAGAGGAGCTGTCCAGGCCAATAGGGCTGGTGCCTCTTTTGAAAGTACCCCACACAATAAATAGTGAAATAACACTATAAAATTAGATGAATTACACATCTTTAAAAAATATTCTTTTTATCATTATAATTGGAATAAGCTCTGGTCATGGTGGGGGCCCACACCATGACCAGTATTTGTATTTACTTTTAATAGCCAACATGGGGGAATTGCTGCCCAAAATTCTTAGTAAATTTTATTCTATTCAAATTCGATGATTTTTAATTTTTGTTTTGTAATTTAAATTATTTTTAATAAATTATAATAATAAATAAATAAATAAAATGGGTTATATTCCCATGGGGGAATTGCTGCCCAAAATTCTTAGTAAATTTTATTCTATTCAAATTCGATGATTTTTAATTTTTGTTTTGTAATTTAAATTATTTTTAATAAATTATAATAATAAATAAATAAATAAAATGGGTTATATTCCAATTAATGATTTACTTATAATTCTTGGCTTCAATAACTAATTAATTATAAAAATATAAATAAATAATCAAATGTAATAAAAAACATCTAATCCATTAAGGATATATAATAAATCCAAACAAAAAACACATACTTAATAAAGGAATAAATCCCAAAATATTATTTCAAAAATAAAAATAACCACTCAAAATATAAATAAATAATAAAATAAGATAACTAAAAATTAACCCATAAATAATAAAAATCAAACAATAAAAACATCAAAAAAAGGAAGGAACTAATCAATAAGATATAAATAATAAAAAAGCCCATGAATCATTTTCTAATTATGAAATTACAATTGTGATTCATATAATATAGAATAAATAAATAAATGAGTTAATCAATCAAAAATAGTTAAATAATACTTCAAGAATCCAGAGATAATAGATTATGAATGAATAAACTACAAATGATCATTAAATCATCAAATGAATAAGTTAATGAATCATAAGGAATATTTTTAATACAAAGAAATCATAAATTATAATTACAAAATAAGTATAGAAAGCCCAAAAGAAACAATTAATCAATAAAGATTAAAAATATACAAAAAAACAAAAAAAACAAAAAAGTAAAAATTAAGTACTAAACAAATAATAAAAGCTCAAAAATTCTTGGTAATCAATTTTAAACAGTTCTAATTAGTTATAATTACTCTCAATTTATTTTAATTTCATTAAGTTTAATTAAAAGTGTAGATTGTTAATTTTATTTTATTGAAGTGTATGCATCTTTATTAAACAAAATCTCAATTAAGACTGATTGATTTTCTAAAATGCTTAATGAATGTCAATTTTTAAAACTAGTTTCAACAGATCTTAGTAAATTTTATTCAAATTCAATGATTTTTGATTTTTGTTTTGTAATTTAAATTATTTTTAATGAATTATGATAATAAAAATGCATAAATAATAAATAAATAAAATGGGTTATATTCAAATTAATGATTTACTTATAACTCTTGGCTTCAATAACTAATTAATTATAAAAATATAAATAAATAATCAAATGTAATAAAAAACATTTAATCCAAAAAGCATATATAATAAATCCAAACAAAAAAACACATGGTTAACAAAGGAATAAATCCCAAAAGATTATTTCAAGAATAAAAATAACCACTACAAATATACATAAATAATAAAATGAGATAACCCAAAATTAACCCATAAATGATAAAAATCAAACAATAAAAACCTCCCAAAAAAAGGAAGGAACTAATCAATAAATGAATATATAATAACAAAACACTAAATACATAAAATATAAATCATAAACTAATAATGAGTCATTATTAAATTATTCAATTCTAATAGTGAATCATCAATAAGCAATATTCAAATTCATGTATAATTTGTAATTAATAAGTGCAATGAATAAGTCATCATTGAAATATGAATAAACTATCTCTGCTTCAATAATAACAAATAAAGCAATAAAAAATAAAAAATGAAAAACCATAATAAACATAATGGAAAGAATACAAATGAATCAATACTGTATTATGAAAAGAATTCAACTTCTAATTGAGTATTTATTGCATTTATGTTGTATAAATTATAAGTTGTTTTGAGTATACCTTGAATTAATTGTTTTAGTACTTGGTATTTCAGTTATTTTTGTGGTGGTATAGTTTTTAATTTAATTTGATCTTTATATTATTTTGAATATTTATGCTATAACTTCCTTATCTTCTTTTAATTTCCCTTCTCTTTTGCTTATATTTTTGCTTTAAATTCATTTCATTATAGTTTATTAATATTTACTATTTCATTTCTATTTGGGATTTAACTATGTCTTTCATTTGAATTTGAATTTAATCATTTTATTGATTTATTATTGTTTTTATTTTGATTATTTACCATTATATATGTCAAAATTATCTGATAAAATTAATTATTATTCTAAGGGAAATTACATAATCAAACCAAATATTATTATAATGTTTGTTTTTGCCTTAAGGTTATTATTCCTGTATATTTATGATATTTTATTTGATTTTTATTCATTTTTTTGGTACTTTTGTTTTATTTATATGAATTAATAAGTAATCAAACAATACATAATAAAAAATCAATGAATCATTATGAAATTATTCAATTGTGATAGTGATTTGTCAATAAGTTATATTAAATCTCATACAAATTTGTGCATAATTAATAAATTTTTACATTAAATACATTCTAACCCTAATTATTTTACATGGCTTGGCCTTGTTCAATCTCTTTTTTGATCCACTCTCTTCAAATTAATAATAATTTTAACTAACACATCTTTATCTAATTCTCAATATGAGTCAAATCAGCTTCCTAATAAATCCCAATGAATCAGCTAGTCAAATTTCACTGTCTTTCCCAAAAAAATCACTCTTCAAACTCCAAAGTAAACCAAAGTCAGATCACACAATGTTATTTTTCCCAAGAAAAGAATGGATACCAGTTATGCTTAGTCAATGGATGCTCAAAGACAATTAAGCAACATGAAGGAACCAAGCAAAACCTGGTATCTCATTTGAAAGAATTTCATAAGGAAATATGGCCTGAAGCAATTGCCAAAAAGAACACTGAAGGACAAAGTAATTTATCAAACTCACATGAAAGCAACATAATAAAAAGTATGAATTTCCACTTGCAGAATAATTTCACTGATAATCTTGTCAGCTTCATAATTCAAGATCAACAATCATATGCATTAGTTAAATCAAAATCATTTCAAAAGCTTATTCATACCCTCAACAAGGACATTAACTTAATTTCTGAAACCACAATTTCCAAACAGATAAAGCAAAAGTTTCTGAATGATAAAGAACATATATTTACCTTTATCAATTCACAAGAACCACGGTTCTCATTTTCTACTGACATTTGGTCTGGTCCAGGTGGAATGTTGTATATTACTCTCACAGCTCATTACATATCATCTGATTGGAAACCATTGGATTTTCCAAGTTCACTGAAGCTCATACTGATAAAAAAATATACACAAAAACTGTGGATATGCTTAATGATTTCTTTATTGAATACTCTCAAAAGCCAAGGGGATAAAAGCGTGATGCAATTCAAATAGATACCTCAAGTGATTTATCCAATTTTTCAAATGATTTGTATAGTTTGGATACCTCATCCATTGCTAATCAAATCATGGCCATAACATTAGATAATGCTTCCTCAAATACAACATTTATGGATCTTGCTGTTAAAAATCATTTTCTGAAAGGTTTTTACTCACACATTTGATGTTTTGCACATATTCTTAATTTAGCTGCAAAGGATTCTTTAAAGGAGCTTGATGGATCAATTGATAAGCTTAAGAAGGCGGTTCATTTAATACGTCAATCAAACACCTCATGGGAACACTTAAAGCATTTGTGAAAAAAATAAAGAGCCACCAAACTGGCCAATGGCTGACAATGCCACCAGATTGAACTAAGCATATTAAATGCTTTGTTCAGCATTAAAGCAGAAGAGCTCTCTTGATTATTTTATTTATGAGTACAATAAGTCTCAAACATCAAAAAAAATACAAATCACTTTAACAGCTCAATCCAAAAAACGCTTAGTAGCAAAAAACAGAAAACCATTTCCCAGGCAATAAAAAAAGCTGACATTCATCATGATATACGCCTTGTACGTCTGCCTACTGAATTATCTTTCTGCATAATAAATATCACTTCATTCCTTTCTAACTATTCAGGATGTAATTTTGGAAGAAGACTGGACATTTTTTCAACAAATATTGGATTTTCTAAAGGTCTTTGCCACTGCAACCGATGAAGTTCAAGGTGATTCTTATCCTTCACTTGAGTTAGTAATACTTTGGTACCAACTACTCCTTGAAACATGTCAAAAAACAAAGAATGAAGTCTCAAGGGAATCCCAACTATTTGATGCAGCTGATCAAGCATATTCAAAGATTGAAAGTTATTACAATATTAGATCAAATTCCTGTGCTATGTGCTTGATTCTTGACCCACGATTCAAGCTTACATGGTTTAATCAGCATGATTTGTTGCAAGAAGATGAAAGAAACAGTGATACCAATCCAATAAGATATAAGGACAAAGCACTAAAACATCTCAAAGAAGTATATGCTGAATATTATTCTGAATATTCAATCAGCTTTCCACAAGAACCTCAAGTTTCTGAAACAGTTTCATGTAATCTGGAGCAATTGCATCCTTTTGAAGAAAGCATGTCCAAAAGAAAAAATAAGTCTAATGAAATTCTTGAATATTTACAAACTTATTCACCCCATTATTCAATATGCATTATTGAATAGTGGAAGAGCCACGAAAATAGGTTTCCAATATTATCCAAAATTACAAGAGACTACCTTGGAATACCTGAAACCTCAGCACCTAGTGAGCATGTATTTTTGGAAGCTGGAAACTTGATTACTAACAAACGCACTTCACTTTCCTGTGATTCTGTGGAGGCAAATATGTGTTTACATTCTTGGTTAAATAATGGAATTTATGAAAGTATGTATGCTTGATATGATAATCTTCAGTAATTCCATTTCTTATTTTTACTTGTTAAATGAATTTCTCTTGAAATCAAAAAATTTAATAAATCCAAGAATTATGCAGATTAAAATATTTTTCCTTATTATTATAGTGATTTTAGATTGAATCTATTAATCAGAATTTAATTATTTAGCAATTGCTTTAATTACAATTTAAGTATTATAAGTGTCTGCTGACAAAAAATCACAATTATATTTTTGAAATAAATAATCCTTTCTGTTTGAATTCTATTTTTGAATTAAATAATCATTTCTTTTTGAATTCTATTTTTGAAATAAATGATCCTTTTGGTTCAAATTCTATTTTTGAAATTAATAATTAAAAAAAATCTGTCAACTTGATTGCCTCTTTTTGCAAGATTATGATGGTGAAGAATTTATATTTCTATGTAATTTGGTTTGCATCATAGCAACCTGAATTTTTTTTAGGTGTATATCTTACAACACATAATTTTTTGTAAAAACATATAAGTGAAATCTTTTTTTGAAAAAATCCTTAGGAAATGGAATTTTTTAAGGAATTTGTAAATTTTTTTTAACCATATTTATTGCATTGTGTTGTTTAGTATTTTTTTGGCTGATAATTTATTTCAAAAAACTGCCCCTTATGAATTTCATCATTATTTTTAAAAAATTAATTCAATCTTAAGAATCAAAAACAAGAAGCCTATATTTTTTTGAAACTTATTGGGTTGAATGATTGTTGAAATACCATAAATCACATTAATTTCATGAAAAATGCCATAAATGGTATGAACAGCATCAACAATTCCTGTAAGGTTTGACTATGAAACAATAAGTAAAAATGACTAATATTTTACTTATTGTACTATGAATGTCCTTATAAATGAAATAAATAAGATAAAACTAATTATAATAATTATGGCATAAAATAATTATATTATTAAATAAATATAATAATATACTTTATATTATAAAAATATAATATAATAAAATAAATATATTAATATAAGATAATTAATATATTTAAAAGCACTTTATTATTGTTACCAACAAATAATAAAGGCGTAAAAAATTGTTTTTTATTAATAAAAAACAATTAATAACAATAATATTATTAATATTAAAGCTATAAAGTAATATAAATACTATTTATATAAATTATAGAATTATTAAAGTAATAATAGAGAAAAATTATCATAATAGGAGAACTAACCTACTTTTAATGGGTAATATAATAATTTTGAATATTTTACGCCTAGAAATGTAAATACAACATATTTAAATTGTAGTTACAATAAGATTTAAGAGAAATTACAATTTCTCTTCATTTTACGTGGAATTGAGGTTTTTAAGAGAAATTTAAACAAAACAATTAAATAATTGCAATAATCACGTCAGAGATAAAGATTATTATAAGATTATCTTTGGTCTTTAATAATATGAAAGCTTTATATATTAAGAATAAAGAAATTACCTTTTTATTTAAATGATTTAATGTTTTGTAAGCGTCTGAGGGGGAAATAGAGTAAAAAAAGCTCTATTTATATTAAATTCCTTCCTCCTAGAGTCCAACAGGCTTCTAGTAGGGGTGCACTGATCATATTCACCGGAATTTATTAATATTTTAAGGTTTGGTGATGATTACATCATGATCAAACCATATTATCTCATTATTACGCCATTATTTAGAGTTTTCACTATACCTCTAAGTGTGATGATGTCAAGACTTGGCAGTACCCCAAAATTCGTTGATTTTATTAGTTTTAATCATAAAATAACAGTATTAACCAATTTTATCACTCATATGACTGTTAAACTTAATTTAAGGCTACAGTGAGTAATCATAAATGATCAAATTAAGCTCAAACTTTGATCCTTGACACCATTTAAGTTTTACACGCTACAGAAATTCAGAGAGTGAATTCTAATAGCTTGGCATGACTTTATCATGCTGCCAAGAGAATTTCATTAAATCATCAAAAATCTATTTTTGGTGATTTTTCTTGTAACTCATCTTTTCTGTTGAAATTTAATGTTTTAAACTTCAAACCATGATTTCAAGGGGTTATACCTTGAATATTATAATAAAAAATATATCATTATTGACGAATGAGCTAGTGAAATTCAACTGTCTACTTTTTTTTAAGTTTGGACCACTTTCACAACAAAGTGGTCAACAGCTCTATTGATTTTAATCAAGAATCCCTTACAGGTTTTAACCTTGTTTATAACTTGTGAAATAAAGTTCATTTCTGTATTCCTAAAGTGATTACATGATTACTGTATATTTGGTTCATCACTCTATCATGCATATTTCAAAAGATATTAGCTAAAATCCTTGAATATACACATTGACCAAAAAAGTGCATATATTCAGCTTAGCTCCTTAAGTATTGACTTTGAAGATTAGCTTCTTAATTGTTTTATGTGTAAATTTGTATGGATAATCCAATGGAACCATTTATTTTACATGTTATTCCATTGGTATTTGAAATAATTAAGGATTTATGTCTTTTATAAGGTATTATTACTCATAACTCATTAAATATTGACTTTACAGATATGCCATAAATATGGTATATGTGTATTTTACCATGGGGAATTCAATGGTATAACTTATTTCAAATGTTTATCAATTGGTTATTAAGTTAAACCAAATTTTATGCCTATTTATGGCATTTTTGTAGCTTTAAGGTAATTATTTTTAGTGTATAATTATTTTAAATACCTCTTGTGACCTTTTTGGGTATGTGGTTATATCTCAAGGGTTCACATTCCCTACCACCAAAAAAAGATTGTACCACAATCTGATAATATTGTACCACAATCTGATATGTGTAATTTGGGTATCATCCACTGTCCTACCTCTTCAATAGACTTTGTTAGTCTTGAAGCTCAATAATGCTTAACTTTTCTATTTTTCAGGTTTTCTTTCATGTCTGAACCTTCTTAGTAGTTTATCAGCATTTGTTATATCTTTCTCAAGTAGCCATCCATCTTCTTGAGTTGAATTTCTATACCTTACAAGGTATTCTATTTCTTTTTTGTTTCTTGTCCTTCTTTCTTTAAGGACTTTTGAAATTTTCTTTTCTTCTCCCTCTTCCAAGGGGGGAATTTCAAGTGGGGGTTTATTTCTTAGTGGGAATAACTCCTTGTCACTTGAGCTGTAAGGTTTTATCAGACTTACAGGGAAAGTTGGGTGTTTGTTCATTAATTCACCTGTGAGTTCCAATTGCACAGCATTGGGTCCATGAAGTGCTTTTATTATAAATGGTCCTGCAAAGGAATCTTTCAATTTATTTGGACCTTTTATGTTATTGAAATTAAGGGTTGATACTAGGACCAAGTCTCCTATTTTGAAGTCAGGTGGTTTATGACCTTTATCCCATCTTTCTTTTGCATATTTGAAAGAATCTTGCATACATCTGTTTGCATGGTGTCTTGCTTTGTCAAGCATTATCTTAAAACTGCTTGCTGTTGGATGTATATCCACTAAGCTCTTTTTGAGGGTATCATAAGGAAGTCTTGGATTTCAACCTTTTTATAGCATTGCTGGTGTTTTTCCAGTAGAAGAATGGATTGAAGTTTTATATGCCAGTTCAAGGGCTGGTATTAGTGTACACCAATCGTGGGTAAAACCATCAGAATATTTGAATTCTAGTTCATAAGCACAGAATCTTCTGATCATGTCCTCCAAGGTCTGTATCATTCTTTCTGCTAAACCATCAGTTTGAGGACGGTAAGCTGTTGAGAATGATAATTTTGTCCCAAACAAGTTATGGAGATTTGTCCATAGTGCTGAAGTGAATTTTGGGTCTCTGTCACTTATAATATTATGGAATAAGCCTGTATGGCTAATGACTTTATTCCATATCATTATGGCTGTGTCCATAGCTGTGTCATTTTTGTGACATGGTAGGAACATGGGAGTTTTGCTATACCTGTCAACTAATACTAGGCATGAATTATAGGTTCTTTCTCCTCCTGTGGGTAATTCTGTTACCCAATCCATATGAACTATTTCCCAAGGGGATTTTGGTTTTTGAATTTGGATCATCATTCCAAATTCCTTTCCTGTGGATCTGTTGGCTTTTTTGACATCTGTCACAGGTTTGGCAGTATTCTGCAACATCTTTCATCCAATTCAGCCCCCAAGAGCAGGTTTTCACCTTTTCTAGTGTTCTGTCTTCTGAAAGATGTCCAGCTGCAACACTATCATGATACTCATGTAAAATAGTGTGTATCAGGGTTCTATCTGTTAAGGCCATAACACATGTATGTTTTGTTCTATGGTAAAGGATTCCATCAAGGAGGTGGAATCTTCCTTCATCATATGCCTTCTTCCATGTTTCATCTAATTTTGATGAAAGTGATGGATCTTTGCAGTCTTTCATTAGAAGTTGGCCTAAGATATGGAAATTCTTGTCACCTTATAGCTTTCTTTAGCTTGGTCAAAGAATTCTGTGCCAATGTCTGTAACACATATTCCTTCTATATGGTGCTCTTCCTGTGGTACCCATGCTTGATTGTCAGGGGTATTTGCTAGAGCCCATCTGCTAAGACCATCTGCATTTTTATAAATATTGCCAGATGTATGAACAATAGTCATATTTCCTCTGTATTCTTGGACATCAATTTGCCATCTCAGCATATTTCTATTTGGAGTTTGCATATTTAATAGAGATTTTACAGCATTACAGTCTGTAATCACATCAAATACTGTTCCATCCAAGTAATAATGTAATTTTTCTAAAGCCCACACTAAGCAGAGGAATTCCATTTGGCTTGCTCCATATCTTGCTTCTGTTGGTTTTATTTTTCTTGAAATAAAACAAATTGGTCCTTCCACTGGTTTATCATTGAGAATTTTTGTCTGGTGTAGTGCAGCACCTAGTCCTTCTCCACAAGCATCAATGTAAAGTTTGAAGGGTAGTTTCCAATCTGGCATTAGAAGAAATGGGGCATTTGTTAAGGAATTTTTCAATTCTTCATATGCCTTGACTCTTTTTTCTGTCATTTCATATACTGTTTGTTGGTCACATAGCTTATACAAGGCTTTAGAAATTTTTGCAAAGTCCTTTATATTCTGTCTATAGTAACCAGCAAATCCTAGAAATGATTGCATTTCTTTTTTGGTTTGAGGAATTGGCTTAAGTAGTACTGCTGCTAATTTATTCTTTTCTATGCCTAGACTAAGTCCGGATACAACATGTCCTAGTGCTTTTAGTTCACTTTATGCAAAATGACACTTTTTCAAGGAAATTTTCATATTCACTTGCACTATTTTTTGTAGTACCCTTTCTAGTCTTATAAGGTTATTTTCCAAAGTTTCTGAGCAAACTATGATATCATCAATATAGATAATTAACCATCCTTGTGATAATTCTTCAGGAAATATGGTGTTCATCATCCTTTGATAATGGAAAGGTGCATTTTTTATGCCAAATGGCATTCTTAAGTATTCAAAAATACCACAGTGGACTATTATCCTCAATAGTTTCTTGGCATTGTCTGTTAAGACATTTTGATGAAAGCCCTTTAAAGCATCCATTGCTGTAATGAACTTAGCTTGTGACAATTGTGTCAATGTCTCATGGATTCTGGGTATTGGATATCTGTCTGGAATGGTATAGGTGTTCAGGGCTCTGAAGTCTCCTACCATTCTTTATTTTCCATTATTCCAAGTTATAATGACAGGTGTAGTGACCTCTACCTGTTCATTATGTCCTACTTTTCTTAATACTCCAAGGTCCATTAATTCTTTAATGTGTGCCTCCAAGGCTTCTCTAGCCCTTGGACTAGCTGGGTAAGCAGGTCTCCTTAGTAAGGGTGGGTAAGGTTTTTCCACATTAAGAATTATATCCACTTCATGCCCTATGATGGCACCTAGTGGCTCCTTGTCAGTTGCAAAGGCATTTTTGTACTTAAATAAGAGGTCAATCAATTTTTATTTCATTTTTTCTGTTAATTCTTGATTGAATTCTGCCTCTTTGAGTTTTTCAGATATAAAAAGTTCCTTTTCTGGGATTTTCTCTTCATTATTAATAACTGTGATTTGTCTTTTGTTATTTAAGAAGCCAAACTTTTGTCTTTTGTTGTCTCCTATGGTAAAATATCTATCTTTTTGGTTAAAGATATCTATACCATAAATTGATAAGTAGTCATTTCCAAGTATGAAGTGATTACTAATACAGTTGTCCATTACTAAAAACTCTACTTTAATTCTGACACATTGTGAGGGGTGAGGAAAAATTAGTGTTAAATCAATTATTCCAAGGGGCTTCATGATCTCACTTGCACTACTAAATTTGACACCTTGTATTGGCATAGGTTTTTCTTGCCAGTCTAGGACAATGGTTTTTAAATAACTTTTACCAACACAAGTGGAATATGCTCCTGTATCCAAGTTCACTTTTCCTTCTTGGTTATCAACTATAACAACACTTATACTTGATTTTCCAGCTGTATATCCCATTCCTTTTGCAGGTTTGGTTCTGTACATTTTGGCATCTTGTATATTTGTCAGGTTTGTGTCAGATGTTCCAACTTGTGGTAAGTTTGAGTTAGCATGTAGTACTTCATAAATTATATCAATATTATTAATTTGTGCATTAATTATATCAATTTCATCACTTTCAGAACTTTCTGACTCTTCTGTTTCTTTTTCAGAGTCAGATTCCTCCTCTTTGTCATTGTGGTTTTCTGTTTCCAAAATTTCATTAATCTTTGCCTTTTTTAGGCAATTATTGGTTAAGTGTCCAATACCTCCACATTTATGGAATTTTCTTTGCTCATTATTGTTGGATGTATTGGGCTTGAAAGCTTGTTTTGATTTATCTTTTTTGATAAATGGTTTGTTTGGGCTTTTAATGTCCAATTTCTTCCAAGTTCTTCCAATTTTTGTTCTTGTCACTATGTCTTCTAGTGCATTAATATACTCTTCTGTGGAGCATGGTTCTATACACCTGCTTCTTAGGGCATGTTCTAGCTCTCCTCCACATTTCTTAAGTATTTTCATGTGCACCATCTTTTGTGACATTTCTGGGTACAATGCATTGAGTCTTTCAACTTGTTTTAAGAACCAAGTTAAAGGTTTGTCTTTGTCTGGGTCAAAGAAAGAATTTTCAAAGGAATTTTCTATCTTGTACCTCCAGGAATCATTAGCCCACTTGGTGATTATTTCTTGTTTCCACCAAGACCAGGTATTTTTGCCATTTGTTTGCCTTATGCCATAATACCATCTTTTTGCATATTTTTCAAACAATGAATGCAATCTTGCAGTGATTAATTCATCTGGTATGGCATAATCTTCTTGTAGCATGTCAATTGTCTTGATAAATGACATGTGGTCATATTCACCTTCTCCTGTGAATGTTGGCCATTCTTTTAATTGGGGTGCTTCCTTCATTAGGACTTGTTTATTGTATTTGTGACTTGAGTCTGTTATGAATGGATTTGTTAATTCCTCTTTTGGTTTAACAGGGCTTCTTATGTGAGAAAATGGGGTTGATAACTTTGGCATATTTGAGTTAGCCTCATTAATTTTATCCATTTTTTCAGTAATAAGCCTTATTTCACTTTGAATGTCATCTTTCAGATGCATTCTTGCTTCATCACTTTTTCCCACATGGTCCAAAAGTAATTTTTGGTGTGATGAAGTCTTTTCTTCAGATTTTTCTACAGAAATGCTTAATTTGTTTAATTTTTCTGTAAGATTATCAATACTCACATCATAATTTATTGTCAAAGTTTTCTCTTTGATATCACTTGTGTATTTGTACAACTCTTGTTGTCCTTGTATTAATTTTGGAGTATTATCAATTAATACTTTTGGTTTATTATTTTCAATCATAAATTTTATGTTATCAATCTCTTTTTTATTTTGTACAAAAGGTTTTGTTAAAGATGATAAGCTATTATTTATTTCTTGGAAAGATAATAAACTATTTTTAATGTCTTTAAAAGTTAAAATACTATTTTTAAGCTCTGTTAAAGTATTTACAACATCAGGAGACAAGGTTATTTCTTTGGGAAATGGGGTTGTCTCATGCTTTTCTCCTCTTTGTCTTTGAATTCCATCAAGGTTCTGGCCATGTTGAATACATTGTCCATGGCATCCTGTAGCTTGGGGAATATGGTTTTCTCCAATTCTTTTTCTTTTCTTCTTCCCTTCTTGGGGCTTGCTGGTAGAAGCTACTGGGGCTTCTTCCTTGGTTGCCTCCTTCTTTTTGGCATGGTACTCCTTGATCTTTTTGATTTGAGGTTTGGATGATAGTGGATTCCATCCATTGGAGTATCTCACTATTTCCTCCTCTTTGAGGAACATTTTCAGAATGTGCCAGGAGCTCATCACTCCTTGGTGTATTTGGGGCAACATTTCCCAATCCTTGTCTTTGTACACTATGTAGTACTGTTTGTGCTGGCTCATGTAAATGTCTATTTGAGCCCTCTGAATGTGATTTGTACCTGTTTGAGTCACTCATACTGTGGGAACTCCTCCTGTGTGGGATTGAAATGAGGCAGTACCTGGAGGGGGAAATCACAGGTAACTAGTTTTGAATTGCTAATAACTCCTGTAACCAAGGGTGACAAGGGTGTATTGCCTGCCCCTCCTAAAATACTGAACAAAATCTTCCTTGGAGCTCACAAACCAAAATAAAATTAGTAAATGGCTTTGCAACTGCAGAAGACAAAATTCAGAAGTCTCAGATCAGACCTATTCAATAAATAATATGAAAAATAATGTCAGTTATTTTGGTTAAATTTTAGATTCTAATGAAATACTTGTCTGTATAATTTATTTTTTTTAGTGAAATTGGGGTGAGTGGTTTCTTCTTGGTGATAAAACTTTGGTAAGATAGTTATTTAAGTCTTTAGAGAAAAATTTGATGGGTGTTGATAAAGGTAATTTTGTTAAGGTATAGTTATAATAGAGTAAAATAATTTTTTTATAGGTTTGTTATTTTTTTAAGAGTGTTTAATAATGAGACAAAATTGTATTTGTTAAATGTAAGAGGTAAGGTTCTTTGATATTGGATTTTTAAAGGGGTAAGTTAATTTTAAATCTTGATAAATTGTTTAATTTTTTTTGGATAAAATATTTTAATAGAGTAGTAACCCTAATCTTGGGTACTGGGTAATTTTTTTATTTTTATCTTAATAATAATAAGATTCCACTGACCTTAGCTACTGGGTAATCTTCAACACTATACTTCCACTGAGCTTAGCTACTGGGTAAGTAAATTTACTATAATATACTGGAGTACCTCCCAGGTGAGGGATGAATTATTCCTATGCTCCTACTTTGCAGTGGATATAATGTGCATGGGATATAATTTGCATGGGGGGATTTTGAAATTTGGGGGAGAGAGCCCCTCTATTTATACCTTTTGGGAGCCCAGAGGGCCCTCCATGGGAGCTGTCTTTTTCCACTTTAATTCCTCTTGTTTTCATCATGTGACTCCATTTTTGGTGAGGACCTTTCTTGCATGGGTCAGGTGATTTAAGGTTTGGTGATAATTTTCTTTCTGCACAGCCTCCATTTATCACATGATTGTCTTTTGGTGAACTAATTATGATGTGATATTCTTGAATTTTCCTTGCATACATGAGGTGATTCAATTTTTGCTTGAGATTTTTGTTGTGCACAGCCTCTTTCCTGTCACATGATATTCTGTTGGTGGATGCAGTATCACATGATGACCTTGTAATTCCTTTGCATATGTCCTATCTTAGGCTGGGTAGAAGTGGCTGTGTAATTTATGCAGGTGTCATGTTTGTTTTTCTTATTTTTGAACTTTAAAATGAAGTCAGGTGATAATTTCTTGCACTGGTGAATTTACTGTTATGTATGAGATGATGCGATTTTTGAGTTTGACACATGCTGTGCATAGTCATGTGGTTGAGATTTAATTGGAATTGTGTACTGCATGCAGCCTGTTGTAACTAGCTTTGGTTTGCATGAGGTGATGAGTGGTGTAAATAATTTTGATTCTGTTTTAAGGTTTTAAGTGGGGTTACTGTGGATATAAGATAAGGTACTCCTGTGGCTGTGTTGTAAATGAATTGCAGGAATTCCATGGAGTTGAGCTTTGCATCATGTGACTTTTCTATGTTGAGTTTTAGGTTGCTGTGTAATTCATGCAGGTGTCCTTTTCTTGCTGCATGAGTCCTGTGGCTATAAGGGGGTGTAAAGCTGGGTGGGGTGTGTAATTTAAAGGGTGGTACCTTATTTGTTGTAACTAGTTTGCTATATGTAACTTGATTTTTTACATATGAATAATGAAATTGAATAATTTATTTAAACACATACACTTCCCTTTGGTGCCTGTGCCATGGTTTTATGAGTTAAATCCAGCTTCTTGCTGGAAAATTGACCTTTTGGTGTAAAATTTGAGTGTAAGTCTGCCTGTAGGCTGGATTTACTGCTGTTTTGGGTTACTATGAGCTTGAGCCTGGTTAAAAAAAATGGTATGGAATACCACAATACTTAGTTCCAATTCTGGTTCAGATATCATGGGCATTTCTGGGACTTGCCTTTGGGATAAGGCACTTACTTGTGTGGATTCTGTTCCACTGGGGATATTGCCCTTCCTTTTCCCTTTTGAAGAATCAATTCTACCTCTGAGTCCAGCTCCATCTGATTGAGGTACTCACCTTCAGAGTCCTGAATAGTGGGTCCTGGAAAGTCCAGTTTCTTGGCTTTCTTTTCCTTAGTGATTATTGTTGCTGGAGAACTTTGACAAGTTTCTTCCACCAATCTTTCAACAGTGGTTTGGTTGTCCTCTGTTGGATTGTCTTTAAACACTAAAAAAGACAAATAAATATAAGTCTTTTATATAAGAAGTGTTATTTTTGGTAAGATATGGCAATTTTCCACATAAATATTGCTTTTATATCTTTAAAAAGTGAAAATAATTAAAGAAATGAAATTAAAATGAATAAAATAACTGTTTTATTTGTTTTTAATATTTTTTTTATGTTTTTATTTTTAAAGAATAAAATAAAAATAAATATGATTCTTTTATAAAATAATTTATAATATAAAATTATTTTTAATTTATAAAATATCTTTTTTAATTATTAGAGTCACTCAAAGAAAGTTCTTGCAAGTCTAAGGATGTGAAAAACCACGTGTAAGACAGTACAATTGCTTTCCAAATGCCTCAATAGTATTCAAAATCAATAAATATAAAATTATTATATAATTTTATGATTATAATTATAATTTATTATTGGATAAACCCAATTAGAATCTTTTTAAAGGTCTTTTAGAGTAAGTATCATGGCCAGGCCCCCAAATGTAAGGTTTAACTATGAAGCAATAGGTAAAAATTACTAATATTTTACTTATTTTACTATGAATGTCCTTATAAATGAAATAAATAAGATAAAAATAATTATAATTATGGGGTAAAATAATTATATTATTAAGTAAATATAATAATATAATAAAATAAAATAAATATATTAATATAAGATAATTAATATATTTAAAAGCACTTTATTATTGTTACCAACAAATAATAAAGGCATAAAAAATTGTTTTTTTATTACTAAAAAACAATTAATAACAATAATATTACTAATATTAAAGCTATAAATTAATATAAATACTATCTATATTAATTATAGAATTATTAAAGTAATAATAGAGAAAAATTATTATAATAAGAGAAATAACCTACTTTTAATGCTTAATATAATAATTTTGAATAATTTTATGCCTAGAAATGTAAATACAACTTATTTGAATTGTAGTTACAATGAAATTTAAGAGAAATTACAATTTTTCTTTATTTTACGTGGAATTGAGGATTTTAAGAGAAATTTAAACAAAACAATTAAATAATTGCAATAATCACGTCAGAGATGAAGATTATTATAAGATTATATTTGGTCTTTAATAATATAAAAGCTTTATATATAAAGAATAAACAAATTACCTTTTTATTTAAATGATTTAATGTTTTGTAAGCGTCTGAGGGGGAAATAGAGTAAAAAAAGCTCTATTTATATTAAATTCCTTCCTCCTAGAGTCCAACAGGCTTCTAGTAGGGGTGCACTGATCATATTCACCGGAATTGATTAATATTTTAAGGTTTGGTGATGATTACATCATGATCAAACCATATTATCTCATTATTATGCCATTATTTGGAGTTCTCACTATAGCTCTAAGTGTGATGACGTCAAGACTTGGCAGTACCCCAGAATTTGTGGATTTTATTAGTTTTGATCATAAGATAACAGTATTCACCAATTGTATCACTCATATGACTGTTAAAATTAAGTTAAGGTTACAGTGAGTGATCATAAATGATCAAATTAAGCTCAAACTTTGATCCTTAATAACTTTTAAGTTTTACACGCTACATAAATTCAGTGAGTGAATTATAATAGCTTGGAATAACGTCATGATTCTTCCAAGGGAATTTCATTACATCATCAAAACTCTATTTTTGATGATTTTTCTTGTAACTCATCTTTTCTGTTGAAATTGAATATTTTAAACTTCAAACCATGATTTCATGGGGTTATACCTTGAATATTATAATAAGAAATACATCATTATTCACTAATGAACTAGTAGAATCCAACTGTCTACTTTTTTCAAGTTTGGACCACTTTCATAACAAAGTGGTCAACAGCTCTATTGATTTTAATCAATAATCCCTTACAGGTTTTAACCTTATTTATAGCTTGTGAAATAAAGTTCATTTCCGTATTCCTACAGTAATTACGTGATGACTTTATTTTTGGTTCATCACTCTATCATGCATATTCCAAAAGATATTAGCTAAAATCCTTGAATATATGTGTTGACCAAAAAAGTGCATATATTCAGCTTAGCTCCTTAAGTATTAGCTTTGGAGATTAGCTTCTTAATTGTTTTATGTGTGGAAATTTATTTAGAATACAATTTTACTATTGATTTCAACTGTTGTCTCATTAGTATTTGAAATAATTAAGGATTTATGTTTTTTATAAGGTATTATTACTTATAACTCATTAAATATTGACTTTACAGATATGCCATAAAAATGGTATATGTGTATTTTACCATGGGGAATCCAATGGTATAATTTTTTTAACATTTTTATTCATTGGTTTTTAAGTTAAACCAAACTTTATGCCTATTTATGGCATTTTTGTAGCTTTAAGGTAATTATTTTTAATGTATAATTATTTTAAATACATCTTGTGACCTTTTTGGGTATGTGGTAATATCTCAAAGGTTTAAAAAACCATAAGTAACATGAATATAATCAGAAATTTCATAAGTAATATTAATGGTATCATCAATAATATAAATGAAATTAATGGAATCAAAAATGCATACATAAAATCAATGGCTTGAGGGAAATTAACAATAACATAAATTGGATTCACAGAACCATTTATGGAATAAGAATTCCATTTATTTCATAAACAAGGAGCCCATAGTGTTTTTTATGTGTATCTAATAATTTATGGAAAAAAAACTTAAGGGCTAATGGGTTTTTATGGTTTTACCAAAGGCCCAAAAGGGTTAATTATATATAAATGAAGGTGTTAATGAAAACTCAATATTCACTTTTGAATATTCAAAGGTAGGTGAAATTTGATTCTGGATATTTGATCATGATGGAAATTTGATATTGAATATTTGATGACCCTTCAAATTTGACAAATTTTTGAAAAGCTATGCATTGATGCAAACAGCCATGACATTGACTTAGAGAAGGCTTAGTTTCTATGAATGTTTTGGAGGATATGTTTAGCATGTTTTTGTATTGAAGCAAATTTTGACAAGTTAATTATAAATGTCTTTCATGAAAAGATGTGTTTCTTGAATCAAATCTGAAATGGGAGTTTTGAAGATGAAAGAAAAAATATAAAAAGTAGGTTTCAATAAAAAAATGATGCAAAAAACACAATTTTAGAGTTTTTTATAAGATACCTAAAAGATAAAGAATTTAAAGAAATAATTTTCATTTGAAAGCAGATGGAATGATAATTTTTTATCAAATAAATTTAAGAAATAACCAAAAAAAGGTCTTCTATCTATTGGACTCAAATATATTACCAAGAAAGGTGAAAAATAATTTATTTTCTTGATTTTCTTGGGTCTTTTATTTTTCTCTTTATAAAAATTCATAAACACAAATAAAAGTTTATCATTTCCAATTAAAGTGAAATAAAAGGCATGCAATATTCTCAGTAATGTGAATATGAAAACTCAACAACTAATTGAGAGCAAAAAAAATCAAAAAATATATTTTTGAGCATTTAAATCAAAAACTCTAAGCTTAAGCATGAATTGATTATTTTCTAGTAAAAATAGGAAATGAATTTTCTCATGTGATTTGTTTTGTTTTAAATTACCAACATTATTTGATAAAAAAGAAATAAAGTATGAATAAAAAAGAAAAAATGATTCAAGCTGAAGAGCACTTTTGTTTTTATTCTTCTTCATTGAGAGATAAAAAAACCAAAATAAAAGATTATGAATTGTTTTTTTAGTTCAATTTTCCTTTTTTTCCCAATAGGAACCTCAAAGCCAAAAAATAAAGGTCAAAAATTATCATCCTGTGACTCAAAACCAGAGCACAAGCATGACAGCCAAATACCATAAACCAATGGTAAAGCCAAGATACCACCAAAAAATGGAGCTGAGCCAAATAAGCTCAAAAGGTATCAAAAGAAAGAGGAAAGTCACATATTTACAAATATACAGCAGTGCACATAGGAGGTTACACCAATAATTTATGAGTCCATCACAATATTTGAGATCTAATCCATATGCAAAAAGTCTTCTCACCATGTCTTCCAACATCTGGACAATTCTTTCAGCTAGGCCATCAGTCTGTAGGTGGTAAGCTGTATATAAGGATAATTTGGTCCCAAATACTTGGTGAAGAGTTTTGAATAGTTCTGAGGTAAACTTGGTATCTCTGTCACTAGTAATTTTTGCAAATATAATATTCCATGTTAGAAGAGCTTTATCCATGACTGTATCATCTTGGTGACATGGTAGAAAGTTTGGAGTCCTACTAAGTCCCTCCATATTCACTAGGAAGGTATTATATCTTCTATCACCTCCTGGTGGTCGACCAGCTACCCGATTCATATGAGCAATCTCCAAGTTCTACTTGGTTCCTGAATTTTGATCATATTTCAAAGTCTTTTTCCAATGGATTCATTTTATTTTGGACATCTCCAAGGAATGTATCAGAAAGTGATATTTAGAATATTTAGCAAGTAATTGGAATAGGATTATAATATTCCTTTCTTGAGTATAGCTGTTCCTTACTTGTTCAAAGAGAGTATTCTTTAGGTGTGTAACACTCATTCCTTCTATTGTGTTTTTTGGAGAGTCTTCTTCTGGAACCTAAGCATGATTCTCAATATCATTTGGTAATTTCCATCTGCACTTTGTGAATATTTCAATCTTTTTGTACAATGCTCATATTTCCTCCATATTTCTGCATGCCTATTTGCCATCTGAGAATGTGTGTGTTGGGAGTTATCAGGTTGAGAAGTGAGTTTACAGCAGTCAAATCTGTTATGAACTCAAAAACACATCCTTCAAGGAAATAATTGGATTTTTCCAAGGCCTAAACAAGACCTAGACAATCAATCTGAATTTCTCAATATCTGGCTTCCATTGGTATGATTTTCCTAATATAAAAAAGATGGGTCCTTCCAGAGGTTTGTCATTAATAATCTGAAATTGATAAAGTGCTTTGCCCAGCACATCTCCTGATTAATAAATATAAATCTTGAAGGGTAGATCAAAATCTTTCATGAGAATTAGTTGAGCAGTAGTTAATTCTCTTCTCAGCGATTTAAAGGATTTGACTCTATCAAAAGTCATTTTGACTACTGTATCCTTTTTATGCATCTCATAAAAATATCTTTCCTATGCTACCTATAATATCCTGAAAATCGTAGAAGTGGCTTGATCTCCTCTTTTATCTAAAGAACAGGATTGAATAGGACTGCCACAACCTGTTTTTTGTCTATTTCAAGGGATAGACCAGATACTACATTTCCTAGGGCTTTGAGGTTTTTGAATTGTAAATGAAATTTCTTTGAAGAAATCTTCTTTTTTATTGATGGGATTTTCTTCAAAACCCTAGATAATATAGCTATATGTTATCCCCAAGGCTTAGAACAAACAATAATGTAATCAATGTAAATGATTAAGCATCCTTCTTGAATTTCCTCAAGAAATATTTCAATCATCATTCTTTGGAAGTGTGAAGGTGACTTTTTGATACCAAAAGGTATCCTCAAGTATTAATAAACTCCACAATGGGCAATAGTTCTCAAATATCTCCTTTCTCTTGGTTTTACTAAATTCTGGTAGAATACTTTCAGGGAATCCATAGTTCTGATGTACATTTCTTGCAATATTTGAGTAAGGTTCTTGTGAATTTTTGGTATGGGACACCTGTCTGGGACAGTGAAATTATTCAAAGATCTAAAATCCAAAACCATTCTTAATCTTCCATTATGCCATGCAACTTTTATGGGTGTAGTTATTTCTACCTCTTAATTGTTTTCAAATTTTCTTCAAAGAGTTCTTTAATTTGAATCTCAATGGATTCTCTTGATTTTGGGATTTTTCAGTTTACAGGCCTCCTTAAAAGTGGGGGGTAATGACTCTCAATCTTTGGAATCATTTCAATGTTATGACCAATAATTTCACCCAATTCTTCTTTATCTGATTAAAAGCCTTCTTTATGGTAATATAAAAGGGAAGATACTGAATTTGGCTTCATTCATTTGTTCTGATTCAAACTTCTATAGCTCCAAGTCAACTAATAATACTTCCTTTACTGTAATTTTCTTAAAAGGTAAAAAGGCAAATGCCATGCATGATTAAATAGTAATTTCCCCATATAAAATGGTACTAGAGAAGGTTTTTATAACAACAAAGTAAAAAATTCTCCTTAGATTTCAATTTATATTTGGAAAAACTACAGTGGTTTCAGATCTTCCTAATTTTTTCATTGGGTGGGTTGCACTGTTGAATTTCATTCCATCAATTGGTAATACGTGATCTTCAAAATTTGGAACACAGCTTTCAAGGAAAGATTAGCCAGCTCAAGAGCAGAAGTGTAAGGTTTGTCTATGAAACCCTTGATAATAGTGGAAATATCCAGGGTATTATGACTGTCCTCAATAGAAAAATATAATATAATAAGATATTATAACCAAAAATTTGAATATAATTATTAAAAAAAACTATATAAAAAATTAAATTTAATTATTATTATATAAAATAATAATAAAAAAAATCATAATTATCATAAACTATAATTATTCTATTATTGTCATAGTCACTGACAATTATAACAATAAGAAGTGTAAAGCTCTTAATGAGACAATTACACATGGAAAATATAAATATTTAACCACTTATAAATAATATATAAATATTATTTATAAACAAATTATAACACACACTGTGCAGAAATAATTCTTATAAAAAATGCTATATAAAAAAACTAATAATAGATAAAAAAGAAATAGAATTTTAGAGAAAACTTACTTATAATATAATTTTAATACAACAAGTCAAAAAACAACATTTATTATATTAAATAATTATTATAAGTTAAAAACACGCCAAAAAACAATATTTTAAAAGATAAAACAACTCTTTATGATAAAAAATCTGATTAAAGAGTTTTTGAGAGGGATTTGTGGATTTTAAAAGATATTTAAGATGATAATTTTATAAAATAAAATATATTATTGGTGATTGCAACAATAATCTGAATTCTATGATTTCAATGGTTTAATTTCAATTAATAAAGAATAAAATAACTTAAGAATTACCTTTAATAATAAGATTTTATATATACTGAAGCTTTAACTGCTTGAATGTCTAATATGATTGGATAATTGATTGATAATGGACAAAATCAGTGATGAAAAGACTCTTTTTATGTCTACAGAGCAGCTCTAATGATTCATAATGGATATGGAAGGCATGATCAGGTCAAAACTGAAAAACATTCTTAAAAATAAGGTTCTTAACTTAAGGTAACTTATTTTTAATTCCAATTCAAAGTTACCAGTGTTATTCCTAACTCCAACTAGCTTTAATCCTCATTTAGGTTAATTATTTGAGGTTTTCATATAAAATAGGTTTATTCATATTAAAGCTCATCACATGAACAACTTAAAAATAGATTTTCAAGCAGAAATATCTTAAGCTCAATTTTTACTTAATTTTTAGAGAAATCTTAATTTTCTTGAAGCACAATTAAAAGAGTAAATTTACAGGCTAATTACCTAAGGAATCTGTTTATAAAAGATACTTAAAATTTGATTTATATATAGATAATATTCAATTGTAAGCTGTGTGAAATTTCCAAGCAAATCCATTAAGAATTGGATTTTTAATGAAGTTTTGAAGTTTTTACTATTTTTCCAAGTAAAATAGCAATACACACTAAACCTCAACTTTCGATAAGGTTTTAATTCTTGTCACCTTAAATCTTGTAGCTTATTTGAGCTTTTAAAGCTTTTGCAAGCTTTGACAGGTCTCAAAACATTGATTTCAAGCCTGAATATTGGGATTTACCCTTTGGCAGCTTGAAATTCCTGTCCAAATTGGGATAAAACCTGTTTAAACCTTAAGGTTGGATAAAAGTCTGATATTAAAGCTTAAATAAGGCTGAAAATTCTCCAATACAGGTGGACAACCTCAATTGAATCCTTGCAGATGCAAAAAGCTGGGTACCCCAGCTTTGTTTGGTCTTTTTCCTTTGTCCCACCTTTTTGTGTGGATTCTGCCCTTTTATATATTTGAAGCCATACTATGGCCTTAAACACCTTTAAATTGAGCTCACGCAAGATTTACATTCTGTATTCCAAATTCTTAGCCAATTCAGTAAATATACACAACACCTCGATTTTAGCTAAAATTTTGGTAAGTTTGCATAAACCTTATGCAAATTTAAGCTTAAGCTTATTTAAGCTTAAATTACACAATTTTGAAACAAATTCAAAAAAGTTACATTAGTACTTTGAGATTCTTGAATCTTCCAATAACATAAGAAATAAGTATTTGTGGGTATAACACCCTATGGGTGTACCCTAGGTTATTTTTGGTGTAGAATCCAAAAATGACATAATAATTATAGCTTTGTGTTAAAGAATAATTCAATTGTATATAATGTCTTTTGTGGCTTTATGGGTATGTTATACACACCTCACAGGCTCACATTCCCTACCACAAAGAAAAATTGTACTACAATTTTCCTTTGCAGTATACCCCAAATTATTTGGGGGGGTATCATCCATTGTCCAACCTCTCTACTTATACTATTTAAGTATTTAAAGTACACAATTCAAACTTTTTATTGAGTAATTGGTCTTTCTCATGTATGAATCTTCTGAGAAACCATTGGGAATCAGGTATTTTGTTTCTTTCATTTTTTCCCCTAATTATTCTTTCTTTCAAGATGTTGAGTAATTTTTTCTCCTCACTTTGATCAAGTGGGGGTACTTCTAAGGGTGTTTCATTTCTCAAAGGAAATAATTCCTTATCACTTTAAGTGTAATGCTTTACCAGACTGACAAGGAAAGTTTGATGCTTGTTTTCCAATTCTCCTGACATTTCTACTTGTACTGCATTTGTCCCATGAAGGGATTTAATAATAAATGGTCTTGCAAAGGAATCTTTCAATTCCTTTGGTCCCTTGATATTATTAAATTTCAAGGTTGAAACTAGTAGTAAGTCCCCTACTTTGAATTCTGGGGTTTTATGAATTTTATCCCTTTTCTGTTTAGCATATTGAAAGGCATAATTCATGCTTTGATTTGCATGATGCCTTGCTTTATCAAGCAATAGCTCAAAGCTTGAAGCAGTTGGATAAATATAAAATAAATCTTTCTTCAAAGTATCAACTGGAAGTTTAGGATTCCATCCTTTTTGAAACATTGCAGGAGTTTTTCCTGTTAAAACATGGATGAATGTCTTGTAGGCTAATTCCAAAGATGGTATAACAGTACACCAATCATGGGTAAAGCCATCAGAATCTTTAAACTCCAGGCCATAAGCACAAAATCTTTTGATCATAGCCTCAAGGGTTTGAATCATTCTTTCTGCTAGCCCATCTGTTTGTGGATGGTATGCTGTTGAGAATGATAGTTTTGTACCAAAAAGCTTATGTAAATTCATCCTTAAGGCTGATGTGAATTTTGGGTCTCTATCACCAATGATATTTTTAAAGAGACCAGTATGAGATACGACTCTATTCCAAATCAAAAGAGCTGTATCAATAGCTGTGTCATATTTATGACATGGTAAAAAGATTGGTGTTTTGCTATATCTGTCTACAATAACAAGAGATGCATTTTAACCTTTATCATCTCCAGGTGGTAAGGCAGTTACTCAATCCATATGAACCACTTCCCATGGGTTACTTGGCTCTTGGTTATGAATCATCAGACCAAATCTCTTACTGGTAGCTTCATTGGCTTTCTGGCATCTATCACAACTATGAGTGTACTCAATGACATCTTTTCTCCATGATGGCCACCAGGCACATGTTTTAATTCTTTTCATTTTTCTGTCTTCAGACAGATGTCCAGAATAAATATTATCATGGTATTCTAGAATTATTGTGTTAATTAACATTTTACTACACAGAACCATGACACATGTGTGTTTAGATCTATGATATAAGATACCATCAAATACATGGAATCTTCCATTGTCATAAGATGTATTCCAAATATCATCCAGAGAATTAGCCAAAGCTGCATCTTTGCAATCTTTGTCAAGCAGAGCAGTAAGAATGTGACAATTCATATCCTGCTTACAGCTTTCTCTAACTTCTTCAAAGAATTATGTTCCAACATCTGTTATGTTAATTCCTTCAATTGTAATTTGAGGTTCTGCACCTGTGGAAACATAGGCATGATTGTCAGGTGTATTGGGTAATGCCCATCTACTTAAGCCATAAGCATTATTGTGAATAATTCCAGCTTTATGTACTATAGTCATATTGCCTCTATACTCCTTTATATCAATCTGACATCTTAACATGTGTCTGTTTGGAGTTTTCATGTTAAGAAGTGACTTTACTGCATTACAGTCAGTAATTACTTCAAACACACTACTTTCAAGATAGTCATGAAGTTTTCCCAGAGCCCAAACAAGGCAAAGTCACTCCATTTGGCTAGCTCCATATCTGGCTGAAGTAGGTTTGATTTGTCTTGAAATAAAACAAATGGGACCTTCATAAGGTTTGTCATTGACAATTTGAACTTGATGAAGAGCTGCACCTAGGCCTTCACCACATGCATCAATATACAGCTTGAAAGGAATTTTCCAGTATGTCATAAGTAATAATGGTGCATTGGTCAAGGCATACTTGATCTTTTCATATGCTTTAATCCTCTCCTGTGTCATTTCAAAGACATTTTGTTGATCACAAATTTTGTACAATGATCTGGCATGGATTGCAACATATTTAAGGTGTTGCCTTTAATAACTGGAAAACCCTAAGAAAGACATCATTTCTTTTTTTGTTCTGGTGAATTTGTTTCAGTAACACTTCAGCCACTTTGTTTGTATCAACACCAAGGCTCAGTCCTGAGAGTACATGTCCTAGAGCTTTTAACTCATTAAACCCAAAATTACATTTTTAAGAGATATTTTCATGTTCACTTGAGGAATTTTATTAAGTACTAATGAAAGTCTCTCTAAGTGCAATTGCCAGGTTTCTGAACAAATCATAATGTCATCAACATAAATTATTAACCATCCCTCTGATAATTCATGTGGGAAAATGGTATTCATCATTCTTTGATAATGAGAGGGTGCATTTTAAATACCAAAAGGCATCCTCAAGTATTCATAAATACCACAATGAGCAATAATACTCAATAATTTCCTAGCGTGAGGTGTTAAAACACTCTGATGGAAACCGTTAAGACCATCCAAAGAAGTGATAAACTTTGCTTTGGATAATTGAGTCAAAGTCTCATGGATTCTAAGAATCAGATACCTATCTGGAATTGTGTAGGTATTTAATGCGCTAAAATCACCAACCATCCTTGATTTATCATTATGCCAAGTAATGATTACAGCATTTGTGACTTCTACTTCTTCATTGTGTCCAAATTTTCTAGGAACTCCCAGTTTCATTAGTTCATTAATATGAATTTCTAATGCTTCTCTGGCCCTAGGGCTAGCTGGGTAAGCTGGTCTTCCTAAAAGTGGAAGGTAAGGTCTTTCCACATTAAGAATAATTTCCAATTCATGGCCTTTGATAGCCTCAAGTGGTTCATTATCAGAAAAAAGGCTTCTTTTTATTGAAATAAAATTTCAATAAGTTCATCCTTCATTTCTGGTGTTAATTCAGGACTAATTTGTGCTTCAATCAATTGATTTGACACAAATTTCTCTTTATTAACATTTTTCACTTGTCTAATGACAGTGATTTCTCTTTTTTCTAGAGGAAAACCAAATTTTTGTCTTTTATTTTCCCCTATAGTGAAATACCTGTCTTTATTATTATTGATATTTATACCATAGATATTGAGATAATTATTTCCAACTATAAATTGTTGTGAAGTGCAGTTATCCATAACAAAAAATTAAACTTTCAATCTGATACTTCCTGAAGGATGAGGAAATATCATTTCTGTTCAAATATACCCAAGGGGTGCATATTTTGGCTGGCACTTCTGAATTTTATACCTTCAGTTGGCATTAACTTGTCTTTCCAATTGGTATAAGCCTTGTCAAGATAATCCTTTCCAACACAAGTACAAAATTCACCTGAGTCAAGATGTATCTTGGCTTATTTGTTGTTTATCACAATATTAGTGATACAAGATGATCCAGCTGTATAACCTTTAATTCTGTGTAAGGTGTGGATATGAAACTTTGATAAAATATCAAGTACTTTTACTGTCCTCAAAATTTGTATAAGGTAAAATTATTTGAAAAGAGTAAGAAATTTATTCTTAAAGAGAAAACATGCCAATTTTGTTTTTTTTAGCTTTGTAAATATAAAAAAATAATATAATGAAAATATGTTGTTTTACCAACAATAAAGATTTTATCCAAAAATACTCTACAAGAGATATTTAAGGCTACAAAAAAATTTCTCCAAGCGCAATTTCAATTGGAATTGTTTGGGAAAAGAAATGCAAGCAATTAATCAAATAACAAAATCGTTAGAAAGATATTTGAAGAGAAAACACACCCAAAAGTGACCAGAATGAATTTGGAAACAAAGTGACAAAGTTAACAGTGATGAAGCATGCTTTATTTCCCTTTTGGGGTGGTTGAGGGGTAAAAATGATTATAAGAGTTACAAACAATGATTATAATAATTTTTCAAGTGGATAGAAGGTTGAAAATGACTTAAAAAGGTTGGTTGGAATCTTTTATTAATTGGTTCAACAATGTTTAAACTAATTATAAAAGGAAAAGATTCTAACATGAAGAGAAAAGTGTGGCAAAGGAGACATTCTTTTATAGCCATCAATTTTCTTACTCCAAAAGTGAAATTTACTCATGTCAGCTGTAGGAATAACTCTGACAACAGAAAAACCAATTATGGCATCATTGAACCCTGGTTTAGACAAAAAAAGGGCTGGATTTAGCCATTTTAGACCCTTAAATCAGCCATTGCTATAGTAACGCCTGTTCTAGAGCCTTCAAAGTACGTCAGAATGAGTGTAAGAGACATACAAACCAGTTGAAATGGTTTCTACTAAGATTGTTTTATCTTAAGGGTAGTTTTACCCTCTTGGCAACAGTTAAACCTACCCTGGTTGGTATCAAAACCTCATCATTAATTGAGTCACAGACCCTGTGACTCAAAGCCAGGCCAAAATTATTGAGCTTTTGCATGGATTTTGACACCACACGCCTGTCAGAAAGGATTTTGGGGGTTTGGCTCCCCCTTAGAGCTAGAGTTCCTTTTCCCCCAATTTGTTTTTTCCTTGAATTCCTCATCATGTATTATACTTGTAATTTACATATGTAATTCAATCGAGTTGTACAGTACAATACTGTGATAATTGATACCTCATATGTAAATCAAAGTTCACTTATGTAATACATGCGCACATTTTGACATTTCAATTGAATTCAATTGAAAATACTTCAATTCCTCATAGCCTCTAAAATATACACAACACCTCAATTTTAACACAAAACTTGGTGATTAACACTACATTTTGTATGAGTTAAGTTAAGTTTTTGAGGATTTTCAACTTTTGTACAGAAAATACTAGAAACTTAATTTAAGCTTATTTAGAGTTGAGTTACAGAAATTTCACTCAAAGGTGACCTCACCTAATTTCTTATGAGGAATCCAATGGTGAAATAATTCTTGTATGTGTATTTATTGGATGAAAAGTTATGATAAATTTTATTTTCCTTTTTTCCAAATTTATGTTATTTTTGATAATTTTGTTAAAAATTCATTTTAACTTAATTTTTTCAAGTATAAATGTATTTTTACAATTTTAAAATTTAATGTATTTTTATTTTTGAATTATAATTAAATTTTTGATTTTATATATAAATTTGTATTTATATTTTAATTTTTATTTTAATAATATAAATAAATTTATTTTATTTATATTTATATGTTTTATTTGTGGTCTTTTGGGTATATGAAAAATACCTCTAAGGCTCACATTTCCTCCCCCTAAAAAAAGAATATTACTTTGTAATGTTGTATTCCTAGTGTTTCTGAATCTCCTGAGAGGTTTGGTAGCTTCAGGTATGTCCTTTTCATCTAACCATTCATTTTCACAAGTTGGGTCACTGTACCTAACAAGGTATTCCATTACTTTTTTGGTTCTTAATTTTCTTTCTTTAAGAACTTTGGTAATCTTCTTAATACTAGATGTCTCAATAGGAGGTATAAATTGGGTTTCCATCCTTTTTCTAGAATAGCAGGAGTTTGATTGGTACTGGCATGAATTGATGTCTTATATGCCAATTCTAGTGCTGGTAAAAGAGTACACCAATCATGAGTGAATCCATCACGATCTTTGAATTCAAGGCCATATGCAACAAATATTCTCACCATATCTTCTAAGGTTTGAATCATTCTCTCAGCCAGACCATTGGTTTGTGGGTGGTAGGCTGTGGAGAAAAATAATTTTGTCCCAAATAATTGGTGAAGATTTTTCCATAGTGCTGAAGTGAATTTGGGATCTCTGTCACTAATGATATTTGTGAATATTCCAGTCCATGAAACTACTCTATTCCATATCAGAAGAGCTGTATCCATGGCTGTATCATCTTTGTGACATGGTAAAAAGATTGGAGTTTTACTGAATCTGTCTACAATTACTAGGCAAGCATTATAGCTTCTGTCACCTCCTGGTGGTAGGCAAGTTACCCAATCCATATGGTCATTTTCCCAAGGTCTTCTGGGTTCCTTAATTTTGATCATATGTACAAGTCTTTTGCCAGTGGATTTATTTGCCTTTTGCCATCTGTCACAGGTTTTGCAATACTCTGAAACATTGTTTTGCCACATTGGCCACCATATACAGGTCTTTACGTTTTCTCTTGTTATTTCTTCAGACAGATGTCCTGAAAAGGGGCTGTCATGGCATTATTTCAGTACAAGATTGATTAATGACCTGTCCACAACTTTCATGACACATGTGTGCTTGGTCCTGTGGTAAATTATACCATCCAGAAGTTGACATTTCCTTTATTATAAAATTTCCTCCATACTTCATCCAGGTCATGTATTAGAGAGTTGTCTTTACAGTCTTTGTTAAGTAATTGGAATAAGATGCTACAATTCTTACCTTGAGTATAGCTGCTTCTTACTTCTTCAAAGAAGGTGGTGTTGAAGTCTGTAACACTGATTCCTTCTATTGGGATCTGTGGGGAAGCTCCTTCTTGAACATAAGCAGGATTATCAATATCATTTGGTAATGGTCATATTCTTAGTCCATCTGAATTTTTATGAATATTCCCATCTTTATGAACATTAGTCATATTTCCCCTATACTCCTGTATGGCTATTTGCCATCTGAGAATATGTCTGTTGGGTGTTTTCATGTTTAAGAGTGATTTAACAGTGGTAAAATCTGTTATTACTTCAAAAACACATACTTACAGAAATTAATTGAGTTTTTCTAAAGCCCAAACAAGGAATAAACACTCTATCTGACTTGCACCATATCTGGCTTCAGTTGGTTTGATTTACCTGGATATGAAACATATGGGTCCTTCAACAGGTTTATCATTTAAAATTTGGACTTGATGAAGTGCAGCACCAAGCCCATCCCCTGATGCATCAATGTAAAGCTTAAAGACCAGCTTAAAGTCTGGAATCAGTAAGAGTGGAGCAGTGGTCAAGGCTTGTCTTAAAGATTCAAAGGCTTTTACTCTGTCAACAGTCATTTCAAATACTGTGCCTTTGTCACATAACCTATAAAGAGGTCTTGCTATGGATGCAAAATCTTTAATGTGTTGCCTGTAATATCCTGAAAAACCCAAAAATGATTGAATTTTCTTTTTGTTTGGAGGAATAGGTTTCAGTAAGACTTCTGCAACTTTATTTTTGTCAATCCCAAGGGATAGACCAGATACCACATGTCCCAGTGCTTTGAGATCCTTAAATCCAAAATGACATTTCTTCAAAGAGAGTTTCATTTTCACAGATTAGATTTTGGTCAAAATTCTGCATAATATGTATATATGTTCTTCCCAAGTCTTGGAGAAGACAATAATATCATCAATGTAAATGATCAACCATCCTTCTCAAAGCTCTTCAGGGAAAATTTCATTCATCATTCTTTGGAAGTGTGAAGGTGCATTTTTGATTCCAAAAGGAATCCTCAAATATTCATACACTCCACGGTGAGCAATGATTCTCAAGTATTTCCTTGCTCTTGGTGTCACTACATTTTGATAAAATCCTTTAAGGGAATCCATAGTGCCTATATACACTGCTTAAGATATTTGGGTGAGGTAAATTTGAATTTTTGGTATTGAGTACCTGTCTGGAACAGTGTAAGTGTTCAGAGCTCTAAATTACCAAACCATTCTAGACTTTCCATTATGCCATGCCACTAGGACTGGTGTAGTTATTTCTACTTCTTCATTGTGGCCCACCTTTCTTATTACACCAAGGTCTAGAAGTTCTTTGATATCAATTTCTAGATATTCTCTTGATTTTGGACTTGCTGGATATGCAGGTCTTCTTAAGAGTGGTGGATAAGGTCTCTCAATATTAAGAATAATGTCAGCTTCATGACCAATAATTGCCCCTAGAGATTCTTTATCTGAAGCAAATGCTTCTTTGTGGTAATATAAAAGAGCAGAAAGTTCAATTTCTTTTTTATCACTCAAATTAAGGCTTATTTCAGCTTCATTTAACTGTTCAGACTTGAATTTCTCTAGCTCTAAGCTGACTGGTGATACTTTGTTCACTGTAATTTGTCTTTTAAATGGTTAAAAGGCAAATTTTTGGTGCTTATTGTCTCCAATAGTAAAGTATCTGTCCTTTTTGTTATGTAAATCTATGCCATACATGATTAAATGATCATTTCCCAATATAAAATGGGTACTAGAGCAATTTTCCATAACAACAAATTCAACAGTGATTCTCAAATTTCCATTTATATGTGAAAATATGACACTAGTCTCAAATATTCCCAATGCTTTCATTGGGTTACTTGCACTATTGAATTTTATGCCATCAATTGGCAAAAGTTGATCTTCAAAATTTGGTACACAAGTCTTAAGAAAGGATTTACCTACACAAGAGCAGAAGGCTCCTGGTTCAAGTAGTAGTTTAGTGGGTGTGTTGTCAATCACCACTTCTGTTATACAGGAGTTACCAGCTGTATAATCTTTTCCTCTGTTTGGTTTGGTTTTCATTAACTGTTAATCTTGAATTTTTGATAAATCAAGTTGGATATTGCTCAACTGTGGCAAGTGTGAATAAGATTCCATGATTTCAAAGGTGTCATTGATACTTTCTATATCTTTTGAAGATTCAGAAAATATTGATGATTTATCATCTGAATTATCTTCAATTGCATCATCTTTCCCCACATCAGGTTCTTTTTCAATTTCAATTTCATTTATTTTCGCCCTTTTTGGACATGTATTGGATAAATGTTTAGTGCTTTGGCAAATATGGAGTTTCCTGATTGTATCTGCATATTTATATTTCAAATTATTAGAATTTTCTTGGAGGTTTTTGTCCACAGAATCTTTCCAAGGTGTATTAAACCTTGTTTTAAGTTATACCCTACTAGAACCAATCCTGGTTCTGGTGGTTACTTCTTCCAATATATTGATAATATCTTCTGCTGAAGATTGTTCAGTAGTCCTTCTTTTGATAGCATGCTCTAGGTCACCTCTGCATTGTCTCAGAACATTTCTATGAATCATAAATTCTGACATGTCAGGGTATAATGCTGTTAATCTGTATTTTTGTTGGCAAAACCATGGTAAATCTTTGTCTTTATAAGCATTGAATTTTGAAGGTTCAAAGGCTGTTTCAACCTTGAATCTCCAAGCATCATTGGCCCATTTGTTGATAATTTGGGTTTTCCACCAAGTCCAACTTTTGTGTCCATGTGCTTGTCTCAATTTGATATACCATCTGTGAGCTGATTTGGTAAACAAGGTGTTAAATCTGGTGGTTACTAATCTGTCTGGTAATTCAAAATCTTCTTTGATAATGTCAATACCTCTGATGAATTCCATATGTTCATATTCTCCTTCACCACTGAAGTGAGGCCATTCCTTAAGTTTTGGAACTTCTTTCAAGAGTTCTTGGCCCATTGATGGTTCCAAGTTATGAAAAGAAGTAGAAAATTCATTTTTTAACTGTGAATTTTCAATATCCAATACTTGTGGATTGGGAATCCTTGAACCCTCATTTTGATTCAGAGGTGTAGACATTCTTGGTAAGGTGTTTAGCAGTTGCTCAATATCATTCATTTTAGTGTTGTTACACCTTTGTGAGTTTCTTAATTCATGTTTAAGTCTTTGTATAGAGTTTATTACATTCTTTTTATGATCATCCTCTTTATATGTAAGCTCATTCCATAATTGTGTTTGTTTAGTATTATCAGAGATAGCCTCATTTAAGTTTATTGTTACTTTTGATATTTCCTCTTTTGAGTTATCAAAACACTTTTTGAAGGCAATTATATGTGTCTTTACTTCAGTAAATGATTTTGAAATATCATCAAGAGATTTCTTATTATCCTCTTTGATAGTACTTATTGCTTGTTTTATTCTTGTTTCAATTATATCATCAATATTGAATTAAGAATATTTATCTGTTAATTATTTGATAATGGCAGATTGTTCATTTATCTTAATGCCAAAAGAATTATCATTATTGGAAGCTTTGATTGTTCTTAAAACTTTTTAAAAACATATAAGTGTTTCATTTATTTGGCTCAGACCCAAGTTATTTGTTTTAAAGTTGTTACAAATTGAAGAATTTTTATCAGAAATATGACTTTTTACATCAGTTATAGCTTCATACAACTCTGGGATAGCATCAATAATGTCATGAATAATTTCTGATATTTTAATCTAGCTTCCTCCTTCTTTTGTAATTCCATCATTGTTCTGGCCATCTGAAATACATTTTTCATGGCATCCTGTAGCCCTGGCTGTAAGTTTTTGGGGCTGGTGCCTTTCCTTTGCATTTTTTTGAGCTTGTGGCTGCTTTTTTGCATTGGAATTTCTGCTTCTGGCCACTGGGGCTGTTTTTGGCACTTGCTTTGTAGGTGGAGGGTTGTTTTTCCTCCATTCTGCTGTTAAGAGCATCATGCTCTTCTTTTCCATAAATGGATGCCATCCATTGAGAAACTTGCAAGTGCTGGGATGGCCCAGGAATTTTCTCACAGTCAGGTAAGAATTCATGCAGTTTTTTCACAGATCTGCAAAGATCTGGTACTCTTTGTGCTGCAATGCATTGTTGTAAGCCTTCTGGCTGGCTTTGTAAATGTCCACTGAGGCTTCTTGTGGCGGTTTCAGCTCTTTTTGAAGGTAAAACAGTATTATCAGCCTCAGAATGATATAGTTTATTAATTTGGAAGTCATCAACTGACCCTTGTCCTTCTGTAGCTGATTGGCTTCTGCCATAATCACGTCTATTACCTTCTTGGGAGCTGCTTGAGGGGTTATAGCTGGCTCCTGATCTGGCTGAAGGCATATTTTATGATTAAAAGGCTTTAAAATAGTAATTTTAGGTCAAAACATTTACTATTGGCCAAATTCTTAGCTTTCTGAAGATTATTACTTATATCCAATTCAATCAATTCAGAAGATATTGGTTCAGGTTGGTTATTCTGAGTTACAATAAAAGTACTATTATGGTCTGAATTAACAGTACTGGCAGGAATAATGCTGGTAACTGTTGAGGCTGTTTCAATGTTTTCTTGTCTTACCATGTTTTCAGACACTAAAATTAATCAAAAAGCCAATTAATTAAGCAAGAAAACAGTTATTTCAAAAAAAGAAATAAAAATATAAGCCTCACTTATAATACAAAAAAACATTTTTTATGGATTTTTTGAATTATAAGTATTTTTTATATGTTTTTTTTAAATTTTTTCAATATAAGTACAAGGTCTTAAACAGAGTGAAAAATAGGTCACAGGTAAAATATAAAGGCTGGGCCCCCAAATGTAAGGTGTGGATATGAAACTTTGATAAAATATCAAGTACTTTTCCTGTCCTCAAAATTTTTATAAGGTAAAATTATTTAAAAATAGTAAGAAATATTATTTTTAAAGAGAAAACACGCCAATTTTGTTTTTTTTAACTTTATAAGTTTAAAACAATAATATAACCAAAATTTATTGTTTTACCAACAACAAAGATTTTATCCAAAAATACTCTACAAGAGATATTTAAGGCTACAAAAGAAATTTCTTCAAGAGAAATTTCAATTGGAATTGATTGAGCAAAGAGCTGGAAGCAATTAATCAAAGAAAAAAGTCTTGAAAAAGATATTTAAAGATAAAACACGCCCAAAAGTGACCAGAATGAATTTGGAAACAAAGTGGCAAAGTTAACAGTGATGAAAGATGCTTTAATTCACTTTTGGGGTGGTTCAGGGGTAAAAATGATTATAAGAGTTGCAAAAAATGATTATAATGATTTTTCACATGGTTAAAAGGTTCAAAATTATTTGAAAAGGTTGGTTGGAATCTCCTATTGATTTTTTTAACAATGTTTAAACTAACTATAAAAGGAAAAGATTCTAACATGAAGACAATAGTGGGGCAAAGAAGACATTCATTTATAGCCATCAATTTTCTTACTCCAAAAGTAAAATTTACTCATGTCAGTTGTAGAAATCACTCTGACAACAGAAAAGCCAATTATGGAATCATTGAACCCTGGTTTAGACCAAAAAAGGGGTGGATTTAGCCATTTTAGACCCTTAAATGAGCCATTACTATAGTAATTCCTGGTCTAGAGCCTTCAAAATATGTCAGAATGAGTGTAGAAGACGTAAAAACCAGTTGAAACTGTTTTTACTAAGATTGTTTTATCTTAAGGGCAGTTTTACCCTCTTGGAAACAGTTAAAACTACCCTGGTTGGTATCAAAACCTCATCATCAATTGAGTCACAGACCCTGTGACTCAAAGCCAGGCCAAAAGTATTGAACTTTTGCATGAATTTTGACACCACACTCCTTTCAGAAAGGATTTTAGGGGTTTGGCTCCCCCTTAGAGCTAGAGTTCCTTTTCCCCCCAATTTCAATCTTTCCAATTTATTTTTTCCTTTAATTCCTAATCATGTATTATACTTGTAATTTAAATATGTAATTCAATTGAGTTGTACAGTATAGTACTGTAATAATTGATACCTCATATGTAAATCAAAGTTCACTTATGTAATGCATGCGCACATTTTGACATTTCAATTGAATTCAATTGAAAATACTTCAATTCCTCATAGCCTCTAAAATATACACAACACCTCAATTTTAACACAAAATTTGGTGATCAACACTACATGTGGTTTGAATTAAGTCAAGGTTTTGAGGATTTTCAACTTTTGTACAAAAAATACTAAAAACTTAATTTAAGCTTATTTAGAGTTGAGTTACAGAAATTTCACTCAGAGGTGACCTCACCTAATTTTTTATGAGGAATCCAATTGTGCAATAATTTTTGTATTTCTATTTATTGGATGAAAGGTATGATAAATTTTATTTAACTTTTTTCCAAATTTATTTTATTTTTGATAATTTTGTTAAAAATTCATTTTAACTTAATTTTTTCAAGTATAATTGTATTTTTACAATTTTAAAATTTAATGTATTTTCATTTTTAAATTATAATTGAATTTTTAATTTTATATATAAATTTATATTTATATTTTAATTTTCATTTTAATAATATAAATAAATTTATTTTTTTTATATTTATATGTTTTATTTGTAGTCTTTTGGGTATATGAAAATACCTCTAAGGCTCACACTCTGGCAGGCTTGGTTTTCTGCATTTTAGCATCTTGCATATGTATGAGATCCATACATTCATCCCTGTACTGTGGTAAGTGCGTATGCACTTCTGTGAATTCAAAGGAAACATCAATTATTTCTATATTAAATTCATCTGATAATTCTTCTTCTTCTGAAGGTTTGGAATCCCTCCCTTTAGAGGTACATTATTTTTTCTTTTGTGTCTACCACCGTTTCAACTTCTATCTCATTGATTCTTGTCTTTTTATGACAAGTATTTGCCAAATGAGATGTACTTCCACATTTATGACATTTCAAAGGAGCTCTGTCTTGTGGCTTATTTGTTCTTTAAATTGGTTTCCCACTAGTCTTATTGTCTATTGGGTGTTTATACCAATTTCTACTAATTTTTGCTCTGGTAGTGATGTCATCCATGGAATTGATATAATCTTCTGTAGAGAAAGGCTCAATACATCTGCTTCCTAAAGCATGCTCAAGGTCACCACCACACTTTCTTAATATAATTTTATGTACCAGTGTTTCATACATATCAGGATGAAGGACAGTTTATCTGTCCTTTTGTTTAAGACACCAAGACATGGGCCTGTCCTTCTTTAAATTAAAAATGGAATCATGAAAAGAATTTTCCATTTTAAATCTCCACAAGTAATTTTCCCATTTGGAAACAAACTGTTATTTCCACCAAGGCCAGGAATTTTTACCATGGTCTTGTCTCATTTTGTAATACCATTCCTTTGCTGATTTGGTAAATAATGAGGGTAATCTGGCACTTGTGTATTAATCTGGTATGTTGAAGTCTTCTTTAAGCATATCAATTGTTTTCATAAATTCCATATGATTATATTCCCCTTCAACACTGAAGGTTGGGCATTCCTCTAATCTTGGAATGTCTTTTAAATTGAAAGCAGTTTCTACTTTTTCATTACTTGAAATTGTATCATGTAAGTCATTATTCAAGTTTAGCGCATTTCTGTCAAGAATTGGTGTAGACTCTCTTGGCAAATCATTCTTCAGTTATATATTGTTAACACTTGATTGAATATCTTCTTTCAATTCAAGTATTGCTTTATTACTTTTTTCCAATTGTTCTTGGAAAAGAGCTTCATTGTGCCCAGTTGAGTTTTCCAAGTTTTGAACTTGTATTCTCGGTTCTTTTAGCTTTCTAACTATAAAAAAAATAGAGCTGTCATCTGGTTGATTGAGTAAGGTAACCTTAGACTCAACTCTTGCACAAATTTGCGCCAAAGACAAAATATTGTCTTTATTAACATTTTCAAGGCCAATAATGGTCTTTTGTGATTCTTTTACTTGTAGTATATCATTGCCTAACTTTTTTTGGATATACTCAAATGTTTCAAGCTTTGTTATAATTTCTTTATTACAAGTTTCAATTTGGTTTACAAGCTGTACAAGATTGTTCCAATCTTTCCTCCGCCTTGTTTTTGAATTCTATCAGAGTTCTTGCCATATTGAACACATTGTCCATGGGTGTCTTCTCTTTCTTGGGAATCCTGTAATTCTGCAGGTAAGGCTTGTTCCACTTGGGCTTTGCCTTTTGCTTGCCCTTCTGGTTGGTCTTTGGGGCTTGCTTGGGCTTGTTTGGCACTTGTTGAGGCCGATTTTGGCTTGTTGAGGCTCAGGGAGCTTCCACTAGGCTGTTTTCCTTGCCTTGGGCCATCTGCTTCTGGTGCTCTGATAACATGCTTTGCTTTTTCAACCAATCTTTTATCTGTTGTACTTGTCCTTTGCAAGACATGGGGGACCAACCCTTCAGAAGTTCCTCTGTCTTTTCTGGCCCCATGAACTTCTTCACTTGAAGATATGAGCTCATGGTGCCTATCCAAAGACTTGGGAGAAGTTCCCACTCTTGCTGTTTTGCTGCCATAAACCAGTTCTTGTACTAAGACTGGTATATCTCTATTGTTTCCTATTTAAAGTGATTCAGGTCTAAAAGCAGCAATAGCAGTTATTTCAGCTCCTGGACTCTCAATAAGAGTGTCAAAGGTACTGACTAACCTTTGGGAACTGGTGGAAGTTCTGGCATCATCCATTTGTTCCTTTCCTCTGGGATGACATTCTTGTCTTTTGGATTTATGACTTGAATGTCCTGGTCCAGATTCATTTGATTGGATGGAATAGTTACTTTCACTTCTAGTAGGAGTCATTTCATGTCAATTTTAGGAAAAATAGACTAAGAAATGAATTGAATTCACCTGCTGGACCTTTAAAGGGTTCTCTGGTTATTAAACCCTCTGGTGCTGGGCTAGTTTGAATTTCAATACTAAACTCTGAGGCTTCATAGTCTGAAGAACTTTCTCTGATGGATGAAGCTAGAGAAAAACAATATATATAAGCTATTTTATCAAACAATTAAAATAACTTATACACTCAACTTATTGAATAAAGTTGTTTTAAAGTAATTTATGGCAAATTACATCAAAAATAAAGAAAAAATTTCTAATATTAAAGAAAAATGTTTTCAGTAAACATTTATAATTTCTAAATTTTTTATTTTATTTTATACTTTCTTTAATGAAATAAGGATTATGTAATTAATAAGCTATTAATCAAGATTGTATTATTATTCACTCTATACTAGAATAACTCAAAGAATAAATTTTAAGTCTGTGATGTAAAAAAGCCACTAGTTAGACAAAGGAAATTTATTCCATATCACTAAATAGTATATTGTTTCAAACAATATTCTTAAGAAAAAAATAACTTCATTAATATTATAAAGATTGGTTATAAGGGATAAGTCCCAGAAAAGCCAATATTAGAGTAAATATGGCAATTTTACGTCAAAAAACAGTAAACTAAGGTCTAGAATATGATTCATGTCCCAAAAATTAATTGAAATCATGGCCAAGCCCTCAAATGTAAGGTTTGTCTATGAAACCCTTGATAATAGTGGAAATATCAAGAGTACTATGACTTTCCTCAGTAGAAAAATATAATATAATAAGATATTATAGCCACAAATTTAAATATAATTATTAAAAATAATTATATAAAAAAATAAATTGAATTATAATTATATAAAATAATAATGAAAAATATCATAATTATCATAAACTATAATTTTTCTATTATTGTCATAGTCACTGGCAATTATAACAATAAGATGTGTAAAGCTCTTAATGAGACAATTACATATGGAAAATATGAATATTTAACCACTTAGAAATGATATATAAATAATATTTAAAAAAGAATTATAACCACCACTGTGCAGAAATAATTCTTATAAAAAAAGTCTATATAAAAAAACTAATAATAGAGAAAATGATATAGAATTTTAAAGAAAACTTACTTATAATTTAAATTTAATACAACAAGTCAAACAACAACAGTTATTATATTAAATAATTATTATAATTTAAAAACACGCCAAAAATCAATATTTTAAAAGATAAAGCAACTCTTTATTATGAAAAATATGATTAAAGAGTTTCTGTGAGAGATTTGTGGATTTTAAAAGATATTTAAGATGATAATTTTATAAAATAAAATATATCATTGGTGATTACAACAATAATCTGAATTCTATGATCTCAGTTATTTGATTTCAATTAATAAAGGATAAATTAACTTTGGAATCACTTTTAATAATAAGATTTTATATATAATAAGACTTTACCTGTTTAAATGTCTAATATGATTGGATAATTGATTGATGATGGACAAAAAAAGTGATGAGAAGACTCCTCTTATGTCTACAGAGCAGCTCGCATGATTCATAATGGATATGGAGGGTGTGAGCATTTGAGATATGACCCCAGATTCAAAAAGGTCACAACAAAATCTCCATAATAATTATACTTATAATGATTATCTCAAAGACTAGTAAAAATACCATAAATAAGTACAAAATCTGAATTAGCTCATAATCTAATGTGTAAAAATGTTAAATTAATTACACTATCAAATTCCTCATGGTAAAATACACATATCATTTTTATGGCATATCTGAAAAGTCAATCATTACTGAAGAGTAAGTAATAATACCTTAAAAAAGGCATAAAACCTTATTTAACTCAGAAACCAATTGAACAACATGTGAAATGAATTTTACCATTGGATTTTACATAATACTCCACACATAAAACAATTATTAGGCTATTCTCTAAAGTCATTACTTAAGGAATTTAGCTGAATATATGCATTTTTTTGTCAATGCATATATTCATGGTTATTAGCTAATAGCTCTTGAAATATACAAGATAGAGAGTTAATCCAAAGGGAAAGTCACCACGTAATTACTGTATAAACACAGATATGAACTTTGTTTTACAAGCTATAAACAAGGTTAAAACTTGTAATGGTGTATTGGTTAAAATCAATGGAGATGATGACCACCTTCTTGTGAAAGTGGTCCAAGCTTAAAAAAAGTATATAGTCAGATTCTACTAATGAATACGTCAAGAATGATGTAATTTTTATTATAATATTCAAGGTATAACCCCTTGAAATCAAGGTTTTAAGTTTAAAATATAAAATTTCAACAGAAAAGATGAGCTACAAGAAAATTCATGAAAAATAGAGTTTTAATTATGTAATGAAATTCTCTTGGCAGTTTGATAAGGACATGGCAAAATATCAGCATCCACTCTCAGAATACTTTTAGCATGTATAAATTCAAAGTTATTAATGAACAAAGCTTGACCTTAACTTTGATCATTTATGATGACTTACTGTAATCTTATTTTAAGCTTAAAAGCTATATAAGTGATACAACTGGTCAATACTATGAGATTATGATGAATATTAATAAAATTCACAAATTTTAGGTTTCTGCCAAGCCTATGATGTCCTTAAACTTAGAGGTATAGTGATAACTTTATATAATGGCGTAATAATGAGATGAGATGTTTTGATCATGATGTAATCATCACTAAACCTTGAAATACTGATCATTTCTAGTAGATACCATCACTAAACGTCTACTATAAGCCTACTGGACTCTAGAAGGGAGGTATTTTGTATAAATAGAGCTCCTTTTACTCTATTTTCCCCTCAGACTCATCCAAACATTAAAACAATTAAATCAAAAGGTAAAATCTTTATTCTTAATATATAAATCTTTTATATTATTAAATAGCAAAGGTAATCTTTGTTATAATCATCATTTTTGATGTGATTACTTCAATTGTTCTACTGTTTTGCTAAAAAATCTCTTAAAAATCTCCTTTCCACGTAAAATCAAGAAAATTTGTAATTTATCTTATTTTTATTAGTAAATACAATTTAAATAAGTTTTATTTACATTATTTGGCGTAAATTCACCCAAAATTATTATATTAAGGGTCAAAATTAGGTTATTCTCTCTTATTATAAAAATTCCTCTCTATTATTACTATTAATAATCCTTCAATTGATATAAATAGTATTTATATTAATATGTAACTTTAATATTGGTAATATTATTGTGATTAATTGTTTTTTATTAATAAAAACCAATTTTTCATGCCTTTATTATTTTTTGGTAACAATAATAAAGTGCTGTTAAATATATTAGTTATTATATATTAATATATCTCTTTATTATATTATTTTTTTACAATATAAATTTTATTATTATATTTATTTAATAATACAGTTATATTTTTATGCCTTAATTATAATATTTATCTGTTATTATGATTATTTTTATCCTATTTATCTTATTTATAAGGACATTCAGAGTACAATAAGGAAAATATCAGTAATTTTTACTTATTGTTTCATAGTCAAGCCTTACAGAGGGCATTGTGGGAACTCCTTTTGGTGTGGGATTAAATAAGGCAGTACCTTGAGGGGGAAATTATTGGTAAGTCTGTTTTGAATTTCCGAATTTTCCAATAGCCATGGGTGCTAAGGTGTATTAGCTGCCCCTCTAAATAATACTGAATAGTAAGCCTACAGAGAATCACAAAATATCATAAGATTTGTGGCTTTAACAGATAGAAAAGACTTATCAGCAGTCTCTAAATCAGACCTATCAATAACACTACAGTAAAACGTTTATTTAAAACTAAAATTTCTGATAAAATAAATACTAAGATTATTTTTTTGTTGTTATTTTAATAAAAGTAATGATAATATATATATATATATATATATTTGGGGTTCTGTTATTTTAATAAAACTAATAAGAGTATTATTATTATTATTATTATTTGGGTTTTATGATGATTATAATGATTTTTTTTATATTAATACTAATAATAAGACTACTGGATATTCTTCTTTTTATATTTTTAATGTCAGATTTAAATCACTACCTCTTTTCTTTTAATAATACTAGGCTTCTGAGAAAAGCTACTGAGCTTTTTGACTACAGTTATACTACTATTCTTTGAAAATACTAAGCTACTGAGAAAGGCTACTAAGATTTTACTACGGCTATACTACTATTCTTCACTAATACTAAGCTACTGAGAAAGGCTACTGAGCTTTTACTACTAACACACTACTAGGCTAGATATCCTGCTAGTTCAGGAATGGCTGTGATCCTGGATAGTGGAAGCTTGTTCCATTGATGATGGGAAAATGAGGGAGAGAGGACCTCTATTTATAGCTTTTGGGCCTCCATAGAGCTTCTCAAAACAGGGTACTTAGAGAAAATTATAGCTGAGAGGTTTTAGCTGGTGAGACGTGTAATTTTGATTTAGCAACGTGTTTTCTGAGAGAATTATGCTGGTGGTACTTTTTCTTATCAAAATCATGTGATGTATTTGAGATAATTTGGCTGGTGAGGTTTTGTTTTTGCCAAGTCATGTGAGGTCATTGAGCTAATATGGCTGGTGATGTTTTCTTGAAGGTGGGGAAAGTATTTTTTGTTTCTATTAGTTACGTATGTTCTGAGAGAATTATGCTGGTGGTACTTTTTCTTATCAAAATCATGTGATTTACTTGAGATAATTTGGCTGGTGAGGTTTTTCTTGGAAGTGGGGAAAATAAAGGTTTTTCTATTGAGTGCACTGCCATTATATTTGAAAAAGTTTGGGAAATTGGTATTTTTAATTGTAATTGAATTTCTTCTGGTTAAAAATTTAATCTTCTTGATTATGCCCTAGGACTTCTTTACAGTTTGATTTACCTAGTTCCAGAGTTCTGAAATTTGATTTCCACCTCCAGAGTTATTCCCTAATTCCTATTTCCATTTACGCAGCCATTCCCTCCAATTTAATTTCCATTTGCAAAGCCATTCTGCAATTTTGTTTCCATTTGCAGAGCCATTCCCACAATTTGATTTCCATTTGCGGAGCCATTCCCCCAATTTTATTTCCATTTGCGGAGCTATTCCACAATTTCTATTTTTTTGTTATTTATTTTTTTATTTATTATTATTATTATTATTTGGTAAGCTTGAGACTGGTATAATTGGTATGGAATACCACAGTGTGCTCAGGTCTAAGCTGAAAAACTATGCTTAAAAATAAGGTTCTTAACTTAAGGTAACTTATTTTTAGTTCCAATTTAAAGTTACAAGTGTTATTCTTAACTCCAAGTAAGCTTAATACTCATTTAAGTTAATTATTTCAAGCTTTGATATAAAATAAGTTGATTTGTATTAAATTTCATCACATGAACAACTTAAAAATGGAGTTTTAAGCAGAAATCTCTTAAACTCAATTTTTGATAGATTTTCAAAGAAATCTTAATTTTGTTTAAGCACAATTAAAAGAGTAAATTTCCAGGCTAATTACCCAGGAAATCTGTTTATAAAATATACTTAAAATTTATTTATATATATAATATTAAATTTTAAGCTGTGTGAAATTTTCAAGCAAATCCATTAAGAATTAGATTTTTAATGAAGTTTTGGAGTTTTTACTATTTTTCCATGTAAAATATCAATACATACTAAACCTTAACTTTTGATAAGGTTTTAATTCTTTTAACCTTACAGTTTTAAGCTTATTTAAACTTTTTAAGCTTTGAAAGGTCTCAAAACTTTAATTTCCAGCCTGCATATTGGGATTTACCCTTTGGAAGCTTGAAGTTCCTGTCCAAATTGGGATAAAACTAGTTTAAACCTTAAGTTTGGATCAAAGTCTAATTGTAAAGTTTAAATAAGGTTTAAAATTCTCCAATACAGGTGGGAAACCTTAATTGAATCCTTGCAGAGCCAAAAAGTTGGGTACCCCAGCTCTGTTTGGTCTTTTTCCTTTGTCCCACCTTTTCGTGTGGATTCTGCCCTTTTATTTATTTGAAGCCATACTATGGCCTTAAACACATTTAAATTGAGCTCATGCAGGATTCACATTCTGTATGGCAAATCCTTAGCCAATTAAGTAAATATACACAACACCTCAATTTTAACTAAAATTTTGGTAAGGTTGCATAAACCTTATGTAACTTTAAGTTTAAGCTTATTTAAGCTTAAATTTAACAATTCTAAATTTTTTTTAAAAAAGCTACATTAGTACTGTGGGATTTTTAAATCTTCCAATAACATGAGAAATAAGTATTTTTGGGTATAAAACCCTATGGGTGTACCCTAGGTTATTTTTGTTGTAGAATCCAGAAATGACATAATAGTTATAACTTTGTTTATCCAAAAAAATCTATACTTATTTTTTGTTATTTCTTGTTTCAAATTAAATTAGAAAGTCTGTTAAAGACAAATTCAACTGTATATAAAGTCTTTTGTGGCCTTATGGGTATGTTATACATACCTCACAGGCTCACAAGAAGTCTCCCCAGTAAAGTAACAGCTTAGTGGGTTTTGTATCAATGACCAATCCTTTTTATACAGGAATTTCCAGCTGTATAACCCTTCCCCTTGTTTGTTTTGGTTTTCATAAGTTGTTCATCTTGGGATTTCATATCTCAAGTTCACTTTGACTCAACTGTAGGAAGTAGGAGTGAAATTTTATGATGTTAAATGTGAGATTTATATTTTCCACATTTTCTAAATATTCTTAAAATGTTGATGATTGATCATCTCAGTTTTTGTTTTTCACATTATCTTTTGTTAATAAGGTTCTTTTTCAATGTTTATTTCATTTATTTTCCCCCTTTTTGTAAATTTATTGGCTAAATGTGTGACACTTTCTGATTTTTTCTGCAGATTTATTTTTCATTTTATTAGAATTTCCCTTGGGGCTTTGTCCACATAATCTTTCCAAGGTTTATTGAACCTTGTTTCAAGAGTTATCCCACTGGAACCAATTTGTGTGTCAGTGTTTTTGTTTTCTGATATATTGATAATATCTTCTTCTGAGGGTTTTTCAGTAGTCAATCTTCTTACAGAATGTTCCAAATATCCTCCATATTTTCTCATAATTCTTCTATGGATCATAAATTCATACATCTCACTATATAATGCTGTTGGTTTGTTGCCTTATTTTCAAAATTATTGCAAAGCTCTGTACTTTTTTGGAATTGAATATTTCAGATTCAAAGGATGCTTTAGCTTTAAGCCTCCAAACATCATTGGACCATTTGCTGATACTTTGCGCTTTCCACCAAGTAAAGATTTGTTATCCATGTGGCTGTCTTAACTTGATATACTATCTATGAGCTGTTTTAGTAAGAAAGGTGTTAAACGTTTCTGTTACCAATATTTCTTGTAATTTTAAGTCATATTTGATTATTTCAATACCTCTTATAAATTGCATATTATCATACTCTGATTTACCACTTCTGTGAGGCCATTTTTTAAGCTTTGGTACTTCTTTTGAAATTTTTGGCCCATTAATGGTTCCAAGTTATGGAAAGAAGTGTAAAAATATTTTCTTATTTGCAAGTTCTCCACATTCAAGAATGTTGAGTTGGAATATCTGATACCCTCACTTTGATTGAGAAGTGTAGACATTCTAGGAAAAGTGTGCAGTAATTGTTTAATTTCCTTCATTTTACAGATAGTACATTTTTTTTAATTTATGAATTCATTTTGGAAACCTTGTATTAAATTGATTAACTCAATTTTGTACATGTATTCTTTTATTGTTCTTTCTTGCAATAATTATTTTTTTCTAGTGTTATCATAAATTATTTGATTCAATATAATTGTTAATTATGATACTTTTTCCTTTGAGTTATTAAAACACTTTTTTAAGGGAATTGTATTTGTCTTTACTTCAGTAAATGGGTTTGTAATATCATCAAGTTTTTCCTTAGTATTTTCTTTGGTAATATTTATTTCTTTTTTCATTCTTGTTTCAATAATTTCCACAATACCTTCAATTCATAACATATTTTTTTTAACTCTTTAATAAGTGCAGATTCCTCACTCATTTTATTTTGAGATGGAGTGTGGCTTTTTTATGTTTCAATTGTTCTCAAAGCTCTTTTGAAAAAACATAAGTGTTTCATTTATTTTGCTCAAAATTATATTATTGGTCTTAAGATTGTTACAAATATTTAAGCTCTTATCATAAATATGAATTTTTAGATCATTTATGGCTATATAAGAAGCTACCATTCCATCCACAATCTCAGAAACTATTTCCAAAACTTTAATCTAATTTACTTTCTCTTCTGCATTTCCATAATAGTTCTGGCTATCTGAAACACATTTTGCATGGAATCTTGTTGAATCTTTGGGAATCTGTAGCCCTGGTTGTATGGTTTGGTAGCTGGTTATATTAGTTTTCCCTTTTTCTTGTCTTGTGGCTGCTTTTTTCATGTTGGAATTTCTACTGCTGGCCACTGGGGTTTGGCTTAGAACTTGTTTGGGTGGTGGTAGGTTGTTTTTCCTCAATTATGCTATTAAAAGCATCATTTTCTTCTTTTCCCTAAATGGATCCCATCCATTCAGTAGCTTTTAATATGGGAACTCCTCTGGTGTGGGATAAATGGGGAAGTACCTGGAAGGGGAAGTTACAATAAAACAGTTTTGAATTGCTTTTAAAACTTGTAACCCTTGCTCTGCTTGTGTGTGAGAATGATCTGAACTTCCCTTCCTGAAGATTATGAATTATCTTAACTTGAGTTTACAATAAATTTATTTGAGTTGATTGTGGCTAGTCATAAAATTATATATTCAATAGACTCTATCAGACTTTGTTTGATCTGGAAACAAGGGTTGAGTAAGCCTTAACACAAATAAATAAGGATATAAAACTTGAGAAAAGACTTTTTTTAATTCCTTTAGTGAGAACAGTAACATGTTTAGGTATTTCCAATTTTTATGATAACACTGTTGATAATATAATAACTAAGAATAACAAAAACCACTATTTTTTTGAGGGTTTAATGATTTTATGATGATAAATTGGGATGACAGGCACTACTATTGTTAAATTTACTATTGAGCTTGGCTACTGAGTAAAGAGCTTTGTCAATGGGATGGATTTATAAAGTAATGCAGACCAACTGCTAACTACTATTATTTATTAACCACCTAGAAAATGCTACTTAGCTCGGCTACTGAGCAGATTTAGGAATGGGGTAACAATATCAATAGGATAGTCAATGAGTTTAATTGATGAATCAATGTAGACCAGCTGTTATCTACTATTAATCAGATAGAGAATACTCAGACAGCGCTTCTGCGCAGTTTAGGAATGGAAGTAGTCAATGAGATGAGCTTATGAATTAAGGTAGACCAACTGTTAAGTACTATTAATTATAAATCACTCAGACAGTGTAACTGAGCAGAATTTAGGGATGGGGATGGGATAACTTTACTTCTGAGCTTAGCTACTGAGTATTCCTCAAAAAATAGGATAATGTGGATGGATGGAGGCAATTTTCCTCAGAAAAAATATTAAGAAGTTATGTTTTTGTGATGAGCCTCTGTCTAGGCAATTCAGAAAAAATAATTAGAGGGGGGAGGAAACCTCTATTTATAGTTTTTGGGGCTGCCATGGGAGTGTCAAAAACAGGTGACTTAGATCCTTTCCAGTTCTGATCCAGCTTTTTGAGTGTGTGACATGTTGTGATGTGGTTTCTGTTTTTGAACAACCATATTGCACCATTTTGATTTTGCATTTTTTTGTGTCATGTTGTGACTGCAATTTCTGACCAATCAGATTTCTTCATTTTTATTTTACGTGCTTACGTGTCATGTTGTGTTTAGAACCCTAATCCTTTAATTAGTTTGTTTCCATGGTAATTATCACATCAATTGTAAACTCTGGCACCCTTATTTCTATCATTACTAATCTTGATTCAATTGATTACTAAGCCTATTGATCTCTTCCTTAAATTCTTCAATCTGTATTTAAGCCATTTACCCTGATTACTAATCCTCCTTAACTCCTTCTAGGATTAGTAATATCAGTTGAATTGATTGCTAATTAATTTACTGCTAGTATCTTGCAAGCCCCTACTGTAAATTTTAACCTTTTACTTTCACTTTGCAGCAAACTGTAATTTTACTGTGACAGAGTATGTTTTTGTAACTGCACTTGTACAGTTCATACCTATAAACCTCCTCTTTAAATTTCTGTGACATTTCTCTCCTGATTTTAGATAATTGTTGCTACTTCCAAACCTATTCTCCTTCACCTTCAACACCGTTTTTCCATCCCCCTCCTAAAAGTTGTATTTACCCTAGTTTACTTTGCTGTTCTAAGCCTCAAAGGTTGATTGGTGGACTCGATACACCCATCCTGTTCAAATCAATTGACTTTTAAGCCATAATTAAGCAATTATCCTAGTTCTAACCCTCTAAATCTAATATAACTTTATGTCTAAGAATTACTAGAAAGACTAATTTTCATCTAAATACCCAATTCTACCCTTTTGATATATAAATGAACCTTGAATTAGTTTTGATGACCCCTATTATGCTACAACTCTTCCGTGAAATTTCATTCCATGCATCCTTATTGTAGCTAAGACCTTATGTGCTGTAGTATATGTTTGTTTACTTTTTACTACCCACAATATTTAATGAAAATTGAAGTAAAGAGAATTTAAGAAATGAAAATGTCAGAAAATTGTTTGAGGCCAACCAGCTCCCTGAAGTTTAACTTCACCTGAGTGGTGCATTGGGATTTCACATCAATAATTGTAAAGTTTATTTATTAACAAAGCTTATTTATTGGTTTTTAATGGTACCTCTTCTTCTGATTTTTTTTGAAGGAAATGAATACTTTGATATATTGGGAAAGGCCTAAAAAGTTGAGAACCTACCTGCTCATTGTATCCATTGATCCAAACTGGTACAGATTTACCACAGTAAGTATTGGGATGGCCCTGAAAATTTCTCACAGTCAGGGCAGAGTTCATGACTTTTTTTCAGAGGTCTTCTAGGATGTGATACTTTTTGTGTTGAAGTGCATTGTTGTATACCTTATTGCTGGCCTTGTACATGTCTACTGAGGCTTTTTGTGACAGTTTCAGCTCCTTTTGAAGGCAAAAGAGTGTTATCAGTTTCAAAATGGCATAATTTGTCAGTTTTGGCTTCATTTACTGACCCTTGTCCTGATTTAACTGATTGGCATCTCCCATGATAATTTCCATAACATTTTTGGGAGTTTCTTGAGGGGCTATAGCTGGCTCCTGATCTTGGTTAAGGCATTATTATCAGTGAAAATCTTGAAAGTAGTAATTTTATGTCAAGAACTTACTATTGGCCAAAATTGTTGCTTTTTGGAGAGTATTACTGATGTCCAAGTTGATTAATGTAAAGTTAATTGTTTTGGGTTCATTGTCCTCAGATACAATAACTTTACTATGATGGGAATAATTGAAAGTACTGGCTGGAATAATGCTAGTTACTGTTGAGTCTGTTTCAATTTTTTCTTGTTTACTCACATTTTCAGACACCAAAATTAATAAATAAAGAAGCTATTTAAGCAAAGAAAAAGATTTTTTTCAAAATAAAAACCAAAAAACCCCCACTTATAATTTTAAAAAAGAATATTTTTTTAAATTATGAATATTTTTGTGGAATTTTAAATTTTTCAATGGAAGAGAAATGTTCTAAATAGCTAAACAAATATGTCACTGGTAAAGTATTGCTTCTGGGCCCACAAATTTAAGGTGGTTATATGAAACTTTGATTGACAATGAAGTAATGTTCCTTTTCTCAAAATTTGTATAAAGTAGATTTTTCTCAAAAGTGGTAAAATTTAGAAGTTTTGAAAGGATAAGTTCTTAAATTGATGCTTTTGACTTTTTGGTATAAAACAAAAATATTATAAAGAATTTTTCTTACCAACAATAAAAATGTATCCAAAGATACTTTACAAGAGATATTTGTGGCTACAAAATAATCTCCTTCAAGAGTGACTTCAATTGGAATTAATAGGGAAAAGAACTGCAGAAAATTGATATTTATGAAAGGAATATCAAAGATCAAACATTTTCAAAAGTGACCAGAGTGAATTTGGAAACAAATTGACAAATGTAACAATGCTGAAAGATGCTTGAATTCACTTTTGGGGTGGTTGAAGGGTAAGAATGAATATCAGAGTTACAAACAATTATTATAATAATTTTTCATGTGTTCAAAAGGATTGAAATTACTCAAAAATGGTGGCTTTAATCTTTCATTGATTGGTTTAAAAGTGTTTAAACTAATTATAAAAGAAACAGATTCTAAAATTAAGATCAAATTGGACAAAGAAGACATTATTTTATAGAAACCAATTCTCTCACTCCAAAGGTTAAATTCACTTCACTCAGTTGCGAAAGACACACTTACAACAAAAAGATAATTATGGCATCATTAAACCCTGTTTTGGACCAAAAAGGGCTGGGTTCAGCCATTTTAGTCCCTTAAACCAGACATTGCTATAGCAATACTTGGCTTATAGACTTTAAACCACATCATAATGTGTGCAAGAGACCTTGAAGCCAGTTAAAGCTGTTTTTACCAAGTTTCTTTGAGTTTAAGGGTGGTCTTACCCCCCTCCCAACAGTTACAACTGGCCTGGTTTTTATCAAAACCTTATCATCAATTGGGTCACAGGCCAAAATTGAAGAGCTTTTGCATGAAATTTGACATTCCACACCTGTATGCAAGAAATTTGGGGGAGTCTGGCACCCTTGGAGCCATTATTTCTTCTCCCCCCAAAAATTCATCTTTCCAATTTATTTTTACTGGAGTTTCTTATCATTAATTATACTTAAAAAAACATATGTAATTCATTTCAGAATTTACAGTTCATGACTGTAATTATTGATTCCACATATGTAAATTCAATTTCACTTATGTGATACATACAAAATTTGAAACTTCAATTGAGAATACTCCAATTCCTGATAGCTTTTAAACTAATCAACACACCTCAAATTTGACATCAAAGTTGATTTTTAACACCAAATTTGGTGTGAATAAAGCTATGTAGCTATGTGTTTGAGGATTTTCAGATTTTCATACATAAAATACTCAAGACATAGTTTAAGCTTATTTAGAGGTGGGTTACAGAATTTTCACTCAGAGGTAACCCCATGCTATATTTTATAAGCCAATGTTGAAATAATTTTCATAAATTTATTTATTGGAAAAAATTTACAACAATGTTGATTAACCTTTTCACAAAAAACCTTTATTATCATATATTTGATTGGAATTTATTTTTATTATAGCATTTTATGTGAAAATATATTGTTTACATTTTCAAATTTTAATGAAATTTTATTGTTAAATTTTCATGATAACTGTATTTTTAGATTTCAATTTTATATTTCTATTGTTTTGTTTTCTTTATATTTGGAAATAGAAGTTTTATTTTTAATTGATAAATCAATTGATTTCTTGTGGTCTTTGGGGTATATGAAAATACCTCTAATGCTCACACCTGTGTTCCCCAGAGATACTATATTTTGTGCCAAAAGGCTTTCAAATCCTGTATACCCAGCTTTTCCAGGAATTAAGAAAGGCAGTGAAAAGTACAGCAGAGGTCAGTTCAAGTGGATATACTCAGGTAATTGATGCTACAAATAGCATTTCTGTAGTTGAATTAAACGGCCTCAAAATCTTTTATTTGTTTCTTCATTTTATTCCATAAGTTTTTGTTTGTTACAAGTGGCGTGACTACAGCTTTATGCTCCTGAATCCCATATTAATTAATAAATTATTCAATTGAGTGCTTTTGGTTTATGGTTATGCTTTCCTCAAATTTTGTCAATTTGACTCCCAAAAGTAGATCTGCCTGACTGATATCTTTTATTTTTAAATCTTTGTTGATTTTTTATTTGATGCAACTTAGCGCATTCTCAAATATTCCCATTTCATCAACAAAAACATCTATACCCCATTTGATCTGGTGTTTTTCATCAAGCATGTATGGATCCAGCTATCAGGAAAGGAAACCAAAATTATGAAACCCTTTCTTAAAAAATGTTTACCATGCTAACAGTGCCTTTTTGAGGCCAGAAATTTCCTTTCTTATCTGGGGACAATTTTGTTTTCAATTGATTCCTAGGACCTTTTTAATACAAAGATAGACAATCTTCCTCAGGTGTGCATTTAATAATTTGCTTTCAATATCTATTTTGTTTAATTCTAAGTCATTAGCACATGCATGGGAAATGAATTTCCTTATGGAGCTTATACTTACATTAGAAGCACATGTCTGATGAAAAAGATATGACAGAAGTTTTTGTAAACCCCTGTGTACAGAGACAAGCCTTATTCTCAAGAGTTTTATTTAGGTGGGCTCTTTTAATATTAGATACCTATGTTCTTCCTAAATATTTGTACTTTCTTTTGAGATCTAAAACCTCACACACATTCAAGTTTCTCATTTTACTCATTCCTGCTTCTAATTACAAAATCCAAAATTCTTTATCCTTGGATTTAAGGGAACTTTGGTACTTATTATGTAGGTTTTCTACTATGGTGAGATAAGTTTTTTCCTTCCTTTTTTTGCTAATATATTCAGAGAATTAAAATCATAGGTCATAGTATTGAGATGGTGCTGACCGATCAGCCTTAGTCTAGTTGATTCAATTTTGTCATTGGTCTTCTTATTATTTATAATATCTACTCTAATTTCTGTCTTCCTGATGTTATTGTTTCTTCATTTTTCAGCTGTTTTTTCACATTATATTCCATTGTATCAGGGACACATTTTTAAAATAGTGTGTCATTTATTTTGACTGGATTGCAGTCAATCTCATCAATTTTTCTGGGAGTATGTTTTTCCATCAATCTTGTTTTAATGGTCCAAAAGGGTTTTCATTTACCTCCTAGGACAATGGGAAATAATTTCTAGTTTTATTTTTTGTTTCTAGTAACAGTAAATTTTAAGTAAGCCAAGTGCAATATTTGGGAAGAAATTGTTTCCTTTTCAAATCCTAGTAAAACTCTCTCTTTTCCAGGAGGGTCAAGTTTACAGATTTTCTGGCTCTTTAAGCTTTAAATTATTGCATGAAGCCCAAATATCCTTAGTCTATTGAGTATTTTAGGAGTATTACTCCAGAGATTTTGATCTTTTTTCATCTCTAGATACAGTAGGCAACACAATTCAAAAAAATATGGCCATATTAGTAGCTTTGTCCCAATACTGGCTTGGTAGATTAGCAGTGCTCATTAAGCACCTGGCCTTCACCAGGATGGTGTGATTGCACCTCTTGGAGTAATAATTGTGCTCTGGTATTTCAGGTGGGGAGAAGATGTGGAAACCCCACAGTCCTCACCTAATTTCTCTTAACGTTTCATTCAGGAACTCACCTCCACAATATGAGTTCAGTTTCTTAATCTTTTTTAATTCTTATTTTTTATGTAGTCTTCAGAAATTATGAATTAATCAAATCTTTCTGATTTATTTCTCAAAAATCTCATTACTCCAAATGACATGTCTTGGTCAAAAATTGTCAGTAGGTATTCAAATCCAGATATTGAAAGAGGATTAATGGGTCCTACTATGTTGATTCTAATTTAATGTAAAGAGTCACTGGAAATAGTGAAGTTATTATTAAAAGAAAATATATGAGCTTTATGCATTTCTGTCACATGGTGGAATTTTATATACACATTTCCAGTATTAAATGGTCTTTAAACAAGCTTAATAGCCTTTTTGATAAGATTTCCCTTTTTTGAGGTTTGCCAGACAGAATTTTCACAATGAAATGGTTAACAGCATAATGGCTTTTATTCTGGTAGAAGACAAAAGGAGGTGTTGATAATAAAACCAAAAATTCCTGGGCTTTCTGCTCCACTTTCATACAAGATTCTTTCCCCTTGGAAGCTCTTTGTAGGATCCTGTTTTGACTAAAGGAGCTCTATCAGGATGAAATGGGTAATAACACTAGCTACATGCACTTTGGGATATGGCTCCTTAAACCTGGGGGTACTTTCACATTGTGGAATTTGATCTACAGCTTTTCAGTATTAACCGGTCTCTCAGCTGGCTTAATAGCCTTTTCTCCAAGAGTTTCCTTTGTTGAGGTCTGGAAGAAAGAATTGTGAAAGTTTCACAAGTTGAACATTTAATCTCAATATTAAGAAGGCCCAGTATTCTGAGAAATTATGGCTCAAGGTGACCTAGTCTTATGTGTCAAGGATAATTCCCTTAGGTGGTGAGTAGAGCTGTTTGTAGGTCATAACTGATTTACATAAACTAATTGATCATTTTTCCATTGGAAAAAAGATGAAAGGTGAGATCTTGAAGATGCACAGTGAGCTATTTTTTAAACAATTCCAGCATATTGACCAGAACAAATACTAATATTGTGGCAAAGAGACAGTTTTTCAGCTTCAACTTCCTTCTGTTGAATCTTCATTGAGCTCTACTAATTCTAAGAGCTTTGAAATGAATTCGGCTGTCCCCTGTTGCAGCTTCAAATTTCATGTATCTAATATGGTTTGTAAAGAATATTGTTGAGTTTAAAATGTGGTGGGTAGAAGCATAGCCAATGAAAATTTGATTGGAGGTAGAATTTTCTTTTTCTTACCACATTTTCAGAGCCTTAAATATAGATAGGTTATCATAAGGATTTATTTTCTGCTTCTTTTCCTTTTTACTAGGTCTCAATTGTGAGTTGTCTTCCCAAATTTCAGTTTTTCTGTGTGTGGTGCATTTTTTATGCTTACAATTGCTACAGTATTAAGCTTTTTTTATGAAGTTTTTCTAATTATTTTGTTGGTGAAGTCAAATTTGTATCCCTTTCATGACTTTAGTGACAGTTTTGGATAGTGAATTCTGAAATTCTTCATAGAATTGACTGACGCTTTTCAATGATATCATTTTGGAAGATTAGACTCTTGAAAAATGGACTTAGATGAGGATTTTCTGATAGAAAACTGACCCTATTCATTGCAGGTAAATAAGTTCAAAGTCTGAAATGATGATCATGCTTCAATCCCAATATGGGAATTTCAGATTGGTAATTCAGTTTCCCTGAAACAATCATCACTTTCCCCAATATGTTTTATCTAATCAACTTGTGAGCCTCAGAGGTAATTTCATATACCCAAAAGACCACAAATACAAAACTAACATATCAATATAAATAAAATAAATTTATTTATATTATTAAAATAAAAATCAAAATATAAGTATAAGATTATATTTAAAACTAAAAATTAATTACAATTTAAAAATAAAAATACATTAAATTTTGTAAGTATAAAATTACATTTATACTTGAAAAAATTGAGTAAAAATAAAATTTTAACAAAATTGTGAAAAAATAAATAAAATTGGAAAAAAGTTAAATAAAAATTATTATAACTTCTTATCCAATAAATAAACATATAAAAATTATTTCACCATTGGATTCCTCATAAAAAATCAGGTGGGGTCACCTCTGAGTGAAATTCTTGTAACTCAACTCTAAATAAGCTTAAATTAAGTTTTTAGTATTTTCAATACAAAAGTTGAAAATCCTCAAAACTTTAATTTAATTCACACCACATGTGGTGTTAATCATCAAATTTTGTGTTAAAATTGAGGTGTTGTGTTTAGTTTAGAAGTTATGAGGAATTGAAGTATTTTCAATTGAATTCAATTGAAATGTCAAAATGTGCGCGTGTATTACATAATTGAACTTTAATTTAAATATGAGGTGTCAATTATTACTGTATTGTACTGTACAATTGAATTGAATTACATATGTAAATTATAAGTATAATACATGATGAGGAATTAAAGGAAAAATAAATTGGAAAGATTAAATTTGGGGGGGAAAAGGAACTCCAGCTCTAAGGGGGAGCTAGACCCCCAAAATCCTTGCTGACAGGCGTGGGATGTCAAAATTCACGCAAAAGTTCATCACTTTTGGCCTGGAATTGAGTTACAGGGTCTGTGGACTCAATTGATGATGAGGTTTTGATACCAACTGGGGTAGTTTTAGCTGTTGCCAAGAGGGTAAAACTACCCTTAAGATAAAACAATCATAATAAAAACAGTTTTAACTGGTTTCTACGCCTCTGACACACATTCTGACGTGTTTTTGAGGCTCTAGGCCTGGTATTGCTATAGTAATGGCTGATTTAAGGGTCTAAAATGGCTAAAAAATGGCTAAAAATGGCCTAAACCAGCCCTTTTTGGTCTAAAACAGGGTTCAATGATGCCATAATTGGCTTTTCTGTTGTCAGACTGTTTTTCACGACTGACAAGAGTAAAATTTACTTTTGGAGCAAGAGAATTGGTGGCTATAAAAGAATGTCTTCTTTGCCCCACTTTTCTCTTCATGTTAGAATCTTTTCCTTTTATTAATTAGTTTAAACACTGTTAAACCAATCAATCAAAGATTCCAACCACCATTTTTAAATCATTTTAATCCTTTTAACCACGTGAAAAAATCATTATAATCATTGTTTGTAACTCTTATAATCATTTTTACCCCTGAACCACCCCAAAAGTGAATTAAAGCATCTTTCATCACTGTAAACTTTGTCACTTTGTTTCCAAATTCATTCTGGTCACTTTTGGGCGTGTTTTCTCTTTAATATTCTTTTTAAAGACTTTGTTCTTTAATTAATTGCTTGCAGTTCTTTGCTCAATTAATTCCAATTGAAATTGCTCTTGAAGAAATTTCTTTTGTAGCCTTAAAATATCTCTTGTAGAGTATTTTTTGGATAAATTTTTATTGTTGGTAAAACAATAAATTTTTATAATATTATTGTTTTATACTAATAAAGTTATAAACAATAAAATTGGCGTGTTTTCTCTTAAAAATAATATTTCTTACTATTTTTAATTGAATTTTACCTTATACAAATTTTGAGGACAGGAAAAGTACTTGATTTTTAATCAAAGTTTCATATCCACACCTTACATTTGGGGGCCCAGCCGTGATATTTTACCTGTGACATATTTTTTTACTCTTTTTAAATCTTTTTTTCTTATATTGAAAAATTTAAAAACATATAAAAAAAATACTTATAATTCAAAAAAACCCATAAAAAAATAATTTTTTCATATTATAAGTGAGGCTTAAATTTTTATTTCTTTTTTGAAATATCCTTTTTTTACTTAATTAATTGGCTTTTTCATTAATTTTAGTGTCTGACAACGTGGTAAGACAAGAAAACATTGAAACAGCCTCTACAGTAACCAGCATTATCCCTGCCAGTACTGTTAATTCTGATCATAATAGTACTGTTATTGTGACTCAAAATAATCAACCTGAACCAATATCTTCTGAATTAATTAACTTAGATATAAGTAATACACTTCAGATAGCTAAAAATTTGGCCAATAGTAAGTTTTTGACGTAAAAATACTACTTTAAGCCTTTTTTTTAAACCATAATTATGCCTTCAACCAGGTCAGGAGCCAGCTACAACCCCTCAAGCAGCTCCCAAAAAGGTAATAGACGTGATTATGGCAGAGGCCAATCAGGTACAGAAGGAAAAGGGTCAGTTGATGACTTCCAAACAACTAAATTGGGTCATTCTGAAGCTGATAATACTATTTTACCTTCAAAAAGAGCTGACACCACCACAACAAGCCTCTGTGGACATATACAAAGCCAGCCACAGTGCATACAACAATGCACTTCAATTCAAGGAGTACCAGATCCTTGCAGACCTATGGAAGAATTGCATGAATTCTTACCTGACAGTAAGAAAATTCTTGGGCCATCCCAACACTTGCAAATTGCTCAATGGATGGCATCCATTGATGGAGAAGAAAAACATGATGCTTTTGACACTAGAATGGAGGAAAAACAACCCTCCACCACCCAAACCAGTGCCAAAAACAGCCCCAGTGGCCAGCAGCAGCAATTCCAACGTGAAAAAGCAGCCAAAAAATCCAAACAAGGGCAAAGGGAAGGCACCAGCCCCAAAACCTTACAATCAGGGCTACAGAATCCCAAAGATTCAGCAGGATGCCATGGAAAATGTATTTCAGATGGCCAGAACCATGATGGAATTACAGAAGAAGGAGGAAGCCAGATTAAGGTTCCAGAAATGATTTCTGACATATTTGATTCCATCCCAGAGTTGTATAATGCTATAAATGACGTGAAAAAACATCTTTCTGATAAAAATGAAACCATTTGTAACAACATTAAAACAAACAACCTGAGTCTGTGCCAAATTAATGAAACACTTATGTGTTTTGAAAAAGTTTTAAGAACAATTAAAAATTCCAATAATGATAATTCTTCTAACAATAAAATAAATGAACAATCTGCCATTATTAAAGAATTAACAGAAAAATATTCTAAATTCAATATTGATGACATAATTGAAACAAGAATTAAACAAGCCATAAATATTATCAAAACAGATAACAAGAAAGTCCTTGATGACATTTCAAATTCATTTACTGAATTAAAGACATATACCATTGCCTTGAAAAAGTGTTTTGATGCTTCACAAGAAGAAGTATCAAAATTATCAATGAAATTGAATCAAGTCACTGCTGATAATACAAGACAAACAGAGTTATGGCAAGAACTTACACATAAGGAAGACATGTATAAAATTGAAGTAATAAATTTAATACAAAGCTTCCAACATGAATACAGAAATTCCCAAAGGTGTAGCAGCAGTAAAATGAATGACATTGAACAAATACTGAACACCTTACCAAGAATGTCCACACCTTTAAATCAAAATGAGGGCACAAGAATTTCAAATCCACAAGTATTGGATCCTGATAATTCACAATTAAAAAATGAATTATCCACTTCTTTTCATAACTTAGAACCATCAATGGGCCAAGCACTCTTGAAAGAAGTTCCAAAACTTAAAGAATGGCCTCACTTCAGTGGTGAAGGAGAGTATGACCATATGGAATTCATTAGAGGTATTGACATGATCAAAGAGGATTTTGAATTACCAGACAGATTGGTAACAGCCAGGTTTAACACCTTGTTTACCAGATCAGCTCACAGATGGTACATCAAAATAAGACAAGCACATGGACACCAGAGTTGGACTTGGTGGAAAACCCAAATCATCAACAAATGGGCAAATGATGCTTGGAGGTTTAAGATTGAAACAGCCTTTGAATCTGCCAAATTTAATGCTGATAAAGACAAAGCTTTACCATGGTTTTGCCAACAAAAGGACAGACTGACAGCATTATATCCTGATATGTCAGAATTTATGATCCATAGGAAAATTCTGAGACAATGCAGAGGTGACTTAGAGCATGCTGTCAAAAGCAGGACTACTGAACAATCTTCAGCAGAAGATATTATCAATATACTAGAGGAAGTAACCACCAGAACCAAAATTGGTTCTACTAGGGTGAATCTTAAAACAAGGTTTAATACACCTTGAAAAGATTCTGTGGACAAAAGCCCCAAAGAAAATTCTAGTAATATTAAATATAAATCTGCAGACACAGTCAGAAAGTGCCATATTTGCCAAAGCACCACCCATTTATCCAATACATGTCCAAAAAGGGGGAAAATCAGTGAAATTGACATTGAAAAGGAACCAGATGTTGAAAAAGAAGGCATAATTGAAGACAATTCAGATGATAAGTCATCCATATTTTCTGAATCTTCAAAAGATATAGAAAATATCAATGCCACTTTTGACATCATGGAATCTTATTCCCACTTGCCACAATTGAGCAATGGTCAAGTTGATTTATCAAAAGTTCAAGATGCACAACTTATGAAAAAAAAACCAAACAGAGGAAAAGGTTATACAGCTGGTAATTCCTGTATAACAGAAGTGGTGATTGACAACAAGCCCACCAAACTTTTGCTTGACCCAGGAGCCTTCTGCTCTTGTGTTGGAAAATCTTTTCTTAAGACTTGTGTACCAAATTTTGAAGACCAATTGCTACCAATTGATGGTATAAAATTCAACAGTGCAAGTAACCCAATGAAAGCATTAGGGATCTTTGAGACCAATGTTATATTCCCACACATAAATGGGAATTTAAGGATCACAGTTGAATTTGTTGTTATGGAAAATTGCTCTAGTACCCATTTTATATTGGGAAATGACTATTTAATAATGTATGGGATAGATTTACATAATAACAAAGACAGATACTTTACAATTGGGGACAATAAGCGCCAAAAATTTGCCTTTTTACCATTTAAAAGACAAATTACAGTAAACAAAGTATCACCAATCAACTTAGAGTTAGAAAAATTCAAGTCTGAACAGTTAAATGAGGCTGAAATAAGCCTTCATCTGACTGATAAACAAGAAAATGAACTTTCTTCCCTTTTATATGACCACAGAGGAACATTTGCTACAGACAAAGAACCTCTAGGAGCAATTATTGGTCATGAAGTTGACATCATTCTTAACATTGAGAGACCTTATCCACCACTCTTAAGAAGACCTGCTTATCCAGCAAGTCCAAAATCAAGAGAAGCTCTAGAAATTCATATCAAAGAGCTTCTGGACCTTGGTGTGATAAGAAAAGTAGGCCACAATGAAGCAGTAGAAATAACTACACCAGTCATAGTGGCGTGGCATAATGGAAAATCCAGAATGGTTGGGGACTTTAGAGCTCTGAACACTTACACTGTTCCAGACAGATACCCAATACCAAAAATCCAAATTGCCCTTACTCAGATATCTCAAGAAGTGTACATAACCACTATGGATGCCCTTAAAGGATTCCATCAAAATGTGGTGACACCAAGAGCAAGAAAGTACTTGAGAATTATTGTCCATTGTGGAGTGTATGAATACTTAAGGATGCCCTTTGGTATCAAAAATGCACCTTCACACTTCCAAAGAATGATGAATGAAATCTTCCCTGAAGAATTCTCAGAGGGATGGCTAATCATTTACATTGATGACATTATTGTCTGTTCCAAGACCTGGGAAGAGCACATGTACAGATTGTCCAGAGTATTGACAAAAATTCAATCAGTCAACATGAAAATCTCCTTGAAGAAATGTCATTTTGGATTTAAAGAACTTAAAGCACTAGGACATGTTGTATCTGGTTTGTCTCTTGGAATTGACAAAAACAAAGTTGCAGCAGTATTGTTAAAACCCATGCCTCAGAATAAAAAGGAAATTCAGTCATTCTTAGGTTTTGCAGGATATTACAGACAACACATTAAAGATTTTGCATCCATAGCAAGACCACTTTATAAGTTGTGTGACAAAGACACAGTATTTGAGATGACTGTTGACAGAGTCAAAGCTTTTGAGTCTCTAAGAAAAGCATTGACCACTGCTCCACTCTTACTGATGCCAGACTTCAAATTGCCCTTCAAACTGTATATTGATGCATCAGGGGATGGACTAGGTGCTGCACTTCACCAAGTTCAGATCATAAATGATAAACCTGTAGAAGGACCCATATGTTTCATATCCAGGCAAATCAAACCAACTGAAGCCAGATATGGAGCAAGTCAAATGGAATGTCTATGCCTTGTCTGGGCCTTGGAGAAATTGAACTACTTCTTAGAGGGATGTGTTTTTGAAGTAATAACAGATTGTACAGCTGTCAAGTCACTTTTGAACATGAAAACACCTAACAGACACATGCTCAGATGGCAAATAGCCATACAAGAATACAGAGGCAATATGACTATTGTTCATAAGGATGGGAATATTCATAAGAATGCAGATGGACTGAGCAGATGGCCATTACCAAATAATATTGATAATCCTGCTTATGTTCCAGAAGAAGCTTCACCACAAATTCCAATAGAAGGAATAAGTGTTACAGACTTGAACACCACCTTCTTTGAGGAAGTCAGAAGTAGTTACACTCAAGATAAGAATTGTAGCATCTTATGCCAATTACTTAACAAAGACTGTAAAGACAACTCTCTAATACATGCCTTGGATGAAGTATGGAAAAAATCTTATAATGAAGGAAGATTTCACCTACTGGATGGTATAATTTACCACAGAACCAAGCACACATGTGTCATGACAGTTGTAGACAGGTCATTAATCAATCTTGTACTGAAAGAATGCCATGATAGTCCCTTTTCAGGACATCTTTCTGAAGACAGAACAAGAGAGAAAGTGAAGACCTGCATATGGTGGCCAATGTGGCAGAAGGATGTTGCAGAGTATTGCAAAACCTGTGACAGATGCCAAAAGGCAAATAAATCCACTGGCAAAAGACTTGGAAATATGATGAAAATCCAAGAACCAAGCAGACCTTGGGAAATTATCCATATGGATTGGGTAACTGGCCTACCACCAGGAGGTGACAGAAGCTATAATGCTTGCCTAGTAATTGTGGACAGATTCAGTAAAACTCCAATCTTTTTACCATGTCACAAAGATGATACAGCCATGGATACAGCTCTTCTGATATGGAATAGAGTAGTGTCATGGACTGGGATATTTACAAATATCATCAGTGATAGAGATCCCAAATTCACTTCAGCACTATGGACAAATCTTCACCAATTATTTGGCACTAAACTGTATTTCTCTACAGCCTACCACCCACAAACTGATGGCCTGGCTGAAAGAATGATCCAAACCTTAGAGGACATGGTGAGAAGATTTTGTGCATATGGCCTTGAATTCAAAGATTGTGATGGATTTACCCATGATTGGTGTACTCTGTTGCCAGCACTGGAATTAGCATATAAAACATCAATCCATGCCAGTACCAATCAGACTCCTGCTATTCTAGAAAAAGGATGGAACCCCAAGTTACCCCAAGATTCCTTGAGGAAAGACCTAATTGAAATACATCCCACAGCTGCTAGCTTCAAAGGAATGCTAGACAAAGCTAGAAGGCATGCAGTGAGATGCATGGAGGACTCCTTTGCATATGCTAAAGACAAATGGGATAAATCACATGCAACTCCAGATTTTAAAGTGGGGGACCTAGTTCTTGTATCCACCACTAACTTCAACAACATCAAAGGATGTAAAAAGTTGAAAGACTCCTTTGCAGGACCTTTTGTGATTAAGGCCCTCCACGGAGAAAATGCTGTTGAAGTAGAGTTATCTGAAGAACTTAGCAATAAGCACCCTACATTTCCAGTAAGCTTGATAAAGCCATATAAATCTAGTGATGCTGAGAAATTTCCCTTGAGGAATAAGATTCCCCAAGTTATACCTCCTATTGAGACATCTGGTGCTAAGAAAATAACCAAAGTTCTTAAAGAAAGGAAATTAAGAACCAAGAAAGTAAGGGAATACCTTGTTAGGTACAGTGACCCAACTTGTGAAGATGAATGGTTAGAAGAAAAAGATATACCAGAAGCTACCAAACTCCTCAGAAGATTCAGACACACTAGAAACACCAATATTACAAAGTAATATTCTTTTTTTAGGGGAGGGAATGTGAGCCTTAGAGGTAATTTCATATACCCAAAAGACCACAAATACAAAACTAACATATCAATATAAATAAAATAAATTTATTTATATTATTAAAATAAAAATCAAAATATAAGTATAAAATTATATTTAAAACTAAAAATTAATTACAATTTAAAAATAAAAATACATTAAATTTTGTAAGTATAAAATTACATTTATACTTGAAAAAATTGAGTAAAAATAAAATTTTAACAAAATTGTGAAAAAATAAATAAAATTGGAAAAAAGTTAAATAAAAATTATTATAACTTCTTATCCAATAAATAAACATATAAAAATTATTTCACCATTGGATTCCTCATAAAAAATCAGGTGGGGTCACCTCTGAGTGAAATTCTTGTAACTCAACTCTAAATAAGCTTAAATTAAGTTTTTAGTATTTTCAATACAAAAGTTGAAAATCCTCAAAACTTTAATTTAATTCACACCAAATGTGGTGTTAATCATCAAATTTTGTGTTAAAATTGAGGTGTTGTGTTTAGTTTAGAAGTTATGAGGAATTGAAGTATTTTCAATTGAATTCAATTGAAATGTCAAAATGTGCGCGTGTATTACATAAGTGAACTTTAATTTACATATGAGGTGTCAATTATTACTGTATTGTACTGTACAATTGAATTGAATTACATATGTAAATTATAAGTATAATACATGATGAGGAATTAAAGGAAAAATAAATTGGAAAGATTAAATTTGGGGGGGAAAAGGAACTCCAGCTCTAAGGGGGAGCTAGACCCCCAAAATCCTTGCTGACAGGCGTGGGATGTCAAAATTCACGCAAAAGTTCATCACTTTTGGCCTGGAATTGAGTTACAGGGTCTGTGGACTCAATTGATGATGAGGTTTTGATACCAACTGGGGTAGTTTTAGCTGTTGCCAAGAGGGTAAAACTACCCTTAAGATAAAACAATCATAATAAAAACAGTTTTAACTGGTTTCTACGCCTCTGACACACATTCTGACGTGTTTTGGAGGCTCTAGGCCTGGTATTGCTATAGTAATGGCTGATTTAAGGGTCTAAAATGGCTAAAAAATGGCTAAAAATGGCCTAAACCAGCCCTTTTTGGTCTAAACCAGGGTTCAATGATGCCATAATTGGCTTTTCTGTTGTCAGACTGTTTTTCACGACTGACAAGAGTAAAATTTACTTTTGGAGCAAGAGAATTGGTGGCTATAAAAGAATGTCTTCTTTGCCCCACTTTTCTCTTCATGTTAGAATCTTTTCCTTTTATTAATTAGTTTAAACACTGTTAAACCAATCAATCAAAGATTCCAACCACCATTTTTAAATCATTTTAATCCTTTTAACCACGTGAAAAAATCATTATAATCATTGTTTGTAACTCTTATAATCATTTTTACCCCTGAACCACCCCAAAAGTGAATTAAAGCATCTTTCATCACTGTAAACTTTGTCACTTTGTTTCCAAATTCATTCTGGTCACTTTTGGGCGTGTTTTCTCTTTAATATTCTTTTTAAAGACTTTGTTCTTTAATTAATTGCTTGCAGTTCTTTGCTCAATTAATTCCAATTGAAATTGCTCTTGAAGAAATTTCTTTTGTAGCCTTAAAATATCTCTTGTAGAGTATTTTTTGGATAAATTTTTATTGTTGGTAAAACAATAAATTTTTATAATATTATTGTTTTATACTAATAAAGTTATAAACAATAAAATTTGCGTGTTTTCTCTTAAAAATAATATTTCTTACTATTTTTAATTGAATTTTACCTTATACAAATTTTGAGGACAGGAAAAGTACTTGATTTTTAATCAAAGTTTCATATCCACACCTTACACAACTTAAATACACCCTGCTTCTCTACTCTACTATATCCTCCACCAGACACTCAGCTTGTATCATCCAGTGGACTACTTAACACTTTTTATTCCACAAAGTAGCCCATCAATCCAGTATCCATTGTAGAATTATTCACCTAGGACAGGCCAGAGAAAGAAAAGATGGAGGTAACTATTTCAAAATTTTCTCTTTATCATATGGATCTCTTCCTTTTGTTTCCAATCTCAGTATTTAATCATTAAACCCTTTTTATAGTGTCAGCCTGTGACTCAAAACCAGAGCACAAGCATGACAGCCAAATACCATAAACCAATGGTAAAGCCAAGATACCATCAAAAAATGGAGCTGAGCCAGATCAGCCCATAATGTATCAAAAGAAGGAGGAAACTCACCTTTTTCCAAATATACAATTCCCATCATCATAGGACAAAGAATAACAAAGTTATTCCTGCTCAAAGTTGTTGCTGAACATAAACGTTAATTTTCACCTCTCATCTGAAATCCAGAGGAAGAGGCTTAACCCCAGCAAATGGGTATTAAAATTGAATCTCTGAGTTGGGGCTATCCAATGGTACTAGCCAAATTGAGCTAAAAATACAGAAGTTATGGCCAAAATTAGGTCAAATAAGGGTGAACAAAATATTCACCTCTCATCTAACTTCTTCAATTTTGTGTGGGATACTCAAAGTGGGATCCTTTTTGAAGGAGCACAATCAGGGCTATGTGATTTTACATTCATTTCTCTATATCCCATCTAGAACAAAGGTTATGAAGCATACAAGCTCCATACAGATATTGAAAAAATGATATATCCAAATAACAAAACTTGTACATAGAATAACTTTTCCAAATTTAATTCTACCCATACCAAGTGAGGTATCACTGTTTAGATCCTGTCCAGGACTACACAATGAAACAACTTTGAACTCAATATCTCACAAAACAACAAAGGTATAGCAGCTTTAAGGTTAAAATCCGACAATTGGGCCGATACACCTTTTCTGTGGGATAATATCCCACAAATATTATTATGAGTTGTCAAACAGATTAAAGCACATGTTTATAATTTAATACTGGGGTCTAATACAGATTCTGTACAGTATTCTATGTGTCATACACCTCAGAAGAGGGCTGTGTGGTCCCCAGATGAAGATTTTCACCCTGTATTGGTGAAAACTGCCCAGATGTGGTTTCAAAACCACACCTGACCCCAATACAGTGTATACAGGCTTTGTGGAAACCACAAGCAAGTACTCAGAAGTAAAAAACTCTTCACTTCCTCTATGTGGATGGCCTGCAGGGCCATTCTACCCCATTTTATGATAAAAGGAGGCCTTTTCTCCACCAGAAAGGGTTTCCTCATCCTGCTCTTAATTTCCTACGTAGTACAGCTGTAAGAAACAGTTATGCTATTGTAAAATAAACAGGTATAACTATAACTTCAATTATTGCATTCTTTATTATTGTAACCCAACAGATAAACACTGCACCCAGGGCTTTCAACAGTGCTCACCACCACTAAAAAGCTTTAGTAAAGCCCTTCTTACACTCTTTAAAACTCTTTTTAGCTATTTTCATACATGTCACAGTCATAGTTGAAGCTGTATATACTATTTTAATACCTCTATCATAGACTCAGCCTGACATATAGTCTGTTTTCTCTCTTGAAAGTCAATATTCCTTGTAAATGCTGTATCCTATTATACACAAGGGAATCTAATTATAAGTTTAAATTATATTACCCTATTTTTTGTTCTCCTATCCATAAACCAATCTTTGTTATTCAGTTTCTACTGATAAAAGTGTCCTTCAAATTCTGAAATAAAGTTACAATTTCTTTGACCATAGAAAACTCTTGCCTTTACATTACATGGTAGTAGATTTGGACACTTGGAATTGAAAAACTCAAGACAGGGGAACAAGAAGATGTCTACCACTAAAGGGGAAAATCAATCAGAATCATCCATCTCAGAGCATGAGGTAACAAGTAAGGTCAAAATTTTCAAACTAAACTGATCAAGGTATCTAGAATGCAGAAATCAGCTAGGATGTTTACCTGACTGTAAAAGATATGATTACCTTCTGGACAAATTTTGGAATGAAAAGAACTCAAAGACAGAAATCTACAATAGGCATAATTCCTTGAGTATGGCTATTATTTTGACACATATCAATGAAGAATTTTTTTCACTTTTTGCTTGAAAAAGAATCATTCCTTGAATCAATTGTTATCCAAGAAAGATCTTTCAGGAGGGTATAAATCATTCATACCTGTGTAATATTTTTCCAGATGATAACTATAACATATGACCCATTGTGTACACTTTGAGATCACATCCTAAAAATCTCATATACCTACACAATTCTGAAAACCTGTGATAGTCTTGAAAAAACTATCAATTTATCAGGTGGAGCTGCAGCTGCTTTACCCATTCAAAGCGTTAATCAAGATTCATCCCAAAATAGCCTTATTCAAAACCTATGCGATACCACACCATTTACTTTGTAAAAGGTATCTAGTAGGTTAATGATTGAAGATAATCACAGATACTCTAAAAAGATGGAAATATCAACTAAGATACTAAAGATATTAAATAAAGCAACCTCCAGAATAAGTATTTTAACAATCACCATCATAACAACAACTCTTAAAAGCTCTTTGAGGTATCTGCTACAACAAACCCTATTGACATCTCTATGTTCAGAAAATTTGGGACATGGTATAATGAAAAGAATAAAGAAAAACCAAATTAAAAGAAGAAAAATAACAGAGCTTCCAAGGATATCTCAATACTATAGACAACAAAAACTCCTTCATTATACATCAAAAAGAAGAAATGATCTACTCTATTCAATACTCCTGAAATTGAAAAACTGTGATTTTATTCATGACTCAGGAGCCTTAAGAGCAACATTATGCAACTATCACCTTCTAATAAACCCTAAAGCAACAGATATTATAATAAGAAAAAATTCTCCTGTTCTATTGCCATTGAAAACTTCTGGAAGGTAAGCCTAAATTGTGATATCAGCAATCCTGTATATTATGCACCCGATTTCAAGTCCAATGAGATATCTGCCTCACGACTAGAATATAAAATCTTAAAAACAGTGCACAAGAATCAAATTTACTTGATTAAATCCAAGGATCATGTCATAACTATGCTTCCCAGGAAAGGCAACATTTTTAACACCACCCTCAAGCCACAGCTGAACCACCTAATGCAAAATCTCATTATTGATAATTCATGTTCTCAACATTTAATAATAGACTTACAGTTAATTCTAGACCATATCTCTGATGTCTATCTTAAAAAAAACTCAAATCACAAAACATCAGACACACCTCTTCATTTAGCTTATCCAAGTCCTGTGAAATATGCAATTAATAAAAATCAAATGAAGGACCACATTCCAAAATCTCCCAATTCATCAACACCATTCCATTGTATTCATGTAGATCTCCTATAAATAAAACCCTTAAAAAACTGCATCCAGATATATTCTTGTTTTTATCAATTACTAATCTAGATATAACCAAATATATATCCTTTCCAACAGATCTCAGTCAGAGAACAAACTCCTATCCTTCATAAAAAAAATACAAAAACAATTCCGTTTCTATCGCTCTTATCTACACACTTATTTATGAGGAGAGTTTTACTGATTAACATTAAAAATAAGATGTCTATAAGTAGGAATAATTATTTGAATACTCCCAGAAGACAGCCCACAGACCAACAGCTTTGAAGAAATATTTTAAAATACACTTACAGGAAAAGTAAGGTGTTTACTAGCTCTATTTTCTATACCCGTCAACTTTTGGGATGAAGCTGAAACTTATTCCTCAACTCTTATCAACCTCGTTCTGTCAAAGTCACTGAATTGGAAATCTCCTACTGAAACACTCAAAGAATCAGATGAACTTATAGAGCCACTGCGAGACCTATTTAATATTATACCTTTTGGAAAAAAAATCGTACATACTCAAAAAATCAATTAGAAAGCCAAATCCCATAAACCTACCCTTCCAATATCTAGGCTAAAAATTCTACTTACACTCAATGAGATTCTTTGATCCATAATCTTGAAAAAGAATGATAAGCAGAAACTATACTTTACTTGAGCTAACTTTAAACCCAGAACCATCCCGATCCATCAATAATTCAGTCAATAATCTTCCTCTAACTCCTAGCCATCCACCTATCATGTCTACCACCACAACAATACAGATAGATACCAAATCTGAAAAAAGAAACAAAAACTATCATACAAGACTCAACCACCCCCAACCACTCCTCTCCAATATCGTCTGAAGACGAACAAGGAAGAACCTAGTTGATCTCCACCCAGCATTTTTCAGGTTCCCGTTGAAAATATTTAACCATCAAATGTTATTCCTATGTTCCACACTTTGACAAAGCCCCTAAAAATATACAAAGTCAAATTCCAAAGAAAAAAAAATTGTTAAAGCAACCTAGAAAAGCCAGATTACAACAGAAACAACCAGTAAAAGAGGAACTAAATATTACTCAAATTGTACAGCTATCAGAGGCCCTGACTGATCCAGCTGAAAATAAAGAATTTGAAAAGGCCATTAAAACCAATTTTTAATCACTAGTATCAAGAGTACTGGAATGTTAGTTACATGCCCCAAGAATGAAAAAATAATAGGTGATATGCGGCATATCATAAGTAATTTAAAGAATATGAATATGTCACAATATATAAGCCAAAATGGGTATGATTTTGAAATCATCAATACCACTTAATCTGCTACTTCAACACATATGTTTCCATTTCACAAATTAAATCATTCAAGATTCTCTTATCTGTTTCTCTAAACCTAGACCATCTTTCTAGTAGCTTGATATAGGAACCACATTTCCCTATAGTTAAATTGCTTCTCTTATATATTCAATTATCTAGCTTTGAATCTTCTGCCCAAGAGGACTTGGTATGTAAGCTAAACTAATCCCTCTACAAAACCACACAAAAGCCTTAGCAACTGTAAGGTTTGACTATGAAAAAATAAGTAAATATTACTCATATTTTACTTATTGTACTCTGAATGTCCTTTTAAATAAAATAAATAATATTAAAATAATCATAATAATAAGAATTATTATAATTATGGCATAAAAATAAATATATTATTAAGTAAATATAATAATACAATTTATATTATGAAAGAATAATATAATAAATAAATATATTAATGTTTGATTATTAATATATTTAAAAGCACTTTATTATTGTTACCAACAAATAATAAAGGCGTAAAAAATTGTTTTTTATTAATAAAAACAATTGATAACTATAACATAACTAATATTAAAGTTATATATTAATAAAAATACTATTTATATTAATTGAAGAATTATTGATAGTAGTAATAGAGAGAAATTCTTATAATAAGAGAAAACAACCTAATTTTGATGCTTAATATAATAGCTTTGGAAGAATTTATGCCAAATAATTTAAATACAACTTATTTAAATTTTATTTACAAATAAAAATAAAAGAAATTACAAATTTTCTATATTTTACGTGGAAATGAGATTTTTAAGAGAAATATAACAAAACAAGTAAACAATTGAAGTAATCACATCAAAAATTATGACTATAATAAGGACTTCCTTTTTTCTTTGATAATATAAAATATTTATATATAAAGAATATATATCTTACCTTTTGATTTGATTGTTTTATTGTTTTGATGCGTCTGAAGGGAAAATAGAGTAAAAAGAGCTTTATTTATAGTAAAGACCGCTCTTATAGAGTCCAGTAGGCCTCTATTAGATGTTTAATAATGGTATCCACTGGAAATGATCAGTACTTTAAGGTTTAGTTATGATTACATCATGATTAAGCCATCCTATCTCATTATTATGCCATTATTTAGAGTTATCACTATAACTCTAAGTTTGATGACATCATAGGCTTGGAAGAATCCTAAACTTTGTGGATTTGATTAGTATTAATCATAATCTAATAGTATTCACCAGTTTCATCACTTATATAACTGCTAAACTCAAAATAAGCTTACAGTCAGTGATCATAAATGATCCATATTAAGCTTAAACCTTGATCATTAAGAACTGTTAAGTTACACACCCTACAGCTATTCTGAGAGTGAATTTTGGTAGCTTGGAATTTCCCTATTTAACTTCCAAGATAATTTCATCACATCATCAAAACTCTATTTTGTGATGATTTTTCTTGTATCTCATCTTTTCTGTTGAAATTCAATATTTTAAACTTCAAACCTTAATTTCAAGGGGTTATACCTTGAATATTATGATTAAAATTACATCATTATTCACGTATGAACCAGTAGATTCTGAATATTCACTTTTTTTTAAGTTTGGATCACTTTCACAACAAAGTGGTCAACAGCTCTAGTGATTTTGTTCAATAAACCTTTACAAGTTATAACCTTGTTTATAACTTGGAAAATAAAGCTCATATCTGTGCTCCTACAGTAATTATGTTGTGACTTTATTTTTTGTTGAACTCTCTATCATGTATATTTCAAGAGATATCAGCTAAACACCATGAATATATGCATTGACCAAAAAAGTGCATATATTCACCTTAATTCCTTAAGTATTGAACTTAGAGAATTGTCATAAAATTGTTTTATGCAAAGACCTTTTTAGAAAATCCAATGGTGTAGTTTCTTTCACATGTTGTTTCATTGGTTTCTAAGTTAAATAAGATTTCATGTCTTTTTAGGGTATTGTTACTTATTCTTCAGTAATTATTGACTTTTCAGATATGCCTTAAAAATGATATAGGTGTATTTTACCATGAGAAATCTAATGGTGTAATTTATTTCACATGTTTACTGATTATATTGCAAATCAATTCAGAGTTTGTACCTATCTATGGTATTTTAACTAGTTTTAAGATAATTGTTTTAAAGTTTTTCTTGTGACCTTTTTGGATATGTGGTCATATCTCAAAGACTCACACTCCCTAACACCAAAGACAATTGTACCACAATCTGATATAGCTACATAGGGTATCATCCACTGTCCTACCTCTTCAAAAGACTTTGTTAGTCTTGAAGCTCAATAAGGCTTAATTTTCTATTCTTTAGGTTTTCTTTCATGTCTGAACATCCTTAATAGTTTATCAGAATTTTTTATATTTTTCTCAAGTAGCCATTAATCTTCTCGAGTTGGATTTCTATACCTTACAAGGTATTCTCTTTCTTTTTTGTCTCTTGTCCTTCTTTCTTTAAGGACTTTCACAATTTTCTTTTCTTCTCCTTCTTCTAAAGGGGGTATTTCTTAGTGGAAATAATTCCTTTTCACTTTAGCTGTAAGGTTCTATCAGACTTACATGGAAAGCTGGGTGTTTGTTCATTCATTAACCTGTGGGCTCTAGTTGCACAGCATTAGGTTCATGTAGTGCATTTATCACAAATGGTCCTGAAAAGGAATCTTTCAATTTCTTTGGGCCTTCTATATTATTGAAATTTAAAGTTGACACTAGGACCAAGTCTCCTATTTTGAAGTCAGGTGGTTTATGACTTTTATCCCATCCTTCTTTTTCATACTTAAAAGAATCTTTCATACATCTGTTTTCATGGTGTCTTGCTTTGTCAAGCATTCATTTGAATCTACTTGCTGTTGGGTTTATATCTACTAAATCCCTTTTGAGGGTATCATAAGGGAGTATTGGATTCCAGCATTTTTCTAGCATTGCTGGTGTTTTTCCAGTTGAAGAATGGATTGATGTTTTATATGCCAGTTCAAGATCTGGTATTAATGTACACCAATCATGGGTAAAACCATCAGAATCTTTGAATTCTAGTCTATAAGCACAGAATCTCCTGATCATGTCTTCTAAGGTCTGTATCATTCTTTCTGCTAGACCATCCGTTTGGGGGTGCTAAGCTGTTGAGAATGATAATTTTGTTCCAAACAGGTTATGGAGTCTATAATGCTGAAGTGAATTTTGGGTCTCTATCACTTATGATATTTTGGAATAAGCCTGTGTGGCTAATAGCTTTATTCCATATCATTATGACTGTGTCCATAGCTGTATCATCCTCGTGAAATGGTAAGAATGTTGGATTTTTGCTATATCTGTCAACTAATACTAGGCATTCATTGTAACTTCTGTCTCCTCCTGTAGGTAAGGCTGTTACCCAATCCATGTGAGCTATTTTCTATAAGGTTTGACTATGAAACAATAAGTAAAAATCACTAATTTTTTACTTATTGTACTCTGAATGTCCTTATGAATGAAATAAATAAGATAAAAGTTATAATAATCATAAAGAATTATTATAATTATGGCATAAAAATAATTATATTATTAAATAAATATAATAATATAATATAATCAATAAATATAGTAATATATAATAATTAATATATTTGAAACCACTTTATTATTGTTACCAACAAATAATAAAGGTGTAAAAAATTGGTTTTTATTAATAAAAAAAAATTAATAACAATAATATTACCAATATTAAAGCTATGAATTAATATAGATACTATTTATATTAATTAAAGAATTATTAAAGTAATAATAAAGAGAAAATTATTATAATAAGGGAAATAACCCACTTTTAATACTTAATTAAATAATTTTGAGATATTTTACACCAAAACAAAATATAAATATAACTTATTCAAATTGTATTTACAATAAAAAATAGAGAAAATTACAAATATTCTTGATTTTTACGTGGAAATAATATTTTAGGGAGATTTTTAACAAAAACGATTAAATAAATGATATAATCATGTCAAAATTGATGATTATAATAGGATGATCTTTGGTCGTTAATAATATAAGAGTTTTATGTAGAAATAATAAAGATATTACCTTTTGATTTAATTGATTTAATCTTTTTGATGTGTCTGAGGGGGAAATAGATTAAAAAGCGCTCTATTTATATTAAGTTCCTTCCTCCTAGAGTCCAACAGGCCTCTAGTAGACGTGTCCTGATCATATCCACTGGAATTGATCATTATTTTAAGGTTTGGTGATGATTACATCATGATCAAACCATCTTATCTCATTATTACGCCATGATTTAGAGTTATCACTATAAATCTAAGTTTGATGACTTCAGAGGCTTAGCAGAACCCCAAATTTCGTTTATTTTATTAGTTTTAATCATAAACTAATAGTATTCACCAATTCTATCACTCATATGACTGTTAAACTTAATTTAAAGTTACAGAGAGTGATCTTAAATGATCAAATTAAGCTCAAACTTTGCTCCTTAATAACTTTTGCGTTTTACATGCTACAGCAATTCAGAGAGTTAATTCTGGCAGCTTGGCATAACCTTATTATACTTCCAAGAGCTTTTCATTACATCATCAAAACTCTCTTTTTGACAATTTTTCTTGTAACTCATCTTTTCTGTCAAAATTTGATATTTTAAACTTCAAACCATGATTTCAGGGGGTTATACCCTAAATTTTATTATAAAAATTACATCATTATTCACGAAAGAGCTAGTAGAATCCGACTGTATACTTCTTTTTAAGTTTGGACCACTTTCACAACAAAGTGGTCAACAGCTCTATTGATTTTAATCAATAATTCCTTCCAAGTTTTAACCTTTTTTATAACTTGTGAAATGAATTTAATATCTGTGTTCCTAAGATAATTACCTGGTGACTTTATGTTTGGTTTATTACTCTATCTTTTATATTTAAAAAGATATTAGCAAGAATCCTTGAATATATGCGTTGACCAAAAAAGTGCATATATTCAGCTTAATTCCTTAAGTATTGATTTTGAAGATTAGCTTCTTAATTGTTTTAAGTGTGAATGTTTATGGCGAATCCAATGTTACAATTTATTTTACATGTTGTCTCATTGGTTTCTGAAATAATCAGGGATTTATGTCTTTTATAAGGTATTATTACTTATAACTCATTAAGTATTGACTTTACAGATATGCCATAAAAATGGTATATGCATATTTTACCATGAGGAATCCAATGTTTTAATTTATTTCACATGTTTATTAATTGTTTTCCAAGGTAATTCCATTTTTATGCCTGTTTATGGCAATTTTGTAATTTTAAGCTAATTATTCTAAATATTTATTGTGACCTTTTTGGGTATGTGGTCATATCTCAAAGGTTCACAATTTTGCAAGGGGATTTTGGTTCCTGGACTTGGATCATCATTCCAAATTTCTTTCCTGTGGCTCTGGTTTCTTTCTGGAATCTGTCACAGGCTTGGCAGTATTCTGAAACATCTTTCTTCCAATTTGGCCACCAAGAGCAGGTTTTTACCCTCTCTAGTTTTCTGTCTTCTGAGAGATGTCCAGCTGTAACACTATCATGACGTTCATGTAGTGTAGTCTTTATCATAGTTCTATCTGTTAAAGCCATAACAAATGTATGTTTAGTTCTATAATAGAGGACTTCATCAAGGAGGTGTAATCTTCCTTCATCATATGCCTTTTTCCACATTTCATCTAGTTTTGATGAAAGTTATGTGTCTTTACAGTCTTTTATTAGAAGTTGGTATAAGATATGGCAGTTTTTTTCCATCTTATAGCTTTCTTGAACTTGGTTAAAGAATTCTGTGCCAATATCTGTAACACATATTCCCTCTATATGGCGCTCTTCTTGTGGTACCCATGCTGGATTTTCAGGTGTATTTGCCAGAGCCCATCTGCTAAGAACATCTGCATCTTTATAAATATTACCAGATTTATGAACTATAGTCATATTTTCTCTATATTCTTGGATGGCAATTTGCCATCTTAGCATATGTCTATTTGGAGTTTTCATGCTTAACAAATATTTTACAGCATTGCAATCTCTAATTACATCAAACACTATCCCATCCAAATATTAGTATAATTTTTCTTAAGCCCACACTAAGCAGAGGAATTCCATTCAGCTTGCTCCATATCTTGCTTCTGTTGGCTTTATTTGTCTTGAAATGAAGAAAATTGGTCCTTCAACAGGTTTTTCATTGATGATTTGTGTCTTGTGTAGTTCAGCACCTAGTCCTTCTCCGCAAGCATCAATGTATAGCTTAAAGGGTAATTTCTAATCTGGCATTAGAAGAAATGGGGAATTTGTTAGGGAATTTTTCAGTTCTTCATATGCCTTGACTCTTTCTTCAGTCATTTAATAGACTTTCTGTTGGTCACAGAGCTTATAAAAGGATTTAGAAATTCTTGAAAAGTCTTTTATATGCTGTCTGTAATAACCAGCAAATCCTAGAAATGATTGCATTTATTTTTTTGTTTGGGGAATTGGCTTCAATAGTAATTCTGCTACTTTGTTCTTATATATGCCCAAACTTAGTCCAGATACAATATTTCCTAGTGCTTTCAGTTCACTGTATGAAAAATGACATGTTTTCAAGGAGATTTTCATGTTTACTTGTACTATCTTTTTCAAGACTCTTTCTAGTCTTGTTAAGTGACTGTCCCAAGTTTCTGAGCAAACTATGATATCATCAATATATATAATTAACCATCCTTCTGATAATTATTCAGGAAATATGGTATTTATCATCCTTTGATAATGGGAAGGTGCATTTTTTATACCAAATGGCATTCTTAGATATCCAAAAATTCCACAGTGGACTATTATCCTCAGTAGTTTTTTGGCATTTTCTGTTAAGACATTTTGATTAAAACCCTTTAGAGCATCTATGGGTGTGATGAACTTAGCTTGAGATAATTGTGACAATGTCTCATGGATTCTGGGTATTGGATATCTTTCAGGGATAGTATAGGTGTTTGAAGCTCTAAAGACCCCTACCATTCTTGATTTTCCATTATGCCAAGCTATAATGACAGGTGTAGTGACCTCTGACTGTTCATTATGTCCTATTTTCCTTAATACTACAAGGTCTATTAATTCTTTAATGTGTGCCTCTAAAGCTTCTCTAGCTCTTGGGCTAGCTGGGTAAGCTGGTCTTCTTAATAGAGGTGGATAAGGTTTTCCCACATTAAGTATTATGTCTGCCTAATTTCCAATTATGGCACCTAGTGGTTATTTGTCAGTTGAAAAGGCATTCTTATATTTAAATAAGAGGTAAATCAATTTTTGTTTCACTTTTTCTGTTAATTCATGATTCAATTCTGCTGCTTTAGGCTGTTCAGCTATGAAAAAATCCTTTTCTGGGATTTTTTTCTTCATTCTTAATAACTGTAACTTTTTTTGTTATTGAAGAAGCCAAATTTTTGTCTTTTATTGTCTCCTATGGTAAAATATCTATCTTTTTGCTTAGATATATCTTTGCCATAAACTGAGAAGTAGTAATTTCCAAGTATAAAATGGTTACTAGTGCAGTTGTCCATTACTAAAAACTCTACTTCCAATCTGATACATTGTGAAGGATGAGGAAAAATGAGTGTTAAGTCAATTATTCCAAGGGGCTTCATGCTTTCACTTGCACTACTAAATTTCACTCCTTGTATTGGTATAAGTTTTTCTTCCCAATCTGGTACAATTGTTTTCAAATAATTCTTACCAACACAGGTACAATATTCTCATGTATCTAAGTTTACTTTTGCCTCTTGGTTTTCCACCATGACAATACTTATACTTAATTTTCCAGCTGTATATCCCATCCCTTTTTCTGGTTTGGTTCTATGAAATTTGGCATCTTGTATGTTTGTCAGGCTTTTATCAGATGTTCCAACTTGTGGTAAGTTTGAATTGACATCCAGTACTTCATATACTAAATAAATATTATTAATTTGTGCATTAGTTATATTAATTTCATCACTTTCAGAAGTTTCTGATTGTTCAGTGTCTCTTTCAGAATCAGATTCTTATTCTTTATCATTGTGGTCCTCTGTTTCCACAATTTCATTGATTTTTGCTTTTTTAAGGCAATTATTGGCTAAGTTTCCAATACCTTCACATTTTTGGCACTTTCTTTTCTCATTACTGTTTAGTGTATTGGGCTTGAAAGTTGCTCTTGGTTTATCTTTCTTGATAAATGGTTTGTTTGGACTTTAAATGTCAAATTTCTTCCAAATTCTTCCATATTTTTTACTTTTCACTATGTCTTCTAGTGAATTGATATACTCTTCTGTGAAGCATGGTTCTATACACCTGCTTCTCAGGTAATGTTCCAATTCTCCTCCACATTTCTTAAGTATTTTCATGTGTACCATTTTTTGTGACATTTCCAGGTACAGTGCATTTAATCTTTTAACTTGTTTTAAGGACCAAGTCAAAGGTTTATCCTTCTCTGGGTCTAAGAAGGAATTTTCAAATGAATTCTCTATTCCTTACCTCCAGGCATCATTAGCCCACTTGGTGATTATGTCTTGTTTCCATAAAGACCAGGTATTTTTGCCATTTGTTTGCCTTATGCCATAATACAATCTTTTTGCAGATTTCTCAAATAGTGAGTGTAATCTGGCAGTGATTAATTCATCTGGTATGGCATAATCTTCTTGTAACATGTCAATTGTTTTAATAAATGTTGTATGGTCATATTCACCTTCTCCCATGAATGTTGGCCATTCTTTTAATTGAGGTGCTTCCTTCATTAAGACTTGGTTATTGTCTTGATGACTCAAGTCTGGTATGAATGAATTTGTTATTTACTCTTTCTGTTTAAAAGTACTTATGTAAGAAAATGGGGATGATAACTTTAGCATATTTAAGCTAGCCTCATTTATTTTATCCATTTTTTCAGTAATAAGTCTTATTTCACTTTGAATGTAATATTTCAGATTCATTCATGCTTCATCACTCTTTTCCACATGGTCTAGAAGTAGTTTTCTGTGTGATGAAGTATTTTCTTCAAATGTTTCTACAGAAATACTTAATTTGTTTAATTTTTCTGTAAGATTATCAATACTCACATCATAATTCATTGTCAAAGTTTTATCTTTGATATCTTTTATATATTTATGCAATTTCTGTTTTCCTTGTATTATTTTTTGAGTATTGTCAATTAAAACCTTTGGTTTATTATTTTCAACAATAAATTTAATGTTATCAAGTTCTTTTTCATTTTGTACAGCAATCTTTGTTAAAGATGATAAATTATTATTTATTTCTTTTAAGGATAATAAACTGTTTTTAATTTCTTTAAGAGGTAAAATACTATTTTCAATTTCTGTTAAAGTATTTACAACATCTGGAGAAAAAGTTATTTCTTTGGGAAATGAGGTTGTCTCATTCTTTGTTCCTCCTTTTCCTTGAATTACATCAAGGTTCTGGCCATGTTGAAGACATTGTCCATGGAATTTTTTTAGATTTTTGTAATCCTGTAACTTGGGGAATATGGTTTTCTCCAGTTCTTTTTCTTGTTCTTCTTCCCTTCTTGGGGAAGTGGGTTGGCTTGGTGCTTACTGGTAGAAGCTACTGGGGCTTCTTCCTTGGCTGCCTCCTTCTTTTTGGCGTGGTATTCCTTGATCTTTTTAATTTGAGGTTTGGATGATAGTGGATTCCATACATTGGAGTATCTCACTATTTCCTCCTCTTTGACAAATTTTTTGAGGATGTTCCAGGAGTTCATCACTCCTTGGTGTATTTGTCACAACATTTCCCAGTCCTTTTCCTTGTACACTGTGTAGTACTGCTTGTAATGGCTCATGTAAATGTCTATTTGAGGCCACTGAATGTGATTCATACCTATTTGAGTCACTCATACTTAGTTCTAACTCTGGTTCAGATATTATGGGAATTTCTGGGACTTTCCTTTGGGATAAGGCTCTTCCTTGTGTGGATTCTGTTCCACTGGGGATTTTTCCCTTTCTTTTCCCTTTTGAGGGATCAATTCTACCTCTGAGCTCAGCTCCATCTGATTGGATGGAGTATTGGAAACCTCTTCTGGTATTCATAATTTAAGAAATAAAAATAATAAAAAGATTTCAGGACGAGAATTCCTTTTCATGGCAATTTATAAAGGAGGTACTCACCTTCAGAGTCCTGAATAGTGGGTCCTGGAAAGCCTAATTTGTTAGCTCTCTTTTTCTCAATGTCAATTGGTGTTGGGGAACTTTGGCAAGTTTCTTCCACCAATCTTTCAACAGTGGGTTGGTTTTCCTCTGTGGGATTTTCTTCAAACACTAAAAAAGACAGATGAATATAAGTCTTTTATATAAAAAGTGTTATTTTTGGTAAGATATGGCAATTTTCCACATAAAAGTTTCTTTTATATCTCATAATAAGCAGGATGAATAAAGAGATGAATAAAAATGTAATAAAAATAACTTTTTTATTTGGTTTTTATATTGTTTTTTTTTAATATTTTTCTATTTTTATTTTTGAAGAATAAAATAAAAAATGAAGATGATTCTTTTTATGAAATTAATTTTTAGTTAAAAATTATTTTTAATTTATAAAATATATTTTTTAATCACTAGAGTCACTCAAAGAAAGTTCTTGAAAGTCTAAGGAAGTGAAAAACCATGTGTAAGACAGTTCAATTTCTTTCCAATTGCCTCAATAGCTTTTAAAATCAATAAATATAAAACTATTATATACTTTTATGATTATAATTATAGTTTATTATTGGATAAGCCCAATTAGAATCTTTCTAAAGCTCTTTTCAAGTAAATATCACAGCCAGGCCCCCAAATGTAAGGTTTGACTATGAAACAATAAGTAAAAATTGCTGATATTTTACTTATTGTAGTCTGAATGTCCTTATAGATAAAATAAATAAAATAAAGAATTATTATAATTATGGCATAAAAATAATTTTATCATTAAATAAATATAATAATATAATTTATATTATGAAAGAAGAATATAATAAATAAATATATTAATATTTGATAATTAATATATTTAAAAGCACTGTCTTATTGCTACCAACAAATAATAAAGGCGTAAAAAACTGTTTTTAATTAATCAAAAACAATTAATAACTATAATATTACCAAGATTAAATCTATATATTGATACAAATACTATTTATATCAATTGAAGAATTATTAATAGTAATAATAGAGAGAAATTCTTATAATAAGAGAAAATAACCTACTTTTGATCCTTAAAATAATAATTTTGGAAGAATTTATGCCAAATAATGTAAATATAACTTATTTGAATTGTATTTACAAATAAAAATAAAATAAATTACAAATTTTCTAGATTTTACGTGGAAAGGAGATTTTAAGAGAAATATAACAAAAAAAGTAAAAAATTGAAGTAATCACATCAAAAATGATGATTATAACAAGGATTTCCTTTGGTCTTTGATAATATAAGAGATTTGTATATAAAGAATAAAGATTTTACCTTTTGATTTAATTGTTTTGTTTTTTTGATGAATTTGAGGGGAAAAAAGCGTAAAAAGAGCTCTATTTATAGTAAATACCTCCCTTCTAGAGTCCAGTAGGCTTCTATTAGATGTGTACTGATGGTATCCACTGTAAATGATCAGTATTTCAAGGTTTAGTGATGATTATGTCATTATTAAACCATCTTATCTCTTTATTACGCTTTTATTTGGAGTTATCACTATAATTCTAAGTTTGATGACATCATAGGCTTGGAAGAAGCCTAAAATTAGTTTATTTTCTTATTATTAATCATAATATAATATTATTCACCAGTTTCATCACTTATATAGCTATTAAACTTGAAATAAGATGACAGTGAGTGATCATAAATGATCAATTTTATACTTGAACTTTGATCATTAATAACTTTCAATATATACATGCTACAGCTATTCTGAGTTAATTATGGTAGTTTGGCATGTCCCTATTGAACTTCCAAGAGCAGTTCATTACATCATCAAAACTCTATTTTTGATGATTTTTCTTGTATCTCATCTTTTCTGTTGAAATTCAATATTTTAAACTTCAAACCTTAATTTCAAGGGGTTATACCTTTGATATTATGATAAAAACTACATCATTATTCACATATGAACTATTAGAATCTGAATATCTAATTTTGTTCAAGTTTGGAACACTTTCACAACAAAGTGGTCAACAGATCTAGTGATTTTGTTCAATAAACCTTTACAAGTTATAACCTTGTTTATAATCTGTCAAGTAAAGTTCATATCTGTGTTTTTAAAGTAGGTATGTGGTGACTTTCTTTTTGGTTTAACACTCTATCATGTATATTTCAAGAGATATTAGCTAAAAACCATGAATATATGCATTGACCAAAAAAGTAAATAAATTTAGCTTAATTCCTCAAGTATTGACTTTAGAGAATTGTTGTGAAATTTTTTTATGGGGAATCCAATGGTGTAATTTATTTTGCATGTTGTTTCATTGGTTTCTGAGTTAAATAAGATTTTATGTCTTTTTAGGATATTATTACTTATTCTTTAGTAATTATTGATTTTTCAGATATGCCATAAAAATGATATATGTATATTTTACCATGAGGAATCTAATGGTGTAATTTATTTCACATGTTTTTTCATTAGATTCTGAATTAATTTAGAGTTTTTACCTATTTATGGTATTTTCACTAGTTTTAAGATAATTATTATAAAGTTTTTTTTGTGACCTTTTTGGATATGTGGTCATATCTCAAAAGCTCACAGAAACAGAAATCAAATATTTTCAACATTACAAATAAGACCAGAGTTAACTCTTAAGAAATAAAAAAAAATTACTCTTCGAAAATATAAATCCATCCCAATGCATATACATGTTTATGGTGGCTTAATCATGGGGAAGTCCAAATCCAAAATATAATCTCTCCTAAAATTCCTTATAAAGAACTATTCCTTGAAGTTGAATTACAAACCCAATCAACCCTTAGGCTATACCTTAGATTGGAGACATAATAACTCTATACTACTTCATCATTGATATTTCTTCCAACACATCCTCCAAGAATTAAACATGAAAGAATCAAATTCTGGACAAACTCCATCTTCTCAAAACATGTATAATCTGGTTAGATTTACCTCATATCCTTTTGTAAAGACCACTATGCAAAAAGCTGTTGGTATGCTCAACTATCTGTCTCTACACGCTTGACCCAATATGAACTTTACCACAAACACTCTGCCACAACATTCCAACAGTCAAACGTTTTCTCATTGGTCATTAATTCAGAATTTCATAATTTACTGAAAGGAATCACCAACCTAGGTATACTTCTCACCAAGTCAATGTTTCCAAATATGCAGGTAATAGGATGATCTGCTTCAAACTATTCATCCTCACTGGCCTCTTGCAAGTCTATCTCAGGCTACACAATCATCATTTTTGACAACCCAATCCTATAGTTCATGAAGAAACATCCAGTTGTCTCAGTTAACCACAGAAGCGGAATTCATTTCCATTAATAAATGTGCAAAAAAACTACAATGGGTATTGAACATATTAATCACACTAAAAACAAATTGAAATATACCACTACTACACAATGACAGACTCTGGTGCAGTAATAATAAGCAAAGAAGCTCAGCTTAACCCAAACTATAAACACATAGGGGAAAGGTATCAGTACTTATGTGACCTGGTAAAGAAAAAATTGTACAAGTTCCCTCAGCAAAAAATGAAATCAGATACTCTCACCAAGCTTCTTTCACTAACAAAGATACAAGAAGCTATAAATATTCTCAATATGAACAGTTTTAATGAGTGTGGGACTAAGGCTACTAATCACGGGTAAACCAATTAAAAGTCACTAATGATGATTCCCCTTCAATCCCAATGTGGGAATTCAAGCTGGGGAAATTAATCTCCTCAAAACAATCATAATCTCGCACGCCAGTATGTTTTATCTAATAAACTTAAATACACCTTACTTCTTCCCTCTACTTCAATCTCCACCAGACACTCAGCTCGTATCATTAAGTGGATCACTTAACACTTTTTATTCCACAAAGTAGTCCATCAATCCAGTATCCATTGTAGCATTATCCAACTAGGACAAGCCAGAGAAAGAACAGGTGGAGGTAACTATTTCAACCATTTCTCTTTATCATATGGATCTCTTCCTTGTGTTTCCAATCTCAGTATTTAATCATGGATCCCATTACATAGTATGTTTGCTTTCTTAGCAACCAAGTTGCTTATTAAGTAATGTACCCTGCTATACATAAGTGAATCTAATTATAAAGTCAGATTATATCACCCTATTTTTTTTTCTCCTATCAATAGACTTATCTTTTTTTTTCAGTTCCTACTACTATTAGTTTCCTTTTAGTTCTGAAATAAAGTGAAAAGGTCTTTTCCCATAACCAACTCTTTCATTAACATTGGATTTCCTCCTAGTTTCCCAAGTAAATAATACGACAAGAGCTTATTTGCGATTGCAGTGCTTACACAATCTAGTTTCATAATTAGTTTATGGGAAGTATCAACTTATTTCTGAAAATTTCCATTGTAAAAGCATCGCTGAGTCCATCCAAATTCAACCTCTGTTAACAGCTCGCTTAGAGACATATTGTTCTGAAATCTTGGTCCAAAGTAAGTGGGAGTTTTCAATAGTTTCAGGATCAATCACTTCACAAAAATCTCTTTCTGTGATTCTGGGTGTGATTATATAAATATCTTCAAAGCAGCCTTATCCATTTTTTCATCACATTGGTGGTGGCGTCAGGAGCTTTTGCTTTGTCACAAACTTTCAGAAGGTCTCTGGACCTTAGATGAATTTTCATATTCATTTGCCAATGCCCGTATTTTTTTTATCAAGAATTCAAATGGTGGAAATGTCTTTGACCTTGAGGGCCTTTTCATTCATTATGTGTCTCTAATTTAGGAGAAAATTTGTCTTAAGAGAACCCAGACTGTAAATCTGATAAAATATGAGACTATTGAGATGAATTACAATTCGTAACAATAGTTGTAACAAAAATAAAGTGAATAATGCAAGTAGAATGAGAAGATATTTTAGTTTTTAAGTAATAACAAAATTATGTAAGCTAGAATATCCAGTAGTCACTTTTTAATTAGTTATCTTCTTGTTTGTTTCTTTTCCCCTGCCTTCTTCTCTTGAGGAAGGGAGATTTTATAGTCCTCATCACGTATTCTTGTGTGAGCACATTCTATATTGCTAGGCAATGCTGATGGACTGGTAGCTTTTCTTATGTCGTGAGCTTTTGGTCTAAAGGTATAGTTCAGGGTAAGTTTCTGAGCTACGCCATGCTGCCTACGGCAGATGTGTTTTTTTGGGCTAGGATTGACTAACCTAAGCTCATTATGGCTTCATTTTCGACAAAGAAATTTGAACGTTTAAAACATCTTCACCTCATTATTTGGGATGAGATTTCAATGCAACATCGCTTTGCTATGGAGCCTGTTGATCGATCCCTCAGAGATTTAAGGAACTCTGATAAGCCTTTTGGTGGTATATATGTACTATTTTCAGGTGACTTCAGGCAAATTTTTCCTATTTTTAAAGGTGGCAGCACATAGGACCAGGCTTCATCATGTTTGAAGTATTCATACGCCTGGAGGCTGCTGAGGAGGGAGACTTTGGTTGACAAGCTGCGATTGGGATTTGGGGCAACCAGCAAAGATCTGAATACAAATCAATTTGCGGATTGGTTCCAAGTTGTTGGAGAGGGGACGAAACAGGATTCAGACATTAGCGATATTGACATTTCGCCAATATCCTCATGTTTTATTGAGAATCCAGGTGATAAAAGGGGATCTCGTAAGATTCATTTATGATAATGTTATCAATGTATCAGCACACTAAACGTCACAGGAATCTCCATCTTATTATGAGTAACGGGGAATTGTAAAGCCCCTAAAGGCAAGTGTTGAGAATATTAATCTTATTACCGGCAAAAATAAGAGATCGAGTATTCAATTCAAATTATATTGATCTCCTTCAAGAAGACTCTTGCAATTTTGTTCCTGAAGAAATTTTGAACAATATTCTTGTGCCGGGGTTTCCAAATCATATCCTCCATTTGAAAGGGAAAATACCGGTAATACTATTGCGGAATCTTAATGTTACAAAAGGCCTGTGCAATGGTACACGACTGCTAATAGAAGATATCAGACCGCATGTCTTGGTGTGCTCAATTATGACGGGTACACGAGAAGGGAAAATGGTTTTATTGCCAAAAATAAAACTTTCTCATGAAGAATTGGAGAGCGATGGTATTACATTTAGCAGGTATCAATTCCCTATCGCGTTGGCATTCCCTACAACAATCAACAAGTCCCGGGGTCAATCACTTGACTATGATGGTGTCTACCTGAATACCTGAGGGCAAATGTGTTCTCTCATGCGCAATTATACGTAGCGTCGTCAAGACGCATAACAAAAATAATCTGATAGTGAGAGTCAATGGTCAACGCAATGAGACAAAGATGGCAAATGTTATAGTACAGAGTAGAATCAAAGACTAATTATTTAATACAATTGCTATTCTTCTCAAAGATTGATAAGTTAATACAACTTCAATTTTTTACAATGATAAAGTGACATTTCAGGCCGCAGCAAAATGGCTTGAAGCTACTCCTTATTGCAATTTCTTTTGTTCTTTGAGGACGAATCCGGCGAAGCCGTTTGTGAACTCTAGTACAGACATAAACAAGATAAATGAAAAGATTGTAAATTGAAAGCTTAAAATTAAGACCACGAAAACAATTATATAGTGCATATAAAAGAAGATACGATTCATACAGGGATATGAAACAGGAATTGAAACCCGAAACCAACTCAGTAAGACCAAGCCTAATGCAGAAAGCCCTTACCTAAATGGGAAATAATGCTGTATTTAATAAACAATGCACTTTTAAAGAAAAAGAAAGCTTCCTCTAAGCTTTAGCATTATTGAGTCAAGCTTTTGGAAAAAATATTGAAGGGCCGATGGCGTGTTTTGTGACCAGTTTTTATCGAACAATAACCAGTTCCTGATGTAAGATTTTTGTTTCTCGGAAAGATTGAGAGCTTCGACTTCATGTAGTCTGTCGAAATTTGAAATCCCCTCACTTTGGGCGTCCTTACTCGTGATTTTGGCAATTATTTTGGGGTCAAATCCACCATCATATCCTGCCAAGACATTACCTAGATCGTCATTCTTTTCTATGCCCGGAATCAGACTTCTCAAATCCTCCATCGCCTTCATGATTTCAGGGCCCTCCTGTGCGCTCTCAACATCCATTTTTTTGAATGATTTACCAAGACTGTGCAGCCGCTGATCAAAGTCTGGATGGTTTGCGTACAACCAAGCGCGCTCCCCAGAATCAACCCATGGTAAGTCCTTGGAACTATCTCCCATGATTGTGACCAATTGTGAAAAGGCAGAAATTAGCGACATATCTGCGCGTTCCTGACGGACTAAAGTTAAGCCAAATCGAAGTGCATCCCCAAGTTTGAGAATAGTGAGGATATCTATTCCCAACGAATTACTGCCCATCTCTAGTTGATCTTCGTTCCACCATTTATGAGAATTTCCTCTACTTTGTAAATACTTCCTTAGATCGGCTCTCTTCTGTAGTTCTTTTGGTGTGAAAACATCTTTTGTTATAATTGAACGGATTTTGAGAGATAATTCGTCATCAGCGTTGAATGAAGCAGTTATTGTGGGTATTTCTTTGATCTTTGAAGGGTCTACAGATAGTCCATAAGCAGTTTCAACTTGTTTGAGTTGGTCAAGTGAGAGAACCTTGTTTTCAATCCAAAAGCGACGTTGAATTTGCCAGTTTGAAGCTAAGGAACACTTTTTAAGTTGTTTACGGAATGTTAATGTTCTGCGGAGACCTTCAGCGGGGTCGTTCAACTGAGATTTGCACCACTCCTCTACTTCTTCGACTTGCCTTTGATCATTCTTCCACAATTCTGTGATTTTCAGGTAGAGGCCTGAACGAGGAAACTTCAGTGCAAAATTTGAAGTTTTTTCTTGGATTCCGAGGTGTTGTGCAAACATTGAGACAAAAGAAACATCCCATTTTTTTCTGATCCATAGTTGTATTGTTGATGTTTGCCATAGATGTATTAAGTGCGGCTCAGGTAACCGAGAATCTGGATATTTTCGAGGGCTATGCGCATCCAAGGCATCTTCTAGAGAAAGACTAAGTGCTCTATCTGACGTTCCATCTTCGACTTTACTTGGGACAATAAGCGGCTTGTTAATCGGTTTGATATCTTGAGATTTGGCGAGGTCGCTCAAATAAGGTCTTTTCTCGAGTTTAAGCTTAGGCAAATTTTTTCTGCTTTCCAGGCGAAATGGGTTGATCGCCTTAAGTGGGTCAATGTTATGTTCCATGCTTGTTGATGAAGACAGCTTTTGACTTCCATCTAATAAATTCGATTGATGCGGAAGTTTCTCTACTGACTTGCCTATTTTAGAAAGATCTTCTGCGAGTTCTGGCAAAGCCCTTTTGGCCTTAAAGTGTCGGAGTGAGCCGTAGACAAACACACGCCTTTCGTCTTTGCGAGAGGCTCCATATTTACCGAGCCCACTGCAATTATATTCAGATAAATTAAATCAGAACTGAAAGCTACGTGAAAATGCTGGTAGAGGCGGTTACCTCTGAGTTTTATATGGCGGCTCAGATGAAGGTTCTGACGGGTGGTTTGCTTTCAGCAGAAAAACTGAACTTTGAGTCACGGGTCGCTTGCGATTTCGCCAATGTGCTTGACGGACGACAAGCCGTATCAGACTCCTCTCTTGCGACTTGGCTACTTTTTGTTCAAGCTCGTGGGATAAGGGGGTATGATCGGGAGTAAAACATCTGGCACGAATGAGAAAAATCACTAGGAGGCAAGCTTGAAACTTGCAACCAGGAAAGCTCTTCAAGAGCATCGAAACGAGCGCCTAATGATGAAAGGATTGATTGGGTAAAACTGGCGGGGATTTGAGAAAGAAAGGCTTTTTTTTATCAACGTCAGTGACTCTCATGAAGACCAGTACGGCACAAGATCATACACACCCTTTCTGCTTTAAATCATTGCGCCGCCATTCTCTGGCGATTTCCTTTTTTGTACGAATCAGCTTTCAAGTGGCGGAAGGAGGAGACGAAGCCCCGATGCCACCTAAACATGAGCGTTTACTAGTTGGAACGCTAGTGACGACGGTTCTGCAGCCTCAAGTCATTGGGGCTGAAATCAAAAGCAGTCCGATAGCCTACAGAAAGCAGAGGTTGACACCAACGCACAGTATGTTGTGTTGTTTGTCTCTGCTTGTTGCCAATACATTTTCTCTCACTCGCCCACTCCAGCCCTGGGGCGGATCAGGTGATTTTGAGTGGTATGAATGAGTTGAGGCCCACTGGGGTAGAAGCTCCAGTTATTGTTTTCTTGGTTGCTATTGGTATCGCACTCGTTGTCTTGCAATAAAAATAGTGCCCCTTGCACCACTTACAGCTGTAAGGGGCTTAGAGCAGCTTCAAATGTTTCGCTTAGCTTTCCTGTAAGTTTCGTGCCAAAGACTTTACAAAAACAGAAATATACAAAAGCACCCAGCCACTTTATACAATGGCACCCACACTGATTAACTTCGCTCTCGAAAAAGCCCGGGCTTCGACTTGTAATTAGTTTCCAACCTAAACGTCATTGCACTTGATTAAGCAGTTCAAGAGAGCACACACGTGCCACAAAAACTTCATTGCAAGCGAAGGTTTGAGCTCAGTTAAAATGATCAAAGAGTTTTTATAATGCACTGAGCTACGTCACAGGATTTTGGAGAACAAATTACAGACTTTTTTGTGAACAAATCTACAGAATATGCGGAATCCTGATGTCACAGAGGCCTTAGCAACAACGACGGCGAGGTTCGTAGAGAACGATACTGTATATCTAGCGTCTTACAGAAAGCCTCCTACTCCAAGCACTTTCTAGAGACAACTTATTAATTTTGAGCTTGTTCCTCATAGTTCTCACATGTCTCAAAATACACTCTTTTGAGAAAAACAAGAGGAATTTATGTTTCGCATGTCAAGGCTTGCGTTTGTAAATACAACACATGTTTAGTATTTCCAGTCCAAAATTAAGTTCAAATTGTATTATACTTGATACTTGAATCCAGAGCATAGCAACTTTGCCTTAACTTCCTTCATCAGGATAAGCTTAATGCACCTACAGTGAAATGATGATCATATTGAATCTTATATGCCACTCAAGGTGGAACTCATTCCAATACCAAATTGGCTTTCATCTTCTCATCATCCTTAAATAGAGTGGACATTCCTGAATGCGATGGAGTTGGAAGAAAGAAGTCAAATGAATCAAAAACAACTTTGCTGATTTTTCTGAAGAATGTATAACAGTGATTGGTGGGAAAAAACGTAATTAGGCTGAGATTCTAGATTAGGAAAAATAGATGAAGCTTGAAATTTCCGTTAAAAACCAGTAAAACAATCAGGGAAAATGATTCGTAAAAATATCACAGAAAGATACTTAATAAAAAATGAACAATGGAACGATAATAAAAACAAGAATTGGAGGTTGCCAGTGGAAATGCTACTCAAACTTGCATAAGAAAGCGGGGAAAGGAGATTCCCTGTGATGCTACATATTTGTACATTAAACCAAATAATGATAGAAAATAGTATAAAACTGTGCCTGGTCTCAAACAAATCAAGTAAAAATTACATTTCATGTGGAAAATGATATTCTTAAAGCTTACTTTATTTTTGCTTTCTGATACTTTGGAGTGTTGCTATACTTCATTTATCTGAAAAGCAATATATTAAAATTGATAAAATTATATTTATTGGAAAGCAAAAAATACCAGAATGTGTGTGATTATTTTCAGAATATCGCTAATTGATTATTTATGTAATTTATGCCTCGATTTTTATAAAAAATAACCCACTTTTTTTATATTTTCATATTTCCAATTTAGTATTAATAGAATGAATCAATTTAAATACTCCATTTCAATATACTTAGAAAATTTGATAGAATTCGAAGATGATTGAGAAAGACTCACATAAAATTGAAGGAATTCAATATATAATTCATTCTGAGAGCAAGCTGTATTTTGAGCGATCTTTGATTCTCATTTTTTAATTCCTTCAAAATAGCTCTTGGGGGCTATGGATAGTCCCCAAAAACTACTGAACACCCCCTTCCTATTTTCTTATCATTATTTTAGGTAAATCACCATCATATTATAATTAAATATACGTAAATAGTTTTGAATTTAAAAGTAACATATTATGCTTAGGATCTCTCAAATCATTCGGCTAGTTTACTCCAATAGTTCTCAATAAAGAGTTTGAAGATTATAATCTTATGAAATCACATGAATTATTCACTAAACTTCCTGATTCAAAGATGAAAACATCCAGTCTTCTTTAGGGAGCTCAAATTTCTTGTAAGTCACAAAAATACGTATTAAAAAAAGATCTTGAAATAAACTTATTTTAAGATGAACTAGCTAATTAATCCCTCAGCTACTTGTACTCTGAATTCAAAAGGTTTTTCTGCATGCCTTGAAAAGTATGACTTCAATTCAATAATATCTTTTATTGATATCAGAAACTTGATTTAAGTATTATTTTTTATAGTAAAGCTTCAATGAATAGGAAGTGCCGTAAGAAGTATGAACCATTACTTTAATTTAGTAATAAATATTAATATAAGTTATATTAATTAAGATAAGATAAGCTGAAAATTATTATAGATAGAAATAAGTAATAAAATAACACATTTTAGTAGTGATAAAGCAATAAAAATAATGGAAAATTATAACTCCCCTCAAATTGCATTCATTATTCCAATAAAATATCTCAAGAAACTATACAATGAGGTTTACATTATATTATGGATATATTGCAATTTCAAAACTTATCTTTGGAGCTTATAGTTTCTGTCAGGGTGACTCTATGATATAGCTTTACAATGATAATAAAAAGCTACAACTCTGAGTGTGACACAAAAATAATGATAAGATGGTTTAAAAGGGCTATACTAATGATTTTAGTTATTGTGAGTGCTACTGATAGCCCTGGTTGAAGTGTTTAACTGTTTGTTTACAATAAATACAATTATAATTATACCTGTTTGATTGTAAGGGTACTACTTCTTTAGGAAGCTATACAATGTAAGGATACTAAGAACGGGATGATGGATTGGATTTTTGGTGAGGAAAAGCCTCCTTTAATCTTGTTCTGGGGTAGTGGGAGGTTTCTTACATCTGAATATAACCAAAGGGTGAAATGTTTCACTAATGTAGGTTGGTTTGTGGTTATATACAGTCAATAAAGACTGGTATTGGGTGTAAATGTGGTTTTAGAGCCACAAGTTGGCATTTTTACCCTATAGGGGGTGAAGGTTTTCACCAATGAAGTTTACTTGTGTGTTCTGGTACTTCTGAAAGGTCAGAAACTGTACAGATAATTTCTGCATGACTCTCATTTGTCAGGTTATGAGAAATCAAAGAATAAACAGAATTTAATTCTATTTATTGGCTGTGAATTCAATTTTATGGACAGCTGTCCCGCAGTAAGATCCCACACTGGCTAGTGTGGCATTACAATCTTGCAACCTGAATATCTTTGTCAGTGTTAAAGATGGAGAGCTCAAAAGTGGCTAATTTTGTAGCCCTTGATGGGCTCAACACAATGGTTTCTCATTTGTTATAGCTAGCATTGAATATGGAAAAGGTATACCAATTATAAATTCCATTATAAATTTATGGATCTATTATGAATCCTGTAGTGGGCTTGTTTGCTCCATAACTTGTTTTCTAGATGAGCTATGAGGAAATAAACAAAATAAGAAATCCCTTATTGTGATATTTCCAAAGAGACCCCACTTTAGGTATCTCACCCTAAAAACTGTAGAAGTTAGATGAGAGGTGAATATTTTTTCACCATTATTTGGCTTATTTTTCACCATAACCTCTGCAGTTTTGATGCTAGCTTAATTTGGCTAGTACCATTATAGAGACCTAATTTAGAGCTTGAATTTTAACACCCATTTGATGGGGTTCTGTCCCTTCCCCTTGACTTTAGATGAGAGGTGAAAATTAAGGTTTATGCTTGGTTCTTGTTTTGAGCTGGAATTACTCTGTCATTCCTTATCATATGGTTATGGTAACAACATATTTGAAAAGAGGTGGAATTCTTCCTTCTTTTAATATTGTTTATGAGCTATTTTGGCTCAGTTCCATTATTGGCTTATGGTATTTTGGCTGTCATGCTTGTGCTCTGGTTTTGAGTCACAGTCTGACAGTTTCTGAGTTACCTTGGTATATGCAGTTTTTACTATTTTCTATGTCATAAATGTTTTTTCTTAATATGTATTCAATTTTAACTATAGAAGATTGACTCAAATTTTAGTAAAGAGCGCTGGGGTCATATAACCAATTTTTCCCTTTCAATCTGCCTTTTAACAAGTAACTTTTTCCAATAAAATATTGGAATCACTTTTTTGAAAGAAGAAATGACTTGAAATAGAGCTTTAATTATATGAAGAAATTGTCATAAACTACACTTGAAAGAACTTAGAGCTTTAAGAATAAGCACTCGGATTGCTTCAAAGGATTTCCTGAAGAGTTTATTGAGCTTAAATCATGAAAATTAGAATATCCATCACATAAAAATGGTAAAATATGCATCTACAGAGGTATCTTAGCAAATACCAGTGTTACAGATATTTTATAAATTAACACCTGTGTTCAAGTCTATTCTTAATTGAATGGGAAAGTTTTATGACAACTTTACCTGAAAGAATTCATTTAAATTGAGAAAATTTAGTATTCCCATTATTTCTCATTACCCAATCTGCATTAGTATTGTATAATCATACTATCATATTTATCCACAAATAATATTTAATTTAATTCATATTTATTAATCCAATCTCCATTGAATTTTCTTTTCTTCAATTTGAGTAATAATTTGTGACTATCTATTTTCTATGGTATTATTCCTTTTATATGTTTTTTTGAGATTATTTTTATATAGGTTTATCTCTCAAAGGTTCACAGTTTGAGTAAATATACTGTAACAAGTTTTTGTAAGAAATGATTTGATTCATTTTTGATAATAAATATATATCTTTCATTTTAATGTTTAAATTGTATTCTTTTCAACAAATACATTCCTTGTGGTTAATTAGGTATTAGAGTATGGGTGAGATCTGATTTCTTGGTATAAAAGTAGTTCTTGGTGATATTTTTGGGTTTAAAAAGTCTATTATATGAATTTTATTCCCTTTTTTGGGTTACTGTGAGTTTAATTTAGTAAAAAGTAATTTATTGTGCACAATAGCACTGATTATTTTGGCTTCAATTCTAAACTCAACTAAATTAGCAATATTCAGGTTCAACTGAGAAATCATGATTGAATGGAAAATGTTTCAGGAGCTCAAAATGGTTGTTTATCTATTTTAAAGGCTTCTGTTGGAGGGAAAAAATGAGTATATATTTCTTTTTTTGAATACTGAAAGTGTCAAAGTGGCTGTTCAAAATATTTAATAAGCCTATAAATTTGAATTTTATTGATAGGTACTAAACTTCATGAATATACAGAAATCCAACACTCACATATTTCAAAGATTCTTGTGAGAAATGAAGGCAATTACTAACCATTTGTTAAGAATACCAAGCTCAGATACAAATTTCTGTCAAAATCCTTATTCAATTCCGGAAAATTATCAGTACATATTCCAAGGTCACTTATGCCTCATACATGTCCAGATAGCTCCCCTTAATGAGCTAATTTTATTAGATTTTTTTTACTAAAATATGCACATAACCATCTCCGATCTCAAAAGTTCTTTTATATCTAAGTCTATTTTGCTAATATTTCTGGTATAACATTATGAAAGGATTTTCCTTTGCAATACCTAATTTTTGATACTCTCCACTTATTTTTTTACTTCAATGAAGGTTTTGAGCCTTAAAGTTATTTTTATATACCCCAAAGACCCAAAAAACAAGGGTAAAATTATGAAATTATTTTTCCTTAAAATAAAACACAATAGTATTAAAATGAAAAAAACACAAATATTTTAGAAAATTAAGATTTTTCTCATAAAAATTTAACAAAAATAAGATTTCATTAAATATTTTTAAAAAATTATATTATTAAAAAAAGATAAAATTAAGATGATTTATTTTCCTTATTGAGAGCAATATAAGCTTCACTTGACAATTGAATTCATCATTAAAATTTTACTTGGGTAACCTCTGGGTACAGATTCTGTAACTCAACTTAAAAGAAGATTAAAAGTAATTTTTCATGAATTTACAGTATTGAAAGCTCAATATAGTCACACTTTGAAAATTTCATGATCATTTTACCCTTGAATTACTAAAAAAGTAAATCAAATAATATTTCATTACTATATATAAGCCTTGTCATGCAGTTTATATATTTACTATGATAATTTTTGGGAAAGTTTTCTCTTCAAAAATCACTTGAGAGCTTTATTATCATATAATTTTCTTTTAGTCATATTCTCAATCAATTCAAAATATTTATTCTTGATGAAATGTAGCGTCAAATATCCATTGTAGAGTATTTTGGATAAATGTTTATTGTTGGCAAAACATTTAATATTTATGCTGTTATTTTTGGTAAAGATACATCTTCATCATATCATTGTTGATAAAACAGTAAATGTTAATAATACTTTTTATTGTAAAAAATTAACTCTTCAAAATATTCTTTTTGGTAAAACAATACATGTTCATAATATTATTTTTGGTAAAACACTAAATCTTCATAATAATATTGTTATTTACTAATAAATATAAAAATAAGAATTTGGGTGTTTTTTTAAATTCTTAAAATGACATTCTCAATAATTTTACCTCATACAAATTTTGAGGAAAACAGAAGTACTTCATATTTTATTAAAGCTTTATATACACTCCTTAAAAATGAGCAGCTATTTTCCTTACTGGATAAGAATTAAGGAATACTCCCGAGAGTCTACATCAATAAAATCAAGTAGCATACCTCCTAAGAGAATTGAAATTAATCCAATTAATTTCTTCATAACCATCTAAAATATATGTTTTTAACCTTATGATATCAATTGGAGGCCATTTCCATCATACCTATTTTAATAGGGTTAGCTATGAAAAGATACATTAATCATCAAAATGAGACCTAAACCCCAGGTATGGATTTGTTTCAAAATCACTGAGTACATTTAATAAGATTTAGAAGTCTTTTAAATAATCAAAACGAAAAACCAATTTTTTTTAGAGTTTTTGTCAAATTTACCAAAGCTGTGGCGCTTTCCTTACTGATAAAGAGATCTTATTTTCTCAATTTTTTATGGCACCTTCAGTAGCCATAATTGTACAAGAAAAAAATGCTATTGGATTGACCCATAAGCTATTAATGCCTTTTAATTCAAGAAATCTGTTATCAAAGCTTACTAATATATTCCTCTCAAATTTAAGCTGTCAATATTGAATTTTTAAACTATGAAAAAGAGATAATTTTTAGTTTCATTTATTTCCCACATGACATTAGCCAATTATCGATTACAAATGGTTTCTTGTTAAACCCTGAAACAAAGCTCAATAATTATGTAAAATATTGATATTGTTCTTTCCAATACCTCTCATAGGATATTACTCAGTTTTCTAACATAAATATCTTATAGGAGCAACAAAATTGGCTTGGATATAATCTGAAATTTCATAAAAAATCTCCATGGCTTCTTAGTCTTAACTCACACAGAAGCAAAAAGTAGTCTATATATCAAAATTCAACATTCTTGTAAGATAAGTTTGGAATTTAATGATTATTTCTCATAATAGAAAATATTTCATTATGCTTTACATTCAGCTTTTTCAATTTGTGATACTTTAAAAATAGCTAATAATTGAATTTTTGGAGCTATCTTAAGATAAGTACCCAAATTCCTGGTTTTTCGATTCCCCTAGTTTCATATAAAGAAATTAGAGTTACTGTGGGATATCCCAAAGAACTTTTTCAGACATAAAACACGTGAGAACTGGTGAAACTCCACAAAATTCAAAAACATAGCAATTTGGATGGAAAATTGTCCATTTAGTCTACTTTTGTTTTCCAATGAATTCCTATGCCATTATGGAACTATTATTTCATTTTTTCGTGTCTATTAATTTGGAGAGAAATAGTAGAATTTCTTAAAATTCCCCATAATGAGCATTTCTGGGGACAACGAAAGCTTGGGGAGGCCTATATTTGCACACAATGCCAATTTTTGGTCACTTTTGGGGATTACACTAATAAAAAATTTTCAAGAAGCCGTGAGGAAGTCTTAAAAGTACCTCTCAAAATATCTCATCATTAAATCTTGTGTAAAGCTCAAGAGTATAGGGCTGGTTTGTGTGGTTTGGGGCAAGAGTTGTTTGTCTAGAAAAAAGGAGTTTGAATTTTAATTTATGTTGAGTGGTTGATTGACTGTGCCGCATATTTTCTGACATCCTAGTCCTCGAAAAATGGAGATAAGATCAGATTATAACATTTTGGCTCAATAATGGCTAGTTTTCGTCAATTAAATTCTGTATGACTTCCTCCAAAGCTATATCTATATACTTAGTAGTAATGAAGATTCTGGATTCAAAAATAATCAAAAATAGAAATCTTCGGCCTTCAAGGGCTCTATTTACCCCAAAATGGCCAATTTCGGGAATTCAGGAGATCTTAACCAAGGCTTTCAAAGTGAAAAATAATTGGAGAGTCTCAAAGAAGGTTTCAATATATTTTGGTACAAAAAATTGAAAAAAATAAGTAAATGGGCATTTTCCCTAAATTTTGGGGGAGGCTATCTCACCCATAAAAAGCATGATATACCTTGAAATTGTTCCGAAAATTTCCAGAAGTATAATCTTTTGAATAATTGAAAATTGTATCATGTTGCTTCTGGTGAAAATAATCTCCCCCGAAATTTAGGGAAAATACCCATTTAATCTCACTTTTTCAGATTTTTTTCTGACTAAAATCTAGTAAGATATAAATCAAGGATTTCTCAGGATTATTAACTTCAACAGCCTTGATAGAGCTTCCAAAACTTCCAATAATCCTTTTTTTGGTGGGAAATAGAGCCTGTAAAGGCCTAATTTTTCATTTTCTCATTTTTTATTAATCCAGAACATTCATGATTATTGAATATATTTATATCCTTTGGGCAGTCATCCAGCAGGTAATGAGTGAGAGCTAGACATTATTGAGCCAAAAACACGTTTCAGGGCCTTAAATATCCCTATAAACTTGAGATTTACACAAGATTTATTGATGAGATATTTTGACAGGAACTTTGAAGACTTCTTAGGGGCTTCTCACACAAATATTCTTCGTTAAATCCCCAAAAATGACCATTATGTGGGAAAATAAACTTTTTTCAAGGCCCGCTGATTCTATCTTCTCTTGACAGCCGAATCCAGGATTTTTTTTCAAAATGGCTATCAGTAGACTCTAAGGCTCTCTGAGGTGATTTACCAGAAAGAAACTTGGGAAAAAACTGTGAAGTACGCCCAAATTAGCTATTGGGGACCTATTTTAACTATGCAATCATTCTTCATTTGTTGTATATTTTCTTGAATGGATTTAATGTTAGCTCTGAAACTGTTTTCATAGCTGCCTACCCCCAAATACTAGTTGAAAACCTCCAAAACTACTATTTCCATTGCACAGGAAGCCCTTTCAGACCAAAGCTTCATTGAACTTTAATTTATTCCCGGATTTTCTTAAACACTGCCTTTGTATCCAATAAAATTTCTCATTCAGTCTAAGGTATCCTTTGGAATAAAAATCTGAAATATTACTGAGAATTCTTTCACCAAGAACCATGAAAATAGATTTAGCACCTACAGGAAGGTTTATTGCTTAGAATATAGGCTTTAGTGACATTGAAATCTTATACAGACATAAGATTTCAATTTGGAAGTTTCAAAGAAAAATTCCATACATGAAAGCCATGCATGTTCAATTCATATTTTGAAATAAACATGTGATCCATATAGCTAAATTTATGAAGAGATATTAAAATTAATGCAAACAAAATTTTCAAAATTTTCTAGAGACAATTTCTACCAATACTGGTAATCGCAAGCTCTTATAAAACTCAAATGATATGGGTATATCAATTCAATACAAATCAAAATGACAATACAGATAAATTTTGAATGATAGAGTCTTCATTTGAAAATACACTCCAAAAGATCAGCCTTAAGGGTTCTACATTTAAACTCCCGTTCTATTTATGATAAGCATAATTTCACACTAAATTTTCTCTATTATTATATGAAAATTATGAAGAACTAAAAGCTAAAGAACTGAAAAATAACACATTGGACTTATATGTCTTATATTTAGATGAAACACACCACTTAATCCTTAGATACCAATTTTTTATAAGTTGAGATAAAAAGGAAAATTGTTTAAATAAGAATACCAAAATATCTCTATCACACTTTGGTGAAATAACCTGTATTGTATTTAGTAAATAAATGACTATTTTTATCTAGCTTGAAATGGGAAGATTAATGTAGAAAGCTCAATATTTTATAATATTATTTTATATATCATGAAACAAATTTCTCAACACAAAAAATGTGTTCCATCATTTTTCTCATTTTACTACATTAATTAAAACAAAGGCCCTATTTTTCATTAATTCTTGCCATTTAATAAGAGTGAATTTCTTATTTTGAAAGCTATAAGATCTTTTAACAGATAATTTTTTTCTAATCTTGGTCAGAATTAGATATAATTACAGACAAATCATAAAAAATCAATGTGGGAAAAATGTTAAAAGGATATGTATTACGCCATGATAATGATATGTCCCTATTATCAAATATCATTTTTTTGTGTAAAATTTGGAGAAAACACTACAATAAAGTGCGGTATATTTTTTTCAATTGAATATTTAGTAAAACTTCATATTTTGGGCTGTCTATAATAAAAAAAAAATCAAGAGAACTTTCAGAATATTCTTACCCTTTTTATTTTGTAGACTAACCAGAATTCTTAACTTATATGAGATCCACACACTAAATCTTTAAAAATTTATAAGATCTTTCATATTATTAATTATTCCGAAAAAGTAAAAATAAAAAAACTCAAACTTTACGACTCATATGCGATTTCAAGGTATTTTCATAATTTCAAGAGACTTAAATAAAAGAATTTCTAAGCATATGAAAAGGATGAGAGATAAATTTAATAATGAAAAACTTTTTATTTTGTGTACAAAGCTTGAGTTCCATCCTTGTTCAAGAGAATCTATCATAATAATTTTTTATATCTTAATTTTTATAGAATTATAGAAAACAGATGATCTTCTTTATTTGTTTTTCTTTGAAAGTACAGCAATGCACCCCATATTGAAGGCTTTCTACATGAATTAAAAAAATAGTATATAGGTATTTTGCTTGCTTCAAAACTCTTAATTGGTCTGTAAGATTTGGTATAGCTTGAGCTAAATTCTTAAATCAGGACTTCTTCCCTTAGCGGTAGTACTTGATATCAGTCACTTAGAATATGAAAAAACATCTCTTTTAATCATAGCCTTAAAAGAGATATAGTACATGGAAAAAAGGTGTATGTGTGAAATTCTCACCAAGTTGCATATTAATTAAGCAATTTATTAGGAAATGTGCCTGAACCTCCAAAAATATTTAGAGTTTTTTAAAGAAACTTCATGATATTTTTTTCCAAAAGTAAAATATAAAAGATATAAGACTATATTCGAAAAACCAATTCAAGCCAGATAAATAAATCAGAAGAGAAGCATTTTTTTCTTGTGAAATTATTTAAGAGTGAATAACTGAAGCTTCTTTTTGAAATTCATCATAAAAAACTCTGAATTTTCAATTTGTTCAATTAATAATAAATCATGTCCCCCAATGTATATGTAAAATGAAAAATTTGATCAAATTTGGAATAAGCTTTTTTCCTATAAATGAGGTTTAGGTCTTCAACATAAAGATCCTAATACCTTTTTTCTTTTAAAATATTATCCAAGACATAAAATTATGATTTTAATAACTCGAAATTAGTTGATATAGGTTTATTATATATTATATATATGAGATGAATTTAGAGGTTCTTTTTCACAGGATATGAGATTTGAATATGCATATTGTGTTTTTCCATGATTTATTAAAATATTGAGATTGCTTATACTATCCTTGGAAGAAGAAAAATTAAATTATGAATTTTTTCAAATCAGTATAAAATGCATATCAGGAATCTGAAGAGACTAGGGGAGATTTTTAATAACTCGATTTAAATTAAGCTATATAAGAAGTATCCTCAATTCGGAAGTTTCCTTTTAAAAACCTGTGTCATTATTTAAATTTATAACCCAATAAGTCTATATTCAAGGGTAGGAAATGACCTTGTAGATTAAAAAATACACTCCAAATTTACTGGAAAAGGAATTTTCCAAGGTTCACTTATTTACTATGCAATAAGTTAATCTAAAAGGGAAAGATCTCATATCCTCAAGGTCCTCAAAGCTCATCAGAAGCTGTAGAAATACTTAAAATTATATTGAGATTTGGCATTTCTTTGGTAATTTGAGTTGCAAGCAGTGCTTTAGAGGCGTAGAAATCCTTATGAAAAGCCTGTATTTTACAGCTCCCCAGAAGAAGCTGAGGACCTGTGAAATATTGGGCCTTTAGGTGAAATTTGAAAATACTGTCACTTTATCTGCATGAATGCTTTGAAAAATATTGATAAATTCTGAAAGATTACAAATTTTACAAAATATTTTTTTTACTTTTGGATACCATTAAAATATTCCAAAGGCCTTTTTTTATTAAAGTTTGAGTTTTCTTCCAATTCTTATGGAATATCTGATTGCACAAATTATCCTTCACCCTACCCCTGTATAATTAATATTTGGATGGATCCCCAAATCCTTTTGCATTTGACATCCTTTTCCTCATACTAAGTAAGTCATTATATTAATTCAAGACGGGAGTTTCCTTAAATATTTTTCAAGACAAAATTTCCCCCATTTTAAAATTGAACAATGCCCAATGTCAATGAAAATATCAATTTTGAGATTTGATTCCACTTTCATACTGTAATATAAAATACATAGAAAACTCATTTGTGTCAACAAACAATATTAATATATTGAAATAAAACTATAATCTTTTATTTTTTTTCTCCCTTTGCTTTTCTTCAATTCTACTCAATAGTGATACTGTGTTAAGTTGAACAATAATTATTTACTTTTTCCAAAATGATGAATTTGAGGATTGAGGAATTTTTCACAAATTTTTCTCTCAAAAAACTTTATTTACTTATTTCAAGGCACCGAGATTGAGTAATTGGTTTTAATAAACCAAAAATTATAACTACTTTGAGTGAAAGAAGTGATGAAAATATTTATTATTTTTTAATCTGAATCTTAATTGAAGCTCAAATATGAGAGATCTGGTAAAAATATAAGTCTTTTTATTGCTTCCATAATTAAAATCACAGATCAATTTAATTCTCAATAAACAGACTCATCGCTAATGTACATTTATAATGGATATTTATTAGTATGTAACAAATTCTTTTGATAAAATATAGTATCTTACCACAGAACTGAATATAAAAGCAAAATTAACTCATAGAATATTGTATTTGAATTCATTAAGTAAGATAAAAACTATCAGAAAAATAAGAAATGTGATTGAACAATTTTTCATGTCTGGAGGATATTTGATCTCTCTTAGTAAGTGAATATTTTTTGAGTTTTTCAAAAAAACATATTTTTCTTGATGCCCTCTGTATGAAATTGAGCTCAAATTGATAATAATTTTGCAAAAACGTTTGTTCCAAATTTCAAATCTCAGAAGGCTTTGACGCTTTTCTGTGGTGTCTCCAATTTATGTTGATGTATGCAATAAAGTTTCCAGATAGTAAACAGTCTAAATCAATACTAAGGTTCTTATTTACAAGGGAGCCTTATCAGTCGATAAATTTTTCAATTAATCTAATATCGATATGTTTTTTCCTCAGGAAGTTTCAGATAAAAAAGGAGTTCAACTTAATTTCCAAGAGTTATAAATCCAAATAAGAATTTTGATGATAAAATACTTCCAATAATTGGAAGATTTAGACTATTTCTAGTGTGATTAAATTTTTTCTTAATATATAATAAATTGGACTTGAAATAAATTTCACAACATAATTATAAATATATACATACCTCAGCACAAAAAATTGACATAAAATTGAAAATTCTCCAGATTCAAATGTGGAAAAATTTTCATTGTGAGTATAAGAGCTCATACTAATGCATTTGTATCCAATGTATGATTGATTAATTTTACTTTCTGTGGTGGAGAAAATTGTGGAATACATACAAATAAGGAAATACTAGATACAAGTAATTTACAAGCTATTTTGAAGCTAGGATACAACTTTAATTCCAAATCCTACCCCTCCTTTAAGATTTTGTGTTTTTTCTGATCGGGAAGGTTCCAAAAATCAATTATTAAGGTTCATTATGGATGTTCTAATGCTCTTTTTTCTTGGAAATACTGTGCTAAGTTTATGGAAAGTCAAATAAATGGCTAATTTTGGGAAAAATAATTGTTTTCATATTCTAATTTTATTTTTCCTCCAATTATGTAACATTTTCAGCAGGATAAGCATGATGTAGCTTGCTTGGGGTATATGTTTCGATAGGCCAGATGAAAATACCATAAAATGAGAAAAAAATTGAGTTAGGGAGCCAATTAAGATCATGAGAATAGCATAGTTTCCATCTGTTTCCAGTGTAAACAGCACTCTTAACCCAGGTGTACTAGCTAAAAATACCATGAAATGAAAAAAGTGGAAATATTTTGGGACACAGTGTGAGCCTTGTAATATGAATTAAAGAACCAAATATGTCCTAATCAACATTCTAATATTTTTCTGAAGTATTTTAGATCAGTAGTTCAGTCACATAATCAAAATTCATCATTTTCAATAAAGAAAAAAGATGGGTAAAAACACTTTGGGTATTTGAATCCCTTTATTTAAATCCAAATTTTCATTATGCGCATATTTCTTCATAAAGTCGTTCTATGGGGTATATAAGCTCAAAGAATAGGTATCAAGTGTTGAATCGAAAAATAACCAAAAAACTAATAACAAAGGCAGAAAAAAACTGTGAAAATTTGTATTAAAATTTATCAAAAATAATCAGATTTTGACAATCCCATTTTAAACACCTGGGCTTATATACTCGAAGAAAAAATACATTCTTTCACTTGGAAAATAACTCGGGGTTCCAAATATCAATAAAGAAAATCAGGGTAGCCCAGATTCTGAGTCCTATGTGGCATAGCCAGCCTTCAAAAAACTATTCCATATTTTCCATTGCATAAGGATCTGACTATTAATCCTTAGAGAATAGCAATAAAACCTATTAGCTCATGAAAAATAATAATGAAGCTGTTATTTGGACATTGGAATGAGGCAATAAGCACCTTATACTCATTTACCCATTTAAAATATTGATTGTTCACTTTACATACACCAAAAAATACAATTGAGAGCTTCTTGGGATTATTATACATGAATGTAACTCCTGTAGACAGGTTTTCATTCTACTCAAAAGCCCTCATAAAGTACCAATAGAAAGTTTAAGATATATTTTGTTATACAATTCTGATGAATAACTCTGAATATTCCATGAAAAATGAATATATAGCTAATCTCAAAAAAAAACAAGAATACTCATCAGCTCACAAGCTCAACTCAAATCTTGAATTACAGTCCCTTTTTGAATGTTCTTTATTAAATATAAGATATTCAAAATTTTACACAAAATACAAATGGTCATGAAATTGACAATTTAACCTTGATAATACTCATATCCTCAAGCTAATCATTCCACAACCATTGTAAGATGTGTCTATGAAGCTTGTTGATAATATTACTATTAATAAACAGTACTATGACTGTTCTTATGAAATATAATAATAAAATTATTATAGCCACAATTAATTAATTAATTAATGGATTATTTCTTTTACTTGCTATACACTACTAGTGATTATAACAGTAAGCAGTAATTGTCTACTAGAGTCAAATACAAGAAGTATTTAATAATGAAACTTCTTTATGAAAATAATAAAATTATTTTAATATATAATTATCTTAAGTAAGAATAATTATAAATAAAATTCTTGAATAAAACAATTACTAGAGAAAAACTTTAAGAATTTAAGATAAATCACTCACCAATACTCCAAAGAACTTATCAAAGATAAAAGCAGAGAAATTTGACAGATAATTTTGGATTTAAAGGACCAAAAAAATGGATATATAAAAGTATTACAACAATATATAGTTGATTTATATGATTTCACGTCTTTCTGATTGATTATTAAAGATTTAACTAATACTTACTTGTTGGTAATAAAGGTATATTGGGATAAAGTGATGATTTGGAAAAAACAGCAAAAGGAGGCCTCCTTTAAGTCTAAAACAGCTCAAAGAGGCATGCCATGGAGAAAACTGAAAAACAAGTGAGTGAGAAAAGAATAAACCTTTTTGGATTATTGATTGCATCATCTGTTGTCATGTAAGATTATCATAATTACTTGATTGGTGCTTTTACATGACTACCAACCAATTATGGTTAAGAATAAAAGGAATAACAACTGTAAATCTTTTTTTATGTCAAAATAATCATTGATTTCTCAAATTTATCAATTTTATTGGAAATTTCATCACAGAGTGTATTTTCTGTGAATTTTTAAAGATTCTGTATTTCACATAGAATCATCAAAAATGGACTGTAAGTAAACCTTTAATTTTACTTATAAAAGTATGATTTATTTTTGTTTTTATATGAATTATACAGTTCTCAATTGGTCCTGAAAGCTTTAGAAATATTCATTAAGAATTGTATTTTTAATGAATTTTTGAAGTTTTTACCTCATTTCTACATAGAATTGCAAATAGCACTATATGGCTGGTTGCTATGAGGTAAATGAATGGATACTAGTCCAAAAGGGGTTTTAATTACTCTTTTGGGGTTTACCCATGGAAAGTCATTAAGAATTGCCATGGTTACAGGAGTCTAAGTTGCTCTTTACCTCCTTGGCATGTCAAAATACCAGCTTATTTGCTATTTTCTTATGATATAATGAAATTTTGGCTTGGTAACCAAGTTCCCAAAAGGTTTTAGTTTCATAATTGGGTCAAGATCAGCCATGTATTTAAGCTTTGGAGCTATCCAAGCCTCAGAGGCCTCAGAAGTTGGGTACCCTGGCTCTCTTTGATGTCTTTTGTCCCCTCTAGCTATTTTCACGTCAAAAATAGAGATTCAGGCTTTAAGACTGATATCCACTATGGGTGTACCAAAAGTGCATATAAGAATACCATCATATTAAGTTCTCAAAACATGCCTAACACTATTCTTAGTGTATATGTAACATGGAATTTCTCACATTCCGATTATTTTGGTGTGAAATTGAGAAAAACAAAAATTTTCATGGATCTTTTATGTGGTATTGAAGTATTTTCCATATTAACACCTCAAAGAGTTTATTTTAGCTTATTCACTCTATGGAGCTACCCTAGGTGAAATTTTGTGTAGAATCCAAATATGGCCTTAAATCCATGGAGTTACTTGATAAACAGTTACTCATCTTCTTCTGAAATCAAAAATGATGAATTTTGAATATATGCATGACTTATGGGTTATGCATAATTCAGAATTTACTTTTAAGATAATTGTGGCCTATTTGTGTAAGATGTGACTATGAAACTGATGATAATATTACTATTAATCAACAGTACTATGCCTGTTCTTATGAAATATAATAATAAAATATTATTATAACCACAATTAAATAATTAAAGAATTATTTCTTTCACGTGTCAAACACTACTAGTGATTTTAACAGTGAGCAAGTAATTGTCTACAAGAATCAATTACAAGAAGAATTTAATAATAAAAACTTCTTTTATTAAAATAATAAAATTATTTTAATATATAATTATCTATTGCAAGAATAATTATAAAGCTAATTCTTGAAGAAAACTATTACTAGAGAAAAACTTTAAGAATTAAAGACAAATGACTCACTAATACTCCAAAGAACTTATTGATAGATAAAAGTAGAGAAATTTGACGTAGAATTGTGGATTTAAGAGATCAAAATGATTTATAGCAGGATTACAAAAATGAATAGTTGGATTCTTTGATTTCACGTCTTTCTGGTTGATTCTGAAAGATTTAAAACACTTAAGAATAGTTTAACTAATACTTACTTGTTGGTAACAATGATATAAAATGGTAATAAGATGATGATGCAGAAAAAACAGCAAGAGAAGGTCTCTTTTAAGTCAACAACAGCTCACAGAGGCGTGCTATGGAGCAAACTGAAAAAACAGTGAGTGAGAAAGCATTAAACCCTTTTGGATTAGTACTTACATCATCTGTTGTCACGTAAAATTGTCATAATTGCTTAATTGATGCTTTTACGTGACTACCAACCCCAATATGGTTAAGAATAAAAGGAGTAACATTTGTAAATATTCTTTTATTCCAAAGTAATCATTGATTTCCCAAAGCTATCAATGTTATTGACAATTTCATCACAGGTTGTAGTTACTGTGAATTTTTGAAGATTCAGTGTTTCACGTAGAATAACCAAAAATGGACTGTAGGTAAAACTTTTAATTTTACTAGTAAAACTGTAATTCTTTTTGGTTGTACCATAGATAATACAGTTCTCAATTGGTCCTGAAAGTTTCAGAAGGATTCATTAAGAATTGTATTTTTAATGAATTTTTGAAGTTTTTACTTCATTTCTACGTAGAATTGCAAATATCAGTGTTTGACTGGTTGCTATGATGTAAATCAATGGATACTAGTCCAAAAAGGGTTTTAATTACTCTTTTGGGGTTTATCCATGGAAAGTCATTAGTAATTTACATGGTTACAGGAGTGTAAGTAGCTTTTTACCTCCTTGGCACGTCAAAATAGCAGGTTATTTGCTATTTTCTAGTGTTTTACAGTAGTTGTAACTTGGTAACCAAATTCCCAAAGAGGTTTAGTTTACCGATTGGGTCAAGATCAGCCATGGAACCAAGCTTTGGAGCTATCCACGCCTCTGGGGCCTCAGAAGTTGGGTACCCTGGCTCTCTTTGATGTCTTTTGTCCCCCTTGCCTATTTTTCACGTCAAAATAGAAATTTAAGCTTAAAGTGAGATATCCACTATGGGTGTACCAAAAGTCCATGTAAGAATACAATGATATTAAGTGCTCAAAACATGCATAACACTATTCTTAGTGTATATGTAACATGGGATTTCTCACATTCCCATTATTTTGGCGTGAAATTAAGAAAAACAAAAATTTTCACGGATCTTTTATGTGGTATTGATGATGTGGTATTGAAGTATTTTCCATATTACCACCTCAAAGAGTTAATTTGAGCTTATTCACTCTATGGAGCTACCCTAGGTGAATTTTTGTGTAGAATCCAAATCTGGCCTTAAATCCATGGATTTACTTACTCAATAAAAAGTTATTCATCTTTTCTGAAATCAAAAATGATGAATTTTGAATATATGCATGATTTATGAGTTATGTATAATTCAAAATTTCTTTTTAAGATAATTGTGGCCTATTTGGGTATGTAAAATATACCTCAAGGCTCACAATTTGGGTATGTAAAATATACCTCAAGGCTCACAATTTGGGTATGTAAAATATACCTCAATGCTCACAACCATCAAAAGTGTATTAATCATGTAAAATCATATATTTCAATAATGATGATAGTATTATGCAACAAAAAAACTATCCAATCAGATATCCAATTGAGTTAATTGACTTATAATTAAAATCTGATTCATTGATCTCTCTTTCAAAGATCTGTGAGCTATTTAAGGCTCTTGAAAAAATAATAATTGATATCTTTTCTATATTAATTATATTATCATAAATCAAATTATCTTACCTTTCATATAATCAGTGTTATTAGTGATCAGATCATTCTCAACAATTTACAATAATTTCAAATAATGAAGAACAGCTTCAAAGAAAATGATATAGCTAAGGATATCTTTTCTCATCTTTAATTTGTGTATTATTGATATTTTATCAGATCTAAATTTTTAAAAACATGAATTTATATTTAAAAGACTCTTTCAAGAATTAATCTCAAATATGCTTGGAGTTTCTAGTGAATATTTTCCTCTTAATTCCTGTCTTTTATTGCTGTTTAGCCTTTCCTCATATGCTCAATTAAAAAATCATTCATGTAATATAAAGTTATACCTTTAAGTAGCTCTATATTACTTTTAAAATGGTTTTTAGTAGAAAATCACTGCTTACTGCCATATTAATATAATCATAGAGAAGCTAAAAGAATACTTAAGAAATGAATTATTCTGAGTTCTTTTTTTATTAAATTTGTTTTATTACATTGATAATGTTACTCTTTTTGATATTAATACTATCAAAAACATCATATAAATTCTTTTAATTTGGGCACTTGCCATATTTCTCATAATTAAACCACTTACTCAATTGTTTTTTGACTTAACCAAGTCCAAATTTATTAAATGATTGTTTTCTTATCAAAATAGATTAATTTTTCTAATTTTTTTCAATAAAATTAAGGAATTTTTAATAACTTTATGCTGTCTTACAAGTTCTCTTTTAATAAAGATGTTGATTAATTTTTAAATAAACGTTTTTTAGTTATATAATATTAAAAGGTAAAAGTAAGTAATTCAGCTTGAAGTTATGGTTGAAGTCTCATCCTATCCTTACATAGGTCACAGATATTCAGATAAAATTTGTATTTCAATGTAGAATACCAAATCAAGAAAACAAAAGCATCAAATCTAAATTTCCTTTTAAGTAAATTTTGTAACATCTATTTAAGAATAAGCTCCTATTAATTGATAAAATTCAAAGTATTGTTAGTTTATGTGTTAATAATTGATAATATATAATATAAATCAAGAGTCTCAGCCAAAAGGTTTCATAAATCTTATGAAGATACTCATAATCTCTTTTTATTCCTTTAAATACATATCTCAGTGATATTATATTACTGGTTTATCACTTCTTATTCCTCAAATTTTGAGTTTCTATTAATTTCATACATAATGAAGGCTTCTTTTTAGATTCTAATATTTTCTCATAACATAAGACAAAACTGCACCTGGGAAAGCTCCACACAAACTGAATGCAAGTCCCTCACACCTACTGAATCACTGTAGTTCAGTTTGTGTAAAGGCGTTTTTCACAAGTTCTGAAGTGTTTCTCACAGTGATAGCTGGTACATAAATTCTTTTCTCAACTTATTTGGATTTATGAAAGCATTTATCATCAAGTCAAATTTACTGGATTTCAAATTTAGAATATGGTATCTCATTATTCTATCATAGAAAAATGATTATCATCTTCTCATATGATAAATAAATAATACCAAATTGATGAAAAATATTGATGATTTACCTCTCATCATCAAGTAAATATTACTAGACTCGCTAAATCCTCGTTACCAGCTCTCACTTACGTATCAATATTTCAAAAAACTAAGTCTTTATATTAATTTCCTCTTTGTTAATCAATCAACTTTCTTCTCAATGTAATTTCTGATGATATTTTTCAAGCTCACATAATCCCATATTTTGAGAGTTGAAAAAAATAAAAGAGATGTTTCTTCAACTGTTTTTTATTTTAAAAACGTTTCAGGATATGATTTATCTGAAGGGGTTTTTTATGGCTACATGGCCTCAGATGAAATTTAAATGCCACAGTTTTTATATAAGTATTTTTATTTTGTCGTAATTAAAAGAAAAATAAATCTTCTTTCAAGTTAGTTGAATCTGAGAATTATTATTTATCTTAATTAAACAAAATAACCTCAAGTTTAATTTTGTTGGAGATCTTTTGTCTCCAATGAATCTTATTTTTCTGTTTACTAACTTCAACTATTGTGTTTTAAAGATATATTAGGTTTGTCCATAGCTTCAATTGAGACAAATCAGATATTAATTTACCATAAGAAAAGCTAATAATACTGTAAAAGGTTTTTTCATTTGGAACAACACATGAGAAATAGATTTAATAGGAAGGAGGATAAAGCTGAAATTGATTTACTGAATAGAAGCTTTGAAACAAATTCAAGCCACAAATAGTTAGTTAAATTTTCAAGCTTAGCTTTTGGTACAAATCCTAAAGCTCCAATAATTTATAAATAAATTATATAAAAAGTTATTTTTCAATAGGAATTTAAGTTGATATTTATCCAAATTTACATTATTTGATCGAGAATTACGGTAATACCGGTTTCTGCTTTAAATTCAAATACATATCAATATTTTAACATAGTTTTTTGTTATGAAAAATGAATAAGGAATGAGGAGTGTGATATTTGTATTACTTGTATCTAAAAGTATATTTTAATTAAATAGAAGCAATCGTGAGCTTATTAGTAAGATTCTAAAGCTGTTCTAATATTATGAAAGAGATACTCTGTCATCAAGTTCATTTATCCAAAAAATATCTTTACTAAGAGACAAGTAATATATCTCCCATTTTTCAGTTACAGATTAAAAAATTATATTCAAAAAAAATTAGATTACCTCAAAGATCAATCAAACGAGAAATTGGGAAAATACTATGAAAATGGAATATATATTGTATAAAAAGAACTATCTTTCCAGTATGTAAATTCCTGAGGAAGATTTATGTTTTTCCCCAGCTGGTATTAATAAAAAAATGCAAGAGGAATATTTTCCATTAAAAGAGCTTTTATTAAAGGGTGTTGGTAAACACACATAAGCTTTTAGTAAAAACACGTAAGCCCTTATGTGTTTTTACCAATTTATGGTAAAAACACGTAAGTTTCTGGTAAAAACACGTAAGTGACCTTAATTTTCCAAAAAAATTCCTCAGGCTCAGTTTTGAGGATTTTTTTAATTTTTTTTTGCCATATTTTTCCCAACTTGGCATTTCAATAAGCACAAATTTTTTCAAAATTTATTTCTTTGCCAAATTTCACAAATTTGGCCAATATGCCAAAATGGCATATTTTTTTCAAAAATTCATTTAAAATCTTCCCACTTATGAATTTCCTTCATTTTTTTTAAAATAAAGGGTTCAATGTGAAGAATAAAGCACCAGAATCCCATAATTTTGGGAATTTTTTTGGGTGGGACAAGTGAAGGCGCAAAAAGGGTTTTTTTTTCAAATGTTTTTTCCCATCATTGTAATATGCCTATTTTTAAAAAGTGAATTTAATAACTTCCCACTTATGAATTTCCTTCATTTTTTTTTTAAATTAAAGGGTTCAATCTGCACAATAAAGAACCAGAAGCTCATGAATTGGGAAATTTTTTTGGGTGGGACCACAAGTGAAGGCGCAATGAGTGTTTTTTTTTAACTGTTTTTTTTCTTGTGTGTAATATGACTATTTTCAAGTACAAAAGTTCCACATGTTTGATATAAAATGAGACTGAGGTGGGATTTAAGCAATAAATATGACTGAGGAGGGGGATAATTGGCATAAATTGTATATACAAAAATCATTCAATTAGAATCAACCTCCAAAATAGTGGGTTTTTTCTGAGAGGGGGGAGGAAGATTTGACAAATACAACATTCTGTGTTTCTTAAATTTATCAGCCCACCCCAGGGCTTGTGCTTGGGCATGAATCTCCCAGTTCACAGTAATGGGGGGGACTGGATCAACTTTAGAAATGATGATGTCCAAAGGAACAAAATGAGCACAACTATTCAAGAAGCAGATGAAAATGGGGGGAGTATCATTTGGAGGACAGAAATAAGGGAAAAAAGAAAAAGATTGGGCTGTGGAATAAAAGAAAACTGGTCTTTTATACTTATTTGCAATTGGATCCCCCATGTCAGGCATGGACATCCACTTGCTTTTTGGAGCCTGGCCAACATCTTCATACCATTCAATTATTTCCAAATAAGAGGATACTGAGGGAATTAAGGTGCTCATGGCTTCATAAAGGTCTTGATTTTGGTGAATTTCTTCAGCCAAGTCACCTCTGACATCATCCCATTGATCTTGAGTCTTGTAAATGAAGTGGGATACTGTTCTGTAGCCACAGTTTCCATCACCCTGGACATTGATGGCCTTGAAGGTGTATTTCAATATAAACTTGGGCAAGTCTTCTGAGCCAGTTATTTGATAACATAAGTTCAAAAAATGAATAAATATCAAAATAAACAACATAAAACTACATTAAAAAGAATCAGAAACTCACAAACAGCTTGGAGAATTCATCACTTGTGTGATAGTTGCTTTGACAATTCTCACAGGTCAGGTCAATTGCATCATAGATATTCAAACTGGTGGCAGGCTTGTGTGATTTTCTTTGTGATGTTTTGCTTCCAATTGCCAATCTTCTGGACCTTCTAAGGGTTACTTCTGATTTATTTAATTCAGTTGCTGAGGGTAGTGAATCTGATGAAATGATGGATTTAGATAATGAGTCCTCAGAATCTTCAGAATCTTCAGATGAGTCCACTTCCATAATTGGAGAGGGGACATTTGACTGGGATCTTGAAGTTGTTGTGCTGGTCACTTTTGATGGGGGTCTTCCTCTTCTCTTGGTTTGCCTCTCAATAATTTCAAATCTTGAAGGTTCTCTTTTGCTTTTATTCTTGGCTCCTTGGGGTCTTCCACGGATGTTCTTGCATTCTAGAGGGTCTTCATAATATTGATCATCCTCTTGACTTTTGGGAATTTGATCAAATGGGACTTTTCCAGTCAAAACATCTTGAAAATGTTGGAGTATTGGGGTGATTTTTGCCATTGGTCTTTGAAACAGGTCTTCTCCAATGTCTTCAAATATTTTCTTGGCTTCATTCTTTCTTTCTTTTTCAACACTTTGATCATCACCTTGATAACCAGTCTGAGAAGAATATGACAAGTAAAATCAGTTAATAAGAAAAAAAATAATTAGAAGAAATTAAAAAACCCTCACAGGCAAATTCAAATGCCACTGAGGATGGAAGTCTGATAATTCAAGCCTTTGGTGCTTGGAAAATGCCTTTTGGGTCTTATGCTTGCAAGGAATGCCTTTATAATTGTTGTATTTGTTGGTGCATTTTTTCATTTGGAGGAAATTTTGTTTTGAAATTTCCAAAGGCAATCTGAAGAGCATAATGAGACACCTTGCCATTGAGGGCACAGATGTGTGGAGGAAAATTCTTGACATGGACAATCATTTCTTTGAAGATTCTGTTGATAATTTCAATAAATTGTTTTCTGAATGCCATGTGGAGTGCCCTGACTACCTCCAGGAGAGTACCAGTGGACATTTGTAGCCAAAGTTTAACCATGGCATGGGCACCTTCAACTCTGGAGGTGGAGCCCACACCCAGGTGGCAATGGTGGTTTGTCCAGGCTGGCACATAATACTCCTTTAGAGGAAGCCAGGTATTTTCCAAATACTGCAAGACCTCAGCATTTTTAACTTGCTTTTGAAGCTTCTTCCAGTTGTCTTTGAAAGACTTTTCAGTGGGTGAATACATAAGCTGAGAAAAGAATCCCAAAGTCATTAATAAAGACAATAAGAAGAAAAAAAGTGAAATAAAATGAAATAAAATGAAGAAGTATATTACTTGATTCCAAAGGCCCATAAAATTTTCAAAATCAGTTCCATGACCAATTTTCTTCATGCAATGAGCAGATACATCCTTGTTGATGTGCCAAATGCATAGCATGACTTTGGAGTCTGGGAAGAGCTTCTTAATACAGTTTTTCAAGGCCAGATCCCTGTCAATAACAATAACTGGGGGGGAACAAGATTGGTGTTGTTGAGGACCTTTTCAATGTATTGATTTAATGCCCAAGTATATGAAGTTTCATTTTCATTCTTCATCAAACAAAAAGCCCCAGAAAAGGTCTTATTTGTTGAGCTGAATCCAACAATATGAAAAAGGGGCATTTTGTACTTATTGGTTTTATAAGTACAATCCATAAGAATGACATGAGGAAAGCCATGAAGAAGTTTTATGGCCAGGGGGTGAGTAAAAAACAAGGAGGTAATGTGTCCCTCAGAATCCCTTGCAGAGGACCAGACAAACTTTTCTTCTTTGAGAGTGTCAATAAGAGCATCAATGGGCCTTCTGCCTTGCAGTTTGTCTTTCTTTATTTTCTTGACTTGGTTATAAATGTCTTGAAGGATTACAGGCCTGTCAGACTCCCTCTGGCTGCATAATTGGGCCTGAATTTGCCTTGGAATGAGGAGTGATTCAGAAATTTGAGCAATTTGGGATGTTTCTTGCTCATTGAATTTCCTGAAAGCAGGATGTGCCATGATATTTTCAGTGGCATCATGGCTATGTTCAGGATTTTTGACTTTAAGAGTCCAAGTGGTACTCTTGGCATATTTCCTGGCATAAAGTCTAAAAGGACAGTCAAGCTTTCTTGAGGTGACTGTTTTGGAGGGGCTTTTGTTGGGATTTCGGGTGCCAGACCTGTCACAACATATTTCAATTTGGCTGTGGGTCATATTGGACCTCAAGGTGGACACAGCATACCCCTGAGCCCTGGCAACATTATGCACATGTTGCCAAAGAAGCTCAAGGGTCTGAAATTCACCTTCAGTGGGGGGTTGAAGCATATTTTCAATGAAAATTATGTATAAAAGTGAAAAAAAGGGGAATTGGGGGATTTGGAATGGGGTAAGAACCTTTCGAAATGTGAAAAAGAGGTGAAAAAAGGTGTGAAAAATGAACAGAAGTGGTTTAAATGTGGGATTAATAGATGAGGGATGGTAAAAAATTGAAAATTGAGACGCTTGAAAGCAGGTTGTTGTGGTGGAAAATTCAGTCTTTGGGGGACAAAAAGAAAAAAAAGTGTGAAAAGCTTTGCAAAATGGCTTTGTTGATGCTGTTTTTCCAAAAAAAAAACAATGTTTTGGGGTGGGGATAATGTGGATTATTGGGGTGTTTGAGCTTGTTTGTTTTTTGGGGGGGGGCTGGGCAAAAAAATCTGAAACAATTTGGAGTTAGAGAGGTTTTGTGGGGAAAAAACCTCTTTTGGGCATGTTTTGGCCCAATACAGGCCCAATGGTGTTTCATTTTTAATGAAAAAGGGCCCAGGGCACCCCTTATGTGTTTTTACTAAAAACCTACGTGGTTTTACCAAATTATGGCCAAAACACGTAAGCTCTTACGTGTTTTTACCAATTTGCTTACGTGTTTTTACCAATACCCTTATTAAAATTCCAATTTTTAAATTTAGGTTTATTATTTTATCCAGAGGGGAATTGTTATTTGATGGTAGACAATTCTTTCATGAATACTACCTCAAGTATTTGTATATTTCACTCCAAACAAATTTCTAATTATATTTATTCAAAGAAATCTTTATATTACTTTGATTCTTTATTACTGTTGAAAAACTCTTTAATATTGACTAAAAAGCTGTTATTTGTACATTGTTTCAGTATAATATAAAAAATATTTTTTTGTATGAAAATTATCATTATTTTGAAATATATCAGGGGAGAGGGCTAAATAAAACTTTGAAATGGTGAAAATGTATGTGCTAATTTTAAAAAAATGCAATTTTGATTCTGATTATGGTGGTCAATAATAAAAGCTCATCATTTTCTCAGTTGAAAATCATTTTTTAATATCATCTGTTATTCCATTTGTTTGTGTATTATATTCTTCAATCTTTATTAGGCTTAGAATTTTTCATTCAGCTATCTCCCATTTTCAATATGTTTTTTGACTGGTACAAAAGATTGAGGGATTTTTACATCTAATCATCTAAGGGTTTGTGAAATTATGCTAGTCAAAGATAATTCTCTTGATTTATCAATGCAGCAAAATGGAATAATCTAAATAATCAAAATTCATCAGGAAGTAATCTACATACATCTCTTACTTTAAAGATTCCTTCAAAACAGGATGGAAGCCTATCAAAATCCTCATTATAAAGATAGAAAAAAAACCAATGCTAATTTCAATATCAAATTTCTCTTTATAAGATCTATTATCCTTGCAAGTCTGGAATAAATCTTGGAGCTTAACTGATTGTATTCCGTAGTATCTTTACAAAAGGATACTGAGAAAAGTTGTAATTTGAAAAATCACATTTCCTTAATTTTATTAATTCACATAATTAGTAACTTTCTGAATGTCAAGGGTTATTTCAGATTCTCATGCTCAATAAAGAAAAACATAAAAATTTTGTTTCATTTTGAGTTTTTTTTGATTGAATTATATATGCGCCTTGCTAAGATATTTTGGATAAAAAGCTCACAGGAACATATCTTTTTTTTCTGTGATTTATGGGGGAAGATGAATTTCAGTATTGATTCAAGACAAATTCATTTGTAAGACTCAATTTTTCTGATTTAGAAGAATTTTAAAATCAATCTTGAAACAATACACATATCATATCACAGTAATATCAAATTACCATTCAGACATAACCCCAATTAATTATAAGATATTTGACTCTTCTTATTACACCTTACCCATCCAATTCATTCAAATTGGATTATTCTTTAAAGATTCCTTTTTTGAAATTTATTTTAATGAATTTAATTAATAATTATATGCTTCATTGAATTAATAAATAGTAGACATTTAGGAAAGTAATTTTAGAAAAGAATGATATGGTCTTGAAACTCTCAAATGAAACTTTAATCTTAAATCAGTCTTTCTGGATTAAAATACCCCAATTATTTTTTTCTTATTATTTATTCAGCTTCCTAGGAGCTTAATTAATCATTTAGAGCTTTTTTCATTCTTTAATCACTTCTTGTGATTAAATATTAGATTGAAAAGTCCAATCTGAAGCAGGAGTACTATGTTTAATGGTTTTTCCCATTAGAATAAACAGCTTCTTTGCTTTAGTAACTCCAAACGTTTTCTATTTCTTTTCAGAAAATTTAAGTTAAAAAACCACTCAAAGAAGCTTCTTTTCTTCCTAAAAGGTGGGGAAAAATCAAAACAAAAAAAAAGTGGTAAAATGATAAAAAAAAAATTTAATTAAATAATATACACATTTCTGTACCTTTTCTATATAGTTTTCTGAATATTATTTTGAATATATTTTTTTTTCTTTTTCCACTTTGTCTGGTCTTTAAAATCTTCATTTACTAAAAAATAATAAAAGCATGTAGCAGATCTCCTGGTAGATAATTTCATTTCAAATTAGATTCATTATTTATATTACTATCTTTGTCAGTATACGAGTATTCTGATTATTTCTTTGGATTTTCGAGAATTTCTGGAATTTGTGAATCTTTTGAAGCTTTTTTTGTAAGATACTACAGGAAAGACAATGAAAATATTTGTGCTGTAGAATCTCTGACAATAATCAGTTTTTTTAAAACAAATTAAAATCACTTCCAGTTCCTGTAGTGTAATTTTTTTTAAAAATCCAAACCCCACAAAATGGAAAATATCAAAATTAATAATTTTTTCAACTATAATGATGAAGAAATTCATGATGAAGAAAAATGTACCATAATGGAAACACAATAAGATAAATAAAAAGAGGAATTTTTCTATTTTCAATAGGCTATATCACTGTGATAGGTTTTCAAATTAAATGAAACAAGTGATAAAATTAAAAAATAATAGAAGCAGCAATAATATAAATGATACTGTCAAGGAAATAAAAATGAGCAGTTTGATAGAAAAAATATACCTCTTCTATTATGCTTGATATTTAATGTAAGCGCTGGATAATTTTGTATTTTTTCTTCATAATTTCTAAAAATATTCAGCATGAGAAAAATATCTATATGGTGGTATTAACCCTAGAAGACAAATTACCCCATAAAAGATGCCTTTTTTGAGCCCTTTGATTTTTTGAAATAAGATTATGTATCATTTTTTCCTTAAAAGAAATACTAGACAGGTAAAATAAATTTTATTTTTCTATCAATTGAGGGTGTGGATATGTCAGCCTGTGACTCAGAACCATAGCACAAGCATGACAGCCAAAATACCTGTCAGGCTGAGTCTATGATAAGAGTATCAAAATGTATTTACAACTTTTAACTATGACTGTGACACAGTAAAAAAGGATTTAAAAGAGTTATAAGAGCTAAAGATGTTTTAATTTAAGAATAAAAGGGCTTTACTATAAGAAATATAGTGGTGGTGAGCACTGTTGAAAGCCCTGGGTGCAGCTTTACCTATTGGGTTACAATAATAAAGGCTAAAATAATTAATATTATAATTATACCTGTTTGCCACCCAAGAGTAAAGCTGTTTTTGACAGTTTACTACATAGGATATTCAAGAGCAGGATGAGGAAAGCATTTCTGGCTGTGAAAAGCCTCCTTTTTATCCTGAAATGGGGTGGAAGGGCTGTTAGACCTTTCCACGTAGAGGAAGTGAAGATTTTTTAACTCTCGGAGACAGGCTTGTGGTTTGCAAAGACCTGTATAGCCTGTATTGGGCTCAGAAGTGGTTTTGAAACCACATCTGGGCAGTTTTCACCAATACAGGGTGAAAATTTTCATCTGGTGACCACATAGCCCTCTTCTGATGTGTATGACGCATAGAATGCTGTACAGAAACTGTATGGGACCCAGTATTGACTGACTTATGAGGTATTGAAGTATAAACATGCTTTTTTGTCTGTTTGACACTTCATAATCATGGTCATGGGATATTATCCCATGGTAAGACTATATTGGACAGAATGTGGGATTTTGACCTTAAAACAGCCATACCTTTGTCAGTTCTTGAGATATCAACCTCAAAACTGAACCGGTGTGTAGCCCTGTATGCTTTCTACACAATAGTACCTTTTTTAATATGGCTATCATTAAATATGGCAAAGCTATGACATGTACAAGATTTTTATACACATGCATGGTTTAGGCAAAAAGCTGTATTGAGCTTGTTTGCCCCATAGCTTCTGCTATAATTGAGATATGAGGAAATGGATGACACTATAAGATATCCCTGATTGTTCCCTTTCCAAAAAGACCCCACTTTAGGTATCCCACATTAAAGCTGTAGAAGTTAGATGAGAGGTGAATGTTTTGTTCACCCTCACTTGGCCTGAATTTGACCATAACTTCTGTAATACTGGTGCTAGCTCAGTTTGGCCGCTACCATTGGATAGCCCTGACTTAGAGCTTCATTATTTATACCCATTTGATGAGGTTAAGTTTTTTACTCTGTATTTCAGATAAGAGGTGAAAATTAAGGTTTATGCTCAGCAATAACTTTGAGCATGAATAACTTTGTTATTCTTTGTCCTATGATGATGGGACCTGTATATTTGAAAAGGAATGGGTTTTCCTCTTTCTTTTGATACCTTTTTAGCTAATTTGGCTCAGCTCCATGTTTTGGTGGTATCTTGGCTATACCATTGGTTTATGGTATTTTGGCTGTCATGCTTGTGCTCTGGTTTTGAGTCACAGGCTGACATACCCTCCCTCTAAAAAAGGCTCATCATTGATGAGACTGATCAGTCCTCTTAGACGCTCTGAATCTCCTTAAATGAAGGTTCCCATCTGGTATGGCATCTTCTGCCAACTATTTGTCTCTATCAGCTGTTTGGCTCTTTGATCTGACTAAGTATTGTCTTTGATCCTTCCCATTAATTCTGATCTTCCTGGCCCTGATAATTTTGCTCACAGGTCCAGGGGAATCCTCCACTTCTACTATCTCTGGTGGTGTGGGGTTCTTCCTCCTGGAGGATAATTTTCCCTCCTCTGTTTGAAATATGGCTTGAACAAACTCACTGGAAAGACTGGGTGCTTTCCGGAAAATTGCTCTGTAAGTTTGACTTCTACTGCATTCTTCCCTATCAATTTAATGATAGTGAGTGGCCCTACAAATTAGTCTCTCATTCTCTTAGGTCCTTTAAGATTATTAAAGTTCAGTGTAGACACTAGCACCTGGTCCCCTTCCTTAAAGTCAGGTTCCATGTGTGTGTTGTCCCACCTCTGCCTATTATATTCTTTTGCCTCAGCTATGCATTTGGCAGCTGTGTCACAAGCCCTCTTCTACATATCATGGAAGTCTTTGGCTGTGGTGTGGATGGTCAGAAGATTCTTCTTCAAGTGATCCACAGGCAGCAGGGGATTCCACCCTTTCTCTACCACTGCAGGTTTTTTTCCTGTGGTAGAGTGCTGACTTGTATTATAAGCCAGTTGGACAGCTGGTAGAAGGGGAATCCAGTCATGGGTGTATCCCTCATGGTCCTTGTATTCCATGCCATAGGCACAGAACCTTCTAAGGATGTCCTCCATTGTCTGGATCAACCTCTCAGCTAGGCCATCTGTTTGTGGATGGTAAGCTGTGGAAAATGCAAGCTTGGTTCCAAGCATGTCATATAAGCTGGTCCAAAATTCAGATGTGAACTTTGGGTCCCTATCACTAATGATTATCTTAGGGACTCCACAGGTGGATATGATGTTATTCCAGAATAACAGAGCAGTATCCATGGCTGTGTCCTCTTTATGGCATGGTAGACACCTCATGCTCTTGCTGAACCTATCAACTATGATTAGGCAGGCATTGTAGTTTTCTTTTCCCCCTGGGACAAGTCCTGTGACCCAGTTCATATTGATGGTTTCCCATGAGTGTTTGGGTTCTTCTATATGTTGAAGTAACCCATACTCCTTCCCATGTTTCCTATTTTCCTTTTGGAATCTTTCACAAGTGTTGATGTATTCACTCAACTTGTGTTCCCACATGGGCCACCAAGCTGTGCTTGCTACCCTCTCTTTGGTCCTGTCTTCACTAATGTGTCCCATATAGGGGCAGTCATGAGATTCCAGTAGGATCAGAGAGATGTGGTCTCTGTCTACCACTGTGAGTGCACTTTTGTGCTTCTCTCTGTGGTAAAGCAGACCATCCACAAGGAAGAACTTGTTATCCTTATAGGCCCTCAACCAGGATTCTTCCAGCTGGGATTCCAGTTCTGGACTCCTGTACTTTTTTTGAAGGAGTTGTAGTAATATGCCACACTGTTTGTGTTTGGCATAAGACTTCAGTACTGCACTGAAAAATTCATTGCGCAGTTCTGAGGAACTTATTCCCAGTATGGGAGTTTCTGTTCCTTCTGAATCAGTGTTCCCACTGTCAAAATTACCACTTCCCGGTGCCCATTCAGAGAATCTGAAGTTCTTCCTCCTATCTATTTACATGAAATGGATAGGGATCTTGGCTGTAACTTCAGGGTCATAAGCTGGATTTCTCTTGACATTATCCAGGGGCCACCTGCTGAGGCCATCTGCATTGGTATGGCTTTTACCTTCTTTTAATATGATGGTCATTTTCCCTCTATACTCCTGGATGGCTATTTTCCATCTCAGCATGTGTCTATTTGTAGTCTTCATGTTTAGTAAAGACTTCAAGGCTGTACAGTCTGTGTAGACTACAAAGACTGCACCCTCAATATAATAATGGAGTTTTTCCAGAGCCCAGACTAGACATAGACATTCAGTCTAGGTGGACCCATACCTGGCTTCTGAATCTTTCAGTTGCCTAGAGATGTAACATATTACTCCCTCTCTTGGTTCTCTATCCACAATTTGTCTTTGGTGAAAGGCTGCTCCTAAGCCTTGGCTACATGCTGCATCTATATATAGCTTGAATGGTAGTTCAAAGTCAGGCAAGATGAGCCCAGGTGCATTTGTGAGTTCATGTTTGATCCTCTCATATGCATCCCTTCTTTCCTTGGTAATTTCAAAAACTACATCTTTTGAACATAACTTGTATAAACTACTAGTTATGTGGGCAAAATTCTTGATGTGGTTTCTGTAGTAGCTAGCAAACCCAAGGAAGGATTCCATCTCTTTGATGCTCTTTGGTACTGGCTTTTTCAGTATTGCTGCTACTTTATTCTGGTCAATTTCCAGACTAAGACCTGAGACTTTATGTCCTAGAGATAGTAGCTCTTGTTGGCCAAAATTACACTTTTTCAGTGAAATCTTCAGATTTATGGGTGTACATTTACTTAGCACTCTGTCTATGTATTGTACATGATCTTCCAATGTCTCTGAGTATATAATGATATCATCAATATATACCACCATCCAGCCCCCCAATATTTCTTCTTGAAATATTGTGTGCATCATCCTTTGGAAGTGGGCTGGTGCATTTTTGATGCCAAATGGCATCCTGGTATACTCATATATGCCCATATGGCATATTATTCTGAGCAATTTCATGGAGTTTGGTTTAACTCCATTTTGGTGGAAACCTGTCATACAATTCATTTTGTTTATGTATTTGGCTTTAGCCAGTTTATCCAAGGCATGAGGTATCCTGGGTATAGGGTACCTGTCTGCTTTTGTGTAGGCGTTCAGAGTTCTGAAGTCTCCACACAGTCTAGAATTTCCATCATTCCAGGTGATTAGGACAGGAGTGGTGATTTCCACTATTTCATTATGTCCAATCTTCCTGATGACATCCATTTACAGGAGTTCATTCATGTGTTTTTCAATTTCTTTCCTGGTTTTCAGCCTTGCTGGATAAGGAGGTCTCCTAAGCATGGGTGGATAAGGTCTTTCCACATCCAGTTATAGTTCTATATCATGGCCTTTGATCTTGCCTAATGGTTCTTCACCAATGGCCAATGCTGGTCTTTTCTTCCTCAGCATCTTCAGTAAACTTAGTTTTTGTTTACTGGTCAGGGTAGTGCTAAACTGTCCCTCTCTGAATTCATTCAGAAGTTCTTCCAGTGGATCTTGAGATGATATCTGGTATATATCAAGTAAAAATTTCTTTTCCTTGTTTGTACCAATGGTAATGTGCCTATTCTTACTGTTGTCAATATCTATGCCATACATCCTCTGGCAATCTGTCCCCAGTAAGAACCCTTGGATGTGTACATCATCAAGCACTACAAATTCTGGGTTGAGTCTGATAACACCTTTCCTATGGGGTATAATTATCTCTTTGATAATTGTCCCAATGGAATTCATCTTCCCTGATGCACTTTCAAAGTTCTTTGCCTTGGTGGGCAAGAGCTGTTCTTCCCAATTTGGGAAGTGGTTACCCAGATAATTTCTGGCCACTATGGAGCAGTGTGCTCCACTATCAATGATCAGTGGATGTTGAGCATTGTCAATACAGACAGTCACTTCTGTGGCTGTTCCATGTATATATACCATCCCTTTGGTTGGTGTAACCAGGAATGTTTGTGCATCTTGTGTATGTTTGCACAAGTTTTTGTTGGCAGTATCCTGTGGCATGCCTTCTTCCAACTGTATGTCCTGAATTTCTAGTGGGGTTTCCTCTTTGTATTCCACTAGAAATTCTTCTCTGGGGTCTTGGTCATCATCAGATGGTTCTCTGATGGCATCACCCATGGAGTCTGATTCAGACTCCTCTGTTGGGGATTCCTCCTCTGGGACTTTCTCAATGGCATAAATTTTTTTCTTTGCCTTTGGACAGTTGTTGGCATAGTGGTCTGTTTAACCACAATTGTGACAAGTATTCTTCTTCTTTTCCACTTCTACCACCCTTTCTCTGGGTTTGTCTTTAAACTGCACCCTGAGAGGTTTTTTCTCTTTGAAACTACTACTTCTATATGGGCTGAATTTCCCTATATTAGTTCTTTTCCTCAAATCTTGTAAGGTATTAGCAATGTCATCTAGAGTGCAATTTTGGTTGCATCTGCACTTTACCGCATGCTCTAGTTCTCCTGGCAGTTTTGTCAGAAGCTTGTGATTCCTCATTTGGATGTTCATCTGAGGATCAATGGCTTTAAGTCTTTGGGACTGTCTAAGACACCACTCATATGGATCTTTTTCCAAAGATTATTTGCCATTTTCAAATTACATGGTCTTTTGCCATATCCAAGTTCCATTACTGTACTTTTGGATGATTTGACTGTTTCACCATGGCCAGTTTCTTCTGCCATGGATTTCTTTCATTTCTGTGTACCATATACTAGCATGACCTTTACATGCTTTATTTAGTCTAGCAGTAATCCAGTAAGCTGGTATTCTTGGTACATCAATGAAGAGTCCATCAATATGATCTATGAGTTCCATATGATCATATTCTCCTGTTCCAGAGAACTTGGGCCAGCTTGAGGCCTCAGGAAGCTGTTTCAAGGCTTCCTGCTCTGAATAAGACATGCCATCCCCATCCTGGTATTGTGATGGAGATCTTGCCTTATTCATCAACATGGCATCTGGTTTGATGTCATCTGGTTGATATGGATTATCCATAACATGGCCTTGTGGTTGGGGCTTCATGTTATGGTAGACATTAAACAGTTTGTTTATGTCTTAATCCAGACAATTCCTGTCCCTTTTGCTGTGGTTTTGTTTTTCAAAGACCAGATTCAGTCTTTTGTTGGTTTCTTCAGAGGCTTTGCTCAATTGAGCATGTCCTTCTTGAAGAGTTTTAACAATTTTATCCATGGAGGCTGTTAATTTTTCATCCTCTCATGGCTTGCTTCAAGCTCTGCAAGCTGCTTTGGAGTGTGCTCAGCATATTGGGACATTTGTAACCACAGTGCATCACTGTTTAAGTTACTCTCAGGTGTGATAAAATTATGTTCAATCTGAGTGGGGTTAATATTTTTATTAATGGGACTACTGATTATAGAGTGGTTTACAACTACTTCTGGTTCTTGTGTACTTCTTTTACCAAGTCCAACAGATTCTGGATCATGAAGTCTTACTCTTCCCTCCTCTGGTTGAAGGAGTTTTTGCTCTTGCCCTTGTTTCCTTGTCTTCTCCTAGAAACTTCCTGAAATTGTGAAGAATGGTAACTCTTGGTGTGGGAACTCCTCTGCGTGTGGGATAAAATGAGGCAGTACCTGGAAGGGGAAATTACAAGAAAACAGTTTTGAATTGCTGTTTGAGACTTGTAACCCTTGCTCTGCTTGTGTGCTAGAATAATCTAGACTGCCCTTCCTAATATGCTAAGCTATCTTTACTGAGTTCACCAAGTCAATTTTATTATTGATAGTGGCTTGATCAGAAAATATTATACTCAACAATCTCTAATAAGACTTTGCTCTACTCAAAACAATGGTTATTTAAAACCTTAACAAATAAATTCTTTTTAAAACTTTCAGCAGGCTGAGTGGATTCCACCAGATGATAGTACAACAATATATAAAATAATATAATGACTAAAATAAATAAAAAAACAGGAAACACTATCTTCTAATACAAAATCACAAAATAATCCTTTCTTGGTAATTATTGGATAAATATAGAAACCAATAGCTAGGATAACAGCAATCTTCAATTCTCTGAAATAATAAGCTTGAAAAGGATAAAAATATATTTCAAGCCCTTTGTGATGTGATAGGTAGGCTACTAATCTAATAATTGTTAATAATTTAGTATAATATGGGTAGTTTAATGTTATGTTTTGTGTTTTTATTTAATAATAGATTATATGATCTCTTCTGGTTTGATGATAATAATAATATCTAATTGTTATAGGTTCAATATGAATTTGCACTAAACACTAAATTATTTAATTTGATTTTGTCCTTTCTGGTAATTTACTAGGGATTACCCAATAAATACAAATCCACTTTTATTTTAAAAGTAGTAAAATTAGTTTGGTTGTGCAGGTTTTATTTTAAAACAAGCAAAATTACTCTCTTTGAGGAAGTTTACAACAAAAACTAGCCCAAAACTAATTATAATGGTTAGGTTTTATTTTAAAGCCTAAAAAATTACTTTGAAGGATTTAAACACTAAGCTCCAGAGACACCTTGCTCATGAGCTTCAAGCTTTAAGATCCTAATTAAATAAGGCACTAGTCTACCTCAGTTACTAGGCTTAATTTATCAAAATTTCTAGTATACCTCCTAGAAGAGGGATCAGAAAAAATAAAGTCAATTTACAATTTCTAGATGGGGAAAAGGGAAAAGGTGGGAGAGAGGGCCTCTATTTATATCCATGCGGCCCTCCATAGGAGTGCAAAAAAGAGGGGACTTAGAAATTTTCAGCCTCTGGTGGCTGTGCAAAGCTGTGCAAACTTTAATTTTTTATTTGCAGGGGCAACATGTTGTGACATGACATGAGTCTAGATTTCTGACCAATCAGATTGCTTCACTTGACTTTTCATAATGATGTGATGTGTTTCTGACCAATCAGATCAATTCATTATTATCCCTCCTATTCACATGTGACATGTGGCTGTAAAATACAGTTAAACCTTAATTTCTGGCCTTGGAACCCTTATCTCCATGTACTACTCAATTGATTACTAATCTGTCAGCTGATTTTCCAGTGCTGTAGTTTTCTGGCTTCCTGTATTACTCATTGACCTATAATAACTGTATTACCTGTATTCTTCCTGAAAATTCCTAAATCTTTTATATTACTTTCAAAATTTAGTCCCACTCTTCATTTCTACAGCTTCAATGAGAAATTTGGGGTTTACATTAACAGAAAAGTTGATGTAATATGGCCTTTCCAGTTCAGCAATAAATTATTTCAGTCTTCAAAAATTAATCATTTAATTATCTAAAGGAACTCAATGATGCTAATCCCCTCTTTGGGTGGTTCATAATAGCAAAAATACATGAAATTTTCCAAAATTGATACTTCAAAAGTGTTTTGTTCCACACCTTGAACCTTCTATGTCCCCTATGATGCCTACAACTCTGCTCTTTATTAATTGGCATCCTCATTGTGACTCTTATTATATTAATCACCCAATTGCTTATATCTAAGCATATTAAAAAGATATATATTGAAATAAATTATTTACAGAGAAAATTGAAAAATGTCTTTGATTTGGGTACTGTCCATCACAATTATGTGTTGGATAGTGCAGTGGGGTGACACTGACAGAGCAAATCTGTGGTCAATTTTCCTTGATGAATATATCATTTGTGTTATTCCATGTTTATTTTACTGTTACTTTTCCCCAAAGGTGATTTCATACTATTGATATCCTCCTTTATATAAATAATTACCATAAAAATAAAACATTTATTCAGCTGAACTGTCATAGTATACCACATTGGCCACTGATCTTCTGGTTTCTGAATGGTGTGAAGCCACTGGAGGCTTATTTGGCCTGCTCCTTGTGAGGATGAAGAAATCTGAGTAGGCCCTGTCTGGGTTAACTGTTCTTCTATAGCTTGGATAGTGGCTTGATTCTCCCTTATCCTCTGTGCCCTTACCTCCAGGAGTCTGAACTTCCTGGTAGGATTCCAACCTTCAGTGATTACCATAAGGTCTTTGAAGTCTATCTCTTTGAGACAGATCCTCTGGAAAGTTGCTCCAAGTTCTGCCCAGTGAGATGCTAGGTTGAACCTCTTGTTGTCCATGCTCCATTGAAATAAATCTTTGAGGAGTTGGTGGAGCTGAAGAACTTGATCCATATCCTTCCAGTCCTATGGTTTGAGGTTCCTGTTGAATCGGAGTGTGAATGGCAGGGTTGATATTATCTCCCTCATTGTTTTGCCATCCACCACTGTGTCCAAGGTGTCCTCTTCCAGGTCTTCTGGTTCTGAACAAGCCTTCTCTTTCCTCTGGCTGGTTTCTTTGGAAGCCAAGGTCTCTGAGATATACAGGTGACATATCAGTGTTTTCAAGCAGTCAAAAACTTTATGTTCTTAGGGTATTTACCTTTGACTGTGCCTTGTACAAATTTGTTGTCTGCTGATTTGTGGAATTTACATTTGGGGGTTACAACTGGGTTAATTATAGTAATCTTCCCTGTACAAGTTGTTAAGGTTGGTTTACCTTGTATTGATGCAGAGTTTTGTGGTTTTCTACTTCTCTGGGTGGCTATTGGTGTCCACTTCTTTGCTGTAATCAGGCCTTCACTGTGCCTCTTTCCTTTGCCCTTGCTGCCCTCTGGTTCTGAGGGTATCACTGGTGTGTTGGCCTGTGACTGGGTCTCAAGTGGGATATAATTCTCTTCCACTGAATCAAAGGAGGAAAAAGAGGGCTTATGTCAGGTAAGACTTTTTAAAATGGTGTTTGCATGTCTAAGAATAGCCTCTGGGCTTGTATATTACTACAATATTCCCTGTAAGATGACAGTGTAATTGAATTAAAAATTCCACATCAGAATTACAACTTTTGGTACCCTGTTACTGTAAGTTGTGGATATGAAACTTTGATTAAAAATCAAGTACTTTTCCTGTCCCCAAAATTTGTATAAGGTAAAAATAAATTAAAAATAGTAAGAAATATTATCTTTAAGGGAAAACACGCCAATTGTATTGTTTATAACTTTATTAGTATAAAACAATAATATTATAAAGATGTATTGTTTTACCAACAATATACATTTATCCAAAAATACTCTACAAGAGATATTTAAGGCTACAAAAGAAATTTCTTCAAGAGCAATTTCAATTGTAATTAATTGAGCAAAGGACTGCAAGCAATTAGTTGAAGAACAGGGTCCTTCAAAAGAATATTAAAGAAAAAACACACCCAAAAGTGACCAGAGTGAATTTGGAAACAAAGTGACAAAGTTAACAGTGATGAAAGATGCTTTAATTCACTTTTGGGGTGGTTCAGGGGTAAAAATGATTATAAGAGTTACAAACAATGATTATAATGATTTTTTCACGTGGTCAAAAGGATTAAAATGATTTAAAAATGATGGTTAGAATCTTTTATTCATTGGTTTAACAGTGTTTAAACTAATTATAAAAGGAAAGGATTCTAACATGAAGAGAAAAGTGGGGTAAAGAAGACATTCTTTTATAGGCATCAATTTTCTTATTCCAAAAGTAAAATTCACTCTTGTCAGTGGAGAAAAACAGTCTGACAACAGAAAAGCCAATTATGGCATCATTCAACCCTGGTTAGACCAAAAAAGGGCTGGTTTAAGCCATTTTTAGCCATTTTTGACCCTTAAATCAGCCATTACTATAGCAATACCTGGTCTAGAGCCTTCAAAACATATCAGAATGTGTGTAAGCGGCGTAGAAACCAGTTAAAACTGTTTTTACCAACATATTTTTAACTTAAGGGTAGTTTTACCCTCTTGGCAGCAGTTAAACCCACCCTGGTTGGTATTGAAACCTCATCATCAATTGAGTCACAGACCCCGTGACTCAATTCCAGGCAAAAAGTAATGAACTTTTGCGTGGATTTTGACATCCCATGCCGGTCAGCAAGGATTGTGCGGGTCTGGCTCCCCCTTAGAGCTAGAGTTCCTTTTCCCCCCAATCTTAATTTTTCCAATTTATTTTTTTCCTTTGATTCCTCATCATGTATTATACTTGTAATTTACATATGTAATTCAATTGATTTGTACAATAAAATATAGTAATAGTTGATACCCCATATGTAAATCAAAGTTCACTTATGTAATACACACGCACATTCGGACATTTCAATTGAATTCAATTGAAAATACTTCAATTCCTCATAACTTCTAAACTAAACACAACACCCCAATTTTAACACAAAAATTGATGGTTAACACCACATGTGGTGTGAATTAAATTAAATTTTTGAGGATTTTCAACTTTTGTATTGAAAATACTAAAAATTTAATTTAAGCTTATTTAGAGTTGAGTTACAGAAATTTCATCCAGAGGTGACCCCACTTTATTTTTTATGAGGAATCCAATGGTGTGATAATTTCTTTATGTTTATTTATTGGATAAAAAGCTATAATATATTTTATATAAATTTTTACCAAAAATATCTTAATTTCACAATTTTTATTAAAAATCCATTTTTACTTCATTTTTACAAGTAAAAATATAATTTCAAAATTGTAAATTTTATTGTAATTTTATTTTTAAATTATAATTACATTTTGATTTTTAAATATAAATTTTTATTTATATTTCAATTTTTTTTTATAATATAAATAAATTTATTTTATTTAAATTTGTATCTTTATTTTTTTGTGGTCTTTTGGATATATGAAAATACCTCTAAGGCGCACATTCCCTCCCCCTAAAAAAGTATATTACTTTGCAATATTGTTATTTCTAGTGTTCCTGAACCTTCTGAGAATTTTAGTAGCTTTGGCTATGTCTTTTTCTGGTAACCATTCATCTTCACAAGTTGGGTCATTGTACCTAACAAGGTATTCCCTTACTTTGTTGGTTCTCAAATTTCTTTCTTTGAGGACTTTGGTAATTTTCTTACTAGCAGATGGCTCAACAGGAGGTATAGCTTGGGGAATTTTATTCCTCAAGGGAAATTTTTCAGCATCACTAGATTTATATGGCTTTATCAAGCTCACTGGAAATGTAGGATGCTTATTGCTAAGTTCTTCAGACAACTCTACTTCAACAGCATTTTCTCCATGGAGGGCCTTAATAACAAAAGGTCCTGCAAAGGAGTCTTTCAGCTTTTTACATCCTTTGATGTTATTGAAGTTAGTGGTGGATACAAGAACTAAGTCCCCCACTTTGAAATATGGTTTTGCATGTCATTTATCCCCTTTGTCCTTAGCATATGCAAAAGAGTCCTCCATGCACCTTACTGCATGCTTTCTAGCTTTTTCTAGCATTCCCTTGAAGCTAGCAGCTGTGTGATTTATTTCAATCAAATATTTCCTCAAGGAATCTTGTGGTAATTTGGGGTTCCATCCTTTTTCTAGGATAGCAGGAGTTTTATTAGTATTTGAATGGATTGATGTCTTATATGCTAATTCCAGTTCTGGAAACAGAGTACACCAATCATGGGGAAATCCATCACAATCTTTTAATTCAAGGCCATATGCACAAAATCTTCTTACCATGTCCTCTAAGGTTTGGATCATCCTTTCAGCCAGGCCATCAGCTTGTGGGTGGTAGGCTGTAGAGAAAGACAGTTTAGTGCCAAATAATTGGTGAAGATTTGTCCATAGTGCTGAAGTGAATTTGGGATCCCTATCACTAATGATATTTGTAAATATCCCAGTCCATGACACTACTCTATTCCATATCAGAAGATCTGTATCCATGGCTTTATCATCCTTGTGGCATGGTAAAAAGATTGGAGTTTTACTTGATCTTTCCAAAATCACTAGGCAAGCATTATACCTTCTGTAACCTCCTGGTGGTAGGCCAGTTACCCAATCCATATGGACAATCTCCCAAGGTCTACTTGGTTCCTGGATTTTTATCATATTTCCAAGTCTCTTGCCAGTGGATTTATTTGCCTTTTGGCATCTGTCACAGGTTTTTCAATACTCTGCAACATCTTTCTGCCACATTGGCCACAATATGCAGGCCTTTACTTTCTCTCTTGTTCTGTCTTCAGACAGATGTCCTGAAAAGGGGCTATCATGGCATTCTTTTAGTAAAAGATTGATTAATGACCTGTCCACAACTGTCATGATACATGTGTGCTTGGTCCTGTGGTAAATTATGCCATCCAGTAGGTGAAATCTTCCTTCATTATAAGATTTTTTCCATACTTCATCCAAGGCATGTATTAGAGAGTTTTCTTTACAGTATTTGTTAAGTAATTGGCATAAGATGCTACAATTCGTATCTTGAGTGTAACCATTTCTGACTTCTTCAAAGAAGGTGGTGTTCAAATCTGTAACACTTATTCCTTCTATTGGGATTTGTGGTGAAGCTTCTTCTGGTACATAAGCAGGATTATCAATTTTATTTGGTAATGTCCATCTGCTTAGTCCATCTGCATTCTTATGAATATTCCCATCCTTATGAACAATAGTCATATTGCCTCTGTATTCTTGTATGGCGATTTGCCATCTGAGCATATGTCTGTTGGGTGTTTTCATGTTTAAAAGTGATTTGACAGCTGTACAATCTGTTATCACCTCAAAAACACATCCCTCCAAGAAATGATTCAATTTTTCCAAGGCTCAGACAAGGCATAGAAATTCCATTTGACTTGCTCCATATCTGGCTTCAGTTGGTTTGATTTTCCTGGATATGAAACATATGGGTCCTTCTCCAGGTTTATCATTTATGATCTGTACTTGGTGAAGTGCAGCACCCAGCCCATCCCCTGATGCATCAATATACAATTTAAATGGCAATTTAAAGTCTGGAACCAGTAAGAGTGGAGCAGTGGTCAAGGCTTCTCTTAGAGTATGCAAAATCTTTAATTTTTTGCCTATAATATCCTGAAAAACCTAAAAATGACTGAATTTCCTTTTTGTTCTGAGGCATGGGCTTTAGAAATACTTCTGCAACTTTGCTCTTGTCAATTCCAAGGGATAAACCAGATACAACATGTCCTAGTGCTTTAAACTATTTAAATCCAAAATGATATTTCTTCAAAGAGATTTTCATGTTTACTGATTGGACTTTTGTTAAAATTCTGGACAATCTGCACATGTGCTCTTCCCAAGTCTTGGAACAGACAATAATTTCATCAATTTAAAGGATTAACCATCCTTCTGAAAGTTCTTCAGGGAAGATTTCATTCATCATTATTTGGAAGTGTGAAGGTGCATTTTTGATACCAAAGGGCATTCTTAAATATTCATACACTCCACAATGAACAATAATTCTCAAATATTTTCTTGCTCTTGGTATCACCACATTTTGATGGAATCCTTTAAGGGCATCCATAGTGGTTATATACACTGCTTGAGAAATTTGAGTAAGGGCAATTTGGATTTTTGGTATTGGGTACCTATCTGGAACAGTGTAAGTGTTCAGAGCTCTAAAGTATTCAACCATTCTAGATTTTCCATTATGCCATGCCACTATGACTGGTGTAGGTATTTCTACTTCCTCATTATGCCCAACGTTTCTTATTTCACCAAGGTCTAGAAGTTCTTTGATATGAGTTTCCAGAGCTTCTCTTGATTTGGGACTTGCTGGGTATGCAGGTCTTCTCAAGAGTGGTGGATAAGGTCTCTCAATATTAAGAATGATATCAGCTTCATGACCAATAATTGCTCCTAGAGGTTCTTTGTCTGAAGCAAATGCTCCTCTGTGGTCATACAAAAGGGAATAAAGTTCATTTTCTTGTTTATCAGTCAGATGAAGGCTTATTTCAGCCTCCTTCAACTGTTCAGATTTGAATTTTTCCAATTGTAAGTTGACTGGTGATACTTTATTTACTGTAATTTGTCTTTCAAATGGTAAAAAGGCAAATTTCTGATGCTTATTGTCTCCAATAGTAAAGTATCTGTCTTTGTTGTTATGTAAATTTATCCCATACATGATTAAATAGTCATTTCCCAATATAAAATGGGTACTAGAGCAGTTCTCCATAACAGCAAATTCAACTGTGATTCTTAAATTCCAATTAATGTGTGGGAATATGACATTGGTCTCAAAAATTCCTAATTCTTCCATTGGATTACTTGCACTATTGAATTTTATACCATCAATTGGTATCAATTGGTCTTCAAAATTTGGTCTACAAGTTTTAAGAAAAGATTTTCCAACACAAGAGCAGAAGGCTCCTGGGTCAAGAAAAAGTTTGGTGGGCTTGTTGTCAATCACCACTTGTGTTATACAGGAGCTACCAGCTGTATAACCTTTCCCTCTGTTTGGTTTGGTTTTCATAAGTTGTGCATCTTGAATTTTTGATAAAGCAAGTTGACCATTGCTCAATTGTGGCAAGTGGGAACAAGATTCCATGATGTCAAAAGTGGCATTGATATTTTCTATATCTTTTGAAGATTCAGAAAATATTGATGACTTATCATCTGAATTGTCTTCAATTATTTTATCTTTTTCAACATCAGGTTCCTTTTCAATATCAATTTCATTGATTTCCCCCCTTTTTGGACATGTATTGGCTAAATGGGTGGTGCTTTGGTAAATATGGCACTTTCTGACTGTATCTGCAGATTTATACTTAACATTATTAGAATTTTCTTTAGGGTTTTTATCCACAGAATCTTTCCAAGGTGTATTAAACCTTGTTTTTAGATTCACCCTACTAGAACCAATGTTGGTTCTGGTGGTTACTTCTTCTAATATATTGATAATATCCGCTGCTGAAGATTTTTCAGTAGTCCTGCTTTTGACAGCATGCTCTAAGCCACCTCCACATTGTCTCAGAATCTTTCTATGGATCATAAATTCTGACATGTCAGGATAGAATTCTGTTAATCTGTCTTTTTGTTGGCAAAACCATGGTAAAGCTTTGTCTTTATCAGCATTAAATTTGGAAGATTCAAAGGCTGTTTTCACTTTAAACCTCCAAGCATCATTGGTCAATTTGGTGATAATTTGGGTTTTCCACCAAGTCCAACTTTGGTGTCCATGTGCTTGTCTCAATTTGATATACCATCTGTGAGCTGATTTGATAAATAAGGTGTTAAACCTGGCTTTTACCAATCTTTCTGTTAATTCAAAGTCTTATTTGATCATGTCAATACCTCTGATGAATTCCATATGGTCATATTCTCCTTCCCCACTGAAGTGAGGCCATTCTTTAAGTTTTGGTTCCTCTTTCAAACGTGCTTGGCCCGTTGGTGCTTCCAAGTTATGAAAAGAAGTGGATAATTCATTTTTTAACTGTGAATTATCAGGATCCAATACTTGTGCCCTCATTTTGATTCCGAGGTGTAGAAATTCTTGGTAAGGTGTTCAGTATTCGTTTAATATAATTAATTCTACTGTTGCTAGACCTTTGGGAATTCCTGTACTCATGTTGGAAGGTTTGTATTAAATTTATTACTTCAGTTTTGAACATGTCTTCTTTATGTGTCAGTTCTTGCCATAATTCTGATTGTCTTGTATTATCTGTGGCAACTTGATTCAATTTCATTGTTAATTTTTATATTTCCTCTTGTGAAGCACCAAAACACTTTTTCAAGGCAATTGTATATGTCTTTACTTCAGTAAATGAATTTGAAATGTCTTCTAGGACTTTTTTTTATCTGTTTTGATAATATTTATGGCATGTTTGATTCTTGTTTCAATTATATCATCAATATTGAACTTAGAATATTTGTCTGTTAGTTCTTTAATAATGGCTGATTGTTCATTTATCTTATTTCCAAAAGAATTATTATTATTGGAAGTCTCAATTTTTCTTAAAACTTTTTCAAAACACATAAGTGTTTCATTAATTTGGCACAGACTTAAGTTGTTTGTTTTAATGTTGTTACAAATGGTTTCATTTTTATCAGAAAGATGTTTTTTCACGTCATTCATAGCTTCATACAACTCTGGGATGGAATTAAATATGTCAGAAATCATTTCTGGAATTTTAATCTGGCTTCCTCCTTCTTCTGTAATTCCATCATGGTCCTGTCCATCCAAAATACATTTTCCATGGCATCCTGCTAAATCTTTGGAATCCTGTATTCTTGGCTGTAAGGCTTTATGGCTGGTGCCTTCCCTTTTCCCTTGTTTGGAGCTTGTGGCTAATTTTTCACGTTGTAATTGCTGCTGCTGGCCACTGGGGCTGTTTTTGATACTTGTTTGGGTGGTGGAGGGTTGTTTTTCCTCCATTCTAGTGTCAAGAGCATCATGTTTTTCTTTTCCATCAATGGATGCAATCCATTGAGCAATTTGCAAGTATTTGGATGTCCCAGGAACTTTCTCACAGTCAGGTAAGAATTCATGCAGTTTTTCCACAGATCTGCCAGGATCTGGTACTCCTTGTACTGCAGTGCATTGTTGTAAGCTTTGTGGCTGGCTTTGTATATGTCCACTGAGGCTTCTTGTGGTGGTTTCAGCTCCTTTTGAAGGTAAAATGGTATTATCAGCATCAGAATGACCTATTTCAGTTGTTTGGAAGTCATCAACTGACCCTTTTCCTTCTGTAACTGGTTGGCTTCTGCCATAATCACGTCTATTACCTTTCTGGGAGCTGCTTGAGGGGTTATAGCTGGCTCCCGATCTAGTTGAAGGCATATTTTATGATTAAAAAGGCTTAGAATAGTATTTTTACGTCAAAAAACTTACTATTGGCCAAATTCTCAGCTTTCTGAAGGGTATTACTTTTATCCAAGTTAATAAATTCAGAAGATATTTGTTCAGGTTGGTTATTTTGAGTCACAATAACAGTAATTTTGTGGTCTAAATTGACTGTACTGGAAGGGATAATGCTAGTGACTTTTGAGACTGTTTCAATGTTTTCGTGTCTTATCACATTTTCAGAAACTAAAATTAATGAAAAATCCAATTAATTAAGTAAAAAAAGGTTATTTCAAAAAAGAAATAAAAATATAAGCCTCACTTATAATATGAAAAAAACTTATTTTTATGGATTTTTTGGATTATAAGTATTTTTTATATGTTTTTAAATTTTTTCAATATAAGAAAAAGGTTCAAAGGGAGTAAAAAAATATGACCCAGGTAAAATATCATGGCTGGGCCCCCAAATGTAAGGTGTGGATATGAAACCTTGATTAAAAATCAAGTACTTTTCCTGTCCTCAAAATTTGTATAAGGTAAAAATCAATTAAAAATAATAATAAATATTATCTTTAAGAGAAAACACACCAGTTTTATTGTTTATAGCTTTATTAGTATAGAACAATAATATTATAAAGATTTATTGTTTTACCAACAATAAAAATTTATCCAAAAATACTTTGCAAGAGATATTTAAGGCTATAAAAGAAATTTCTTCAAGAACAATTTCAATTGGAATTAATTGAGCAAAGGACTGCAAGCAATTAATTGAATAACAGAGTCCTTAAAAAGAATATTAAAGGAAAAACACACCAAAAAGTGACCAGAGTGAATTTGGAAACAAAGTGACAAAGCTAACAGTGATGAAAGATGCTTTCATTTACTTTTGGGGTGGTTCAGGGGTAAAAATGATTATAAGAGTTACAAACAATGATTATAATAATTTTTTAACGTGGTTAAAAGGTTTAAATTGATTTAAGAAAGGTGGTTGGAATCTTTTATTGATTGGTTTAACAATGTTTAAACTTATTATAAAAGGAAAAGATTCTAACATGAAGAGAAAAGTGGGGCAAAGAAGTTATTCTTTTATAGCCATCAATTCTCTTACTCCAAAAGTAAAATTTACTCTTGTTAGTCGTAAAAATCAGTCTGACAAAAGAAAAGCCAATTATAGCATCATTGAACCCTGGTTTAGACCAAAAAAGGGCTGGTTTAAGCCATTTTCAGCCCTTTTTGACCCTTAAATCAGCCATTACTATAGCAATACCTGGTCTAGAGCCTTCAAAACACGTCAGAATGTGTTTAAGAGGCATAGAAACCAGCTAACATTTTTTGAACTTAAGCATAGTTTTACCCTCTTGGCAGCAGTTAAACCCACCCTGGTTGGTATTGAAACCTCATCATCAATTGAGTCACAGACCCTGTGACTCAATTCCAGGCCAAAAGTAATGAACTTTTGCATGGATTTTGACATCCCACGCCATTCAGCAAGGAATTTGGGGGTCTGGCTCCCCCTTAGAGCTACAGTCTCTTTTCCCCCCCAATTTATTTTTTTCCTTTAATTCCTCATCATGTATTATACTTGCAATTTACATATGTAATTCAATTGATTTGTACAGTACAATACAGTAATAGTTGATACCTCATATGTAAATCAAAGTTCACTTATGTAATACACGTGCACATTTTGACATTTCAATTGAATTCAATTGAAAATACTTCAATTCCTCATAACTTCTAAACTAAACACAACACCTTAATTTTAACACAAAAGTTGATGGTTAACACCACATGTGGTGTGAATTAAATTAAATTTTTGAGGATTTTCAACTTTTGTATTGAAAATACTAAAAATTTAATTTAAGCTTATTTAGAGTTGAGTTACAGAAATTTCATCCAGAGGTGACCCCACTTTATTTTTTATGAGGAATCCAATGGTTTGATAATTTCTTTATGTTTATTTATTGGATAAAAATTTATAATATATTTTATATAAATTTTTACCAAAAATATTTTAATTTCACAATTTTTATTAAAAATTCATTTTTACTTAATTTTTACAAGTAAAAATATAATTTAATAATTTTAAATTTTATTGTAATTTTATTTTTAAATTATAATTAAATTTTGATTTTTAAATATAAATTTGTATTTATATTTCAATTTTTTATTTTTATAATATAATAAATTTATTCCATTTATATTTGTATCTTTATTTTTTTGTGGTCTTTTGGGTATATGAAAATACCTCTAAGGCTCACAGTTACACTGTTTGTGTACCAGTATGCCACAGATTCACTTGTGGCTTTCAATTGTGATCTATATAAGTGTAATTGAGTCAACAATACACTTAACCATGCCTCAAATGTTGATTTTAAAGTCAGAGGTGTCCTTATTTAATCAAAAATACAGGACTTATTGATGGCTTATGTGTTTTTATATGTGAAACATTCCAAAAATAAAGGTCTTGTGGGTATTAAACACGTGACAGATACTCTTAAGATATGAGTAAAAGGTGGTACATAGACCAATTAAATGAATATATATATATTTAGAGAAAAATACGCCTAAAAATGCAAAACAATAGTCAGAAAGTGATAAATAAGTGAAAAAACATACTTATAAGGTCCAAAATTCAAAAAAGCATGGCCAGGCCCCCAAAATTTCAGGCTGACTCTATGATAAAAGTATTAAAATGTATTTACAACTTTTAACTATTACTGTGACACGGTAAAAAAGGATTTAAAAAGAGTTATAAGAGTTAAGAAGGTTTTAATTTAAGAATAAAAGGGCTTTACTATAAGAAATATAGTGGTGGTGAGCGCTGTTGAAAGCCCTGGGTGCAGCTTTACCTGTTGGGTTGCAATAATAAAGGCTACAATAATTAATATTATAATTATACCTGTTTGTTACCCAAGAGTAAAACGGTTTTTGACAGTTTACTACATAGGGTATTCAAGAGCAGGATGAGGAAAGCATTTCTGGCTGTGAAAAGCCTCCTTTTTATCCTGAAATGGGGTGGAAGGGCTGTTAGACCTTTCCATGTAGATGAAATGTAGATTTTTTCACTCCCTGAGACAGGATTGTGGTTTTCAAGGACCTGTATAGCCTGTATTGGGCTCAGATGTGGTTTTGAAACCACATCTGGGCAGTTTTCACCAATACAGGGTGAAAATTTTCATCTGGGGACCACATAGCCCTCTTCTGACATGTATGACACGTAGAATGCTATACAGAAGCTGTATGGAACCCCAGAAATGACTGACTTATGAGGTATTGAAGTATAAACATTCTTCTTTGTCTGTTTGACACCTCATAATCATGGTTATGGGATATTATCCCATGGTAAGACTGTATTGGACAAAATATCGGATTTTGACCTTAAAACAGCCATACCTTTGTCAGTTCTTGAGATATTAACCTCAAAGCTGAACCAGTGTGTAGCCCTGTACGTGTTCTACACAATGGTACCTTACTTAATATGGTTATCATTAAATATGGCAAAGTTATGCCATGTACAAGATTTTTATACACATGCATGGTTTAGGCAAAAAGCTGTATTGGGCTCGTTTGCCCCATAACTTCTGCTATAGTTGAGATATTGGGAAATGGATGACACCATCAAATAGCCCTTATTGAGCTCTTTCCAAAAAGACCCCACTTTAGGTATCCCACACTAAAACTGTAGAAGTTAGATGAGAGGTGACTGTTTTGTTCACCCTTATTTGGCCTGAATTTGACCATAACTTCTGTAATACTGGCTCTAGCTCAGTTTGGCTGGTACCATTGTATATCCCTGACTTAGAGCTTCATTCTTCCTACTCATTTGATGGGGTTAAGCCTCTTACTTATTATTTCAGATGAGAGGTGAAAATTAAGGTTTATGCTCAGCAATAACTTTCAGCATGAATAACTTTGTTATTCTTTGTCCTATGATGATGGGACTTTTATATTTGGAAAGGAGTGAGTTTCCTCTTTCTTTTGATCCCTTTTGAGCTCCTTTGGCTCAGCTCCATGTTTTGGTGGTATCTTGGCTATACCATTGGTTTATGGTATTTTGGCTGTCATGCTTGTGCTCTAGCTTTGAGTCACAGGCTGACAATACCATAAACCAATGGTATAGTAAGATACCACCAAAACATGGAGATGAGCCAATCCAGCTCAAAAGGTATCAAATGACAGAGGAAACTCACCCCTTTACAAATATACAAGTCCCATAATCATAGGAAAAATAATAACCAATTTATTCAGGCTCAAAGCAGTTGCTGAGCATAAAACTTAATTTTCACCTGTTATCTACAATCCAGGAAAGGAACTTAACCCCATTAAGTGGGTTCAGAAATTCAAGCTCTCAGTCAGGGCTATTTAATGGTACTAGCCAAGCTGAGTTAGCATCAAAATGACAGAAGCTATGGCCAAATTAAAGCCAAACAAGGGTGAATAAAATATTCACCTCTCATCCAACTTCTACAGTTTTAGTGTGAGATACTTAAAGTGGGGCCATTTTGGAAAGAGCACAATCAGGGATATCTGATGGTGCCATTCATTTCCCCATACCCCATCCATAACCAAAGGTATGGAGCAAACAAGTTCCATATAGGATTTGAGCAAAATCCATATTGGGATAATTGGAATTGAACATGGTATAACTTTTACATATTTAATGCGACCCATAGAAAATGAGGTACCATTGTGTAGACCCCATCCAGGACTACACAATGAACCAAATCTGAGCACAATATATTGAAGACTGACAAAGGTGTGGCAGCTTTAAGGTTAAAATACCACAAACCATGAGCAAAGTGGCTAAACCTGACAGAGAATGTTGCATTTGGAATTTGAAATGGGGGATAGATTGATTTCAGGCTGGAGATAGGAGAGAAATTCAAGCAACAAAGTATCAATTAAGTTTACTCAATAGCAGTGCTTGGTTGGGATTGTCAAAGCTCAGTAATTTAACAAGACAGGATCAAAGGAATCAATTTCAAAGTTCATCTTAATTTTCCTTTTTCATTAAAACTATTTTATTGGGAAACAAAGAAACATTTGAGATGTGCTTTGAAATTCCACTATGAATTTTATCTTCATATAATCTATGGAAGTATATAGATGGATTATATTTTAATTTGAACTATTTTTACTTCAAAGGGATTCTACATGAGCCATAAGTACTTAAAAGTAATTAGCCCTCTTCAAATTATTCAAACAATACAAAATACACATCTCATAATCACAGAGGCTCATCTGATTAACATTTTTATTGAAAAAGATATTATATCCCTGATTTTCTCCCTTCTTTCCTTAGTATTATATGTTTCAAATGGAAAAAAACTCTTCATTGTAAGTACACAGCTATATCATAAAGCAAAGTTTAGAAAAATATAATATATCCTAAAGAAATATCACCAGTATTTCAGCCCATGAACTGCTGTAGAGGATTTTTGGCCACTTCAAAATGGGATTTATAGTACATAATTGAATAATATTTGGGCTTTATTTCATGATCAGCAAATAATTTTTAATTTAAGATACCAAGGGTTAAATTAATAATAACTATTAGTTTTAGAGAAAAATATATCCTAATAATAGCCTGAATACTTCTCATATTTATACAAAATATCTCACATTGATTCTTTGTTTTTTTTAAGATGTTTCGTCTCTGGAATAAATGAATATATCACTTTTTGTATTCATCTCAAACAAGATCTTTATTATGAGCCACCATGGCTATTATAAGGCTGGACTATGAAACAATAAGTAAATATTAACAATATTTTACTTATTGTACTATGAATGTCCATATTAAATTAAAGAATAAGATAAAACATAATTATTGGAAGAAAAATTATTGAAATTATGGCTTAAAAATATTTTTATTATTAAATAAATCTAATGATATAAATTATATTAATCAAATTAATATAATAAAAAATAAATACATTAATATATAATAGTTGATATATTTATGGCACTTTATTATTGTTACAAAGAAATAATAAAGGCATAAATAATTACTATTTAATAATAAATAACAATTTATAACAATAATATTACCAATATTAAAGTTATATATCAATATAAATACTATTTATATTAATAGAACAATTATTAAAGTAATAATAAATAGAAAATCATCATAAAAGATAAAAATAACCTACTTTTGATACTTAATACAATTATTTTGAATACATTTATTCCTAAAAAATGTAAATCCAACTCATTTAAATTGTATTTACAATAAACAATAGAAGAAATTCCAAATTTTCTTATTTTTACGTGGAATTAGAGATTTTTGGAGAGAAATCTAACAAAAAAAATAAAAATTGATTTAATCACGTCAAAATTGATGATTAAAATAAAGATGAGTTTGAGTCTCTAAATATATCATAGTTTTATATAAAAAGAATAAAGCTTTTACCTTTGGTTTTAATAATTGAATATTTTTGTTGCATTTGAGGGGCAAATAGAGGTGGAAAGAGCTCTATATATAGTAAATTCCTCCCTCCTAGAGTTGGGGAGGCTTCTAGTAGATCTTTACTGATGGTATCCACTGGAATGTACTAGTAATTTAAGGTTTAGTGATGAGTGAATCATAATTAAACCATTTTATCCCATTATTACGCCATTTTTTAGAGTTATCACTGTAAAGCTACGTTTTCTGACATCATACCCTTGGAAGAAGACTAAAATTTGTGTATCATATTAGTTTTAATCATAATGAACTAGAATTCACCACTATTATCACTTCTATGACTGTTAAGCTTATAATAAGATCACAGTGAGTGATCATAAATGATCAATTTTAAGCTTAAACTTTGATTATTAATACCTTTTGAGTTATTGTAAGGGGTGGATATGAAACTTTGATTAAGAATCAAGTACTCTTCCTGTCCTCAAAATTTGTATAAGGTAAAAAATGATTAAGCAATTGTATTAAATAGTATTTATAAGAGAAAACACATCAATTTTATTGTTTTTAACTTTATAAGTATAAAACAATAATACCATAAAGATATATTTTTTTACCAACAATAAAAATTTATCCAAAAATACTCTACAAGAGATATTTAAGGCTACAAAAGAAATTTCTTCAAGAGCAATCTCAATTGGAATTGATTGAGAAAATAACTGCAAGCAATTAATTAAAGAACAAAGTCTTTAAAAAGATATTTAAAGATAAAACACACCCAAAAGTGATCATAGTGAATTTGGAAACAAAGTGACAAAGTTAACAGTGATGAAAGATGCTTTAATTCACTTATGGGGTGGTTCAAGGGGTAAAAATGATTATAAGAGCTACAAAAAATGATTATAATGATTTTTTCACGTGGTTAAAGGGTTCAAAATGATATAAAAGGGGTGGTTGGAATCCTTTATTGATTGGTTTAACAGTGTTTAAACTAATTATAAAAGGAAAATATTCTAACATGAAGAGAAAAGTGGGGCAAAGAAGACATTCCTTTATAGCCATCAATTTTCTTACTCCAAAAGTAAGATTTACTCTTGTCAGTCGTGGAAAACACTCTGATAACAAAAAAGCCAATTATGGCATCATTGAACCCTGGTTTAGACCAAAAAAGGGCTGTTTTTAGCCATTTTAGACCCTTAAATCAGCCATTACTATATTAATACCTGGTCTAGAGCCTTCAAAACACCTCAGAATGTGTGTAAGAGATTTAGAAACCAGCTAAAACTGTTTTTACTGAGATTGTTTTAGCTTAAGGGTAGTTTTACCCTCTTGGCAACAGTTAAAACTGCCCTGGTTGGTATCAAAACCTCATCATCAATTGAGTCACAGACCTTGTAACTCAATTCCAGGCAAAAATTGATGAACTTTTGCGTGGATTTTGACAACACACACCTGTCAGCAAGGAATCTGGAGTTCTGGCTCCCGTTTGGGGCTAGAGTACCTTTTCCCCCCCAGAATAAATCTTTCCAATTTATTTTTTCTTTAATTCCTCATCATGTAATACACTTGTAACTTACACATATAATTAAATTGATTTTTTACAGTAAACAACTGTAATAATTGATACCTCATATGTAAATTACAGTTCACTTATGTGATACATGTGCACATTTTGACATTTCAATTGAAAATACTTCAATTCCTCATAACTTCTCAACTACACACAACACCTCAATTTTAACACAAAAATTGATGGTTAATACCAAATGTGGTGTGAATTAAGATAAGTTTTTTGAGAATTTTCAACTTTTGTACAGAAAATTTTAAAAACTTAATTTAAGCTTATTTAGAGTTGAGTTACAGAAATTTTACCCAGAGGCAACCCCACCTTATCTTTACAAGGAATCCAATGGTGAAGTAATTTTCTTATGTTTATTTATTGGATAAAAAGTTAGAATATACTTGATGTAACCTTTTACCAAAAATATTTTAATTTCATTAATTTTTATTAAAAATTCGTTTTTACTTAATTTTTTCAAGTAAAAATGTATTTTCATAATTTTAAAACTTAATGTAATTTTTATTTTAAATTATAATTAATTCTCTACTTTTGTATGTAAATTTGTATTTCTATTTCAATTTTCATTTTTATAATAAAAATAAATTCATTTTATTGATATTTGTATCATATTTTGTTATTTGTGGTCTTTTGGGTATATGACAATACCTTTAAAGCTCATGGTTATACACGCTACAGCTATTCAGATAGTGAATTATGATAGCTTGGAATGTCATTAACAAACTTTGAATTGAACTTCATTACATAATGAAAATACTATTTTTGATGATTTTTCTTGTAACTCAACCTTTCTGTCAAAATTTACTATTCTAAGCTTTGAACCATGATTTCAAGGGGTTATACCTTAAATATAATTATAGTAATTATATCAGTCTTCATGTATGAGCTAGTAAAGTCTAAATAAATATCTTTTTTCACTTTTTGACCACTTTCACAACAAAGTGGTGAACAGCTATAACAATTTTGTTCAGTAAACCCCTGCAAGCTATAACCTTGTTTATAGCTTGTCAAATAAAGTTTATATCTATATTCTTACAGTAATCACGTTTTAAATTTTCTTTGGTTGAACTCTCTATCATTTATATTTCAAGAGATATAAGCCAAAAGCCATGAATATATGTGCTGATCATAAAAGTGCATATATTCAGGTTATTTCCTTAAGTATTGACTTTAGAGATATCAAGCGAAAATTTCATATGTGTAGTGTTTCATTGTGAATACAATGGTTTAATTTATTTTACATCTTGATTCATTGGCTTCTGAGATCAACGAGAATTCTTTCCTTTTTATTTTATTTTTACTTATTGTGCAGTAAGCATTATCTTTACAGATATGACATAAAACGTTCATATGTGTATTTTACCATGGCAAATCTAATGGTTAAATTTATTTTAGATTTTTATTCATTATATTATGATTTAATAAAGAATTTATGCCTATCTATGGCATTTTCACTCATTTTAAGATAATATTTTTAATTCTTATTTTTGGAATAATTATTGTAAAGTTATTTTGTGACCTTTTTGGATATGTAGTCATATCTCAAAGGTTCACATATATAAGGTATATTTTTGTAATATTAGGAAAATAAATATTTCTTCAATGCCTTGAATTCTTTGCATTTTAATTTCAATAAAATTGGAGGGAGTTCTATCAAATAGGAAATTTCATCTCTAATAACTAATAATTCCATAGTGAGTATGGGATTTGAATAAAGGTAGCCTTCATACACAAATCTTCTTCGCAATGATTCATTAGGCTTTCTTTATGTTTCATTAATTTTCTGAATAATTCATACTTTTTTACTTTTCTGAGCTATTCAGATATCCTGTAATCATTGGTATAAATTTGGAGCTATCAAAATACTGAAGAACTATATATAACAGCTGTTTTTTACAGAATGAAAAGGTTTATCATTTTTAAGTAATTTTACAAGCTTCTCAATAATAAACAACTAAGAAAATTAAATTTTTAAAATAGATTCAAGATATTATTTCATCATATCTCAACCTTAATTTATTCTCAAAAAGGTATGTGGGAAACTTGTATAAATTATTATTGATCATTCATAAATAACTAATGAAATGAAGATTAAAACACTGCCTTCTTTGAAAGATAAAATAATTTTTTGGCAATAATTTATATCATATGAGATCTTAAGAGATAACTGAGATAAAGAATCCCTTTTCTTAAATTCTTTCCCAAATCCTATTTGCAAAACTGTTGAAAAGCATATGCAGTTTAGCTTAACTAAAGACGATAATATTATCTTAAAGAAAAAGAAATCTATAATAATGGGATATTTACAAAGTTTGGTTCACAAAATTATACATCCACCTTACTTAAGTATTTCTAATCTCCATAATGGGAAATTTCTTTCTTGTACTTTTAGTATTTATGTTGAAAAAATGGCTTAAATTATTGCTCCAATTAATATTATTAAGCGAGAGGACATAGAAATCAGTTGGAAACGTTTGGAAAGTAAGGTTTAAGTGATACATATATAACTTCAGAGAAATTTCCAACTAGAGTCAATAAATTTTCTAAATCACTCTTTAAGTGTTTCCTTCTGATTACTTCAAGCCTTTTAAGTAATTCACAGAATGTTGATATTGGTTTTAAAGGCATTCATGAAAAATTTCATGTGAAAATTGCTCAAACCCCTTAATGAGATTTCTGCTCATATTCTGCATTCATCTTTCTTTAAATAATGAATCATATGCTTTTGTAAATGAAATTATGAGGAGATCTGTGAAATAATAAGATTTTAATTGACAAATCACTCTTTGATTTTACTTTTGACATTATTTGACTAGTATCATGTCTAAATCATTTTTTTGAAATGATTTTGGATTAATTGAATCAGTAACATGTGCATATATATGACAAATAATGGTTGACTTAGGCCTAATTTCTTGTAATTTGGACAAAATTTACAAATTTTCTGCTTAAATGAATAGGAATATATTTAAAAATGTATCTCTTCTTAGTTCTGATTATGTGTTTCATTTCCAAATGCAAGATATCTTATCTTTCTCATTCAAGCAAAAAATATAAACAAACAAAATTAATTCAAATTACTTCAAAATTTTAATAAATGGTTAAAATCATCCCAAAATTTGATTTCAGAAAGATTCATGGGATATGAGCTGTAGTTTGGTTTTATCAATTATTAAATTAGATTTTTTCATTATTATGATGACATTTTATTTCAAGTTTTGGAATGAAATAAGAAGAAAAATATATCATTCTGATTTTTAACAAGAGTATTTTTTATGTTATTTTCAGCTCTATTTTGTAAGTTTTTTCCTGCTGACTATGTTTTTTTATATTATTAGTTTTTTCATTCTCTTTTAAATACTTTCTTCTATTATTGACTTGGTTATTAATTTTATTTGATTGATTTCCTTTTGATAACAACAGTATAAGGGCTTGTAAGACCTACTCCTGTAAAATTGTTGATGACTGTCAACAATTTTACAGTTGCAGGATTTGCTGCACATTATTGTAATAAGTGATGAGATTTTAATTCTTCACAGTACAACTGCAATACATCTTTTCTTAATTGAAAAAAACATAAAATATAGCTTCAGTAAATAAAAATTGAATATCAAATAAAAATATTGAAAAAAGCTCATCAAAAAAACAAAAGTTAAGAATTTTATTTCTTTACAAAAATTTATATTACCCTTACTGATGGGAAATTATTTGATTCAAGTATGAGTAATTATAAGGAGAATTCAAAATAAAAAACAGCACAATACTGTAATTGAGGAAAATTGATTCAATAAATTAAGAAAAATATTCTACATTTTTTAATGTTAAGGATTTTTTTCCAAAAAATTCACAACTCTATTTTTTTATTCATTTGGAATGTTTATTTATACTAAGAAAATTACAATAATAGAGGATCAAAAGTAATTCTTTCATTGGAAATAAATACCTCTGTAAATTATCTCCTGAGGAAAACAGAAGAATTAATATCAATATATCATAATGATAAATACCTAAAAAAGTAAAAATGAAGGCTCTCTTAATTCAAAAGGAACTGGCTTGATTCTTATGTCTTTCAAAAGATAAAAGTAATTCTATATATTAGTGATATAGATGTGAAAGTGAATTTCCTATAGTAAATGTTATTTCAATCAAGATAAAATTATTAATGAAAAGCATTTTTTAATTTGTCCCAAGATCTTATAGCATCAAGTTTAATGCACTATAGATTTATTCTATCCAATTGAAAGGATATAATATCAAGCTTCAAAGTTCTTCAACATTCCAGTGGCTTAGAAGTACTTGGAATATTTAAAAACAATTAAACCCTTGAAAAAACCTAGTTCATAGAAAGGGACCAAGCTCAGTCTAAGCTAGGTTCAAGCGGATTTCCAAATGCAACACCTGCTTTCAGGTGTATCCACTTTTCTCATGGTGACAGCTGGGAAAATACACCTTAACTGTGGGATACGTTCCTATATCTTTGAATATGAGGTGTCAATTAGACCAAGGAGCCTGTTTATCTTTCAATACCTCATAGTTTTTTCAATACTGGGCTCCCATACAGGTTCTGTACAGTATTCTATGCGTCATACATGTCAGAAGAGGGCTGTGTGGTCCCCAGATGAAAATATTCCCCCTTTATTGGTGAGAACTGCCCAGATGTGGTTTCAAATTCACATCTAAGACCTATACAGGCTATAAAGGCCTTGTAAAAATCAAAAGCCAGTCCCTGGAAGTGGAAAATCTTCACTTCCTCTACATGAAATGGTCTAGAGGGCCTTTTCCCCCATTTTCAGGATAAAAAGGGACCTTTCTCTTCACAAAAGAGGAATCCCCATCTTTCTCTTAAATTTCTACATAGCAAAACTGTCAAAAACAGCTGTACTCTTGGAAAATAACAAGGTATACTTTAAACTTAACTATTTTATATTTTATTATAATAATACAATTGGTGAAACTGCACCAAGGGCTTTCAATAGCACTCACCACATATATTTCTCTATTACTTTAATTCTGTGTTACAGTCATAGTTAAGGTTGTAAATAGAATATATAAACACCTCATCATAGATGAAGCCTTACAGAATAGATGTTTCTCATTATGATTGAGATATATTTTTTCCTTGTAGTATTTCTTACATCCTTTGAGCTCCAATATTGACTCTTATCATAAATATATCAAATTCCAAAGCTCTCAAAAAGCTTTACCAAGTAATATTCAAAAATTGGATGATATTTCAGCAGATTGATTAAAATCAAATTTCATTCCTTCACCCATTTTTTTCTAAAAATTAACTCAAATTTCTCAAAATCTAATCAATTAAATATTTTTTTACCAATAAACAATGATTTTCAGCTCATAAGTAGTTTTTTTGTTTTGTTCTCCATTATAGCCCCAAATACATTCAGGTATTTTAAGAGGAAAGTCAAGTTCATAATATTATAGCTAGTTGAATAACTTGATTGTTATTATATTTCACCAAGGAGGCTGAAATTTATGAACGCTAATTTTATTTAATCTACAAATAAAGTAAGGGACATGATTCATTAGCCATACAAAATCTATAATATATCGAATGAAGGTATGACACCAAAGAATTCATTGGGTAAAATATCCAAATGGCCATTTTGTGGCAAAAGAAAATCCCCCTGATGTATTATACTATGGGATCCAGGTTTTTTTAATAGAGCTACTTATTCAAGTTCCCGAAACACATGAGATCCATTTTGAGGATTTTTATATGGAAATCTCAGTGAACCTCCAAAAAATGGGTAAAATAGCAAAAGTTGTGCCCTCAAGTAGATTTTGGGTGTGCATACAGCTTTAAACAAAATATCTATCTGTACAGTATCCTTTTTTGGAGTGCTCTTGATATATTCTGGAGTTTCTGTGGTTATCTCTACTCTTTCCAATTGGGTGAAACACCCAAAATTCCTATTTTTAGGCCATAAGATATTTCCCTAATGTATACCCCATAGTTTGAGGGAGTTACTAATTCCAGATACTGAAAAAATCCCCCAGGCCATTTAAGAGGCGTTTCAGGGGCCTTTCCTATTAATATTCATTTTAAGATATTGTAAAATAATAAAATTAGCTAAACTTGTGTTTTAAAGTGAATTTCAGAGGTGTATACAGATTTATTTGTAAAGAGGGTTGGAAATATTCCAGAAAATTTGTTATCAAATTGTATTTTTGTGGTAAGTAATCATCATATACAAAATTTATTTGACAATTTCTTAATGCTAGCTTTCTGTCTGTGTCAGTCTGAGTCTATGAAGAATATATATAATAATAATGACAAGCTTAGACTATGACTTTAACACATGAGATAGTATTTTAAGATTAATGAAAAGGCCTCTATTATTTGAGAATGGTGGCTATAATTGTATTTAAATACCTGATTTCCCAAGTTATCTGTTTAGTTACAATAATAATTGAAATAATAATTCAATATATAATTCTATCTAATACACTTTAAGTGTTACTTTTATGTAGCACAGTTTAACCATGTAAAAATAATATAATAAGATGATAGGGGGTTTTCCTAGGGGGGAAAGCCTCCTTTCATCTCAAATTAGGATGGAAAGAGGTTGAGAACCTCTTAAAACATTGATAGAGTGAAATTTTAACTCTGGTGGTTGGTTTGTGGTTCAAAACAACCAGAAAAACCTGTCTATGTGCCCAAAATTGGTTTCAAAACCACATCTCAACCTTTTGTACCCACATAAGGTGAAACCCTTTACCAATGGAAGGTATAGGAACATTCTACAAGCCAGGACGTGTCTAGTGAGGTAATCATCACATATGGGTGCCCCTTATTACTAAAATTATCAGGGGTCAACATAAAAACATAACTTGGGGGGTTTCGACACCTCATACTTCGATTATATGGAATACTTTCCCACAGGAACACTCAATGAAGTTTGGAGTGAAGGTTTAAATTCTTTATAATTAGTGATCAACTGATAAATAGCCCTTTTATGGATTTCACACCTCATGATTTAACTATGTGGGATAGTATCCTACATTACCACTTTGTTTTGGATTATAACCTTAAATACTGAATATCTTTGACATTTCTTAGGATAAAGGGCTCAGCTTGTAGCCAGAATTGAGCTCTAATGAATTGCTCTACCCTTGACCAACATTTGATTAAATATGCCAAATCTATACAGGCTCAAGGTTTCTTGACATTTTTGTAAAGTAGTATTTTTCTTATTTTTGAAGGAAAAGTTCCAATAACTTCTGAGAATTTTAAGATACAGAGACAATGGTTAAATTTTTATTTATCCCTTCTCTAGCCCTCATAGAAAATATTTCATTTTACAAGTCTCTCATAAAAACTGTGGAAGCTACATGAGAGTTTAAGAAATAGTATTATCTTTTCAAGTTACTCAAATAGTATGTGTATGGTAATTTCTGATCCATTAGTGTTAAAGCCCGGAAATAAGTACCATCGGATAGCCCTCAATGAGAGGTTTAATAAAAGACCCCATTTGGTGGTTCTGTTTCCTAATATTCATTTTTTATATGGGAGGTGAATATTAAGGTTTATGCTCAGAAAGAATTTTTTAACCTTCGTAGCTTGATTAATTATTTTTTTTGTAATAAGAATGGTATTATTTGCAAGGAGAAGGCTTCCTCTTGAATACTGTTACATTCATATATTAACACTTTTGAGCTCTATCTTTTTTTGTGGCCTTATTTTACCTTTCTTAGCTTAAGTAAAGGTGTAAAGGTGTATGTTTCACCCTTTCTTTGGTACCATGTTTGTGGTACTTTCTTATTTCATACTTGTACTCTAGGCTTTAGTCACAGGCTGACATTATGCCTTGTTCAATTTATTATTACTTTTTGTTTCATCTTCCAGTTATTCCCCCCAAAGTTCTACTCAATCACTTTATGCTAAGGTATATAAACACTTTTCATTATTAAATCAATTATCAACTCATGTCCTCACAAATACAATCTTGCATCTTTCTTTTAAATCAACAGCTTGTTCATAAAAAGCTAGTTATCACTGTACTAAAGCAATTTTACATTGAAGTGGCTTAAGAAAAATATTAATTTCCAGACTTCTAATAACTATTTCGGATTTTCAATTATAAATCCAACCATAAAATATAAGATTCTTACAAAATCATTATCAATTATTACTAGAAATTATTCTTCTTATATACTAAGGATTAATCTTAAATCTTTCAGAACATCACAGGGGAATTATTGGTTATATTTTAGCTATATTCAAGGAATTTAATACAAAATTTTATTTCACATGCCAAGTCCTACCAATTGATATTGGAGGTTAATTCTAGGAATAATATATTACTGGCCAGGCGGTCACTCAGAAACATTTCTTGGTGTAAAGTCAGGGAAAGGGATGTATGCCTAAGGATGGATATACTTTTGTATTTATTTTCTCCCTGGAGCTTAAAGAAATACCATTTTTTATATTGGAATAGTTTTTGAAATCTGAGATCTTATATATATTTCTTCATTTCCATTGTAACTAAATTGATAAGGAATACATATCTATATATCTATTCAATTTTATGTGAGCCATTTGATATATTGAATTAAGAGAATATTCTTTGGATCTCAAACCAAGGATTTGATTAAGTTCTTTTAAAAAAATCTAATTGAGAAATTCAATACCATATTGATCAAATCATATAATCAGCATGATTCAAAAGAGAGTTTTATTTATATGTAATAGATACCTTACACTTACCTTGAGATATTTCATTTATAACATAAAAAGAGGAGCTCTATTATAATGATAAAAATTAATATATAATATCAAAATTGAGGAAGAAGAATGGGCTTGTGTGTTTCATGATTCTGAAATATTAATGAGATATATTTTATATTGAAAGGGCTTTTTGAAATTGTTTCTAATTTGCCTTTTAGATAAAAAATGGATGTTCAAAATCCATTTACTTATACAGCTCACCTTCAATCATTTTCCTTATATAAATTGATGTAAAGACAAAGGAAACTATCACCTATTGGAAATTATTATGTATTTCAAGAAATATAGATCACTTAATTCATAATCAATAAACAGATACTTCAGGTTTTTTGTCTTGAAATATATGTATTTTTTCTGAGCGTTAATTGTTTTAGTTATTGAAGAAGAAAAATGGGTCTCTGAATTTCCTTCAAATATTCAATTCGAAGCTTCATATAAAGAAAAGAAATTATATCCAAGTCATAAAAGTAACTCAAGCACATATGCTCACTTTGAAATAGGATTTAGGGTCTTTTATTTTATTTTCCTCAACTCTTTTGCCACACTATCCATGTTATAGATTAAAAACCAATTTAATCATTTATCTTATACTAAAGGGGTTCTAGAAGTGTGATAAAGTGGCTTAATATACATGAAATATTCAAGAAGAGATTAAATAAGCCAAGCAAGCTATATAAGCTGATACATATATATCCCACATTTCCTGTTGAGCTGGGGCTTTACTTTTTGATGGCCAATGCGATACTTTCCTGTTCCTATTAGTATCCTCTTTGAAGAGAATTTGAGTCAGTTTTTTATTTAAAATATGGGAAAATGAAAATAATCCAATTTGAATTTATTAAAACTCAAACAATTCCTTATAGAAAAGATATTCTCTCTCATAAATAAATATTTTGAAAAATAAAAAAATGAAATTGTGACAAAATCAAAACCTTAATTAGATATATTATCTTTTTCAACTAAGAAGAATGGAGTTTTATTTATTCAAACTTGAAAGAAAAGATTCAAAATGGAAACTCTTTACCAAGGATTATGTGTGAAAATCAGTTGTTTCTATTGATAGCTTTTTTAAAATAATGAGAAAAAGTAAATTGAGAAATTTTTAAAAAGTATATGGTAAAAATAATAAACTGAAAAGACCATATTGCAGGATTTTTCTATGAAAATATTGATAAAATTACTAATAATCGATAGTAAAATTACTATTATTATAAAAGATATGAGGGAAACATACTATATCCAAAAATTAGAATATTGCTTAATTATCATTTTTCTCATATTTTCTATATACTGTCGGTGATATCAAATTAATAAGAAATTTTCTACTGGATTAAATTACAAGAACTATAAAATAATTTGTTTTATTTCAAAATAATGAAGAATTTTTTTTGATTTTTATATTTCTTACAGGATTAAGTAGGAATCCTCTTTTAATAAGCTTTCGGAGCTTAGAAGGAAGCTCTAAGAGTAAAAACTAAATACTCATTATTTAGCCAACAAGAACCATGTTCTGAATTGAGAGGAGATGTTTTACATATCATATGTTGATTTAGATGATCAATAGCTAAAAAAATATCAAGATAAAGAAGTTAATTAGCTAAGAATGAATACTTTGAATGGTATATTCCTGTATCTCACACCTTGTAATTCAATCAAAAGGCTACAAAATCTTCAATATTTATTTTCTAGATACTTGTATTTAGTCTATCAAGATACAATGATATAAATAGCTGATTATGAAATGATATTTTCCAAGAAACATTTCAAAAGGCTCATTTCAGGGCTTATGTTAGGCTGGCTCTATGATATAGATTCAGAATGATAGATACAAGCTATAACTGTGAGTGTGACAAAATTATAATAGTAAAAAATAATTCATAATATGAGTGAAAGGGCCATACTAGTGAAAATTATTAATGATGAGTACTACTGATAGCCCTTTGTGCAGTGTTTACCTTTTGGTTTACAATAATTAAAGCTTTATAGTTATAAATTTTATATTCTAAGGGTACAACTTATTAAAAATGTATACCATGTGAGAATACTTAGAAAAGGATGATTCTCTTTTCCTTTGTTGAGGAAAATACTCCTTTTATCATTTTCAGGGGTGGTGAAAGGTTGTTTACATCTTCACACGACCACAGAGTGAGAATTGGCACTACTTTGGGCTGGCCTGTGGTCTCACACACTCAATACAGACTGTTACGTTTTCCCACTACAGGGTGAAAATTTTCACTAATAAAGCTTAAGGATGTGTTCTAGTAGTTCTGATGCATAGGAAACTGTAAAGGAAATTTCTTTATTACTATTATTGGTCATACTATTAGTAATCAAAGAATAAACAGCATTTAACTCCATTGATTAGCTAGCAATTCAGGAATATGGACAGCTGTCCCACAGTAAGATCCCATACCAGATGATGAGGGATTATTATCTGTGATATTGAATAATTTGGCTGGTTTGGAAGGTAGAAAGATCAAAATTTATCTCATTTTGCAGCCCTTGATGACCTCTACCCAATGGTTACTCATTTGGTATACCTAGAACTAAGTATGGCAAAGGCATATCAATTTTCAATTCCATTGTCAACTTACAGATTCATTATTAATCCTGTATTTAACTTGTTTAATCAATAATTTCTTTGTAGATTGTATATAGGGAAATGTAGGGCACCATCAGCAATCTCTGATTTCTCTCTTTCCAAAGAGACCCCACTCTGGGTATCTTAAATTAAAACTGTAGAAGCTATATTAGAGGTGAATATTTAATTTGGCCATAAACTCTTTGGTTTTAACTTTAGCTCCTTTTGGCTGGTACCATTGGATATCCCTTATTGAGCTTCAGTTTGAACACCCTTTGTATGGGGTCCTGTCTCTTTCTCTGTATTTGAGATGAGAGGTGAGAATTGAGGTTTATTATTGGCTTCTATTTTGAGGTGGAATAACTTTGTCATTCCCTGTCCTATGATTATGGGAATTGTGTCTTTGGTAAGAGGTAACTTTCCTCTTTTTTTGATTCCACTCATGAGCTATTTTGGTTCAGTTCACATTTTGGTGGTATTTTGCTCTACCATTTGTTTATGGTATTCTGCTGTCATGCTTGTGCTATTGTTTTGAGTTACAGGATGAAAGATTAATAATCAGATAACAGAGCCTTGAAATGTAATAAACTTCAAAAAACAATGGAAAGTAAATTAACTCAATTGGAGTTGTTATTGAATCTTTTTTTGTAACCTAAAACTATCAGAATTGTCTAATTATGTGATCTTACATGTGTATTAACCCATTCATTGTTAGGAACTAAATAATTGACTGATATACATATTTTTTATCTGATAATATAAAGCTTCTTCCTTAAGTCTATTAGTCTTACTGGTAATTTAAACATGGAGTTCATATTATATTTATTTTTGAATATTTGGTCTGATTGCATAAATATATTTGGGTTTGATAGAAAATGAGCTCTTCATTTACTATTCCTAAGAGATTCAACATGATGAATTGAGAATTTTATCTTCATTTTTTTTTTGAAGCTTCCTACTATCTCTATTTTCCGCAGGCTTCTAATTTATGTAATATACTGCTTCCATTAGATCCAGTGCATAAATAGTAGTCTAAAAAAAGGTCTTCAACTATCCTTATTTTATATTTCAATGATAAATTATTTAGAAATTATTCTTTTTTGAGGAGCCAGAGGTTCAAATTACCTCATTTTCATATGAAGGAGGTAGCTTATCTTCCATTTTATCAATACTTAATGGAACTTAACCTTAGTAAATAGGTTACCAACAGGCTTTTATTGATGGAGTAAGTAATTCAATGCACCTGTCCATAGATTTGGGGCTTTTTAGTCCTCAGAGGCCTCAGATTGTGGAGGTACCCTGGCTCTCTTTATGGTCCTGCATCCCCTTCAATTTTTTTCTATTCAAATGTGATCATTTCTTTCCTCAATTACAGATTTTAGTCTTATAACATAACATTTTCAAGTTAAAAATTCAGTACTTCTAAATTAAAAAACATTTATTGCCTTAATACTAATTAATATTTAATATGGGCTTTTACGGTTTCATTTTTTTTATTTTAAAATATATAGAACAAGATAGTTTCACAACTCTTTTATCTGGTCTTTATGGTAATATTTTGACTCATTTTCTATTTGGCTATCTCATAGAATTCTATTTTTTGCTATACACCTCATGGATTAACCACGGGTGAGCTTTTGTGGTTGAATTCAAATCTTACTTTTAATAATTGAATTTAATTACTCAAAATTGTCATTTGTATTTTTTTTGTTGAAAATTATCAATTTTTGGTATTCATGTTATTTATGAGTTTTTCATAATTGAGAAGTTGTTTTAAGATATTTGTGGCCTATTTGGGTAGTTAAACTATATCGCAAAGCGTATATGGACTTGAATTATAGGCTGCTATCCTTGATACCTGAGGTTATGGCCTCTCAATATTCATGGTGATATCACCTTCAAGATCTCTAGCTTCTTCTAGTAGCTTTTTATCTGTATTGAAAGAAAATTTATATGCTTATACAACATTGATAAGTTTTTATTTCATCTTTTGTGATAAATTTGAATTATTTTTTTGAAATAGTTTTTTTGATGAAAATTATCTTTTATGTTTATCGTTCATAGGAGAATCTACTGATATTTATTTTGGAGAATTTAAAAAAGGAAAATTCCTCTCTCTTATTATCTCCAATCGTTCATTATCTGTATTCATAATCTTTTCTCTGTGAATACAAGGCATTTTTAGTAGTCACTTTCCAGAATAGAATATGTAGAAATTTTCTAATCCATTACCATTACTTCAGTGTTAACTTATACTCCCCTTTTTGGGTGTGGGAATGTGACCAGAATAAAATATACCCAGTGTTCAATTACGAGCTATTCCACTTCTAAATCTCACAAAATTCATTATTGTTTTTACCAAGGATGGAATATATCTTTTAGTTGTTTCTTTTCTACACATGTGCTAATATTCATGTTTCCAGGTTTATATTTTCCTCCAAATCATGCAGAAAGCCCCAAAAGTATACAGTTTATCTCTAGCAGTTTTGTGTTTCTTTATTATGGAGTCTTGGATGCTTAGAGGGTTAAAACGTACTCACTTTACTATGGTCAGTGGGTATGTACCTCTGTATATTTTTTAGATTTTATTGATCAAATGAAGTATTCTTAGAATTCATAGGGTCTTGGTCAGATCCTTCTTTTTCTTTAGCATACTGAATTTCTTCAATAAATTGTATTTAATTTATTCTTTTATTTTATTACAGTTATTAACCGAATGGCAAGTACTACCACATTTTTGCAATTTCAATGGAAGCCTTCCAGATTTTTTGTCAGTTTTGGTACTTTGGGAAATATTTTTGGTGTGAGGAAGTAGTCATATCCCAGTCTTTATCAATTGTAGTCCTGATAAGGATGTTCTCCATGGAGTTAATATGGTCTTCTGTGGATAAAATTTCAATTCACTTTAATTTGATGGTATTCTCAAGCTCACAATCACATTTTCTCAAGTTTTCAATATTAATAACTTAGTCAGAAATATCTGGTTTCAAATGATAAAGTCTTTCTTTCTTTTTAAAACCCAATTTAGTGTTTTCTCTCTATGAGACTAAAAAATAGCACTTACAAAGGAATTTAACATTTTGAATCTAATAAATCAGTTAGACTATTTAAAAATTATCTCATAAATACACCATTTTAAATAATTCCCACCATACTCTTGTTATTTTGTAATAACATTTCTTTCCAGTTTTGTTGAAAGTAGATTTTAATGTCTAAAAAATAATTTTTTAAGTGGTATCATGAATTCTTCTTGAAAAATATTCAGTTTCATTATGAATGCCATGTGGCTATATTTTCCTTCACCAGGGAATGGTGGACATTCCTATAGCCTTAGGAGGTACTTTGTATTGAATTAAATTTTCACAGGGGTTTCTCTTGGAAAGTAATGGTTCTTTGAAGAGGGGATTATTGAAAAAGATTTGGGTGATATTATTCCTCCCTCTAATTTTATATGCTTTCTAGGAATACTTTATTTGAGCTCATAGATCTTATGCTCAATTCAATTTAAATTTGGAAGGATTTTCTCTTTTAATTTCTCTCCCACTTTATCATTATTTTCTATATTATAATTAAATAGTTTTTTACTTCAGGTAATATAGTTTACCAACCTCAATATTCAAGCTTTCCATTGATTTTTAGAGTTTATTGGTCATCTATTTCATAATGATTTAATTACTACATTGTCATTTCATTCTCCATTATATGGCTTGTTTGAAAAATAAGACATGTTTTTACAGTTCTCCCTTTAAACATTTAAGTGATATATCTATAATCATTTCTTTACTCAATAAAGCTTCATTGGATTTCTTGGGGTCTATATACCAATTTTTCTTAATTCAATAGTAATTTAAGAATGGATATTAATTATTTTAGTGAAAATTTTCCTTTTATTCTCTTATGTTCTCTTTCTGTCACTCCATTAGATCTCAGGATATTTTTAATATGATGTAAACTTCTCATTATTCCATTTTTGTAATTATGTACCCTTTTAGGTAAGTTCTGTGCTCATTTGGCTTCCCTTTCCCCTTTAGTTCCTTTTTATTGCCTTAGTATCCTTGGGCTTGTTGTTGGAGGAACCTTGTGGAGCATTGGTGCTGGTTGATGCTGCTGGCCCTCCGTTCTTCAAGACTTACTATCTGTTCATTTCTAGCTGTGAGACTTAAGCTCTATTATAAATACCCAAATATACCACCAATCTCTTGAAATAAATTTTCAAATATTTGAAACTTGTAATCAATATTCACAGTCAAAATTGATCCTTTTTTGAAAATAAAACAATGAACAGCCTTTTTTGAGTAACTAAATCCATAGATTTAAGCCCATATTTTTATTCTAAGCAGAATTTAACCAAGGACCTATCAAACAAGGTGTAAAATTGAAATAACTCTAAAGGTTTTCATAAGAAAAATACTTCAAAACTTCATCAACAATATCAAATATATTAATTGTGGAAATTTTTTGTTTTTTTTTATTTTCATGTAAAAAAAATGGGATTCTGGAAAATCCCAAGTTACATACAAATCGGGATCAGCTTTATTTATGTTTTTTCAAATTTAAAATGACTGATTAGCAGATTAAAAAAAACTCATAATTAATATCATTATTGAGGCTAGATTTAATTATTTTTGTGTAATAATAGCTGAGAGATCCAAGTTACCCCAAACTCTGAAGCCTCTGAGTCATATCAAGCTTAAAATATGCATTTTTGTGGCTTATAACTACACAATTAAGCTTAAAGGCTTCCTGGAGAACTTTTTACAAAGTCCAATTTCCATTATATCATTATAAAATAGCAAATAAATTTCTATTTTGATTTAGGAGGGAGGTAATGAGGACATATGAAGCCTATATCGATTTGAATTATTTATTAAAGATGATTTATAACCCAAGAAAGGTTATTAAACCCTCTTTTCAACTAGTATCCATGGAATTATCTCATTAACACAAGTTTTCACTGTGCTTATAGCCTGAATCACAAAGAAGATGAGGTAAACCTCCAAATATTCATTCAAAATATGTCTCTAAATGGATCACTCTGGTATTTCCCAGAAAAGAAGAGAGAAACATTACTCTTTAATTAAAACCAAAAAATTCCTAGCTCATGATCATAATAAAAATCTTTACCTATAGTCCATTTTTTATGATTCCATGGGAAACAATCTTCAGAAACTGACAGAAACTAAGATCTGTAATTTTATTCCCAATAACAATGACACCTTCTATAAATTATTTTTAATTTCATATTAAATAACATTTACTGTTTTGAATTTATTATTTCTTAACAATAAAGCACCATGAGCAAAGTGGCTACACCTGACAGCAGGTGTTCCATTTGGAATGTGACATAGGATATAGATTGGACTCAGGTAGGAGCTGGGAAATAAATCAAATTTTGAAAAAGAAGTTTTGGAAGAACTTCAGGCCACCTATGTCGGCCACAAAGGTTCAATTCAATTGGCTTAGTATCAGTGCTTGTTATGAATTTTCAAAGCTGAATAATTCAAATAATACATGATAAAATTCTTTTTTTCCGTTCCCCAGGTATTTTAATTTTGTTCATTTTGGATGGTTTCATGAACATGAAATTCAAATTTTAATTCTTTCCTATATATTTTTAAATAAATATTACAGTTTCAATATGAATAATCTCTACATCTCACATATCTAAATATACATATAAATGATATTGAGACTGGGTCTCTTGTACTTGATAATAAGCTTCTATCAATGAAAAATTCCTCAATTCCTGAAGGACCTTCTGCAAATATATACTAAAAACAGATATCCTGCTATAAAACTATTTTCTCTTAAGAAAATACATATTGCTTGAGACACTTGTTAATTACTTTTCTTCTGTTACTCACTTAAGTTTTTTATTTGATAATGAGGAAAATCATGAATCTGAATGTCACAAATTCATTCTGAGGAAGTTCTAACCAAGATGAAGTTCATAATTATTGAGAATAACTATCATTCAGGACCATAAATAGCTGTAGATGAGGCCTTTTCACTTATATTGAGAATATATGAGTATTTAAAGTAGAATATTTGGATTTCTCTTCCCATTGTAAATTTTTTCACTATATGATACCAATGTTTGAATTAGTAATATTCATTGTCTAATATTCATACAGAGTATATGGAGGAAATTCAAATATATTTTTCAAGCTTAGGAATAGTTGAAGTTAATTCTCATGAATAATTAAGTTATTTAAAGCTATTTCATTTAGGAAACTTGATATGTCATTTTTTGTTGAATTATGTTGATTCTATTTTATAGCCTTTTTTCCTTTTTTTCAAGTTTATTCATTTTGAATCCACTTTCCAATTATTAGGATCTATGAAGAGCTCTCCATGTTTTAAAAAATTGAAAATTTACTCTACACTGAATGGGTTGATAACTAAGCTATTTCAAAGGTGATTTTTTTATTTTATGATGAATGAAATATGAGAAAACTAAGTGTCAAAATTAATTGGGAAAGTCATTTCAGAATGTCTCAAAATTGAATCTCTCTCAAAGATACTTGGGACAATTTTGTGTATTCTTTATAACATTTAAAGATAACTACTCTTTATATCAAATATTTGTTTCAAAGAAGCTACTACCTCTTTCCAAAGATATATAAAATTCATCTGATTCTTATGTGATTATTTTAATCCATTCTGATATATAGAGAAAATTAACTGTGATAAATAATTTCTTCTATAAAATATTTTCTCAAAGTGTATCAATTAAGACTATGAGAAGCTTTTGGAGTTTGATTTAAATTTATAGATGCATAAAACCTAAAAAAGTGTGAAGTGAGGATCATGAACCATTTTAAAGGTGAAGTTTATGGAAATAGATATATAGCTCCCTTGATTTTATTTTGGATAAAAGAGTTAAATTATTTTTATTTTTGGTCTTTATGTTGAAAAGGGGGCTTGAAATGTGTAATAAAGTGATATTTTGGAAAGAGAGGGCATGAGAAAACTAAAACCCTTTAAAAAGTACATTTGAAGAATTACCAACTTTACTTCAGGGTCAATTCAAATGAGCTTCCGAGTATATTCTAAACAAATCTCTAAATATTTCCTTTTATTTATTGAACATTTACCAAGGAATTCACATTTTCTTTGACTTTTCTATCATATTATTTTATGGAAACTTTCATCTCAGAAATTTTTGAAGCACATTAATGCAGATTTTGTTCCTAAATTGAAGTCACTTTTTATTGAAATCCTGAAATATATGCATTAATAAATGGGACTCTGATTGAATTTCAAAAAAATATGATTTTTAAAGCCCAAAAATTTACCTGAGTGTTTTTAAAGTAGAATTGTGAGCCATGAGGTAAATTTTACATACCCAAATAGGCCATAATTATCTTTAAAATAAATTCTGAACTAGGCATAACCCATAAGTCATGCATAAATTCAAAATTCATCATTTTTGATTTCAGAAAAGATGAATAACTTTTTTGTGAGTAAGTGAATACATGAATTTAAGACCAAATTTGGATTCTACACAAAATTTCACCTAGGCTAACTCTATAAAGTGAATAAGCTTAAGTTACCTCTATGAGGTGGTAATATGCAAAATACTTCAATACCAAATCATCAATACCACATAAAACAATTGTGAAAATTTTTGTTTTTCTCAATTTCATGCCAAAATAATGGGAATGTGAGAAATACAATGTTACATATACACTAAGAATAGTGTTATTCATGTTTCCGGCACTTAAATTTACAGTATTCTTACATAAAGTTTTGTTAAACCCATAGTGGATATCAGTCTTTAAGCCTGAATTTCTATTTTCAATGTGAAAATAGGTAGGGGGGACAAAATACATCAAAGAGAGCCAGGGTACCCAACTTCTGAGGCCTCTGAGGGCTGGATATCTCTAAAGCTTATATCCATGGCTGATCATGGCCCAATTAGTATACCAAAGCCTTTTGGGTACCTGGTTACCAAGTTAAAGTCCCATTAAATCATAAGAAAATGACAAACAAGCTGCTATTTTGATGTGACAAGGAGGTAATGAGCTACTCTGAATCCTGTAACCATGTCAATTCTTAATTATTTTCTATTTTCAAACCAAAGAAGACTAATCAAATCCCTTTTTTTACTAGTATTTATGAATTTACCTCATGACAACCAGCTATATTGTCAGGATGATACTATGATAAAGGTATAACTAGGCTAATTACAACTTTAACTGTGTATGTGACACAGCAAAAAATGATTTAAAAAAGATTTATAAGAGTTTATAATGAGATAAAAGGGTTCTACTATTGAGAAATAGTGGTGGTGAGCGCTATTGAGAACCCTGGGTGCAGGCTTTATCTGTTGGATTACAATAATAAAGTCTACAATAATTAAAGATTATAATTATACCTGATTATTTAACCAAGAGTAAAACTGTTTTTGACAGTTTACTACGTAGGTTATTCAAGAGCAGGATGAGGAAAGGTTTTGGTTGTGAAAAGCCCTCCTTTTATCCTGAAATTGGGGTGAAAAGGCTACTAGACCTTTCCACGTAGAGGAAGTGAAGATTTTTCACTCTCTATAACAGGCTTGTGGTTTGCAAATAGCCTGTATACCCTGTATTGGGCTCAGATGTGGTTTTGAAACCACATCTTGGTGGTTTTCACCAATACAGGGTGAAAATTTTCATCTGGGGACCTCACAGCCTGATTCTGACATGTATGACGCGTAGAATGCTGTACAGAAACTGTATGGGACCCCAGTATTGACTGACATATGAGGTATTGAAGTAAAAACATGCTTCTTGGTCTGTTTGACACCTCACATTCATGGTTATGGGATGTTATCCCATGGTAAGGCTGTATATGACAGCAGGTGGGATTTTGACCTTAAAATGGTCATACCTCTGTCAGCTTTTGAGATATCAAGCTCAAAATTGGTTCATTGAATAGCTCTATATGAGCTCTACACAATGATACCCAACATGACATGGTTATCATTAAATATGACAAAGTTATCCCATGTACAAGTATTTTTGTACATTGGCGTGGTTTGGGCAAAAGCTGTATTAAGCTTGTTTGGCCAATAACTTCTGTTGTAGTTGAGCTATGAGGAAATGGATGGCACCATCAGATAGCCCTGATTGTGCTCTTTCCAAAAAGACCCCACTTTAAGTATCTCACACTAAAACTGTAAAAGTTAGATGAGAGGTGAATGTTTTGTTCACCCTTATTTGGTCTGAATTTGACCATAACTCAAGTAATACTGGTGCTAGCTCAGTTTGGCTGGTACCATTGGATAGCCCTGGCTTAGAGCTTCATTTTGAGTACCCATTTGATGGGGTTAAGCCTCTCTTTCTAGATTTTAGATGAGAGGTGAAAATTAAGGTTTATGCTCAGCAATAACTTTGAGCAGGAATAACTTTGTTATTTCTTGTCCTATGGTGATGGGACTTATATTTTCAGAAAGAGGTGAGTTTCCTCTTTCTTTTGATACCTTTTGAGCTAATTTGGCTCAGCTCCATGTTTTGGTGGTATTTTGGCTATACCATTGGTTTATGGTATTTTGGCTGTCATGCTTGTGCTCTGGTTTTGAGTCACAGGCTGACATACCCTCCCTCTAAAAAAGGCTCATCATAGATGAGACTGTTCAGTCCTCCTAGAGGCTCTGAATCTCCTTAAATGAAGGTTCCCATCTGGTATGGCATCCTCTGCCAACCATTTGTCTTTGTCAGCTGTCTGGTTCTTGAATCTGACTAGATATTGTCTCTGATCCTTCCCATTAAGTCTGATTTTTCTGGCCCTGATGATTTTACTCACAGGTCCAGGGGAGTCTTCTACTTCCACTATTTCTGGTGGAGTGATGTTTTTCTTCCTGGAGGGGAATTTATCCTCCTCTGTTTGGAAGTATGGTTTGACCAGGCTCACTGGAAAGACTGGGTGTTTCCTAGAAAACTCCTCAGTGAGCTTGACCTCTACTGCATTCTTCCCTATCAACTTAATGATAGTGAAGGGCCCTACAAATGAGTCTCTCATTTTCTTGGGTCCCTTGAGGTTGTTAAAGTTTAGTGTAGACACTAACACCTGGTCCCCTTCCTTGAAGTCAGGTTCCATGTGTGACTTGTCCCACCTTTGCTTGTTATACTCTTTGGCCTCAGCTATGCATTTGGCAGCAGTATCACAGGCTTTCTTCCACATATCATGGAAGTCTTTGGCTGTGGGGTGGATGGTCAGAAGATTTTTCTTCAAATGATCCACAGGTAACAGGGGATTCCACCCTTTCTCTACCAGTGCAGGTGTTTTTCCTGTGGTAGAGTGCTGGCTTGTATTATAAGCCAGTTGTACTGCTGGTAAGAGGGTGACCCAATCATGGGTATATCCCTCATGGTCCTTGTATTCCATGCCATAGGCACAGAACCTCCTGAGGATGTCCTCCATTGTTTGGATCATCCTCTCAGCTAGGCCATCTGTTTGTGGATGGTAAGCTGTGGAAAAAGCAAGCTTGGTGCCAAGCATGTCATATAAATTGGTCCAAAATTCAGATGTAAATTTTGGGTCCCTGTCACTAATTATGATCCTAGGGACTCCACAGGTGGATATGATGTTATTCCAAAATAACAGAGCAGTGTCCATGGCTGTGTCCTCTTTATGGCATGGTAGACATCTCATTCTCTTGCTGAACCTATCAACTATGATTAAGCAGGCATTGTGGTTTTCTTTGCCTCCTGGGACAAGTCCTGTGACCCAGTCCATGTTGATGGTTTCCCATGTGTGTTTGGGTTCTTCTATGTGTTGAAGCAACCCATATTTCTTCCCATGTTTTCTATTTGCCTTTTGGCATCTTTCACAAGTGTTGATGTATTCACTCAACTCTTGCTCCCACTTGGGCCACCAAGCTGTGCTTGCTACCCTCTCCTTAGTCCTGTCCTCACTCATGTGTCCCATGTAGGGGCAGTCATGGCATTCCTGCAGGATTAAAGAGATGTGGTCTCTGTCTATCACTGTGAGTGCACTGGTGTGCTTGTCTCTGTGATAAATCAGGCCATCTATAAGGAAGAATTTATTGTCCTTATAGGCCCTCAACCAGGGTTCCTCCAGCTGGGTTTCCAGTTCTGGGCTCCTGTATTTTTGTTGAAGGAGTTGGAGTAGTATGCTACACTGTTTGTGTTTAGCATAAGATTTCAGTACTGCATTGAAGAATTCATTGTGCAGTTCTGAGGAGCTTATCCCCAGTATGGGGGTTTCTGTCCCTTCTGAATCAGTGTTTCCACTGTCAAGGGTACCACTCCCTGGTGCCCATTCAGAAAATCTGAAGTTCTTCTTCCTATTTATTTCCATAAAATGGATAGGAATTTTTGCAGCAACTTCAGGGTCATAAGCTGGATTGCTTTTGACATTATCCAGTGGCCATCTGCTAAGGCCATCTGCATTGGTATGGCTTTTACCTTCCTTGTATATGATGGTCATGTTCCCTCTATACTCCTGGATGGCTATTTGCCATCTCAGCATGTGTCTATTAGTAGTCTTCATGTTTAGTAAAGACTTCAAGGCTGTGCAGTCTGTGTAGACTTCAAAGACTGCACCCTCCAAATAGTAGTGGAGTTTTTCTAGAGCCCAGACTAGACATAAACATTCTGTCTGGGTGGCCCCATACCTGGCTTCTGAATCTTTCAGCTGCCTGGAGATGTAACATATTACACCTTCTCTTGGTTCACCATCCACAATTTGTCTTTGGTGAAGGGCTGCTCCCAAGCCTTGGCTGCATGCTGCATCTATATATAACTTGAATGGTAGTTCAAAGTCAGTCAAGATGAGCACAGGTGCATTAGTGAGTTCATATTTGATCCTCTCATATGCATCCCTCCTTTCCTTGGTTATTTCAAAAACTACATCCTTTGAGCATAACTTGTATAAACTACTGGTTATGTGGGCAAAGTTTTTGATGTGGTTTCTATAGTAGCTAGCAAATCCAAGGAAAGATTGCATCTCTTTGATGTTCTTTGGTACTGGCTTTTGCAGTACTGCTGCTACTTTGTTCTGGTCAATTGCCAGACTAAGGCCTGAGACTTTGTGTCCTAGAGCTAGTAGCTCTTGTTGGCCAAAATTACACTTTTTGAGTGAAATTTTCAGATTGATGGGTGTACATTTACTTAGCACTCTGTCTATGTATTGTACATGGTCTTCCCATGTCTCTGAGTATATAATGATATCATCAATGTATACTACCATCCAGCCTTCCATTATTTCTTCTTGAAATATGGTGTCCATCATCCTTTGGAAGTGGGCTGGTGCATTCTTGATGCCAAATGGCATCCTGGTGTACTCATATATGCCCATATTGCATATAATTCTGAGTAATTTCATGGAGTTTGGTTTAACTCCATTTTGGTGGAAGCCCTTCATACAATCCATCTTGGTTATGTATTTGGCTTTGGCCAATTTATCCAAGGCATGAGGTATCCTTGGTATAGGATACCTGTCTGCTTTTGTGTAGTTGTTCAGGGCTCTGAAGTCTCCACACAGTCTAGACTTGCCATCATGCCAGGTGATTAGGACAGGAGTGGTGATTTCCACTATTTCATTATGTCCAATCTTCCTAATGACATCCATGTCCAGGAGTTCATTGATATGTTTCTCAATCTCTTTCCTGGTCTCCAGACTTGCTGGGTAAAGAGGTCTCCTTAACATGGGTGGATAAGGCCTTTCTACATCCAGATATAGTTCTATATCATGGCCTTTGATCTTGCCTAATGGTTCTTCACCAATAGCAAATGCTGGTCTATTCTTCCTCAGCATCTTCAGTAAACTTAGCTTTTGTTTACTGGTGAGGGTAGTGCTAAACTGTCCCTCTCTGAATTCTTTCAGAAGTTCTTCTAGTGGGTCTTGAGAAGATATCTGGTATATATCAAGAGAAAATTTCTTTTCCTTGTTAGTACCAATGTTAATATGCCTATTTTTACTATTGTAAATATCTATGCCATACATCCTCTGGTAATCTGTTCCCAGTAAAAACCCTTGGATGTGGGCATCTTCAAGCACTACAAACTCTGGGTTGAGTCTGATATTACCTTTTCTGTGGGATATAATTATCTCTTTGATAATTGTCCCAATAGAGGTCATCTTTCCAGATGCACTCTTAAAGTTCTTTGCCCTGGTGGGCAAGAGTTCTTTTTCCCAGTTTGGGAAGTGGTTATCCAGATAATTTCTGGCCACTATGGAGCAGTGTGCTCCACTGTCAATGATCAGTGGGTGCTGAGCATTGTCAATAAATACAGTCATTTTTGTGGCTGTTCCATGTATATATGCCATTCCTTTGGTTGGTGTAACCAGGAATGTTTGTGCATCTTGTGTGTGTTTACACAAGTTCTTGTTGGCGGTGTCTTGTGGCATGCCTGCTTCCAACTGTATATCCTGGATTTCTAGTGGGGTTTCCTCTTGGTATTCCACTAGAAATTCCTCTCTTGGGTCTTGATCCTCATCAGATGGTTCTCTGATGGCATCACCCATAGAGTCTGATTCAGAATCCTCTGTTGGAGGTTCTTCTTCAGGAACTTTTTCTATAGCATAGACTTTCTTCTTTGCTTTTGGACAGTTGTTAGCATAGTGGTCTGTTGAACCACAATTGTGACAAGCATTCTTCTTCTTTGCCACTTCTGCCACTCTTTCTCTGGGTTTGTCTTTAAACTCTACCCTGAAAGGTTGTTTCTCTTTGAAACTATTGCTTCTATATGGGGTGAATTTCCCTATATTAGTCCTTTTCCTTATGTCTTGTAAGGTATTGGCTGTATCATCTAGAGTGCAATTTTGGTTGCATCTGCACTTTACTGCATGCTCTAGTTCTCCTGGCAGTTGTGTCAGAAGTTTATGATTCCTCATTTGAATGTTCATTTGAGGATCAATGGCTTTAAGTCTTTTAGACTGTCTAAGACACCACTCATATGGATCTTTGTCCACAGAGTATTTGTCATTTTCAAATGACATGGTCTTTTGCCATATCCAAGTTCCATTACTGTACTTTTGGATTATTTGACTCTTCCACCATGGCCAATTTCTTCTGCCATGGATTTCTTTCATTTCAGTGTACCATATACTTGCATGACCTTTAAATGCAGTATTCAGTCTAGCAGTGATCCAGTAATCTGGTATGCTTGGTACATCAATGAAGAGTCCATCAATATAATCTATGAGTTCCATATGATCATATTCTCCTGATCCAGAGAATTTGGGCCAGCTTGAGGCCTCAGGAAGCTGTTTCAAGGCTTCCTTCTCTGAATAAGACATGCCATCTCCATCCTGGTATTGTGATGGAGATCTTGCCTTATTCAACAACATGGCATCTGGCTTGATGTCATCTGGTTGATATGGATTCTCCATAGCTTGGCCTTGTGGTTGGGGCTTTAAGCTATGGTAGGCATCAAACAATTTGTTGATGTCTTGGTTCAGACACTGCCTGTCCCTGCTACTATGGTGTTGTTCTTCAGAGACTTGATTCAGTCTCTTGTTGGTTTCTTCAGAGGCTTTGCTCAGTTGAGCATATCCTTCCTGAAGGTTTTTAACTATCTGCTCCAATGAGGCTTGAGTTTTTCTCATCCTCTCTTGGGCAGCTGCAAATTCTGTAGCCTGCTTTGCAGATTGCTCAGCATATTGGGACATTTGTAACCACAGTGTGTCACTGTTGATGTTACTCTCAGATGTGATAATGTTATTTTCAGTCTGAGTGGGGGTAATGTTTCTATTACTAGGACTACTGATTCTAGAGTGGTTTACAACTACTTCTGGTTCTTGTGTACTTCTTTTACCAAATCTAACAGCTTCTGGATCATGGGGTCTGACTCTTTCCTCCTCTGGTTGAAGGAGGCTTTGTTCTTGCCCTTGTTGCCTTGTCTTCTCCTGGAAACTTCCTGGAATTGTGAAGAATGGTGACTCTTGGCCACTGATCTGCTGGTTTCTGAATGGTGTGAAGCCACTGGAGAGCTGATTTGGCTTGCTCCTTGTGAACCTGAAGGAATCTGAGTAGGCCCTGTCTGGGTTAACTGTTCTTCTATAGCTTGGATAGTGGCTTGATTCTCCCTTATCCTCTGTGCCCTTGCCTCCAGGAGTCTGTGCTGCCTGGTAGGATTCCAACCCTTGGTGATTACCATAAGGTCTTTGAAGTCTATCTCTTTGAGACAGATCTTCTGGCAACTTGATCCCAGTTCTGCCCAGTGAGTTGCTAGGTTGAACCTCTTGTTGTCCATGCTCCATTGAAACAAATCTTTGAGGAGTTGGTGGATTTGAAGAACTTGATCCATATCCTTCCAGTCCTCTGGTTTGAGGTTTCTGTTGAATTGGAGTGTGAATGGCAAGGTTGATATTATCTCCCTCATTGTTTTGCCATCCACCACTGTGTCCAATGTGTCTTCTTTCAGGTCTTCTGGTTCTAGACATTCCTGCTCTATCCTCTGGCTGGTTCCTTTGGAAGCCAAGGTCTCTGAGGTATGCAGGGGACATATCAGTGTTTCCAAGAAGTCAAAAACTTTATGTTCTTAGGGTATTTACCTTTGACTGTGCCTTGTACAAATTTGTTATCTGCTGATTTGGGCAGTTTGCCTTTGGAGGTTACAACTGGGTTAATAATTGTAATCTTCCCTGTACAAGTGGTTAAGGTTGGTTTACCTTGTATTGAAGCAGAGTTTCGTGGTTTTCTACTCCTCTGAGTGGCTATTGGTGTCCACTTCTTGGCTGTAATGAGGCCTTCACTAAGCCTTTTTCCTTTACCCTTGCTGCCCTCTGGTTCTGAGGGTGTCACTGGTGTGTTGGCCTGTGACTGGGTTTCAAGTGGGATGTAGTTTTCTTCCACTGAATCAAAACAGGAAAAAGAGGGCTTATGTCAGTTAAGACTTCTTAAAAGGCTGGTTTTGCACTTCTAAGAATGGCCTCTGGGCTTGTATATTATTACAGTATGCCCTTGTATAATGACAGTGTAATTGAATTAACAATTTCATGTCAAAAATACAGCTTATGGTGTCCTGTTACACTGTTTGTGTGTCAGTATCCCTCAGATACACTTGTGGTTTGCAAGTGTATTCTGTGAAAGTGGTTTATATACAAGTGTTATTGAATTAACAATACACTTGACCACGCCTCAACTGATGGTTTTTCAGTCAGAGGTGTCCTTATTCAGTTAAGAATACAGGACTTTATTAGTGGCTTATGTGTTTTTATATGCAAAACATGCCAAAAATAATAAATTACTGTGGGTGTTAACCACCTAAAAATACTCTTATAATATGAGTATGTGTAAAAAAAAGGTAAAAATATATAAAATATATATTTTTAAACAGAAATTACGCCTAAAAAAGGATAAAACAATGTGTTAATAAGTCATAAAAAGGAGAAAAGACTTACTTGTAAGGTCCAAAAAAGTCAAAAAAACACGGCCAGGCCCCCAAAATGTCAGGATGATACTATGATAAAGGTATAACTAGGCTAATTACAACTTTAACTGTGTATGTGACACGGCAAAAAATGATTTAAAAAAGATTTATAAGAGTTTATAATGAGATAAAAGGGTTCTACTATTGAGAAATAGTGGTGGTGAGCGCTATTGAGAACCCTGGGTGCAGGCTTTATCTGTTGGATTACAATAATAAAGTCTACAATAATTAAAGATTATAATTATACCTGATTATTTAACCAAGAGTAAAACTTTTTTTGACAGTTTACTACGTAGGTTATTCAAGAGCAGGATGAGGAAAGGTTTTGGTTGTGAAAAGCCCTCCTTTTATCCTGAAATTGGGGTGAAAAGGCTACTAGACCTTTCCACGTAGAGGAAGTGAAGATTTTTCACTCTCTATGACAGGCTTGTGGTTTTCAAATAGCCTGTATACCCTGTATTGGGCTCAGATGTGGTTTTCAAACCACATCTTGGTGGTTTTCACCAATACAGGGTGAAAATCTTCATCTGGGGACCTCACAGCCTGATTCTGACGTGTATGACGCGTAGAATGCTGTACAGAAACTGTATGGGACCCCAGTATTGACTGACATATGAGGTATTGAAGTAAAAACATGCTTCTTTGTCTGTTTGACACCTCACATTCATGGTTATGGGATGTTATCCCATGGTAAGGCTGTATATGACAGCAGGTGGGATTTTGACCTTGCAATGGTCATAACTCTGTCAGTTTTTGAGATATCAAGCTCAAAATTGGTTCATTGAATGGCTCTATATGAGCTCTACACAATGGTACCCAACTTGACATGGTTATCATTAAATATGACAAAGTTATCCCATGTACAAGTATTTTTGTACATTGGCGTGGTTTGGGCAAAAGCTGTATTAAGCTTGTTTGGCCAATAACTTCTGTTGTAGTTGAGCTATGAGGAAATGGATGGCACCATCAGATAGCCCTGATTGTGCTCTTTCCAAAAAGACCCCACTTTAAGTATCTCACACTAAAACTGTAAAAGTTAGATGAGAGGTGAATGTTTTGTTCACCCTTATTTGGTCTGAATTTGACCATAACTCAAGTAATACTGGTGCTAGCTCAGTTTGGCTGGTACCATTGGATAGCCCTGGCTTAGAGCTTCATTTTGAGTACCCATTTGTTGGGGTTAAGCCTCTCCTTCTAGATTTTAGATGAGAGGTGAAAATTAAGGTTTATGCTCAGCAATAACTTTGAGCAGGAATAACTTTGTTATTTCTTGTCCTATGGTGATGGGACTTATATTTTCAGAAAGAGGTGAGTTTCCTCTTTCTTTTGATACCGTTTGAGCTAATTTGGCTCAGCTCCATGTTTTGGTGGTATTCTGGCTATACCATTGGTTTATGGTATTTTGGATGTCATGCTTGTGCTCTGGTTTTGAGTCACAGGCTGACATATATTGTGCTATTTGCAATTCTATGTAGAAGTGGGGTAAAAACTTCAAGAATTCATTGAAAATACAATTATTAATGAATATTTCTGAAACTTTCAAGCCCAATGAAAAATAGTATTACTCATAAAGAAAACAAAAATAATTATTTTTTCATAAGTAAAATTAAAAGCTTTCCTTACAGTCCATTTTTGATGATTCCATGTGAAACCCTGAATCTTCAAAAATTCACAGAAAATACAACCTGTGATGAGATTTCTCATAACATTGATAACTTTGACAATTCAACTGTCTATTTTGAAATCAAAGAATATTTACAGTTTTTACTCCTTTTATTCTTAACCATAAATGGGTTGGTAGTCATGAAAAGCATTAATTAGGTAATTATGATAATCCTACATGAAAACAGATGATGCAATCAATAAGCTAAAAAGTATTCTTGTTTTATCACTAAAAGGCTTTTCATTTTGCTCCATGAAACTCCTCTGTGAGCTGTCTTTGACTTAAAAGAGGCCTCCTCTTTTTGTTTTTTCCAAATCATCTTATTATTCAATTATATCTTTGTTACCAACAAGTAAGTAGTAGTCAAATATTTTTTTAAGTGTTTTTAATATTTCAGAATCAATCAGAAAGATGTGAAATAATAGGAATTAACTATATATTTCTGTAATACTGCTATAAAATCAATTTTGATCCTTTAAATCCCCAATTATCCATCAAATCTCTCTACCAATCTTTTTCCAAGGTTCATTGGAGTATTAGTGAGTTATTTCTTATTAATTCTTAAATTTGGTTCCCTATTAATAGTTTTCTTCAATAATTATATTTATAATTATTCTTGCAAAAGATAATTATATATTCAAATGAATTTATTATTTTCATAAAGAGGTTTTGTTAATAAATACTTCTTGTATTTAATTCTTGTAGACAATTACTTCTTACTGTTATAATCACTAGTAGTGTATAAGAATTTCAATAATGAATTGATTATTTAATTGTGGTTATTATTATTTTTATTATTATATCTCATAAGAACAGTCATAGTACTTTTGATCAATAGTAATATTATCAACAGTTTCATAGACAGATCTTACATTTGGGGTCCTGGCCAGGTTTTTGAGCCTTTTACCCTTGATTAATATACTTCTTAGCTTCAAAATTTAATAATTTAATAATTTTTTCTTTCCATTTAAAGTGAAAATTATTTTAATTTTTTGAAATTGTTTTCAAAACACTTTTCATTGAGGAATTTGGTTTGATTTTATACGCTTTTTACATGTGGCTTTTTCACATTCAAAAACTTATGAAATTAGTCTTTGAGTTACTTTGAATTACTTTTGAATGAAAATCTTAAAATTTTGATTTTTTCAATATAAAAAATAAAAAATTAATAAAAAATCTTAAAAATCTTTTAAAAGTATGTAAAAATTCTTTTATCAATTTTTCTCTCCAGTGTACTTAATCAAATATATTTCAGCTGGTAATAAAATCAGTAAGAGATATATTACCAGTCCAGAATCTTCAGAAGCAGAGTCTGAAGAGAGTATTGAAGTGTAAATTGCTAAAAGAGGCACTCTATTCAAAGCAGAAATAACCAAACAGCCACCAAAAGTTGTGTTTTTCTGTCTTTATCTTTCATTTTCTCTTAAATGGACATGAAAATGGTGCATACCAGAAATGGAAGCAACCATTTAGTCCAACCAGATGGATGTGGACAAGGAAGAGGCAATACCAAAGCCAGACCTGGCAAGTCTTCCTCAAGGAAATAATTTCTGGAGGATTCCAGAGTTTCCCCCCATTCCCCAAGGTCTGTACCCACAACCTTTGATGTGAACTCTGATCCTGAACCAATTCAAGGTAATATGTTAAGTTCTGAACCATTTCTAAGTGGAAGCCATAGAAATATATCAGTCCTTCTACAAAAGCTGATACAGAGAAGCCAAGGAAGAGGAGTGGGAAATATGCCCAAGCCTTTGGCAGGGGGCTATGAACTCCTACTTACACATCAAGAGCTTTCTGGGACAGGAGAAGACCATAGAGCTCTTAGGAGGATGGAGCCCATTTTCTTGCATGGACAAAGTAAAAAAGATAAAGAATTGGTTGAAGAACCAAACTCTTTTATCTGTAGACCAGAACAAGAAGTTGGAAATGACCCCAGCTCCGGAGAAAGAAGGCCCAGTGGCGTCAGCCAGCTCCAGAAGTGTCCAACGACAAGCCCAAAGGACCTCAGACAAAACAGAAAGGTTCCGAGACCAATCAAGGCATGGTCAAAGGCAAAGCCAATTGGCACAGACCTTACCCACAAGAGTACAGTATCCCTAAATTAATGCCTTCAGCAGTGGACAGTGTTTTCAATATGCACAGAACTTGTGTGTAATTCACAGCCAAAGATCAAGAAAGGATGAACAGGACTTTTACACATTAATAATACATGGAATACAATTTGTTAAATATAGTATTGATGTAGCACTTGGTAAATTTGATGGAAAATTGAATAAAATAACATAAGATATTCATGACTTAAAAAATAATGACAGAACCTCTTCTGAATGGCATTAGTTGACAACTTCAAGGCTTGAGTCAATTTCCAACACATGTGAAAAGATTGAGAGTAAAAGTCAAGTCCAAGATGATGTAATAGAAGATCTTTTCATTCAGAACATTAATGACCAACTTGCAATTCTGAAAAATCATGTTTTAGAAATAGTTAATAATACTAATATTTTTTGCCACAAATTTGGCAAGAAGTGAAAGTGAAAGGCAGAAATTGAAGAATTTAATAATTGCACATGCAGAGCAAACTCATAAGAATTATGAACCAAATTTACATATGCCCAGAAATTCTACACCTTTAACTGAAGAAAATCTTTCTGTGAAAGAAATTTTAACCCCATTTCTAGGAGAAAATGCAATATCTGCAAAAAGATATTCCCAAATTAGAAGAATGGCCAACATTTTCTTGTGAAGGTGAATATAACCATATTGAGCTCATCAGAACAATTGATATGCTGTGGAAAGATTTTCATATACCTGATGAAATTATAGTGGGCAAATCATACTCCTTTTTTACCACAACTTCAAAGAAATGGTATTACAAGATGAGACAAGACTATGGTAAACATGATTGGCTTTGGTGGAAATCTGATATAATCACCAAATGGGCCAATAATTCTTGGAGATTTGAAATGAGAAATTCTTTTGAAAGTTTCATTTTTAACTCAGAACAGGATAAACCACTTACTTGGTTCATCAAACAAAAAGACAGATTATCTGCTTCACACCCAGATATGTCTGACTCAATGATTAATATGAAAATATTAAGAAAAGGAGCAGGAGAAGCAGAATGTTCTATAAAGTGCAAATGTGTAGAGCCCTGTTCCAAATAAGACTACATTAATTCTATGGAAGATATCATTACTAGGACAACAATTTGTAAAACCTGGACTAGAAACACTATGGAGTCCAAAATGGACTCAAATAATTCCATAGAAGACAAGAGACCTGAAAGACCTGTCTTGAAGCTTCATAAATTTGAAAGCACCTCACATTTAGCCAAAACTTGCACCAAGAATACTAAAATCAATAAAGCTAAATTAATTGAAGAAGTTAAGTGTGCTGAAGAGAAAGAAGAATCTGACCAAGATTCTGCAATCTCTGAAGACACACCAGTAGAGGACTATTCCATTGAGAACAACACAGCTTTCTTTGAAGTGACTGAAGTCCATACTCACTTGCCACACTATAGTGAGTATTGCTATATCCTGATGAATATCCAGTACTCCATAATGTGTAAACCTAAACCTGCTAGAGGCAAAGGACACACTACAGCAGCATTTTGTATTACACCAATCTTAATGAATGATGTTGAAGACAAAGTAAACTTGGACACAGGAGCATTTTGCACTTGTTTAGGAAAAGACTACCTTCAAACCATACTCCCTGAATGAAAAAACCATCTATTACCAATAGAAGGCATACAATTTAGTAGCGCTAGTAATAATATGTACCCTTTGGGAATATAGGACACTAATGTTGTATTTCCACACCCTGCAGGAAGTGTGATAATGAAGACAGAGATAGTAGTAATGGACAATTTTAAATCTCAACATATCATTCTTGGAAATCATTACTTGAATATCTATGGTCTTGACATAAATAACCATAAAGACAGATATTTCACAATTGGAGCAAGTAAAAGACAATAATTTTCTTTTTCCAATGTGCCCAAACAAATATCAATAGTATCCTTCAATAAAAATACTTATAGAGAGTAATTTGTGACTAATCAACTTTTTGAAGCACATATTAATCCATCATTATCCCCTAGAATGAGGCATGAGCTTATTTATGTTTTGTACACATATAAGAATACATTTGCTTTTGATAATGAACCATTAGGCGCTATTAAGGGGAATGAAGTTGATATTAGTCTTAATATTGACAGACCAAACCCTCTAGTGCTTAGAAGACGAGCTTATCCAGCCAGTCCCAGAGCTAGAGAATCCTTGGAAAAGCATATTCAAGAGTTAATCCAACTTGGTGTACTAAGAAAAGTGGGCCATAGTGAGGAAGTTTAAGTGACAACTCCTGTTATTATTGCTTGACATAATAATAAACCAAGGATGGTTGGAGGTTTTGGAGCATTGAGTAACTACACAGCTTCAGATAGGTATCCAATTCCTAGAATCCAGTAAGCTTCAACCCAATTGTCTAAAGCCAAGTCTATAACATCCATGGAGGGATTGAAAGGCTTTCATCAGAATTTTTTGATTCCCAAATCCAGAAAATTACTCAGAATTATCACTCACTGTGGTATTTATGAGTATCTTAGAATTCCATTTGGTATTAAAAATTCTCAATCTCATTATCAAAGGATGATGAATACCATCTTCCACACAGAATTGTCTGAAGGATGGCTCATTATCTATATTGATCATATCATTATATGTTGATATTGATGGTATTTGCACATTGAAAGACTTGCAAGAGTACTTAACAAAGTTGCAAGAGTGAATATAAAAATTTCACTCAAGAAATGCAGCTTTGGATTTGAAGAGCTTAAAGCATTAGGACATATTGTTTCTGGTTTAAGCTTGGGTATTGACAAAAACAAAGTGGCAGCAGTGTTACTTAAGCCAACACCCCAGAATAAAAAAAATGATTTTTTTCCTTGGATTTTCCAGTTATTAGAGGAAACAACTGAAATACTTTTCAGTTCTAGCCATATCACTCTATAGAATCTGTGATCAACAGACAGTATTTGAGCTGAAACAGGAAAGAATTAAAGAATATGATAAGATAGGGAAAGCTCTTACAGAAGCACCTTTACTCCTCATGAAATACTGGAATATACCTTTCAAATTTTACATTGATTCATGTGGAGATGTATTAGGGGAATCCCTACATCAAGTCCAAATTATTGATGACAAACCTACAGAAGTACCAGTTTGTTACATCTCAATTCAAATCAAACCAACAGAAGCCAGATATGGTTCAATCCAAATGGAGTGCTTTTTTTGGTATGGGAACTTGAAAAAATACACTATTATCTTGATGGCAGTATCTTTAAAGTGATAACTGACTGTAATGCCATGAAATCACTTCGTAACATGATGACACCCAATAGACATATGTTGATATGGCAAATAGCTATTCAGGAATATAGAAGTGACATTACCATAGCTCATAAGGCAGGAAATATTCATAAGCATGCTGATGGAGTTAGCAGGTGGGCATTAGCCAATACTCCTGATAACTCAGCTAATGTTCCTTTTGAATAAGAACCACAAATTCCTATTTAAGTAATGAACATAGCTTATATTAGGACTTAATTCTTTGAAGAAGTCATAGAGTCTTATAAGAAAGACAGGAATTTCCATATCTTGACATCATTTCTGGATAAATACTGTAAAGACACTGCTCTGGTTAATTCACTGGATGAAGTGTGGAAAAATTCCTATTCTGAAGGTAGATTTCACTTGTTTGATGGCATAATTTACCACATAACAAAACATTCTTGTGTAATTACATTATGCAGTAGATTTCTTATCAATACCATTTTTCATGAATGTCATAATAGCATCTATTCTGGACACCTTTCAGAAGACAGAACACTTGAGAAAGTTAAAAACTGTGCATGGTGGCGATCTTGGAGAAAAGAAACAATTGAATACTTCCATACCTGTGACAGATGCCAAAAAGCAAACAGGAGTACAGGAAAGAAATTTGGACTTATGATTCATATTCAAGAACCAAAATCCCCTTGGGAAGTTTTTCACATTGATTGGGTCACAGCACTTCCTCCAAGTGGTGACAGGATTTATAATACTTGTTTAGTCATTGTAGACAGATACAGAAAAACTCCCATATTCTTACTATGTCATAAGGATGAAATTGCTATGGATACAGCTCTGCTTCTTTTTAATAGATTTATTTCTCATACATGGTTATTTAAGAATATAATAAGTGACAGAGATCCCAAGCTCACATCTGGACTTTGGACCAATCTTCATAGATTTTTTGGGACAAAGTTATCATTCTCTACAGCATACCATCCTCAAACTGATGGGTTAGCAGAAAGAATTATTCAAACTTTAAAAGAAATGATATGGAGATTCTGTGCCTATGGCTTGGAGCTCAAAGACTCAGATGTATTTACCCATGACTGGTGCACTCTAAAACCTGCATTAGAATTGGAATATAAGACCTCAGTTCATTCTTCCACAGGTCAAACTCCTGCTATGTTAGAAAAAGGATGGAATCCAAGACTCCCAGAAGACACACTGAGAAAATACTTAGTTGATATCCATCCTACAGATTCCAGCTTTAAGATTATTCTTGATAAAGTGAAAAATCATGCAAAACAAAGCATGAATGACTCTTTTGACTATGAAAAACAGAAGTGGAACGAGATTCATGAAATACCAGACTTCAAGGTAGGGGACTTGGTTCTACTTTCAACATTGAATTTTAATAATATCAAAGGCCCAAAGAAACTTAAATATTCTTATTTAGGACCTTTTTTTATTTTTGCCTCACATGGAACCAATGCAGTTCAAGTGTAATTGAGTGGTGAATTGGAAAATAAACATCCCACTTTCCCAGTCAGCTTGATAAAACCTTATCAACCACCTGATAAATAATTTTTTCCTTTGAGGAACCCAACTCCTTTAACTGTACCACCAGTGGAACAGGGTGAAGACAAAAAGATAGAGAAATTCATTAAAGAAAGGAGACTTGGGGATGAAAATTAAATAGAATATATTGTCAGATATAGAAATCCAGTTCATGAAGATGAATTTCTGGCAGAATCAGAGATGCCTGACTCAGATAAACTTTTGAGAATATTTAGACATGAAAGAAGGCCACAAGCCTGAATATGTCTATAAATGAGCTTTAAATCACTTGATCTGAGTAAGGTGAAGAGAATGGACAGTGGACATTAACTCCCTTTGGGGCATTTTCTCTTCTTAGTATCACTAATAAAATTGTAGTGCAATTTTTTTTGGTGCAATCAAATGTAAGCCTTGAGGTATATTTTACATACCTGTCACAATGCTGTCTGCCAGACCTCAACAAAGGGAACTCTTGCCAAGAAGGTTATTAAAACAGTTGAATGACCGATTAATACTGGCAAGCTGTAGATCACATTCCACCATGTGACAGTACCCCCGTGTTTAAAGCACCGCATCCCAAAGTGCATGTAGCTGATGGTATTACCCATGTCACTCTCATGGAGCTACATTAGTCACAACAGGAGCCTAAAAGGAACCTTTTTATGCCAATGGAGCAGAAAACACAGTGATTTCTGGTTGTTTGATTTAGACCCCTCCCTGTCTCCAACTGGAATCAAACCTATTATGTTGGTAACCGGTTTATTGTCACAATGCTGTCTGCCAGACCTCAACAAAGGGAACTCTTGCCAAAAATTATATCAAGCCGGTTGAAAGACCGATTAATACTGGCAAGTTGTAGATCAAATTCCACCATGTGACAATACCCAAATAGGCCACAATTATCTTCAAAATAAATTCTGAACTATGCATAACCCACAAGTCCTGCATATATTAAAAATTCATCATTTTGGATTTCAGAAAAGAGGAATAATGTTTTTATGAGTAAGTAAATCCATGGATTTAAGGCCAGATTTGGATCCTACACAAAACTCCACCCAGGGTAACCCCATAGAGTGAATACGCTAAATTAAATCTATGAGGTTTTAATATTTAAAATACTTCAATGCCACATAATCAATACCACACAAAAGAATTGTTATAATTTTTGTTTTTTTCAATTTCACCCCAAAATAATTGGAATGTGAGAAATCCCAAGTTATATATAAACTAAGAATAGTATTATGCATGTTTTTGGCACTTAATATTATGGTATTCTTACATACAGCTTTGGTACACCCATATTGGATATTGGTCTTGAATCCTGAATTTCTTTTTTGGTGTGAAAATAGCTAAAGGGGACAAAGGACATCAAAGAGAGTCAGGGTAACCAACTTCTGAGGCCTCTGAGGCGTGGATAGCTCTAAAGATTGGATCAATTTCTGATCATGGCCCAATTAGTATACTAAAACATTTTGGGAACCTGGTTACCAAGTTAAAATCTCATTAAATCATAAGAAAATTGGAAATAAGCTGCTATCTTGACATGACAAAGAGGTAAATAGTAACCTAGACTTCTGTATCCATGTCAATTATTAGTGATTTACCATTTATAAATTTTAAAAGAGTAATTAAACCCCTTTTTGGACTATTATCCATTTATTTACCTCATGGCAACCGGCTATATTGTGCTATTTGCAATTCTATGTAGAAATGAGATAAAGACTTCAAAAATTCATTCAAAATACAGTTCTTCATTAATCTTTCTAAAACTTTCTGAAACAATAGAGAATGTTATTACTCATGAATAAAACAAAGAGAATATGGTTTCGTAAGTAAAATCAAAAGTTTTACTTACAGTCCATTTTTGATGATTCCACATGAAACACTGAATCTTTGAAAATTCACAGAAAATACAACCTGTGATGAGATTTCCTATAACATTGATAAATTTGAGGATTTAACCTTTTTTTTGGAAATAAAAGGAGATTTACAGTTTTTACTCCTTTTATTCTTAACCATAAATGGGTTGGTAGTCATGAAAAAGCATTAATTTGGTAATTATGATAATCCTACGTGACAACAGATGATGCAATCAATAATATAAAAAGTATTCTTTTTTTATCACTAAAGTGTTTTTTAGTTTGCTCCATGGAATGCCTCTGTGAGCTGTCTTTGACTTAAAAGAGGCCTCCTCTTGCTGTTTTTTCCAAATCATCTTATTATCCAATTATATCTTTGTTACCAACAAGTATAAGTTAAATCTTTTCTTAAGTGTTTTTAATCTTTCAAAATCAATCAGAAAGATTTGAAATAATACAAATTAACTATATATTTTTTTAATACTGCTATAAAATCAATTTTGATCCTTTAAATCCACAATTATCTGTCAAATCTCTCTACCAATCTCTTCCAAAGGCTCATTGGAGTATTAGTGAGTGATTTATTATTAATTCTTAAATGTTTTTCCCTGGCAATAGTTTTCTTCAAGAATTTTATTTATAATCATATATTAAAATAAATTTATTATTTTAATAAAGATGTTTTATTATTAAATACTTCTTGTAATTGATTCTTGTATACAATCACTGCTTACTGTTATAATCACTAGTAGTGTATAACAAGTAAAAGAAATAATCAATTATTTAAATATGCAATTGTGATTATCATGATTTTTATTATTATATTTCATAAGAACAGTAATAGTACTTTTGATCAATAGTAATATTATCAACAGCTTAATAGAAACATCTTACAAGAATAATGAAGTCATATTTAAGTTTGGGGTTATTTGACTGGTATTATAGTTAAATAAAGATTTTTGGGATATTTCTTACTGAATAATATGAGTAACACTCTCAGATATCTTTCAGATAACTAGTTACTTGGTTCTCATTTCTTTAAATCAAACAGAATATTAAGGTCTATTATCAATATTATTGGAAGTATATTCAAGTCAGAAATTTGCCATTAACACCTCTGAAATTTTTAATTACTAATTTAAGTACTATTTTTCATCTTATAAGGATAAAACAGAAAACATAAAACTAAAAAAGAATGAATTGAAGGAAAATTACAAATGATTCAACTAAATGTATAAGGATAACTTGAGAAAATTGAAAGGAAAAATATTTGTTGAAGCTGAGCTATTTCTCTTTTTATTATCATTCATAGCTTTCTTTTTGTTCTTTTTTTTCAAAGAATCACAGTATAAGAACTGTACCCCTGATACTATAGGAAAAAAAATTTCCTTGGTTTTTTTCAGTTTTGTGATTTGTATTATATACTTTTTTTTATTATATGATCTTCTACTATACACTTAATTTTTTTGTTTTTTCACTTTTTCCCCAATTTATTTGATATTTTCTTTTATTTTTCTATTCTTTTTTCAATTTTTTTTATTTTATTATTCAATTTACACTTTCATCTTGGATTTAAAGTTACAGTAGTAGCTCTCTAAAGAATGCTACTTTATATTGTAATAAATATGAAAATTTAAATGGAGAGAAGTTAAATATTAAATACTATTTCTGCATTTTAGCAATTGAAGAAGGAAAAATAATCTTCTATATTCTGTGATATTCCAGTGGATTGGAATAACCTGCAATATTAACAAAAAATTGAATATTGGGTTCAACCTAGCTCAGAGGGAGGGCTTAAGCTCATTCTTAGCTAAGTCAAAGCTTATTCAAAAGTATCCACACCTTCCTTCAGGTGTAGCAACATTTCTCATGCTGAATGGGCTGGTATCCATTTAAAATCACATAATTAGTAATTAAGATAATTTTATGTGACAGCACGTGATGAAATTATAAATTAAAACATTCTAATCTATTTCCCATCCATTAGCTCTACATTTCAATTTCCCAAAAGCCTGTTCCATCCATTTCAAGTCTTTAAAAGGAGCCTTTTGTTAATTTTTCCTAATATTTATTATTATAAATAAGTTAGCTGATTATATCTTGAATATAATCTACTATATTACCTATAAAATAGTTCTTCAGGATTTTAAAGATTTAAAATAATCAATATAGTCATTAAGCCAAAAAAGTATGACCATTTCAATATTTTTGCAACTGCACTTGTTTTATATTTAATATTATCTAGATTTACATGTTTCATTCCAAAAATAATCCCTCATAAACTCCATACAGATACTTTTAAAGGTTTGCTTTCAATTATTATCAAGTTTTCTTATTAATTCATTAAGTTTTCGTTTTAAATTCTGTAGTTTTTTCTCAAGAGCTGAATAAAATAATTTTTTTCAAAGATAATTATCAATCAGAATTTTTTTCAATTATTCTGATAAGAATTATAATTATTAAATAATTCTTTTAATTCATTCTGAAATGAAATTTCTATATACTGTTTTATTACTGGTAGTATATAAAAATTGAAGCACTTAAAAAATTGGCTTTTAGTTTTGGCTAAAGTAACCTTTATAATATTTATCATGAAAATTGACATATTAATTCTAGTCAATAGTAGTATCATATTGATCTTAATATAAAAGTCCTATACTAGCTCTTTATTGTGGTCCACTGACAAAATAATTTGATTATTGATCCTATTATCTATTTTATTTACCTTGCCTTAGCAATACAGGATACTCTAGACTCTTACGAGCTCTAAATTCTTCTCCTTTTCTATAAAGCTCTTTGTTTGTGTAAGCCTTGAGGTATATTTTACATACCCAAATAGGCCACAATTATCTTGAAAATAAATTTTGAATTATGCATAACTCATAAGTCATTCATATATCCAAAATTCATCATTTTTGATTTCCAAAAAGATGAATAGCTTTTTATTGAGTAAGTAAATTCATGGATTTAAGGACAGATTTGGATTCTACACAAAAATTCACCTAGGGTAGCTCCAAAAAGTGAATAAGCTCAAATTAACTCTTTGAGGTGGTAATATGGAAAATACTTCAATACCACATAAAAGATCCGTGAAAATTTTTGTTTTTCTTGATTTCATGCTGAAATAATGGGAATGTGAGAAATCCCATGTTACATATACACTAAGAATAGTGTTATGCATGTTTTGGGCACTTAATATCATGGTATTCATACATGGACTTTTGGTACACCCATAATGGATATCTCACTTTGAGCTTAATTTTCTATTTTGACGTGAAAGATAGGTAAGGGGGACAAAAGACATCAAAGAGAGCCAGGGTACCCAACTTCTGAGGCCTCAGAGGCATGGAAAGCTCCAAAGCTTTGATCCATGGCTGATCTTGGCCTAATTGGTAAGCTAAAACCTTTTAGGAACTTGGTTACCATGTTACAACTACAGTAAATCTTAAGAAAATAGCAAATAACCTGCTATTTTGACATGCCAAGGAGGTAAAGAGCTACTTAGACTCCTGTAACCATGTCAATTATTAATAATTTTCCATGTATAAACCCCAAAAGAGTAATTGAAACCCTTTTTGGACTTGTATCCATTGATTTATCTCATAGCAACCAGTTAAACACTGATATTTGCAATTCTACGTAAAAATGAGGTAAAAACTTCAAAAATTCATTAAAAATACAATTCTTGATTAATCTCTCTGAAGCTTCTAGGACCAATGGAGAACTGTATTAACTATGGTACATCCAAAAATAATTACAGTTTTACTAGTAAAATCAAAATTTTTACTTACAGTCCATTTTTGACTATTCTACGTGAAACACTGAAATCTTCAAAAATTCACAGTAATTACAACCTGTGATGAAATTTCCAATAACATTGATAAATTTGAGAAATCAATGATTATTTTGGAATAAGAGAATATTTACAGATGTCACTCCTTTTATTCTTAACCATATTGGGGTTGGTAGTCATGTAAAAGCATCAATTAAGTAATTATGATAATCTTATGGGACAACAGATGATGCAATCAATAATCCAAAAGGGTTTATTATTTTCTCACTCACTGGTTTTTCAGTTTGCTCCATGGCAGGCCTCTGTGAGCTGTTGTTGACTTAAAAGAGGCCTCCTCTTGCTGTTTTTTCCACATCATCATCATCTTATTATCATTTAAATAATTGTTACCAACAAGTAAGTATTAGTTAAAGCTATTCTTAAGTGTTTTAAATCTTTAAGAATCAATCAGAAAGACGTCAAGTCATAGAATACAACTATATATTGTTTTGATACTGTTATAAATACATTTTGATCCTTTAAATCCACAATTCTACATCAAATCTCTCTATCTTATCTTTCAATAAGCTCTTTGGAATATTAGTGAGTGATTTATTTTCAATTCTTAAAGTTTTTTTCTAAATAATTAGTTTTCTTCAAGAATTATATTTATAATTATTCTTCCAAAAGATAATTATGTTTATAATTATTCTTGCAAAAGATAATTATATATTAAAATAATTTTATTATTTTAATAGAAGAAGTTTTATTATTAAAATCTTCTTGTAATTGATTCTTGTAGACAATTACTTCTCACTGTTAAAATCACTAGTAGTGTTTAAAACATGAAAGAAATAATTCTTTAATTATTTAATTGTGGTTATAATAATATTTTATTATTATATTTCATAAGAACAGACATTGTACTGTTGATCAATAGTAATATTATCATCAGTTTCATAGTCACATCTTACATTTTGTAAGTAGGAAGTCATGAAACATGCTATAGTTGTTGGGGAATTTCATATTCCTACTCATTTTCTTATATAAACCAGTTGTACTGAGACTGGTATAGCTCTAGTTCTTCCACTTGGAAGTAGCTTTCCTCTGAATAAATCTCTCTGAATCAGTTCAGATTAATATTTGGTAAGCTCTTTGGGTAATAGAGGACTGTTTTTTAATCCTCCACATATGTCTTTCCTTAGCATGGCAGTCTTCCTTTGGCTCAGGTATTACCTATTCTTCCTTGTCCAGATCCATCCATTTTAATGAAGTATTTGATTTTATATTTGATATTAATCATTATCCCATCAAAATAAGATTATTTTATAAAAATAATAACAATTGAATATTTTTTGATGGTTGTTTGAAAGCATATTTCTTTAAAGAATTGCCTTTGGGTGAAATATGAACTTTAACCATTCCTTTTAAATCATCTTCTGAAGATTCATTATTGGTGATATATTTTCTAATGAGCTTACTACCAGCTTCTTGGTCTTTTAATAAGCAAACTAAAATAGTATAAAAGAAAAATATTGTTACACTTTCCAATATCTCAAGAGATATTTTATCAGTTTTTCTTTTTTTAAGGAAATATCTATTTAAAATAATTTTCAAAATTGATTTTTTGAGTAAAAATGTTCATAGTATCTCAAAGAAAATCATTTTGATATGTTTGAGGTAAGAAAAATACATTTAAAAAAATACAAAATTTCTTCCAACAACATTTTCAAATGAAATCTCAAAACATTATCAAAATTATTATATATTTTCCAAGAGAAAAAAATCCTCAATTTGAGAGATTAATTTCTTTAATAATCTCAATAGCTCATTAAATAAGGGTTGTGAATTTTCAAAAGAATCTTCAATCTCCCATATGTAATATTATTCTTTGATTAACTTTATAATATCTCTATAAATTGAGAGTAATATTACTATTCTCATTATTAATATAATAAAAAATGTCTCAAACCAAATATAAATCAGTGATTCCCTTAATTTTTTCTTTTACTTCTTCTATACTAGTATTAGAGAATTTATTAGTAACTCTACATTAGAATTAATGAAAGCCTGTATATAACTATATATCTTTTTGTGAAAATAATATACAAGTGGTTTTAATGATTATTATCCTTTACAAGAATAATTATAAATTATACTTGAAAAAAACTAAAGATATTTTTTAAAAACCCAATATTTTTAATTAAACACTCACTATTAATAAAGTAAGGTCCTTGAAATAAAAATAAGGGAAGTTTTTGACAAATTATTTTATGATTTTTTGAATAAAGAGCTGATAAAATATTTGAATTTAAGATACTATTTTCAATACAATATGATTTCACTTCACACCTTTGAGAAATATAAAAGGTCTCAAAATCTTTATAGAATGATATAATAACTAAGCTGAAGCTGTATACTTATATAAAACAATTAAATTTGTTAATTTTGAGTTTATTATGAAAAGAAATATGAAGGAGGTCCCTATCAAGCTTTTCAGGAATGTTTAATAGGCCTTATAAATATTAATCTAAAGAACCGGATGATGTTGAATTGATTATCTCAAATTTAGTTACAAGAAATTAGCATAGCTTTGTAGTTATGTGAATTTATAAGGTTACCACCCCAATTATGGTTAAGGAATTATCATTTTACTGATTTAAATCTTCTTTAATTTTTTAAAAGAAATGATATTACTTCAAAGAGATTTTCATGTTTACTGATTGAATTCTTGTTAAAACTCTGGACAATCTGTACATGTGCTCTTCCCAAGTCTTGGAACAGACAATAATGTCATCAATGTAAATGATTAACAATCCCTCTGAAAGCTCTTCAGGGAAGATTTCATTCATCATTCTTTGGAAGTGTGAAGGTGCATTTTGATACCAAAGGGCATTCTTAAATATTCATACACTCCACAATGAACAATAATTCTCAAATATTTTCTTGCTCTTGGTGTCACCACATTTCAATGGAATCCTTTAAGGGCATCCATAGTGGTTATATACACTGCTTGAGATATTTGAGTACGGGCAATTTGGATTTTTGGTATTGGGTACCTATCTGGAACAGTGTAAGTTTTCAGAGCTCTAAGGTCTCCAACCATTCTGGATTTTCCATTATGCCATGCCACTATGATTGGTGTAGTTATTTCTACTTCTTCATTATGGCCAAATTTTCTTATTACACCAAGGTCTAGGAGTTCTTTGATATGAGCTTCCAGAGCTTCTCTTGACTTGGGACTTGCTGGATATGCAGATCTTCTCAAGAGTGGTGGATAAGGTCTTTCAATATTAAGAATGATATCAACCTCATGACCAATAATTGCTCCTAGAGGTTCTTTGTCTGAAGAAAATGCTCCTCTGTGCTCATACAAAAGGGAAGAAAGTTCATTTTCTTATTTATCAGTCAGATGAAGGCTTATTTCAGCCTCCTTCAACTGTTCAGATTTGAATTTTTCCAATTGTAAGTTGACTGGTGATACTTTATTTACTGTAATTTGTCTTTTAAATGGTAAAAAGAAAAATTTCTGATGCTTATTTTCTCTAATAGTAAAGTATCTGTCTTTGTTGTTATGTAAATCTATTCCATACATAATTAAATAGTCATTTCCCAGTATAAAATGGGTACTAGAGCAATTTTCCATAACAACAAATTCAACTGTGATTCTTAAATTCCCATTAATGTGTGGGAATATGACATTGGTCTCAAAAATTCCTAATGCTTTCATTGGATTACTTGCACTATTAAATTTTATACCATCAATTGGTAACAAGTGGTCTTCAAAATTTGGTACACAAGTCTTAAGAAAAGATTTGCGAAAACAAGAGCAGAAGGCTCCTGGGTCAAGCAAAAGTTGGGTGGGCTTGTTGTCAATCACCACTTCTGTTATACAGGGGTTACCAGCTGTATAACCTTTCCCCCTGTTTGGTTTTGTTTTCATAAGTTGTGCATCTTGAACTTTTGATAAATCAAGTTGACCATTTCTCAATTGTGGCAAGTGGGAATAAGATTCCATGATGTCAAAAGTGGCATTGATATTTTCTATATCTTTTGAAGATTCAGAAAATATTGATGACTTATCATCTGAATTGTCTTCAATTATGTCATCTTTTTCAACATCAGGTTCTTTTTCAATATCAATTTCATTGATTTTCCCCCTTTTTGGACATGTATTGGCTAAATGGGTGGTTCTTTGGCAAATATGGCACTTTCTAACTGTATCTGCAGGTTTATATTTATTATTAGAATTTTCTTTGAGGTTTTTGTCCACAGAATCTTTCCAAGGTGTATTAAACCTTGTTTTGAGATTCACCCTACTAGAACCAATTTTGGTTCTGGTGGTTACTTCTTCTAATATATTAATGATATCCTCTGCTGAAGATTGTTCAGTAGTCCTGCTTTTGACAGAATGCTCTAAGTCACCTCCACATTGTCTCAGAATCTTTCTATGGATCATAAATTCTTACATGTCAGGATATAATTCTGTTAATCTGTCTTTTTGTTGGCAAAACCATGGTAAATCTTTGTCTTTATCAGCATTAAATTTGGAAGATTCAAAGTCTTTTTCCACTTTAAACCTCCAAGCATCATTGGCCCATTTGTTATGAATTTGGGTTTTCCACCAAGTCCAACTTTGGTGTCCATGTGCTTGTCTCAATTTGATATACCATCTGTGAGCTGATTTGGTAAATAAGGTGTTAAAACTGGCTGTTACCAATCTGTCTGGTAATTAAAAGTCTTCTTTGATCATTTCAATACCTCTGATGAATTCCATATGGTCATATTCTCCTTCACCACTGAATTGAGGCCATTCCTTAAGTTTTGGAACTTCTTTCAAGAGTGCTTGGCACATTGATGGTTCCAAGTTATGAAAAGAAGTAGAAAATTCATTTTCTAATTGAGAATTTTCAATATCCAATACTTGTGGATTGGGAATCCCTGTACCCTCATTTTGATTTAGAGGTGTAGACATTCTTGGTAAAGTGTTTAGTAGTTGTTCAATATCATTCATTTTACTGTTGTTACACCTTTGTGAATTTCTTAATTCATGTTGTAAGCTTTGTATAGATGTTATTACATTCTTTTTATGATCATCCTCTTTATATGTCAGCTCATTCCATGATTCTTTTTGTTTAGTATTATCAGAGATAACCACATTTAGCTTTATTGTTAATTTTGATATTTACTCTTTTGAGGTATCAAAACACTTTTTCAAGTCAATTATATGTGTCTTTACTTCAGTAAATGATTTTGAAATATCATCAAGAGCTTTCTTATTATCCTCTCTGATAGTATTTATGGCTTGTTTTATTCTTGTTTCAATCATGTCATCAATATTGAACTTAGAATATTTGTCTGTAAATTCTTTAATAATGGAAGATTGTTCATTTATCTTATTTCCAAAAGAATTATCATTATTGGAAGTTTTAATTTTTCTTAAAACTTTTTCAAAACATTTAAGTGTTTCATTTATTTGGCTCAGACTCAAGTTATGTGTTTTAAGATTGTCACAAATGGATTTATTTTTATCAGAAAGATGACTTTTTACATCAGTTATAGCTTCATACAACTCTGGAATAGAATAAAAAATATCAGAAATCATTTCTGATATTTTAATCTGACCTCCTCTTTCTTTTGTAATTCCATCATTGTTCTGGCCATCTGAAACACATTTTCCATGGCATCCTGTTGAATTTTTGGAATCCTGTAGCCCTGGCTGTAAGGTTTGGTGGCTGGTGCCTTTCCTTTGCCCTTGTTTGGAGCTTGTGGATGCTTTTTCACATTGGAATTGCTGATGCTGTCCACTGGGGCTGTTTTTGGCACTTGCTTGGGTGGTGGAGGGTTGTTTTTCCTCCATTCTAGTGTCAAGAGCATCATGTTTTTCTTCTCCATCAATGGATGCCATCCATTGAGCAATTTGCAAGTATTGGGATGGCCCAGGAATTTTCTCACAGTCAGGTAAGAATTCATGCAGTTTTTCCACAGATCTGAAAGGATCTGGTACTCCTTGTACTGCAGGGCATTGTTGTAAGCTTTGTGGTTGGCTTTGTATATGTATACTGAGGCTTCTTGTGGAAGTGTCAGCTCTTTGTGAAGGTAAAATGGTATTATCAGCATCAAAATCACCTATTTTAGTTGTTTGGAAGTCATCAACTGACCTTTTTCCTTCTGTACCTGGTTGGCTTATGCCATAATCACATCTATTACCTTTCTGGGAGCTGCTTGAGGGGTTATAGCTGGCTCCTGATCTAGTTGAAGGCATATGTTATTAACAAAAAGGCTTAAAATAGTATTTTTACATCAAAAACTTACTATTGGCCAAATTCTTAGCTTTCTGAAGGGTATTACTTATATCCAAGTTAATCAATTCAGAAGATATTGGTTCAGGTTGGTTATTTTTAGTCACAATAACAGTACTATTATGGTCTGAATTAACAGTACTGGCAGGAATAATGCTGGTGACTGTTGAGGCTGTTTCAATGTCTTCTTGTCTTACCATGTTGTCAGACACTAAAATTAATTAAAAAGCCAATTAATTAAGTAAAAAAAAGTTTATTTCAAAAAAAAAAGGAATAAAAATATAAGCCTCACTTATAATATAAAAAAATTATTTTTTATGGGTTTTTTGAATTATAAGTATTTTTTATATGTTTTTTAAATTTTTCAATATAAGAAAAAAGTTTCAAAAAAAGGTAAAAAAATATTTCACAGGTAAAATATCATGGCTGGGCCCCCAAATGTAAGGTGTGGATATGAAACTTTGATTTAAAATCAATTACTTTTCCTGTCCTCAAAATTTGTATAAGGTAAAATCAATTAAAAATAGAAAGAAATATTATTCTTAAGAAAAAACACACCAACTTTATTGCTTATAGCTTTATTAGTATAAAACAATAATATTATAAATATTTATTGTTTTACCAACAATAAAAATTTATCCAAAAATACTTTGCAAGAGATATTTAAGGCTACAAAAGAAATTTCTTCAAGAGCAATTTCAATTGGAATTAATTGAGCAAAGAACTGCAAGAAATTAATTAAAGAAAAAAGTCTTTAAAGAGAATATTAAAGAGAAAACATGCTCAAAAGTGACCAGAGTGAATTTGGAAACAAAGTGACAAAGCTAACAGTGATGAAAGATCCTTTAATTCACTTTTGGGGTGGTTCAGGGGTGAAAATGATTATAAGAGTTACAAAAAATGATTATAATGATTTTTTCACGTGGTTAAAAGGTTTAAAATTATTTTAAAAAAGGTGGTTGAAATATTTTATTGATTGGTTTAACAGTGTTTAAACTAATTATAAAAGGAAAAGATTCTAACATGAAGAGAAAAGTGGGGCAAAGAAGATATTCTTTTATAGCCATTAATTTTCTTACTCCAAAAGTAAAATTTACTCTTGTAAGTCGTGAAAAACAGTCTGACAACAGAAAAGCCAATTATGGCATCATTGAACCCTGGTTTGGACCAAAAAAGGGCTGGTTTAAGCCATTTTAGACCCTTAAATCAGCCATTACTATAGCAATACCTGGTCTAGAGCCTTCAAAACACGTCAGAATGTGTGTAAGAGGCGTTGAAACCAGGTAAAACTGTTTTTACTAACATTGTTTTAACTTAAGGGTAGTTTTACCCTCTTGGCAGCGGTTAAAACCACCCTTGTTGGTATGAAAACCTCGTCATCAATTGAGTCACTGACCCTGTGACTCAAAAAGGCCAAAAGTGATGAACTTTTACATGAATTTTGACACCACATGCCTGTCAGCAAGTATTTTGGGGGTTTGGCTCCTCCCCTAGAGCTAGAGTTCCTTTTCCCCCCCAGTTTATTTTTTCCTTTAATTCCTCATCATGTATTATACTTGTAATTTACATATGTAATTCAATTGAATTTTACAGTACAATACAGTAATAATTGATATCTCATATGTAAATCAAAGTTCACTTATGTAATACACATGCACATTCTGACATTTCAATTGAATTCAATTGAAAATACTTCAATTCCTCATAACTTCTAAAATAAATACAACACCTCAATTTTAACACAAAAATTGATGGTTAAAACCACATGTGGTTACAATTAAATTAAAGTTTTGAGGATCTTCAATTTTTTTATTGAAAATACTGAAAACTTAATTTAAGCTTATTTAGAGTTGAATTACAAAAATTTCACTCAGAGGTGATCCCACCTGATTTTTTTTATTAAGGAATCAAATTTTGAAATAAATTTTATATGTTTATTTATTGAATAAAAAGTTAAAATATATTTTTATATAAATTTTTTATTAAAAAAATATTTTAATTTTATTAATTTTTTTTTATATAATTTTTAAAATTAAAAATTAATTTTCATATTTTGAAAAAAATTTTATTTTAAAAATTTTATTTTTAAATTATAATTAAATTTTAATTTTTAAATATAAATTTTTTATTTATATATTTTTTTATTTATTTTTATAATATAAATAAAATTTATTTTTATTTATATTTTTATTTTAATTTATCATTTTTGGTCTTTTTTGGGTATATAAAAATACCTCTAAGTCTCATAGAATGAGGTAACTCAGATTTATTTAATGTTAGTATAACTAAATTGAAGATCTCAATATATTATATTTTGTTAGGAATTTATCACAAATTCATATTTTATTAATTAATAAGAAACCAAATTTTAGAGTTAATTTGATAATCTTATAGTACAATAATTTTTTTGAAGTTAACCTGGAGTGATTTTTATTCATCTATCAAAAAAAGGATGATTTCAAATGAACTTTTTATATTTGTGTACCTTAATCATATCTGTTTTAAATTTTTCCACCAAAGGTTAATTTGTATAAATTTATTAATAACCCCTTTTTTCTTAATATTAAAGGTTTTGGGGGTATTTTAGGTTCATATAAATATAATTTCTGTGACTAATTTAATATTAATGAATACCTGAATCATTTTAACCATCTATTCTTGTTCTTTTAATGATGGTTGATGTCAGTTCCTCCTTAAAGCTATATTTATATTAATAATTCAGGTTCCAATTTTGGAAATCCTAAGTCACTAATTAAGTGTATTTCTGGAACTACTTCTAGCTATTACAATATATCTATGTGTTTATTGAAGAACTAAGACTTACAATTCTTGAATATAAATATTCTTATTATGATCTATATTACATATTTAACTTTTTTTCCTTAATAAATAAATCCACACATAATTATATATTCAATTTCCTCAGTGATTTTCATGAGGTATAAAATTTAAAAGTTCTCTTAAATTTCAAATTCTTCCAAAAGTAACAAATTCTTAATTTAAAGTTATTTAATAAGTACTTTCAAGTTATAAATTAATGATCTTGATGATCTTTCAATTTTAGTCTTACAATTTGTAGAAGATAATTAAAGCTAGTAATATTAGTTTTACACATAGGAAAATGGATTATAATAAGATATAAAAGACTTTAATATGTTGGAATAGTGGGGGTGAGAACTACTGAAAACCCTGAATGAAGTAATTGAATATTAATTAAATATAATAATGACTAGAATAATCAAGGATAGGATTATGCCTGTTTATTTCACAAGAGTAAAATTGCTGGTATAAATTGTGTTATGTATTAATTTAAGAGAAGGATGGGCATTTGCTTTATTTGCAGAGGGAGGGGCTTTTTTATCCCAAAAAAAAAATTGTGTAGGGGGAATTTTCAACCTGAAACATAAAATTAGTAAATATTATTACTCCAGAGGGTGGACTTTTGATTTTTATAGCCTTTTATAGCCTTTATTGGTCTTGGATGTGGTTTCAAAACCACATCTGGTCACCTTTCCCCAATACAGGGTGGAAATTTTCATCAGGGGACCTCAAAAATGTGTTCTAATATTTCAGAGCCATATAATTCTGTACAAAATTGTCAGAGGGCCTCTTATTAGTCATACTATGAGCTATTGTAGTAAAAACAAGCTTTTTGTATGTTTTTTACACCTCTAATTTATTATTATGGGATATGATATCACAGTATTGATTTTTTTCCCAATATAGTGGGATGTTGCCTTTCAAACCAGAATGAATTTTTCAGTTTTAAAGATATATATTTGAAAATTTATGCATTTTGTATCCCTTGATGTTCTATAAGAATTGGTTACTCATTTTTTATTCCTAAAATTAGTCATTGCAAATCTCTACAGGTTTTAAATTAAATTATGAGAATTTGCATTTTGTATGAATCCTGTATTGAGCTAGAATAATTAATGAATTTTATTCTAGATTATATTCAGAGTAATGGGGGGTACTATTAGAAATCTCAGATTCCTATCTTTCTAAAAAGTTCCCACTTTAAATATCTTGCAATAAAACCATAGAATTTAGATTAGATGTTAATTATTTTCTCAGCATAATGTAGCCTATGATTGGCTCTAATTTCTGTGATATTGGTTCTAGCCCAGTTTTTCTGGTCTTATTGGATAGCCCTGATTATGGTATTCAATTTGAACCCCACATGGTTTTTTCTTCCTTTATTTATGGATTTTATATCAAAGGTGAAGATTGTGTTTTCAATTTCAGTTCAGGTTTTAAGATGGAATTAATTTTTCCTTTTTTATCCTATCTTTATGGGAGTTTTTTATTCAAAATGAGGTTAAACTATTCTTCTTTTTGAATGAATTTATGAGAAATTCTATCTGATTCTGTTTTTTTGTGGGAATCTTGCTCTAACATTTGTTTATGGTATTTTTGGGGTCATGTGTGTACTCTGATTTTGAGTTACAGGCTAAAATTCAAGGTGAATAAGAATAAATTTTCAAAAATTGATAAGTTTTCTAGAATTAATTCAAAAAAATAAAATAATATGTTATTTAATTATTATTTTTTTTCATCATTTATAAAATCAAGAGTTTTATTTAATTATTTTTTCCTATTTTAATACTTATTGAATAATTTATTTACTTTTTTCTTCAAAAAAAAAAAAAACTTAATTAAGTAATTATGACTTTTGATAAAAAAAAATCATTTTAATAAAAATATTTCAAACTTTTTAAATATTTTGTCTATTCATTTTGAAAGTTTTTTTTTTTTAGTTTTTAATTAAATTAATATATATATACATATATATCATAGTTGATTTTTTACATGATAATTTATATGTTTTTTTTTTAATTATAATTTAGCCTCAAACATCAAAAAAAAAAAAAAAAAAAAACTTTTTAAAAATTATCACTTTCTTTTTTTTTAAAAAATATTTAATTTATAATTTATAATTTTGATTTTTTTTTCTTTTTTAATAATTTTCAAAAAAAATAAAATAAAAAAATTATCAATTATCAATTTAAAAAAATTAATTTAAATTAATTATTAACATTTTTTAACTTTAAAAAAAAAAAAAAATAAGAAAAAAATTTCAAGGTTAATATTCATATTATTATTTTTTTATTTAAATTAATTTTTAATTGAAAAAAAAAAATCAAAAATCAAAAATCAATTTTAAATTATTTCTTAATTTTTGAATTTTTTCTTTTTTTTTTTTTTAAAAATAAAAAAAAAAATAAATAAGATAAATAAATAAAGTTTTTTGAAAAAAAAATTTATTTAAAAAATTTTTTTTTTAATTATTTTTTTTTTTTTTTTTTTTTTTTTAATTTATTCTTCTTGATTTTTTTTTTTAATTCTTTTTTAAAAAAAAAAAAAAAAAAAAAAATCCTTAATTTCATTTCAAAATTTATTTTAAGATTAATAATATTTTTTATTTTTTATTTTATTTTTAATTAAAAATTAATTTATATTAATTTAAATTTTTACAAAAAAGAAATTATTTAATTTTAATTTTAATTTTTTTTTTTTTTTTTTAATTTTAATATTTAATTAAAAAAAAAAGAAATTAAGAATTTAAAATAATTATTTAAAAAAATAATAAAAAAAATTACTTAAATAAATTAAAACTCAAATCTAAAATTTAATTTTCTTTTCAAAAAAAAAAAAAAAAAAGAAAGAAAAATTTAAATGATTTAATTATGAAGAATTTCAATAGAATATTCAAAAAAAAAAAATTAACTTGAGAAAATCATGAAGTTAAAGAGGAAAATTAATTATTAGGACAATGATGAATGTCAATTCCTAAATTAATTAGAATGGTATATAATAAATAATTAAAGGCAGGATATTTTTCAAGACTTGGTTTGTTTTTTTTTGGTGAAAAAATATTAAAAAGATTGTTTTTATTTAATTATTTAATTTAGAATTAATTAAAATAATTTTGATTTCACCTCAATTTAGTTTATTCCTTAGTCTTTATATTCTAAAAATAACAAAATTTTTGAATTAGAGTATAATAGTTTGAATAATTTTTTTTGTTTGAAACTTTGAATCATAGATATAAGTTGTTAATGACTAATTTTAGGGTAATTTTATTTTTCAATATGAGATGTTGGACTAATTCATTACTTACTACAGTATATTGGATTATGAAGGATACATTCTATTCCACTTTTAGTGCTATTTTATATTCACAACCCTAACTTGATCACATGAAAAGCAAGGTGTGTGTTACAAAGGGCTTATAAGAATCTAATTTTTTGTAAGGTTTAGGTATAAGATATTTTAAAAAAAAAAATAATTAAATTCCATTGGAATGGAATCTGTAAAATTTACATTCTCACAAAATGAGGTCAAAGATGGTAAGAATCCTTCAATTTCAAGCAATGAACAACATGGTATTAATGAAAAGGATAGTTAATCAAGTGAAATATAAACAATAGCCATAAAGGAGTTAAATTAAATAAAGTGAATGGTGATACTCATGAAAATGAAGCTTCAAATCAATCCATATCAAATTTTCATGGCTCATTCAGCTTGGAATCAACACAACAAGATTTCAATTTAATTAGTAATATTAATAATAACATACAGTGAATTATTGGTCCCTTGATGATAATGATTAAAAATAGTCAATAAAAGGCCAAGGAAAGGTATTAAAAACAAATTGAGATAGAAGAAGTAAGGAGAATTGAATAATATCAATCACAAAATCATTTCTTCAATTTAAAAATCTTGATCATTTTGTTCAGAAGTAATTGAGTAGACCCAAAGTATTTTTCAAAACTTGAAAATTTTTACAGTTTGGGTATATCTTGGTAATTCAAATTATCTCTTTTATTTTAGTATAATGAAAAAATATAAATGAATACTTGGAAATTGTAATCTGGCCTTGATGCTTGAGCTATGTAAAAAGATTTTGCATAAAAAATATACTAATCTATGTTTCTAAGAGATCCTATAAAGATTATCATAAACTAGAATAATATTGTAATTATCAAAAATCTAATTAAAAATTCATATAAAAAAATCAAAGGCAATATCAAATTGGAACAGAATGAATAGTTTGTGAAAACAACTTATCTTCCAAGAGCTACCTTGACCAAGATGTAATATTGAAGAACCAGTTAAAATTCTTTAATGGCACTAATCCTATCATGAAATCAAAAAATGACATTGAAGATTTCTACCAATAAATTACATGAGTCATTCTTGCCTTGAAAGTTTATCACAGTTGTGCACATGAAATCTTCAGCTTCAAGTCAATTAGGCACAAAAGGTGAATTTGTTTGGGGACACCTTAAAAATAATCATCATCTTAGCTCACAACACTGAATCTTCAAAAATTCACAGAATACAGCCTGTTGTGAAATTTCCAGTAATCTTGATAAATTTGAGAAATTAATGATGATTTGAAACAAAAGAAGCTTTACAGCTGTTACTCCCTTATTTCCTGACCACCAATGAGTTGCCAGCCACCTAGAATGACTTGATCAGCTTGCTCCATGGCACAAAACTCCATCCAAGCAGCTTTTACCTCGAATTGCAATTCTCATCCTTGGTTTTCAACTTTCCCTCCATTATGGCTCACCAATCCAGCTCATCCATCGTCTGGCAGATAGCCAAAATGCCCAATTTTGACATCCCTCTGAGCTTGGATTCCCTGAGCTGGGCTTCCTCTGAGGCTTGATGCCTGCTGCAATCATCCAGTGCCACCGATTCCCATCAGAATCTCCGCCAGATTCTCGAGTCTTCCTGTCTTGCCCAAAACACTCGTTCGCACTCAGTGTTCGCCAGTTTGTTATCAAGATCCAGATTTCAACTCGATGGCCTTCCTCTGGCCCAGCTGGTGCTCCAAGGGTATTCTGTCTTGAGTTTATCGGCTCCCTAGCTCCTGAGCCACTCTGTTCAGCAAGGTTTCCTGTTGCGTCCTAGAATCCCACCAATCCTCATCCGGACGTTCTCCAGCAATCCATCGGGCATCTCTCTCGTTTTCGAGTTTTGGCTCACTCATCCGTAGCTGGTGCTCGCAGTTGTCTCGAGATTGGCTGCTTATTGTTCCTGGTCGTCGTCGAAGCGGATTGCTGAGCTGGAAATTGGAGATTGGCTTTGCAGACGATTTCTCTGCTTCTCGTTGGCTGGTTACCCACCCAATCCATCCATCGCTCTTCATTGGCGGTGCACTCCCTAGGCGGTGTCGTCTGTCGCCATGTGAGCATTGCTTGGATCGCTCCCTCCAGGCCCTCGTTGAATTCGACACCTCGACGTCGTATTAAATTCTGGAAATCTTCCTGCACCACTCTTCGATCCATCGCTCCTCGTCTCGCCTTTCGGCCCCGATTCCTCAACGATGTCTAAGAAATTTTCGTCGTCGTCCTTCGTCATCAATCCAAACGCCCAGACCGTGACTTCCCATCTTTCGGCTAATCCTCATCAATCACCTCATCAAGCAACCAACACTTTATTCCCAAAACCTTCGATACTCAAAAGGATTCGTTTGAGATTCTCAATCAAGGATGACTTGTATCATAAATCTGAACCCAATCAAGCTCAGCTCGAGAACGCTTTCAGATCAGGAAAATGGAACTCAAATCAATCATCTCTTGCCACTTCCTCCTCTTCATCCAATTCGAATTCAAAGAGGCCTAGTCAATTATTCTTAAAAATCTTCTCAGATGTCTTACTATGCTTAGAAAGAAATCAATTATCCGGTTTGGTATCGCCCCCATTAATCGCAAGCTGTGGTGTCATCCCTTTAACCATACTCAGCGTCATCCCGTAAGCCTCTAATTTAAAAACTCTCCAATTCATCATCTACTTGACTATGCTTCAACTTAAACTCTTGATGGTCAATCCTCCTCGGTAGTCATATCATTCAACATTATTATGATTGTATCGTACTCGCTCAACATGAAGTCTTACTAGCTACCAACTATCTACAGTCAGTTCAACCTCAACACTCATCGTCCATTCACTATCATTTTCCACTCATCTTGATATTATTTATTAGGAAATCCGATTCACAACGCAAGATTTGTGATGCATTAATTGAACTCTCCAAACGAGTTCAACAACGTCATCAAAAGCAAAAAGTCATCGTCAAATGTCGGTTAATTCTCCATTTTAAAATCTTTTGCATCTTGCTCATTTATATCTTCATCACTTAATTCTCCAATTACCTCATTAAATTAATATTTCCCTCTCCAAAGTAATCTACGATAGAGGTAATTGGAAACAAATCTTCAAAAATCATCAAAATGTTAAACCAAATACCTCAGACTGGCGTGAGGTTGGATTACCCGATCCAAAAGATATTCCCAACTTGGAACTAGAGGTCATTGTTAGTCATTAATCAAGACAAAAAAATTCAAATTCAAATTCTTTCTTTCTAATCCTCAATGTATTTTTTTTTCGTGACTTGCTCTAGAACTTTCACAGAGTCTTGTTAGGCACCTTTCATTCAAAATTCCTCGTTGTTGATCGAACTGTTGCCCTTCTCAATAGGTAACCCACTTCATCAATTGCTTTTTATTGATTTCAATAAATCTAACCTAACCTTGCTTATTAGTAATAATATTCAGGATAGGCCAAATATCGAAATGATGGTATGTTTTAGTTAAATTATCACTTAATCTCACTCACTTGCCTTTTTATCTCTACTCAGATTCATCTTGAAGGTCCTATCGTCGAATCGTTTTATGACATGTTTTTAATATCCTGGAGCAATCATCTTAAACCCCCTCTCCCTTTGTTAAATCAAACTGAAAACCTTCAAAACTCATCACCACAAAACTATCGATTTGGCTTTGATAATCCCTTCCTTCGCAATATTGATATCGTAAAATCTGCCAAAGATGCTCGTAACGCCCTTAATAGAGAAGCAGAAATTGATCGTAATGCAATAGCCACTAATCAACAACACGATGGAATCATGAACTCGAGTCTTGCAACCGTCGTTAGGGATTTAATGGACGAACGACGCAGGATACGTCATCAATCAGAAATCAAAATAGACGAGCCTTCAAGATTGATCTCTTCTCCATCTGCTCGCTTAACCAACGTCGTTCAATTTCTGATAGAAGAGAGACGTCGTTTAAAAACTTCAAACTCAATTCAACCCGTCATCTCATCCGCTAATCACATCCAGTCAAGCAACGCAAAACCTTGCTCGGTACCTATCTTGATTAAAAAAGATAATCATACAATCACCTTGTCGACCCTTGCTAGTAAGGTCTCGAGTGAAAGTCCATCAACTACTATCATTGGCTCATCATCTGAAGCTATCTTAGCCCTTGGGCCTCTTAATAACATGGACGATAACTCTCACCCTCATCCCTCTCAGACATCCTCTGTCCCCGCAATAGCCTTGCCTCCATGCCAAGGTCACGGTTTAAAAATGGCAAGTGTCAATAGTCGAATGCGAGCTCTTTCTGATACATTGGTATGTTACGCTTTGGTATTCTCTCAAAACCATTCCGGTATGAAAATATTCATGCTTGTTTCCTTTCAACTAAGAATGCCGGCACACTCAGACAAGCCGTTGCAAATGTTTCTCTTGATCATGATATCGACAACTTTCAACCCCACATCATCCACGCTGAACATGAAGAATTTCCTATCGTCATGGTCAATAGACCTCCTCACGGATTACCAGGTCATAATGATATTCGCGTACCTCAAAACGCAGCTTGGATGGCCGCATTTCGATATGCTAAAAATAAGGTTTTTATACAAACCCCAACTTTGAATAGCTCACCGGTGGTCAAGATGTGTATAGATGCTGCCAAGAGAGGAGTAAAAGTCATACTCTATCTTGATCTGGGTGAGTTGCACTCGAGATCTCTTTTGAGAGCTTTAACGCTAACCAGCTGTCGAGTTGAGAAATTAGGATTTAATGATAAGGGGGAAAGTATACCATTTCAAGGTGGAACTAACCAACAAGTTGTGATTAAAATGTATAAAGCATTAAAGAAATTCAACAAACAAGGAAACTTGATTGTTTATTGGTTAGAAAGTCTCATTGTCATTGGTATTTTTTTCGAGGGACCAAGCTTGTTGATTCATTTTTCGGGCGGATTTAGGTACACGGGAAAAGATCAAATTCGGCCAATCAACGCGGTATTAAAATCGAGGAACTGTCATGGTTAGTACTCTTAATCAAATTTAGGCAGATATTTGTTCCTACACTACACTATACTAAGGATCAACTATAGTCAAATTTATGGCAGTAGATGATCAAGTTGGTATTCAAGGCAATGGCAATCAAGATACTCAATCATGGTTTCATTCTCAAGAAATCAATGTTATGATTGATAGTGAAAAGATTGTTAAAGAATGGATGAATACATTGATATCGAATCAAAATACCGAACTCTATGGCCGCGTCGATCAAGATGGGATTTGGAGGGATTCTGATGGTCATACGGTATGTCTAAAGTTCAAAAGAAAAATTGCAGGCTTTCGAAGCTGAGAATGAACATTTTCAATCTAGGTCGATTATTATGATAAACAAATAAAGCCCAGCAAGAGAAAGCATGTAGAACCAATGAAAGAAGTCAACCGGACCATCAGCTTTGAAGAACTTGAAGGAAGCAATCAGAAAATAATCCGAGAGCAGCTAAACGAAACATCAAGCTCAGTTTCTGAACCTTCTCCTGTCCTAACTCATGAGGCAAATTCTCTTCATGAGGGTTTACATGCATCAGAAAGACCAACCGTAGCCATCAATCAAGCTCAAACAAAATTAAGCACAACTGAAAGCAATCAACTTTGAAAACCGTATTTTCATTATCTAGAATTTCGTTGTTTTATTTTTGGAATGTTATTAAAGAGTAGCAAAAATAATATGTCTGCATCTAGAAAAAGTATGTAAGAAAGAAACCAAGAAAAGGTGGGATTGATAAAGGAAAAGTGTAAAAGGAAATTTTCGTTTTACGATTTTAACATGGTTTTTTTTGCAACCTTTTCAGCAGGTTTTCTTATAAAAAAGCTATTTGAACTTGTTTTTTTTGTTGTAATTGAATGCTGTAAGCCGCGAAAAAATACATTAAAATACGGTTTTTAAAATCGATGTTTTTACAGTATCTAGAATATCCTATTAGAATGAATTAATCAGCCATGTACAATCAATTTTAATCCTTAAATTTGCGACATCATTAACTGCTGTACATAGGAATGGAAGTGAAATAAAGTGAATAATATTTACCATAACATTTTGTTGGCTTTGATCTGAGGTGAAAAAAAGATTAACTAAATTGACTTCTAACTGCTTTCTGATTTACATCAATTCTAAAGCAGATTTTTTTAGCCATTTAACAGTACATTGGTTGCTGAAACATAAATTTGCTATGGACTCTGGAGGATGCCTTTGCGTTCTGGCTTAAGCAAGGGAGAGTGATAGCACTGCATAACACTCATTATGTGAATACTTATCTTTGTTACCCATCATTTTCTGAGGGGCCAGTGGGGAAAAAACCAATTTTTTCATCACCAAGGTTTGTAAAAAAATTTCAGCCCAGAACTGTTCCTTTTTGTGACTGGTGTTCTTCTGATTGTCTTTTCCATTAGTACAATAGTAGCTGATTTTGTAGTTTTTTTTGGTTGAGGAAATCAGTGCAGAGGTTGATAAACTGGGCAGAGATATAGGGCTCTTACTTAGAGAGAGAGATGGACATAATCTTGTCATAGGGTCAGTACTAGGTCAAGCTTTTCAATGTCTCTTGATTATGAGTTAAGGATTTAATGAATTGGTGAAATTTAAGGTCTCCTCCAGAAAGCTTCCCAAAAAAAAAAAAGGTATTATAATATTAATTCATTTAAAACCTTAATACTCTCAAATTTAAGTTTCAAGATCAAAGAAGAATTTTAAAATTAATACTTATAAAAAAGAAATAAATAATTTTTATTTATTTTTATTTATTTTTAGGGTGTTGGTAAACACACATAAGCTTTTAGTAAAAACATGTAAGTTTCTGGTAAAAACACGTAAGTGACCTTAATTTTCAAAAAAAATTCCTCAGGCTCAGTTTTGAGGATTTTTTTAATTTTTTTTGCCATATTTTTCCCGACTTGGCATGTCAATAAGCACAAATTTTTTCAAAATTTTTTTTTTGCCAAATTTCACCAATTTGGCCAATATGCCAAAATGGCATATTTTTTTCAAAAATTCATTTAAAATCTTCCCACTTATGAATTTCCTTAATTTTTTTTTTTTAAATGAAGGGTTCAATGTGAAGAATAAAGCACCAGAATCCCATAATTTTGGGAATTTTTTTTGGGTGGGACAAGTGAAGGCGCAAAAAGGGTTTTTTTTTCAAATGTTTTTTCCCGTCATTGTAATATGCCTATTTTTAAAGAGTGAATTTAATAACTTCCCACTTATAAATTTCCTTCATTTTTTTTTTTAAATTAAAGGGTTCAATCTGGACAATAAAGAACCAGAAGGTCATGAATTGGGAAATTTTTTTGGGTGGGACAACAAGTGAAGGCACAATGAGTGTTTTTTTTCCACTGTTTTTTTTTCTTGTGTGTAATATGACTATTTTCAAGTACAAAAGTTCCACATGTTTGATAAAAAAGGAGACTGAGGTGGGATTTAAGCAATAAATATGACTGAGGAGGGGGATAATTGGCATAAATTGTATATACAAAAATCATTCAATCAGAATCAACCTCCAAAATAGTGGGTTTTTTCAGAGAGGGGGGAGGAAGATTGGACAAATACAACATTCTGTGTTTCTTAAATTTATCAACCCACCCCAGGGCTTGTTTTTGGGCATGAATCTCCCAGTTCACAGTATTGGGGGGGACTGGATAAACTTTAGAAATGATGATGTCCAAAGGAACAAAATGAGCACAACTATTCAAGAAGCAGATGAAAATGGAGGGATTATCATTTGGAGGACAGAAATAAGGGAAAAAAGAAAAACATTGGGCTGTGGAATAAAAGAAAACTGGTGTTTTATACTTATTTGCAATTGGATCCCCCATGTCAGGCATGGACATCCACTTGCTTTTTGGAGCTTGGCCAACATCTTCATACCATTCAATTCTTTCCAAATAAGAGGGTACTGAGGGAATTAAGGTGTTCATGGCTTCATAAAGGTCTTGATTTTGGTGAATTTCTTCAGCCAAGTCACCTCTGACATCATCCCATTGATCTTGAGTCTTGTAAATGAAGTGGGATACTGTTCTGTAGCCACAGTTTCCATCACCCTGGACATTGATGGCCTTGAAGGTGTATTTCAATATAAACTTGGGCAAGTCTTCTGAGCCAGTTATCTGATAAAATAAGTTCAAAAAATGAATAAATATCAAAATAAACAACAGAAAATTACATTAAAAAGAATCAGAAACTCACAAACAGCTTGGAGAATTCATCACTTGTGTGATAATTGCTTTGAAAATGCTCACAGGTCAAGTCAATTGCATCATAGATATTCAAACTGGTGGCAGGCTTGTGTGATTTTATTTGTGAGGTTTTGATTCCAATTGCCAATCTTCTGGACCTTCTAAGGGTTACTTCTGATGTATTTAATTCAGTTGGTGAGGGTAGTGAATCTGATGAACTGATGGATTTAGGTAATGAGTCCTCAGAATCTCCAGAATCTTCAGATGAGTCTACTTCCATAATTGGAGAGGGGACATTTGACTGGGATCTTGATGTTGTTGTACTGGTCACTTTTGAGGGGGGTCTTCCTCTTCTCTTGGATTGACTTTCAATAATTTCAAATCTTGAAGGTTCTCTTTTGTTTTTATTATTAGCTCCTTGGGGTCTTCCACGGGTATTCTTGCATTCTAGAGGGTCTTCATAATATTGATCATCCTCTTGACTCTTGGTAATTTGATCAAATGGGACTTTTCCAGTCAAAGCATCTTGAAAATGTTGAAGTATTGGAGTGATTTCTGCCATTGGTCTTTGAAACAGGTCTTCCCCAATATCTTCAAATATTTTCTTGGCTTCATCCTTTCTTTCTTTTTCAACACTTTGATCATCACCTTGAAAACCAGCCTGAGAAGAATATGACAAATAAAATCAGTTAATAAGAAAAATAATAATAATAAGAAATCAAAAAACCCTCACAGGCAAATTCAAATGCCATTGAGGATGGAAGTCTGATAATTAACGCCTTTGGCGCTTGGCAAATGCCTTTTGGGTCTTATGCTTGCAAGGAATGACTTTATAATTGTTGTATTTGTTGGGGAATTTTTCATTTGGAGGAAATTTTGTTTTGAAATTTTCAAAGGCAATCTGAAGAGCATAATGAGACACCTTGCCATTGAAGGCACAGATGGGTGGAGGAAAATTCTTGACATGGACAATCATTTCTTTGGAGATTCTGTTGATAATTTCAATAAATTGTTTTCTGAATGCCATGTGGAGTTCCCTGACTACCTCCAGGAGAGTACCAGTGAACTTTTGTAGCCAAAGTTTAACCATGGAATGGGCACCTTCAACTCTGGAGGTGGATCCCACACCCAGGTGGCAATGGTGGTTGGTCCAGGCTGGCACATAATACTCCTTTAGAGGAAGCCAGGTATTTTACAAATACTGCAAGACCTCAGAATTTTTAAATTGCTTTTGAAGCTTCTTCCAGTTGTCTTTGAAAGACTTTTCAGTGGGTGAATACATAAGCTGAGAAAAGAATCCCAAAGTCATTAATAAAGACAATAATAAGAAAAAAAGTGAAATAAAAAGAAATAAAGTGAATAAGTATATTACTTCATTCCAAAGGCCCATAAAATTTTCAAAATCAGTTCCATGACCAATTTTCTTCATGCAATGAGCAGATACATCCTTGTTGATGTGCCAAATGCATAGCATGACTTTGGAGTCTGGGAAGAGCTTCTTAATAGAGTTTTTCAAGGCCAGATCCCTGTCAATAACAATAACTGGAGGGGGAACAAGATTGGTGTTGTTGAGGACCTTTTCAATGTATTGATTTAATGCCGAAGTATATGAAGTTTCATTTTCATTCTTCATCAAACAAAAAGCCCCAGAAAAGGTCTTATTTGTTGAGCTGAATCCAACAATATGAAAAAGGGGCATTTTGTACTTATTGGTTTTATAAGTACAATCCATAAGAATGACATGAGGAAAGCCATGAAGAAGTTTTATGGCCAGGGGGTGAGTAAAAAACAAGGAGGTGATGTGTCCCTCAGAATCCCTTGCAGAGGACCAAACAAAATTTTCTTCTTTGAGAGTGTCAATAAGAGCATCAATGGGCCTTCTGCCTTGCAGTTTGTCTTTCTTGATTTTCTTGACTTGGTTATAAATGTCTTGAAGGATTACAGGCCTGTCAGACTCCCTCTGGCTGCATAATTGGGCCTGAATTTGCCTTGGCATGAGCAGTGATTCAGACATTTGAGCAATTTGGGATGTTTCTTGCTCATTGAATTTCCTGAAAGCAGGATGTGCCATGATATTTTCAGTGGCATCATGGCTATGTTCAGGATTTTTGACTTTAAGAGTCCAAGTGGTACTCTTGGCATATTTCCTGGCATAAAGTCTAAAAGGACAGTCAAGCTTTCTTGAGATGACTGTTTTGGAGGGGCTTTTGTTGGGATTTGGGGTGCCAGACCTGTCACAACATATTTCAATTTGGTTGTGGGTCATATTGGACCTCAAGGTGGACACAGCATACCCCTGATCCCTGGCAACATCATGCACATGTTGCCAAAGAAGCTCAAGGGTCTGAAATTCACCTTCAGTGGGGGGTTGAAGCATTTTTTTAATGAAAATTATGTATAAAAGTGAAAAAAGGGGGAATCGGGGGATTTGGAATGGGGTAAGAACCTTTTGAAATGTGAAAAAGAGGTGAAAAAAGGTGTGAAAATGAACAGAAGTGGTTAAGAGTGAAAGAAAGTGGTTTAAATGTGGGATTAATAGATGAGGGAAGGTAAAAAATTGAAAATTGAGAGGCTTGAAAGCAGGTTGTTGTGGTGGAAAATGCAGTCTTTGGGGGAAAAAAAGAAAAAAAAGTGTGAAAAGCTTTGCAAAATGGCTTTGATAATGCTGTTTTTCCAAAAAAAAAACAATGGTTTGGGGTGGGGATAATGTGGATTATTGGGGTGTTTGAGCTTGTTTGTTTTTTTTTGGGGGGGGCTGGGCAAAAAAATCTGAAACACTTTGGAGTTAGAGAGGTTTTGTGGGGAAAAAACCTCTTTTGGGCATGTTTTGGCCCAATACAGGCCCAATGGTGTTTCATTTTTAATTAAAAATGGGCCCAGGGCACCCCTTATGTGTTTTTACCAAATTATGGCCAAAACACGTAAGCTCTTACATGTTTTTACCAACACCCTTTTTTTATTTATTTTTATTTATTTTTATTTAGGGTGTTGGTAAACACACGTAAGCCCTTACGTGTTTTTACCATAAACTTACATGTTTTTACCAAATTATGGCCAAAACACGTAATTTTATGGTAAAAACACGTAAGTAAGCTAATTTTTTTATAAAAATTCCTCAGGCTCATTTTTGAGAATTTTTAACTTTTTTTTTGCCATATTTTTTCCGACATGGGATGTGAAGGTCCCCAAATTTTTTCAAATTTTTTTTTTGCCCAATTTTTCTATTTTGGGCAATTTGGTAAAATGGCCCATTTTTTTGAAAAAATTCATTAAAAATGTTCCCACTTATGAATTTCAATATTTTTTTTTTTTAAAATGAAGGTGAGAATGTTGAGAATAATAAACCAGAAGCCCAAAATTTTGGTATTTTTTTTGCAAGAACAGTTGTAGGCCCAAAAAGTCCATGTTTTTTGATGTTTTTTGATGTTTTTTGATGTTTTTTGATGTTTTTTGATGTTTTTTTGTTCATGTTTGTAATTAAATTGAAAATGCCATTTATGACATAAATTGAATTCAAAATGTAATTTATGATGGGTGGAAGTTAAAGTTTGATTTTTGGCATTAACAGTGCCATTTATCACATCAAAAGTGCCATAAATAGCATCACTAATGACATAATAATGCCATAAATGGCATCAAGAATGACATACAGATGCCATTTATGGCCAGAAAATTGGCATAAATGGCATTACAGCAATGCCATAAATTGAATTTAATGGCCTTGACAATGCCATTTATGCATTTAAAAATGCCATAAATGGCCTTAAAAATGGCATTAATGGCCTTAACATTGGCCTTAAAAATGGAATTAATGGCCTTAACTATAACATAAATGGCATCAAAAATTCCATTTGTGGCATTACATAAATGGAATTAACAATGACATTTATTGGAATTATGCCATTTATTGCATTGATAATCCCATTCATGGTATTAGTAATGCCATTAATGGCATTGTTAATGTGGCATTATTAATGCCATTTATGGCAATAATGGCATCAGAAATGTTGCATTTTTGATGCCACAAATGGCATTGTTGATGCCATAAATGACATTAATGGCATCAATAATATTTCATTGATAATGCCATTAATGGCACAGTTAATGCCATTTATGACACTGCTAATTCCACTTATGGCACTGTTAATGCCATTTATGACACTGATAATGCCATTTATGGGACTGTTAATGCCATTTATGGCATTGTTAATGCCATTTATGGAATTGTTAATGCCATTTATGGAATTGTTAATGCCATTTATGGCATTGTTAATGCCATTTATGGAATTGTTAATGCCATTTATGGCATTGTTAATGCCATTTATGGCATTGTTAATGCCATTTATGGCATTGTTAATGCCATTTATGGCATTGTTAATGCCATTTATGGCATTGTTAATGCCATTTATGGCATTGTTAATGCCATTTATGGCATTGTTAATGCCATTTATGGAATTGTTAATGCCATTTATGACACTGATAATGCCATTTATGGGACTGTTAATGCCATTTATGACACTGATAATGCCATTTATGGGACTGTTAATGCCATTTATGGCATTGTTAATGCCATTTATGGAATTGTTAATGCCATTTATGACACTGATAATGCCATTTATGGGACTGTTAATGCCATTTATGGCATTGTTAATGACATTTATTGCATTGTTAATGCCATTTATTGCATTGTTGATTCCATAAATGGCATTAATGGCATCAGAAATATTTCATTGATAATGCCATTAATGGCACTGTTAATGCCATAAATAGAATTTTTAATGCCACAAATGGCATTAATGGCATCATAAATGCCATAAATAGCCATATTTCATTTAAAAACCATCCCTTACGTGTTTTTACCATAAAATTACGTGTTTTTACCAATTGATGGTAAAAACACGTAAGTTTTTAGTAAAAACACGTAAGCTCTTACGTGTTTTTACCAATTTGCTTACGTGTTTTTACCAATACCCTTTATTTATTTTTATTTATTTTTATTTATTTTTATTTATTTTTATTTATTTTTATTTATTTTTATTTATTTTTATTTATTTTTATTTATTTTTATTTATTTTTATTTATTTTTATTTATTTTTATTTTTTTATTCATGAATTTATTTTAATGAATTTTAATTTATTATTATTATTATTATTCTCTTCAATAATCAATATATTTATAAACATCACCTAAACCCTATGTATATCTCAAATGAATATATATATTTATTATTAAACTGAAAGAATTGAATTATATTATTATTTTAACTAAAAAAAAAAATAAGAAAAAAATTAAAAAAAAAAATTCTTAAAATTCCTAAATTCTTTATAATATTAAAATAAAAAAAATTAACAATTAAATATAATAATAATAATAATAATAATAATAATAATAATAATAATAATAATAATAATAATAATAATAATAATTATTATTATTATAAATTAATAAAAAAAAATTAAAAACAATAATTTTTTTAAAAAAAGTACTTCTTGAGATTTTTATAATTAAAAACAACCAAACAATAGTACAGGGTGTCAAAGCAATGAAATCTCATATTTCAAATATTAATTTTTTTTTCCTGAAGTGTGGAATTTAATTTTGGGGATTTCCCAAATAACACACCCCCTGACCAGTGGTATTTTGAGCATGTAAAAACCTATATTTTTGCCTACAAATCCCAGCCTATCATGGCTGAATTTCTAAAAATAGTGTATGAAAACCTTACCCTGGCAATTTTTCTTTGCATAAATTTTTTTAGACCAAATACTTTGAATAGAATTAAAATATATAAACCTCCAAAATTCCAAAAAAATCATCAAGAATCCCATTACTTCATCAATTAAATACCATGCAGAATATCCTTGTCATGGAATCCAATATTGATTCTGAGCTGAAAGAAGATTTATCACTATTACAACACCTCAGTACACATAGGTATCTTTGACCCTGAAAAACTAATCCTTCTGCATATATATATACTTCCAGAAATTTGGTCCAGTTATCAAGTCATAAATTCAAACATCTCTTCCAAACTACCCATGAATATTTCCAACAGTTAGTTTACCTGATTAAGGATGATACAATTTTTCAGAATTCATCAAGATTTAAACAGAGATATCCAGCCATAAAATTGGCTGTAGCTTTAGAAAAATTAGGATCAAATGGGAATGGGACCTTTTTGGGAAAACTAGGAATGCTATTTGGAGTTAGTCATGGGACCATTGTATTATATACACAGCATATAATCAAAAAATTAATCAAGTATGAAAAGGGATATATCACATGTCCCAATTCACAAAAGAAATTGGAGACTTCCAAAGTAATGCAAGCAAAAGGGTTTCCTGGATGTTTGGGATTTATAGATGGTAGTCTTATACCTTTGGCTCAAAGGCCACCCAGAGATGGTGAGGCATACTTTGATTTCAAGAAGAGGTATTTATGCTACTCATATTGTATTGAGCCATTTCTGAGCTAAAAATAGATTCAATTTAGGTATTCAATTTTAATTCAATTAGTTTTTGATGTCAAAAGAGAATTCATTTCACTACATGTTGGATAAACAGGGTCTCTTCATGATTAAAACATGTATCAACATATGAAAATCTCCAAATATTCACATAAATTTTATGGAAAGGATTAATATCTACTTTAAGATTCAGCTTATGCAAGCTCACATTGGATTGTGCTAGAATAAAAAGGTGAAGCAGAACACTCAGAAGATAATTAAATTTCCAATCTATGTTTGGAAAGATTAGGAGCATGGATTGAACATTCCTTTGATGTTTTGAAAGGGCAGTGATCATCTTTGTGTGAGATTCAAAATAAAATGTGTTATGTGAAAGATGTACAATTTTTTGTACAGTGAGTGATAACCTGTTTTATATTAAATAATCTATTAGCACAAGTAGGTGACCAATGGAGTGATTTATATGAGGATTGTGAGCCTTAGAGGTAATTTCATATACCCAAAGGACCACAAATACAAAATTAACATATAAATATAAATAAAATAAATTTATTTATATTATTAAAATAAAAATCAAAATATAAATATAAAATTATATTCAAAATTAAAAAATTTAATTACAATTTAAAAATAAAATTACATTAAATTTTGAAATTATAAAATTACATTCATACTTGAAAAAATTAAGTAAAAATGAATTTATAACAAAATTGTAAAAAAATAAATAAATTTGGAAAAAAGTTAAATAAAAATTATTATAACTTTTTATCCAATAAATAAACATATAAAAATTATTTCACCATTGGATTCCTCATAAAAAATCAGGTGGGGTCACCTCTGAGTGAAAATTTTGTAACTCAACTCTAAATAAGCTTAAATTAAGTTTTTAGTATTTTCTGTATGAAAATTGAAAATCCTCAAAACTTCAATTTAATTCACATCACATGTAGTTTTAATCACCAAAATGTTTGTTAAAATTGAGGTGTTGTGTATATTTTAGAAGTTATGAGGAATTGAAGTATTTTCAATTGAATTCAATTGAAATGTCAAAATGTGCGCGTTTATTACATAAGTGAACTTTTATTTACATATGAGGTATCAATTATTACTGTATTGAACTGTACAACTCAATTGAATTACATATGTAAATTATAAGTATAATACATGATGAGGAATTAAAGGAAAAATAAATTGGAAAGATTAAATTTGGGGGGGAGCTAGACCCCCAAAATCCTTGCTGACAGGCGTGTGGTGTCAAAATTCACACAAAGGTTCATCACTTTTGGCCTGGAATTGAGTTACAGGGTCTGTGGACTCAATTGATGATGAGGTTTTGATACCAACCGGGGTAGTTTTAGCTGTTGCCAATAGGGTAAAACTACCCTTAAGATAAAACAATCATAGTAAAAACAGTTTTAAATGGCTTCTACGTCTCTTACACAAATTCTGACGTGTTTTGAAGGCTCTAGACCAGGTATTTCTATAGTAATGGCTGATTTAAGGGTCTAAAATGGCTAAAAATGGCTTAAACCAGCCCTTTTTTGGTCTAAACCAGGGTTCAATGATTCCATAATTGGCTTTTCTGTTGTCAGACTGTTTTTCACGACTGAAAAGAGTAAACTTTACTTTTGAAGTAAGAAAATTGATGGCTATAAAAGAAAGTCTTCTTTGCCCCACTTTTCTCTTCATGTTAGAATCTTTTCCTTTTATAATTAGTTTAAACATTGTTAAACCAATCAATAAAAGATTCAAACCACCTTTTTTAAATAATTTTAAACCTTTTAAACCACGTGAAAAAATTATTATAATCATTGTTTGTAACTTTTATAATCATTTTTACCCCTGAACCACCCCAAAAGTGAATTAAAGCATCTTTCATCACTGTAAACTTTGTCACTTTGTTTCCAAGTTCACTCTGGTCACTTTTGGGCATGTTTTCTCTTTAATATTCTTTTTAAAGACTCTGTTCTTTAATTAATTGCTTGCAGTTCATTGCTCAATTAATTCAAATTGAAATTGCTCTTGAAGAAATTTCTTTTGTAGCCTTAAATATCTCTTGTAGAGTATTTTTGGATAAATTTTTATTGTTGGTAAAACAATAAATCTTTATAATATTATTGTTTTATACTAATAAAGCTATAAATAATAAATTTGGCGTGTTTTCTCTTAAAAATAATATTTCTTACTATTTTTAATTTATTTTTACCTTATACAAATTTTTGAGGACAGGAAAAGTACTTGATTTTTAATCAAAGTTTCATATCCACACCTTACAAGGATAATGACCCCCCTCCAAGCTCCAACATATCATACAACAAGATGATGAAAATGGAAATTTGAATATGTGTGAAAAATTCAATCCTTAAACTTTAGATTGGTTTAATAATAAATAAAAAGATTATTTAAAAGCAATGTAAATTTTTGAATATTGATAAAAACATGTTAAATTTGAAAGAAAATTGACTTAAGACTAAGAATATGTTTAATAAAGTTTCAATTTATGTGTGTAAAATGATAAATTTGAAGACTGGAATTAGATAAGAAATATTAAATTTGTAAATATATATAATCTAAAAAATTTAAAATTTATCATTTTTAATTTAATCTTTTATTAGAATTTTAATTTTGAATGATTTGAACATTTAAATTTATTTGAATTTCTTAAACTGTTGAGCTATTTAAGTTTTGGTACTATGAGAAATAATTTCATTATTTATTTGAAAACACAACCAAATTTTTCGATATATTTGTGTTCAATAAATACTTTTTTTTTGTGGTTTAGTTGTTTGATTAAGAATTTCAGATGTTTTCCAGAGTATTTCAACAATGCCTTCTTTTTTTCTTTTTTTTTTGGAAAAATCAAAAAATGAATTTGTGGTTGGGGAAGGATAATCCATTCTCAGAGGGTGTGATTTTTTTTTTTTGGAATTGGAATGAAACTGTTTTTATTGATAAAAGAGAATATAACATAAGTTCATGTGTTGATTCCCTTATTATCAGTATGCAGTTTATTGTGAAAGTCATTGAAAGTAATTATCTAATTTGAATAAGTTTTGAAATTGGTTGTTGTTTCAGAGTTCCATTCAAATTGACTGAATTTTGGAAAATTGGCTGCATTCATAATTTTTTAATCATATTTAAGTAAATTATTTGAAAATATTTGAATTTGGGAGTGAATAAATTCATTTAATTCTTGAAGCGTTTACCATTGATTATTACCTTCATCAATTGTCAACCTTCCTTGAATAAACCCTTTCTGATTTACCAGAATCTGAACCCTGACAAAATCCTATTCCTTTCATAATTCCATCAAGCATATCAGAGTTAGTGGTGATATTTTTATGGTTGTTTGAAAGACTATTTAATGTGATGATCAAGTTTTGAGTTTTACGGAAGATGGAAGTCACACTTCTGAATGGGTGAATTTGATACATGAGAATTTACCAATAGGGCTTGTTATGTTTATTAATAAGTACATAGGGTCTAGGTAGAAGTTTTTGTGGAAGAAGTTTCAACCAGGAGGCATTGGAACCTTTCTTCCTGTCTAGTGTGAGTATGGCAAATTTGGGATTATAAAAGCCAAGCTGGACTGATGTTTGGTTCATATAACCAAGCATTCTTTTTTGTTGTCTGTAATTCGGGTGATTATGATTTAGAGAATTCTAATCTGTTAAATCATTATGATTGTGAGGTTGAGTCCCATCAGGATTCAGATCATGAGGAAAACCAGAGAATTTGGTTACATTAAACTAATTGGAAATCATCTGGTCATTTGGTTGAATCCAAACAGGAAAATGATCAGATAATTGATGAGGAATTGCCAAAGAAGGGGGGATGGTGGTATTGGATTGGAATGTTATGATTGGGGTCTAGGTAATATATTCCAAATGAAAATTAATCCTCCCTTAAATGCAAAAAAAGGAAAATAAAGAGCATATACAAGGACATTTTAAATAAATATTGTATGATACAAGATAATGAAATCAGGTGGGATGGATGGGTGGAGGGGTTTAGTGATGGTTTTCAATTAGTGGAGTGGGGAATCCAGGGGGAGGTCTTTTATCAGTGGCAGGAGTCTTTTGGGTTTAACACAGTGGGGGTTGTTGCAGTCAGTTGGTTGGATTGGTGGTGGAGAGGGAAGGTGAGGTAAATTGATGGTGGAGGAGGTTGTGGTAGAATAGGAACAATGGGTGTCATTGGATTGGTGGGGGAGTTTATCAATGGCAGAAGGGGTAGGATTGGAGCAAAGGAGGTGGTGGAGGGGATCTTTGTTAGGATGTTTGGAGCAGTAAAAGAGGTTTCAGAAGAAAGGCGGCAGTGGTAGTTGGGTGGCAGGAGTGGAGAAATAGTGTTTGTTGGGGGGTTGGATTGATGGTGGTGCATCTAATAACTTTAGTGATGATGGTCGTATGGAATTACATAAATAAATGGATAAATAAAAAAGGCTTGACATAACTGTGTTTGTCAGAGAGTTGGCTTAGATTATGCAACAAAAAAGTCACCAAAGGACGTAAAAAGAAGGTTGTAGATAAAATAAAATCTGTTCAGATTGAAAGAACATCAGTTAAAGCAAATTAGTATAAGTGGAAGTGTATGGGCTTACAAGTACTGTTCCTAGAGAAAATCTGAATGGCTTTCAAAACAAAAGTGTGGGTCAATAAGACTGGTAATTTAGAATAGAATTTATCAATTAAAGCTGGGGGAGTTTAATCAAAAAGAAAAAATAATAAAAAATATTACTAAAATGAAGAGTTTAGTATTTTTCTTCCTCAACAGAAAAGTGGTCAATTAGTATCCACCTCAGATAGAAAATTGTTTCTCTTACTAGCATCACATTTTCAGAATTTCAAAATTGGAATCATGATTATGAAAAGGCCAAATGACCATTGCCTCTGTTTACTCACTGGAAATTTTAAATTAATTTAATTACCACATAAATAATATCAAAGGACAACCATGCCATAAACAAAAACATCCTTTGAAATTGATCATTTGAATCTATGGGTGTACCTACTAATCTTATGTGAGAATACACATCCAGTGTGAAATTAATCATCCGCAAATTCAAATATATATTTGTAATTTACCCATCAAATTCCGAATGCGCTTGTTTGGTCAAACCAATTCTGTCAAAAATATCTCTTCTCATATTGCAGGCACAATATCTAATAAAACACACTTACTTTAATTTTTTTTGTTAATCAAATTTAAAATTTTCTCTAAATTTGCAATTGGATGGGAGGAATTCAATTCCACTATAGTCAAGTCCATTTTCTGCTGTTTTTCATGCATCTCAACTTCTTTTAGCCATATCAAAATTGAGTTGTAAGTGTATTTTTGACTGTTCAAGCTTTTTGAACTCAGAATTTTTT